>JBBPCY010000109.1:45349020-45397572 GCA_037974405.1 Brachyalestes nurse | reverse complement strand
ATAGACAGTATATATATATATATATACAGTAAACCTCCACAAATTCGCGGTTCAGAGTTCACGGCTTCAGTTGTTCACAGATTTTTCCTTAGAACCGAACTAATAATTGTTTGTGGAAATGCCAACAAAGTCACACAATGGCCCAACTCCCTAACCACTAGGCCACCAGCTGCCCCAAAGAAAGTAGTATGATTTAAAAATACTCTGTACAAGCCTCAAGCTTTCACCTGAGCTCATACTCAGTGAATATATAATCCCACCTCGAATACGGAACTCCATAGTAAATTGCTTGGGTCTGTTTTGGGCCAGAGACAGAGTAAGTAGCAGTAACACTATTATCTAACATTGAGCCTCTGAAAATGTATAGTCTGCTTCTGCTAAGACTGCAGTGGTGGGTTAGATATAAATCATGCAGAGAGCAGCTAACCTGAAGAAGGAATGAAAGGAGACGGGATACGGCCTGGCTGAGAAATGCAGGACAACAGCAGGAAATGAAGTACAATCCACGAAGGATTTTAGAAGAATCCCAGTCTGGCAATGGCCAGCTGAGCGTAAAACAGAAAATTCAATTAGACTGCTAGCCAGAGATCTAGTTTAGTGCCACAGGTCTCTGAGGTTGTGTGTCATTTTGTAGTGGCTGACATAATAAGGACTGCAGGTTGTTTTTCTCTGTTGAAAAAATGGATGCCGTTTTTGGAAACAGCAGGGCTGGGAGGACTAATCTCGGATCAGATTCCTCTATATTTATGATGGTCATTACCACAAAAAAAGCTTGTGGAAACACACTAGTGACATAAAGGCTTTTTTTCCATTCATCCTGAACCTTTAAATGAAGAACATGTATTGACATATCTGAAGAGAGTGTATATTTCATTTTTCACAAGACCATTATTTACCTAATAATTAAATGTGTTAACTTGCCTGTAATATGTAACAAAAGTCCTAAATCCTAAACAGGACTTTTGCTACAGACACGTAACCTACCACAAAGATAACAACATTCCTAGCTCAACTATTTAATGTCCCCCAAAAGGAGGTGACATTTGAACTGGAAAATGCAAACAGGACAAATGTATTGTCTTGTGGAACTTGCCAGTTAACTGTAGACTGTGACAAAGATCATTTTTCTCTTTCCCACAGAAAACTGCATAAGGCCAGGGCTTGTCTGGATGCTAATGATGACAAGTTAACTGGCTGGTTTAGAGTTTGAAACACAAGAAAATGAGAGAAAAAAGATCACAGGAACAGTAACAAGAGCTTTTTGCTCTGAAAAAAAAAACAACGAGCCAAGAAACGACGAGCCAATTCTTCAGGATGTTATTATGCATCTGTCTTCCTCTCTACACAATGATACTCAGCTGATATCCATTTTTATTCTCTGCTCTTTATTATTTCTCTGGGTTTGCTGCCGTGAATGACTCATCAGGCCATGTGCTGAAGAGGGTCTTATTATTTCCTTTGAAGAATTGATGTGTTTTGCGGTCTTTAGGGAAACAAAGTTGGATATCATTGCCTACGCAGGAGGGAGTAATGAAAGAATAAGGCAGAAAACAATAAAAATAAAAACCTTTCTTCTGTGGAAGCATGCAACAGTGTAATAAGAAAGGAAAGGAAAAGATTGGATGGGAAAGGATTGGATAGGAAAGGATAAGATGGGATAGAATAAATGGAGCATTTAGCTTTGCGTGTTTCTTCTGTTTGTACAGTAGCATCTAATCTCAAATATTCAAAGACAAATTTTTTGTACAATAAGTTAATTACTGTGGGATATTTTGCCCCATTTTTTCTTGTAGCCTAGTGGAGTGTCCTAGTCCCTGTTGCAGAGAAACACTCCCACAACAGGATACTACCACTGCCTTGCTTAACTGTAAGTATTGTGTTCTTTGTGTAGTGTTCTCCGTATACAGCTCCTTTTGGTACGCTCAACAAAATAGCTGCCAGTGTGTAGTCAATGTCTAGGTTTAATAACAGCAAAAAATATATAAAAAGGTCACAAAATACAGCAGCGTTCAGCAGATTTAATTTCTTTTTAATGTAGCTCATTAACAGTAGGCAATGGTTGCCAAGCAACATAATGTTTAAAAACATATTCCACAGACACCAATTTATAATGGTTTTTGCTATGTCTGAGCCAAACTGATTTTAGAACTAGAACTATCTGTTTTATAATAGAATAGAATGGAGTACTGCTTGCAGATACACCAAAGCCATTTTACAACAGCTGCAGTGGCCCTGGGAGACAGATCGTGTCATAAATAGTGCATGGCTGATGGCAGTTCTGCAGCCGCTCTATACGATGTCTGAGAGTTATAACCTGCCCCAGGCTGTCTTCATGCAGGAACTCAATTATCTTTATGAACAACCAAAAAAAGGTGGAGAATTGATCAATATATGCATTTCAAGAATGTACCTTGTTATGCGCTCGGCTTAAAAATGCATGGCAGTGCCTGGGAGATCCATCATGAATACTAGCATCAAAGAGAATCACCTGATTTAATAAGTACTCCTCAGTATTATATCTTTATGCACAAGCTGTACATTTGGAAGAGGACTAAGCTGAGTTGAAGAACGTGTTTCTTTCACTTTATAGCATAAAATATGCCACCCATGGCAGCACTCTGAAAGGGCAACTGCGTTCCATTATTCAAGTCACGTGTGTCCTGGGTTAGCGGAGTGCCACTGATATCATTATTGGTTCCAGTGATGAGGCTTAGAGAGGTCACCTAAACTGAATTTGATGAACTAGCATTATAATCAGCAGTGATGTAATGCTGAACCATCTGTGGACAACCAAGGAGGACCCACTGTCAGGGTTTGAGAGAAATAAAAATTAAATTTCCGCATCCATCCAGAACAGCCTTGTCGCGGAGCATGACAAAACCATTCTTCAAATGTTAATCAATTCTAAATAGCTTCTGAATGGACACAATGCAGCCTGGTAGAGGAGGAAGAGATCAAAGAGAGAGGAAATTTAAAGACTATGAAGTCCCTCATCAAGTAAACAATCAGATGTAAATGATCGCGTCCCTCCTACAAAACGGAAGCTTCATCTAAAAGTGAAATGACTCATGCGGCATAAAACAACAAACAGTGATGAAGGAAGCCGATGCACTGCTCATCATTGTAGTCTCCAAAAAAAAAGAAAAATCCTTCATGAAAAGATCTTTCACAACATAATTAGACTCCAGCCCTAAAAATAATAACATCTGATGGCATTGACCTACATCAGAAGATGGGGGAAAACGAAGCAGTTGTGTTTCATTTTCTTTTCATTAGGATGTGATGAACTTCCAGAAGTGATGTGTATAGAAGCCAAATGAAGCGTGGCGTAGAGGTGCGTTTGACAGAAATGCAATAGCAATTTTGTTAGCAAATTAAACGAGTAAATTAAGGCAGGAGAGCAGCCCCAGAATTTAAAGAGCAATTCTACTATAGGAATATTTAACCATTACTGCTGTAACATGACCCTTGTGTTCAGTATTTTATACCCAAACACCATTATGCTCATTAGCAACCCTTAAGTAACGACTCATAAAAAATGTAAACTATTTTAGTACTCATTACATCTTTCATTTATACCCGCCCACTGGCTTCTATTATAATTAGATTATAAATTATAAGTCGATATAAGTGAGTTTCAACTTAATTCGTTTTTTTTTTTTTTTTTACAAGTACAGGAATTACTGTCTGAAGTGTCTGTGTTTCATGACAGATGCAGCAGATTTTTAAAATATTTTTTAAGAAAATGTATGTGATGTACACAGTGACATCATGTCTCTTTTGTCCGTTTGTATTTTTTGGATAATTTATATCAAATGGAACATTATAATGTGCTACAATGTAGAGAGAGGTGCCAATAAACACGTCTGACTCGTGGATACACGCCCTTCTCACTCTGCTCTCCTTCTGCAAGAACTTTATGCAAATGAGCTGAGCAGTGACTAATCAGACTGCTGATATGTGGCGGTAACCTTTTGTGTCACGCCCACAGTCACGCCAGTGATTCAACACTCGAACGCATACCAAGCAGATATACTGGCTGAAAAACAGTTTATTCAAAACACAAGACATTAGGTCAGATTATTTATGGTAAAAAAAAATGATTTTAGCAACACATCTCAAAGCAGAAGGCAAAAGTGAAAGAGGATGTTCAGCTGCATGGAGAGCAGACTTTGGTCTTTACGAGGCTCAAATCAGTACAAAGCAGTACTTGCAGCAGTCCTGAAATCTGTGCGGAGTTGCTGTACACTCCTTTTTTCCATGGCCATGGAAATTAGGCAGAAAAACAATGGAGGATTATTGGGATACTCTACATTTCACTCTCTCTCCCACAACAACTGAACACCTGCTTCGCTCTTCAACCATATTTACCTTTGAGAAACAATACGGCGATCATTTTGTTAGTACGCACTAAAACCGCAGGCAGTGAGTAAGACCCACTAACACAGTACACCCTGTAAATCCTATGTGGTTCCTTATCTGCTTCAGTCTGACATAATAGGGATTATTTAAATCAGCACTTTATTATGAATAAAAGTAATTAATTGACATTGAAATGTGCTACCCCACAGCATCTTTCGTCAGTCTATACCAGGGGTGGGCAACTCCGGTCCTGGAGGGTCGGTGTCCAGCAGTTTGATGGCTGTTCTCCTCAAACACATTCACTAAACCTGACAATTAACTGGTGAGGTGAACCAGGTGTTTCTGAGCAGGGAAATCATGAAAGCGTGCTGGATCACGGCCCTCTAGGACCAGAGTTGCCCACCCCTGGTCTATACAGATAATAACATTGCACTATTTAAAGTATATCTTATTTAAAAAATGGATTGTGGATGATATACACTCTTGAAATAAGGGTTCTCGGCTATTAAAAGCATTTAACTGAAAAGGACTATTTACCTCACATGATGATTATTTAAAAGAACTATATCATGGTTAAACAAATTAAATTTGAATTTTAAGTTTCACATTGTAGTGTAAAACAACAAAAACAACCTGTTTTGAATTAATTGTTTTTTGGGATGCCACAAGAAACAACCCAGTTACGTGTATACTACAGCCTATAGCAGAATGGGCGTATACATTTCAACCCGGGCAGCTACGAATGAAGGGCAAACAAAGCTCATTTACATATATTGATCTTAAAGAAACAAACCTAGCCTGCATCCATTAGGGAAACAAAGAAAATCATGATGCCAGGATACCTTTTGCAGCACATTTCCACAGTCATTAAGCAATAACTGCTCCAGCTATATAGCCAAATATTATTGCAGGCTTTGCTTGCAATATGGCTGTAAACAAGCTTGTCAAACTCTCTCAGGGGAGCTACAGGGACACATCCTGACGTTAGTTTCATATATTAGAACTGTGCTAAAAGGGCTACGGTGTGAACAATGTAATGAAGGCTGTCAGACACGTTAGATGGCCTTTCACACACGCACAAACACCACAGATGCTGCAAATTCACACCAAATGTACACAGGGATTTTCTTATGAACAAGGACACATTTTCTGTCCCATGACTGATCTGCATCCTGAAGTGCATTTATTCTTTATCACAGCAAAAAAGTACTTGATTGTATTAAACACAGGACAGCTTGGTCAACATACAGATGTCTTTTTGATAAAGACCTTGTATGTCATGTTTTTTTTCACTCAAAAAGTGTCATTTTGGTTCAGAATGGATGTTGCATTTCTGAAACATGCAGTACATTAAACTAGGCTTATGAAAAACTGACAACTGGACCTGTCTGTGTTTTATTGGTTTAATGACCATGTTCAGACAGCATTTTCATTTTTGGTGTGTATTTCCATCAGAAGTGTTTATGGAACACATTACTTCATCCTAACTTCCAGTTTAAATCATTTTTCAGTAGAAACCGAGAATGCCCCCCCCATTAATAGTGTGGTAATAAATGTGTCCTAATCCGGGTTATCTACAGGTATAAAGGCAGTGGCCTGCAAGCAGATCAAATGTCCTTTTTTAATATGTGTGCAAGTATTTGGAGGGCTTAGATTATACACATTCTAATAATGCTTAAATTTAATGCATAGTCACGTCACTCAAATCAACAAAATGACAATATCTGTATTTTACTTCAGATTACTGGTTTACTGCAGACTCCTATAATAACATTCTGAGGGAACACAGCTAACACCAGCCTAATCTGTCTGAGATACAGTAAGGATATACTCATATTAAACAGATAAAGGGCTTTGCTGGGTCTCTCTCTAAAGAATCTATTCAGTGACAGCATGACAAGATGAAGATTATCCAGAACCTTTAAATGCTAAACGTCTCAGTCCTCAACGTCCAGTGCAGTAATACGGGACAAACATTGCTAGTGTATTTCAGGTGTGAATATATGAATTCAAATTTTATTGTTAATGTGGTTTTAATTGATCTAAAATTAAACTGATATGGTTTTATGTCTTTTTTACACTGGAGGTCAGTGTCAAATATTAATAAATATTAGTCAACACCAAGCTTTTGGCATGCTCAGATATAACGTGAGCACATGAGCACAAAATGTATCGATTTACTATAAAAATGCTAATTTTGAAAACATGTATTTATGTGTGTCCTTATTTTTCAGTTACAGGTGGGACTAAAGTCTACCAATATCAGGAGCTGAACCCATTCATAGGGGTTCATATTCATTTTTTGAAATAACAAACTACTAATGGGGTAAGGGGGCTGGGTTAACCCTCAAATAACAGGTGTAATATAATTATTCAGCCATCCGGGTGCTGGTCCACTGGTAATATTAGCTCATTTGACTGGATGAAACAGGAACAAGCCAAACATAGCAAACTGGAGCCACCTAAATCTGTTAACCACATTAACTGTGCTGCCTATCTAACTTTATTAAGTAGAGCAAGTGAGTTACCAAACCCAACTCAATCAGTAAACATCAACACGGAACAAAAGAAACATGTCTGGAGTAGGGAGTATGGCAGCACCTCGTAGTTTTTTTTTACATATGCACATAAGGCATACTGAATATTAAAATGTGAAAGAAATGAATCTGAGAAAAGATCAGGGGTATAACATAAATGTCACAGACCAACAGTCTGGACCGAGTCACACCACTGCGCCCCGTCACACCAAATTATTTAGCCAGAAAATTAATACTCCATCCTATTAAATGACAGAATAAAGAATAAGTGATGTATAGTTCAAAAGCAAATAGATGATGTCACTTTTTTTTTGTCAATGTCACATTGAATAGTAAGGCTTTTATGTTGACGGGGGTGTGGCCTAATCCCTGGCCAGGGAGATTAGTAAGACCTCTCGGCTGGCCAGGGATGAAGCACTGATAATTATCAGGTGGTTTGTATTTGAGTTCAGTGTATAAATAGCATACTTATGCTTTCTCTTTGATCAGTTCTCCCTCAGGCTGACCCTGAGTTGCGTTATCTTCAGGATTCCCCTTTGTTTGTGTTTTGCGGCCATCGTGCCTCCTTTATGTTGTGTTTAAAAAAAGAAAGAAAATGGATGTCTGCATCTGCGCCTCCTTTCCTGGACGGGCACAGCCTGATGTGACAGTCAAATGCACATAAAATTCATGTCATTTCCTGTTTTAAAATCAGGAAGGTTCAAACCTGATCACAGAGTGGGCAGCCAGTTTTTCATGAATTATTCCATCAAATGACATTCCCTTCATCAAAAATTCAATGGTTGGGGTTGGATATGTGTTATTTGGCACAAACGAAAGAAAATGCCTACTAAGGTGGGAAATGTAGTATTTTTTCTGTTAAACATAGCAGATTTTTCTCTAGATATCTGACAAACATTTTTGACAAACATTCAAATTATTTTATTTCCCTACATAATTTACATACATAATTTCCTTTTCTTATGCAGCTACTTCTGTTGCTAAAAACAGGGCTCTGTTAACACAGTTGGAGAGCCGGACCCCTGCTGAGAGTGGTCTGCTCACACTTGAAATTCGCTGCTTTCTTCTGCATTCCAGTATTGGAAACTTTAATCACTATATGGTTCTGAGGCCTTTAAAATGTATATAATTTCCCCCTCACAGGGCTGAATTTGTTCTGATGCATTTTGCTCTTGATGCATCTGCCTGCACACAGTCAGGCTTGATCTTTGACAGTCCATTTCTGAGATTTATTTTTAAATGACAATGAGCACTTTTCATGCAGTTTTATTGCAGTCACTAGCTTTAACATAAGGCAACTTTGGGGAGCCTCTATTCAATAAAGGGTGACTGCACATCCATGCACACACAGGTTAGTTCCTCTCACTGGTAAAAACATCTGTCTACCTTTCTCTCGTTAATGCTCCATCCACAAATGCATTGTTTTGTAGCATCTGTTGCAAGAATGGTAAGGTCTACATAAACTCAAAATTAAATCCTTTAAATCCATTAAATCCTAACGGACTAATTGGTTCAACCAAACCAGCACCAGGCAGGTTGTAAATGACAGTGGAAAAAATGATGCCCCATCTGTCTGAACAGTGCAGCCTTTCATACACATATGACAAAATACTGGCATGGTGAGGTTTTATTTGATCCATGAAACAAAAATATTAGAATATATATCTGCCACTGTTTTCTATTTCTTACAACAGACTAACACATGATTAAAATTTTAAAGTATTTATAGGAGGCCTAAAGTGTTTTTTCCCTACAAGTTTGATTCCACTCATTAAAAATCATGATTGGTTTATTCCTGTATCACTTTTTTATTTTTACTATGTATGGTTTTTCTGATACATTTGCCATTCAATCCATCTTAATAATGGTAAGGCAAAGAAGACCTTGATGGTTTCCACTCTTTCTTTTTGCTCAGGCTGAACGATGTCCAATGTCAAAGTCGAATGGTAAGGCAAAATAATAGACTTCTGCACTCAAATAACGTATAATATTTCTAAAAGTACACCAATGGTGAGTCAGCCATGTATGCAGAATTCCATAATGGACAAATTGTGCATTATGTGGGCGCAGAAACTTGTATTTTATAACTTACATATGCCAGTTTAGAGGAAGTAGACACCCCAGATTCAATAAGTACCCAAAATAAATGAAATATTGACTTTAGTTGAGGAGAAGGACCTAGAATGTTTCTGTAGACTGAAATTGGCAGCACAGCACTCTTTCTTTTTGCGCAAGTTAAACCAATAAATACAGAACAAATGATTAAGCACGGAGTCAGGTTTTCAATAAATGATGAACAAATAATAGATTTGAATTACAGCCTTTCAGAGATTGAGGTCCTCTGAAATGATAATTAACGGTGGAGAATCAGAGTATCTGAGAAACTGAAAGTTATTCGACTCAGCACACTCCAAATAGCATCAATGAAGCACTGACCTACATTTCATTTATGACAATGAATTTTCTTAGAAGCATATGAGGTAGGTTATGTATTTATGTATAACTTGTATTTATTTACAAACACACAGACACATTTCTAGAAGCCTTATCATGCAGAAACATTCTAACAGAAGGAATTTTACCTTTGCTTTTGGTAAAGTCCATTGTAATTCTTCAAACAAACAAACAAGCGCAAATGACAAAAAGAAATGTATTTTAGTTATCAGTGTGGGGTGTATATATAAAGTACGCAACTGCAGTGAAAAAGAGGATTCTCCCATTTTTCTATCCAATAGGACTGAGTGTGAGGGCAGAAGCTCTCACTGTCTGATAGCTGATATTTTTCATACGAGATGTTAACCTCATGGTGCATATGAGCAAGCCTCAAGGTGTGTAAAGAATATCCAGCCCTGACAACGGCTGCACACTTCTTCACACTGCCCTCTCCTTTATGCTGTGTGTGATAGCGTGAGCGTTACAGAGCGTTCCTTTGGAAATGTACTCCACTGCGGATTCTGTTTCCTTACAACCTTAAAACTACAAAGAGTGATGTAATCTTGAGGATTAAGCAATCTCAGTTACATGTGATATTAACTCCCCATTCAAAGGCCTTAGTGTTGGATAAAAAGGTGTAACAAATGCCTGAGGCAGTTCTTTTCATTTGTGTATGTCCAGAATTCATTGTTGCGACTGCGTACAAGGGTCAGAGAAAAGGCAGAGAAGATAATCTGACCAAAATCTATAATGGACTGCCAAGAGACAGGTGAACTAGGTCAGATGGAAAATGACAAGAGCTAAAGACTAAAAGAAGAGTAAAAACAGACATAGAGAGATATAACTATCTATCTGTCTATCTATCTATCTATATATCTCTGTGACGTGGTAAAAAAAAATCCTAAAAATGTATATTTTTATAGTATAAACCTTAATTATGCCCCCAAATATGCTCGCAAAGCATTTTCATTTCATTTTAAACTCAGCTTAAAACATTAGCCTTAAAGAAAATGTGAAGGTAAATCCATATTTTGTACTGTATAGTCTACACTGAACTCCCACAGTGCTACAATGTAACTCCAGATGTTACCCCTATATAGACTGTATTGTAATTAATTTCTTTGGCATGTGCTGTTGTTTTCTTTGGTATAAGCAGGTAAATACAGTAATAAGTTAATTTAATTTACAGTAATAAAAATACAGGGTTTTAAGAAGAACAAAACGAAAAACACGAGAACCCTCGAGACGGTCCATGGGAAAAATTCTGAACTGCAGCTGCGTCAAAGGGCAGCAGCCAATAAGCAGCAAGGAGAAATAAATAACGTTCTCGGATTGGAT
The DNA here is from genome assembly GCA_037974405.1 of Brachyalestes nurse. Lineage (NCBI taxonomy): Eukaryota > Metazoa > Chordata > Actinopteri > Characiformes > Alestidae > Brachyalestes > Brachyalestes nurse. Next base: position 45,386,902 of record JBBPCY010000109.1, on the reverse strand, counting down.
ACTTTCAAGTAGAGTGGCATTTCACCATCCGAAGACGCGCTTTCTTTGTGTTCTCTCAACAGTACCAAAAAATGGATAGTTATTTTTTTTACATGGAAATGTAGCTGAATTTACATTAATATTTATGTTACAAAATTAGTAAATTATATTTTTCTTAATAATTTAACACTGAAATGCATGAAAAAAGTATATATTGCCACACTCCAGGCCATAGTCAAATGGAACAGGCTACAGACCCTTAGCAAAGACCTTAAGCCACCCTGTCAGTACAGAAAAAAAGAGATCTGCTTCAAAATTAGCACAGGAGCCTCTTAGAGGACAATTTAATCTGGAAACTGAATCTGGGAAGGAGATAGATGTTTCAACAAGACAGTGAGGCCAAACATACAGCCAAAATAACTCAAGACTGGTTTCTAAAAATTAAAGGGAAGGTGCTTGCATGGTTTAGCCAATCTCCTGACTTGAATCAAACTGAAAATTTATGGAGCATTGTGAAATTTGATTGTGAAACCAGACAGACCCTTGTATTTTTGGAAAACTGAGTATGGTTTACCAGGAACTGAACTACAATGCTGCGAAACTGACTTTGCAACTAAGTGCTAATGGTATTCGTTTTTAGCATCTGAAAACATACTCCTCTTGCAGTTCGTATCCTTGTATATGTTAACGAACTACTGAATAGTAATATACTGAAAGTATATTAAATTATAGTGTCTGAATCTGTGTTTTCCCCTCACTGTTCAAAAGCGAAATCACTGTTTTCAGTAATAAAAATGTTTTTGCACGCACATAGGTAAAATTATGCTGCTACTCCACAATTGACAAATTTTTATAAAGCATATGTGTAGAAAGCTGTACAAAATGGAGGAATTTTACATGGTTCCCAATATTAGGAACAACGCTGTAAACACTGAGAATGAAGTTCTAACAAAATTAAGATCCAGAATGAGTCATGTTTCAACTGCAGTGTGCAATTATCAAATGTCAGGCAGATAACTGTTCAGGAAATTACCATATATACATCGTTACAGTTCATTATTTATCAATTACTTTTTAGTTTCAGTAAAATATTGAATAAAACATCTTAAAACACATCTTATAGCTTATAGAAACGTTACAAGTGCATCAGACAATATTGTTTTTGCAGCTCTGTTTTTGCAGCTCTAGTTCCAAAATGAAACAGTGTTTAAGTACTGCAAATTAACGCGTAACGAATATTTGGTTCCATCTTTAATGGGCACCTAAAGTCTCAGAATGCCAACAATGTTTTAAATAAGATCTCAGATCAGGTATCTTCCATGAGTGTTAGCTGTATTTCTCTCTGACAGCCTGAACTGCAATTCAACCTTGTCGCCTCTAGGGAAGTGAACGATGTGAGCCAAGTTTACCTAAGTGTGTCCTGTTTGTAGTACTATTTAAGGAATGTAGAAAGTATCATTGCAAAGTTTTGTCTTTCACGGTGTACAGAGCGCTCTGTATTCTGGTATCCTCTTTATCTGATTCTTGTTACTGTTTGTTTTGTATTTTGCCTCTATATTGCTGATCTTGGATCAATATGCTCTGCTAGACTCAGGATCTGCAACTTCAGATTATCTCTGTTATCACAGTTTGCCCCTGATTGATCTTTTCTGTTTGCTACGTCTGACTTTTTAAATTCTTTTAAACCCTTAACTGCAATTGGGTGCTCTCTCATACCATCATTACAGAACACTTTGCCAAACATGGGCTCAGAAGCCAAGCAGAAGCCAAGTCCATACGACAAGCTTCACGATGGACATCCACAAAGTGTGGTGGTGCCCAAACCAGCCAAGGTGCGTTTACTCCCTTCTTCCATTAACCCCAAGCCTTTTCCTGTACCCAAACACATTGATGGTTATTCTGACCAATGCAGAGCTGCAATGTTCTCTGTTTTTTTTTTTTTTTTTTTGTAATCACGCCCAATTGTTTATATCAGAGGAAGCTAAGGTAGCATGTACTGTACCCCTACCTACAGGAAAAGCATTTAAATGGACCACAGTGATTTGGATTCAGAATGCACTCAGTTTACAATCATTGGAGTATTTCTTAACTAGGTTCAAAGAAGTATTTAATCATCCTATTTTGGGGAAGGGAGCAGGGGAAAGATTCGGATCACTGAATCGGGGGAGTATGACTGCGGCTGAATGTGCTTTGCATTTCCATACACTGGTTTCAATGAACCAGCATTACAGACCATGCACTTCCAGGGCCTTGAGGAGGAATTACAAACTGCAATAGCTTGCCAGGAATTAACCCTAGATCAAATGATTAGGACGCTGATATGATTGGATAATATCCGGAGAGAATGGAAATTCACCTCCCTATATCATGTGACACCTCATGTGCAGCAGATCATAGGGAGCTTGAACATATAGGAAACAGCTGCATCAGCCCAGAGGAACAAGAACGGAGATGAATCAACTTTGCTTCTACTGTGGAAAAGATGATCACTGTGGAAAAGTTCAGCAGTGCCCCTCTAATCCTCATCCAGTGTGTACCACACAAACATTATACAGACAGTTCAGGATTCAAGTGGAATTCAGATGGCATTCACAATGTGGCTTCCTCTCTGCTCTGCTAGACTCAGGCTCCACTGGAAATTTCATCGACAAAACACTGGTAAATACATTAGGAACACCAAGCAAAATGCTCTCCCTCACTAAGGACGGATTCAGCCACTTATAATGTGTATCAGACTATATCATGAAGAAAACAGAACTACTCTTTATTCACTGCCCAAAAAAACATTATTTTGGGCCATCCATGATATTTCTGCACAATTCCAGTGAGAACTGGTCAACTGCAGATACCCAGAAACAGGGTATAGATAGCTTTGATTGATGTCTTACTGTTCCTGCTCATGCCATGTCCTAAAAAAGCTCTCAGCAACAGTAGAAATTCCCCCAAAGTATCATGACTTACAAAAAAGCATTTTCTCCCATAAAAGCAACTCCCACCTCTCTAAAACAGTGCTTGTACCATCGAAAAACTGCCTAGAGCAGGGGAGAATCTACCCTCTCTCACTTCCAGAACTGCAGGCTCTGGATGACTACATTACAGAAGCCTTAAAACTAGGTTACAGACGTCCCTCTTCCTCTCACATTACTTCCATTTTTTTCTTTAAAAAAGACAGATGGGGGACTAAGACCATGTATAGATTATCATGCACTCAATAAAATTATGATTAAGAACCGTTTTCCACTTTCTCTTAGCCAAGCTAACATTGAAAAGATACAAGGAATAAGGTCTTTACCAAACTTGACCTACGTAGCAGTTATAATTTACACTTAAATTGAACCAAACAACTCAAAACACACTTCCACAGTTAAAGGCTCAATTCACTTCAGCTCATTTGTTGGTACACCCTAATCCCAACCTCTTGTTTACAGTAAAAGTAGATGAATCTGCACAAGGAGTGTATAAAATCACATGTGAGATGAAAAACTATTAGTCATCAAGGTAATCTAACTAAAGGTAATCTAAAGCAGAGGCACTGGCTAGAAGGGGCAAAACATTCCATTTCAACTGACCATAAGAACATTTGAATGTTCATCAGAATATTATTAGGAAGCTAAATCCACATCAGGCAAGATGGTCTATGTTTTTCACTCGTATTGTCCAGGATCAAAGAAGGGCAATGTTGATGCCCTCTACTGACTTTATGAATCTGAGCTGGACAGTGATGATCCTTTCCCATCATCAACCCAAATAAAGAGGCCATCATGGTAAAAACACAGCTCAATGAAGCTCACTAAAATAAATATTCCACCAGACTTTCAAGAACAATTCATCATGCGGTTCCATTCTTATCAAGCAGTAGATCATCCAAGAGTTAGGACAGCCATGGAATGACTTTAAAGGTAATTCTGGTGGCCTTCCGCCTTTCGATGTACAAAGAGTACTCTCCACATGTTCAGTATATGCCAGCTCCAAATCCCCAAATGCGAAACCCTATAGATCACTGCAGCCATTAGACACTTCTACGAGACCGTGGTCTCACATAGCTATGGACTTTATCAATGACCTGCCCATTTCCTGAGGAAATACAGTTATTTTTGTAGTTATTGATTGTTTTTCTAAAGCCTGCAGACTCATTCCACTGAAGAAATGGCAGACCTGCTGTCTCACCAGGTGTTTAAACTTTACAGAATACCCCAGGAAATAGTCTCGAATCAAGGCACACAGTTCAACTCTCATGTATGAAGAGAATTTTGTAAGAAAAATAGGATGTCAATGGAACATGTCTTCAGGATATCATTCTCAAACAGCCAAACTAAAAGACTCAAGGAAATCAGACATATGATGCTATCATACTGCAGCAGAGAACAAAACTGAGTTCTTCCCATGGGTGGAATATGCACATAATTCTCTGCATCATACCTCATTTATCTCCATTTCTGTGTATTTTAAGAGATCAGCCAACATTTTGGCCAGAGGAGGTGACTACATAGATCCTGACCGTTGAGATTTGAGATTGCATAAGAATGTGGTGCAGTACCAGGGAGATGATTTTGTGAAGTCTGTGGCAGCCCAAAAGGCACAAGCGGATTGGCACTGGGGTCTCGGACTGACCGACCAACTTGGGTTGCCTCTGTGACAACATGAGCTGGAGTTCACTCTCCTCACCACTAGGGAAGCTAACGATCTGATCCAAATTTACCAAATGACTTCCTGTTCATTGTCATTTATTTCCTTTCACAATGTACCAAGCCGTCCTGTTTTCTCTTTGCCTGATTCTTGTTACCAATTGTTTTGGACATATGTGTGTAACCTTTCCCATATGTGTTTAACCTTTTAACACTCCTTGGTTTTTTTGTTGCTCTTTTTGAATCACATGCTTAGTCTTGCCCTCATGCTACTGTTTGCCCCTGGACTTCTAGGAATGTAAAAAGGATTTATAAGTTTATAAGGAAACTTATAAAATTCTATTAAATTCTTAATTGCAACTGAGTCCTCACATCTCTAGCACCTCTCATCATTACTCTCTCTCTTTATCTCCCTCTCCCTCTCTCTTATACACAAATACACAACAGCAAGGCGTAATTCTTATAGTATTTTTAAAAAAATAATTGTTTTATTCTTCGGTTCTATAACTTGAACATAACTCAGTCACTTTGTGCTGTAGCTACTAGACAATAACCCTCAGGAGATAATAAGCCTGGGGTTTTAATAGGTAAACTGTTTTATGCCATTGCAAGTAGTAGATGGAACAGAATCGCACATTCAGCATCATACTTTTCTCACCTCCTTGTTATCTAAGCAGACTGCCAATTGTCTCTGTGTTCTGACATTCAAGTATGCAATGTGCTGTCTAGTTCCTGTTCTGGCTATATGAAGAGCTCTTTTCCAAAACGCAATAAAAGCCAAATTAAAAAAAATGACTTTGTCATGCCATTTTGCTGTGCACTGAACCTATTCACTGCTCCATCAACATTTCATGCCAAATCGCTATATTTCCTTGTTTAAGATGTACTGCAAGATGCCATTTCTAACCAAACTGCATGTGTGGGTCTAGGTAAAATTGTCATTTTCCTGAAAACTATCAAAATGGATTTATGCCATTTTGGAAAAGAGCTCTTCATATGCTCCCTGCCTTGTGCAAGGTCATTTTAAGAGTGCTTGTTAACAACACACCATAAGTTCATTTCATTACCCTCTTGTCCATCCAGTAGTCAGTTTCTTTAAAAGACAAGAGATGCTTAGAAATGACAGCAATGCAGACCTTTATTTGATTATTCCTTGAAGTTTCATTGAGATTCCACTCCATCGAAGCTGCTATTTGTATTCTGTATAAAAAGAACAGGCTGTATGCATAATAAGAGAAATAAAAAATGAACTAAAATAGTGTATAATTGGGTGGGTTGGTGTTTAGTTGGCCTCCAGTGGTCTGTGGGCAAATGGACAAAACATTATTATCACTTCACACGCAACAGCTGTTATTTGGGAAGGTTAAGAGCACATGGGAAGACAAAATGCAGAAAAGGTCAGAGCTGTGAAAGAGGTGTGTTGAGTGATCTGGATGGTTCTCGAACGGTCAGCTGTGTTCATCTGCCTTCACACTCGACCATGAGCCCCACACTAAAGGTTCATAGGCACGGCTGTGTGCCACATCTCTGTTTGATGTGGGGTGATAGTGAATGATGCATTGAGCGCATGTTTCAAAGATTGAGTGCCTCATGCACTCATTTCTGAATTAAATTCCATTAAAGCAAACAGCTCTAAAGCTAAAACTACTTGTGGACTGTAATACAACTATGAGTATGCTTTTTTTTGTTTTATGCAGAGGATGACATTGATCTACTCTCCAAAAAATTTGGACAGTATGTAATATAACAGTTTAACAATCCACTGAACAGTACAACATAATGTGAAACATACAGAGTCAGAGGTATTATTCTGTATTATTCATATATATGCAGTGCGTATTAGGAAACATGGTGGTGTTTATTCTATCGTCCCTTTTAAGGGTCTATTGTACATGAGGTGTTCTATATTTCATGTAGGCCTAAAAGGTCTGCTTAATCTGGTATTCAAAGATTATAAGCAAATGCTTCTTCGAGTGCCTTCATATTGAAGAAAATTCTAAAAACTCCTTTCCTATGACATGGCATTCATCAGCTAGTCATTTTCCACAGCACTTAAATGAACTAGGGTCATTTCTGCAGGTCATTCAGGTACATACAAGCCAATTTATGTAGATAAATATATAAATGCCAATTTTAGATAGATTAAAGTAAAAAGGTACTAACAGAGCTCACATTAAAGTGATTTTCTGTAAATAATTCCATTAAGGCACTCGTAGAGCTCCTTAGACACATTGACTATAGTACTATATAAAACTGACTTGTCAGTTCAACATAAAAAAAAATTGTGGACTTACAACAAAAACAGTGTGGGTGAGAACTACCAGTGTCATCTTTTAGTTAATGAATCATGCTAATTAACCTGCAGCCTTGTTACTTACTAGACACTCTATGATACAGAGACAGTAGACAATAACCAGTCCTTTTTCACAGAATATGGGCAGAAAGTCCAGTAAACTGCACACTATAGGACATAATTACATTTATACTGCCCATCCGTCATTCCAGAACAGGCAAATTCACATAATAATGACATATAAGGAGACACACTACAGACCAGAGGTTTGAGCCCACATTCAGATAAAAAAAAACACAACTATATAAACCACACTGCTCTTTCAAACTTATATTACAAGGAAACATTAGAAATACTTACATGTTTGACTGGTTTGAAGTGTAATGTAAAAAATACACAAATAAATGCAAAAGTTTAAAAAAAAGTTACAACCCTTTGCAACTAACACAGCAGCACAGATGCGTGGCATCCTTTCCAGTAATTTTTGGAAATAACTTGTGTCCAAACCCTCCCAGCACCATTTCAAGCATGCAAACATGCTTATTTACTGGACGCTCATTTCCAACTTTTCCCATGAAGCTCCAAGGGAGAAAAATCTGCAGACTGGGAAGGCCAAGACATAATTCTCAAAACTTTTTGCTTTTCTTTGGACTGGATAGAATTTTTTTAATGAATATTTGGGATCAGTGTCCTGTTGAAGAAAGAAATTTTGTTCAATGATACAAAAGCCAGAAGGAATTGTGTGATGTTGAAGAATAGAAAGACACTTTCCTTGTTTCATGATCCAACATGTCAATGCGCTGCCCTCTTCAAAATCAGCCTTTATGGCAGATAATACGTTACTACACACTATTAGTAGACTATTAAAAAACAGTCAGTTACATTTCTAATATATTCTTGTAATAAAAATGTGAAAAAGCAGCATATGCTAAAAAATAAAACTGTAAGGGTGGGCCCAAACGTAGTGTAGTAAGGATAATTGTGTGACATTTACAGCTGTCACAACCTTCTAAAGCCTTGTCATGCCACAGCTTGCAGACACATTTACTCCATGTTCCATTCATCACATGTAATGGCTGTCACTCATATTTGCATGGTGTGTATAAGTATGATATGGAACACAAGTCAAACAACAAGGCAAACTGGAATGTGGGCTAAAACACACATTACAAAACACTCAGGATAGTTAGAGTGGTGCTATTTCTTACAAGTAATTTGACCTGTGCCTTGATCATACAATACATATTGCACTGTTTGGTAGACTGTGGTGAAACTTCACTCGTCAACAATGCATAAAAATGTCTTTTCAGTTGAGTAAAATATGCTGTGTTATAAGAAGGTAATGCTGAAGCAGCAAGATAACTGCAACATTATCCAGCCACCATCTTGTTTGAGTGCTTCCACCCACAAGTATTTATAACTGATTGACATATTTAAGTACTTTATCAAGTATCTACTCTGTATTCAGCTATTTCCATCTAGACTGCTGGTTGTACGAGAGCACACAGAGAATTATGGTGAGTGCTGTCCAGTCTCCTTGCTTGTCGGTCATAGCTACATCCATTTTTTGTTTGCTTGTTTGTTTTAAAGCAAATACTTTTACCAGGATAAGCTGTTCAGTCAGCCACAATTAAATGTTTTCTAATGTTTTAAAGATGCTAGTACAGTCTATGTCGATTGACATGTCATCAAAGTCATGTTCACAACTTTTTTTTCTCCTTTCACACCTTCTCCCAGTTCTGATTACCTTTCCACCTTTTTCCTAGTTCTGACTGCCCTTTCACTCCAACCAGTTCTGATTCCCCTTTCATTCCTTCTCCCTGTTCTGATCTCCCTTTAACTTCTTTTCCCAGTTATGATTCCGGTCACTCTTTTTCCTAGTTCCGATTCCCTTTTCTCTACTTTTACCTGTTATGATTCCCTTTTCACTCCTTTTCCCAGTTCTGATTCACGTTTCACGCCTTCTCCCTGTTCTCTTCATGCTTGTATTTGATGATTTCATGCACATATTACATGTCTGTTGTGTTTTTTGTTTTGTGCATGATTCGTTCATGGTAGCCAGATAAACTGAGATCTTATTATTGCCACAAATTCCCTTTAGTTTGAAAACGAAACGCAATAATCTCAGTGCATGAAATTGAATTAGACTACATAAAAAAAGTTGCTAACTAAACTAACACCTTTTTAATTAGCAGTCTAATAGGCTTATGCAAAGACTTTTCGTCCCTGTAATTGTCGTGGGGCACAGTAATATTACAAAGGGACACATACTCCAGTAAACTGGATCTGACAACACCCTTGATTACCATTTTCGGAGACTTTTTTTTTCCTACTCCATGACAATCCAAAGTGAAACATACTCCTTTCCTGCTTTATGCAGCAATTACTGTTACTCCTTACTCTGACGTAACAATCAATACACAGCTGACCTTTAAATGTCACGATTTGTTTGACCCGTCACACCCACAGAGGAACTAGAACACTAGCTTTGGCCACACAATCAGCAAGAATAGGGAAACCCCTATCTTCAATCTTAGAGTTGTCTTAAAGGTGGGAGAAACATCTGAAGAACAACAGCTGTTTTGACTTTTGGAGCCGTTCAGGAAGTGCTGGAGGGCCATGTGCACATGCACACACTGGAAAATAGCTTGCGAATGCAGAAGGAGGCCGGAAAGCTAATGTTACGGGTAGAAAACAAATTTCAAACTGCTCCTCCTCCAAAATCCACTCCAAAGCAGTTGTTGTTTTTCAAAAGTTTGCCCCACCTTTAATGTATGTCACACAGTGCTTTTAAGTTCTCTGAAAAACAACTAAGTTAACCATCATGACGACACTGAACCAAAAATACTGAATACAATAACCTTTGTAATAATATTCACGATCATATAAACCTTTATATTATGGTTATTCGTAAAGTACTGGCAAATGCATGGGAACAGATGTCCCTGTGGTTGAAATCTACAAAGTTATCAGTCACTGCAGATGGTTTTCCGTGCAGGAAAGGAAAGATTTTTACACTTACTACATCTACGGTTTGTCATTGAGCTGCCTTTGTATTGAAGCTGCTTTACAGCCAAGCTATTACATCTCTGCTAAAGAGACAAACAAAGCTCTCCGTATTGCCAGTGTTGTTGAGAACAACTATATGCATTTGCTTCAATGTTGACATCACAGAGTGAATAATTCAGCTTTTAAGTGGATCTGAATTGGGAACACTGTCAAATGACTAAACACTACAGCCGTACAGGTCTAGGAGTGAGGGCGATGTCCAGCCTTAAACTGAACTGATTTTGAATTGTATTTACGACTGCTTTAAACAAAAAATATAGGAATACAAGAATACTGAACATCAGTGAGCAGTGCGAGGTAGTAATAGCAATAAAACAGGCAAATCATGGAGGACAGTAAGGGGGTGACTCAAGATTATAAAGAATTGTAGGGCAAACCAAATATATTATCCAGCATGCAGACACAGATATATTACATATGACCATATACACTATATGGACAAAAGTATTGGAACGTCTGACCATCAAACCAACAGGGACTTTAATGACATTGCATTCAAATACATAGACTTTAATATGGAGTTGGTCCCCATTTGCAGCTATAATAGCTTACACTCTTCTTGGAAGACTTTCCACAAGATTTTGGAGTGTTTCTGCTGCAATTGTGCCCAATCATTCTGTAGAATATTTCTGAGGTCAGGCACTGATGTTGGACGAGAAGGTCTGGCTTACAATCTCTGTTCCAGTTCATCCCAATGGGGTTGGATGGGGTTGAGGTCAGGCCTCTGTGTGGACCAGTCAAGTTCTTCCACACCGAACTCATCCAACCATGTCTTTAGATTGTTATGGGCATTGTGGCACAGTTATGCAAGAATAGAAAAGGGCCTTCCCAAACTGTGTACACAAAGTTGGAAGCATGTCTGGGTATGCTGAAGCATTAGGACTGCCCTTCACTGGTAGTAAGAGGCCTAGCCCAAACCCTTTTGTCCATATAGTGTATTACAGGCCTGCCGGAGCACTAGGGAAGTTTGGGGGGTTTTTTTGACTAATTTATTAGAGCACAGACTGTCAAGGACAGGGGTTGAGAAATTTCATTACATTTTGCGTGCACTTATTAAAGAGTTCATATCAGGGTATTTTCTGGAGAAAATAAGGCAAGGACAAATTATTCAAACTTTTTTCTCTTCTGCAGAAAGTGCAGAACTGAGTTATCGACACGATTCATATTAAGTGATTTCTTATTACAACAACAAAGAACAGACTTAATCGTAATTAACATCCTACTTAATCAATTCAGTGACCATGTAACATTATTCAATACTGTATTCTTTGTGTTCTTCCTAAAGGTAACCCATGCATTAACACTATTTGATGACAGCAATTAGCACACCAGAAAAGCTTAGGCCACACTTGAGTGTAGCACTGACATTAAATGTCATGAAGCTTCGGCTTTGACAAACCAAGACTCTCAAAGTGCACTGTAGTATCGAAATACATATTGTTTTAATATGTAAAGTTTTATAATGTACACTGTAACCACATTATGCAACCACACGTGCCCTCGTGGGACAGTTCTGGGTTTTACATGTTTGGCAAAACAGCATGTTAACAATTTAGATCTCATTAAAAAAAGGAAATGGCAATAATTTTGAGAGGAAAGGGCAGGGGCTGGGGTATATGAGCCATTCCCCCCAGGGCACCAGGGGGCTTCACCCAGTGTACATCAATAATTATGTCAATTGAAAGTTAATTGCAACCACGCTGTGCTGAAGAACATAGCCCAAACAAGTCAAACTGTGTCAGTATCATTCACTTGCTGAGTGCATTGTGGTAGACCCTTTCATGCTGATTTAAAACCAAATTCAATACCCAAACCCAAACTTCAAGAGTAACTGCAAAACTGGTCTCGGAGTCCAATAAAGGGAAACCTTTACTAACGGTTGCCATTTCTTTCTGATTGAAGACTTTAATCCTCTGCCCGGGCTTTGCGTCAATCCTCCAGCTCCAACCAACAGCCAAAGACTGCCAGTCACGCATGACTATCCAGACAATTGAGCTCTCCTTCTTTCTTCCTCTCTTCATTCTTCTTCGGATAAGGGAGAGAAATGAAGTTAGGCAAAAGTTCACAAGTCCATCACAGATCAAAAGTTTCTGCTCAGATTGAAGTGACAGTGTGCTTTAGATGGCACACCCTTTGGATTCCCAGTGGCCCGGTCATGACAGCCATGTCTCAGCATATTGGACCTGCTTGGGACAAACATATTTTTACTACCTAAGTACATTAATGCATGAAGCAGGAACGCATGGGAAAGTAGAGACCGTTTTAGCACTTCCACAGTCTACAAGGGATTTAGTGGTGCATAGCACTAGTATTCTAATGTGGGGAAATAATTTCATATTCAGTAACGCATGCTCCTATCTTTGGTGTCTCTTGAATATTTATAAACATTTGAGGTTCTCTTGTCCCAGGAGAATTTTGTGACCTAGATTCTGCAGACATAATATCTAATATCCCACAGTCTACGCCTTTCTGTATCCTGCTCCTCCTGCGTTGACTTCCTTATCAATTTAGACTCTGATTTAAAGTCTGCTGTACAACGCTTGACACGTCCCACAGAGAATCTGGCCGATAACATCTGAGTATGCACAGCATTGCACTGATCTGCTAAATCATGGCTTGTAATGCAAGTTTGGTAATATCACAGAGAGAGAGAGAGAGAGAGAGAGAGAGAGAGAGCGAGAGAGAGAGAAAGAGAAAGAGAGAGAGCAAAACAGAAACAAAGTAAGAGAACAGAGAAAAGGGAGAGTGAGTGAGAGACAGAAAACAAGATAGAGACAGTGGCAGACAAAGAGAAAGAGGAGAGGCAGAGAGGAAGACAGAAGACAATAGAGAGTGAGAGAAAGAGGAGGAGGGAAAAGGAGAGAGAGAAGAAAAAAAGACCATGAGAGACAGACCGAGAACAAGATAGAGAAAGAAGAGAGAGGGAGTAAGAAAAGAGGGGTGGGGGGAGGGGGGTTGAGGACTTGAGCCAAATTAAATAATCCTTGTCTGAATGGCGACCCAATCAGCCTCAGCATCCACAGATATAAATCAAAGTGGGTCAAGTGCCGCGCTCCACGTTAACAGAGGGATCACCATGTTAAACCAGAGCACTCCAATTACACCAGCACACCACCTCTGATCTTCTGCCACATGCTGCATCCTGCCAATCACAGCTGACTTATGGAAAACCTGGATGGGATTTCACACCCATCGGCCGCCATCAGGACAATGGCAGTGTCGAGAAAACCGCTTACAGATATCATTACAGAGCAAGATAACGTATCCAGTCATGAAAAGGAAAGATCCAAAAATAGTGCCGTTATCCATCCCTCCTCTGTCTGAAAAGGTTACTGAATGCTGTGGCATTCAGATTTTGAGCTTTACTCCAACTGACTCGGCCACGTCGACAGCGGCCCTCAGGTGCCTCTGAATAATTAATAGCCACCAAGTTAGATCAGATGTAATTTTCAAAGTCCCAAAACACAGTGCAGAAGAGTGTCCTTATGATGACTTTATTAGAGTTTAGTAGACTCTTCAAACCGCCAGCTTTTTAGTGTCATTGCACCCAAGAACATCTGCCTAGCTAAATACCGAACCAGACACACACTGTGTATTTTTCAGTTCTCTGACTTTGTCGTTGCTGACTGAACTTCAGCTCCTCCGCCCGTATTTGTTGTGAAGTCTGGGGAGGGGGGTGAACTGCCCGAACCAGCTCTGATTAAGGGAATCTCTTCATTTCTGAGGGCTGCTTTTGCATCAAACTGTACAGCAAACAAAACATATTTTGATTCTCCTTGATCTAAGAATGGCAGCACAGCCATGCAGTGACAAATGAGGCAGTGGTACAGCTGAATAAAAAGATTGTGCGAGTTCATTTCATCTGCTGTTTGGTCTACAGGTTTGGTCTACTGGTTAGTGGGGCAGCTGATGGCCTGGGGATTAAGGAGTTGCCCCTGCGATCAGAAGATGGTGCCATCCCAGGACTACCAGTGGCACCATTGCTGGCTGCCCACTTCTTCATTTGGTAAAGAGGTTAAATGCACAGAAGAATTTTACACTGTATGGTGTGGTGTAGTGCAGTGTGGTGTGGTCATGCATAACTATAAGATCCACTTTACTTTACTAATAAACAGGAACTGGACATTCTCCAGTGGCTCTGTGTTTTTTTCCCCTGCAGCTTTTTTCCTTTAAGTTTAAGGGAAAAAACATTACATTTTAAGGGAAGAACATTACGTCCTGGTTTACTTGGATTGTTGTTTTTTTTTATATAAATATCTGTTGAATGCCAACCTGGGTTTTTTCCAACAAAATCAACAATAATGTGACATATTTGTGGCCTCCAAACAACACATTTTTTTCATTGCTGTCGCGTGACTGACAGTTTGATTTGATTATCTGACTGGATTCCCTAGAGGCAGGATGTGGGTCATGGGCTCAGTTACCCTGTGTTTGAGGGGTCCTCTCAGGTTGCAGCAAATAAAACCACTGAAATCCATTTACACTACAGTAGGCCTAAATAAATAAACATGAATGGAAGGCAGCTCAGGTTCCCCCTTTTCAGAGAGAGACGCTTATTGATGAATAAACTTTTTCTGAATTAAAATGATCACTTATTTCTCAGTTTACTTGCCAGAGACATTTGAAGAGCTTTCAGAGGAGTATTTCAGATCACTGTCATTAAGACAAAAGAGCTGGACTTTGTAGGACACACATTCTTCTGTACTTGTGGCCATTAATACATTTTAACCTCTCACAATGTCAGAGCAGCAGAGTGCAGGTTCAATTTGCTTTCTTTCTTATGACTATAAATTAAAGTAGTGACCTTCCAGCCACACTGGCATTCAAAATTAATTAAAGCCTTGTTTATAACAAAACAAAAATCAGTGCAGTTATAACTCATGTTACTCATTTTATAGGGATAGGCATTTTAAAGGGATAGGCCCACATCATTCACACTTCCACTCAAGTTTCAAAAATGAATTTCCTGCTGCTTTTCAGAATTTTATGTTTTTCCTTGAGGCTCACATACGATATTTGTGTGATTTTATCATTCAAAAAGTCATAATTCATTTCTACATGACAATTTCTTTTTCTCTCTTTACTCCTTGCAATTAAAAAACTCTTTCCTTCCTGTGCCTATAGGATTTATGTATGTAAATGACCACATGTCCAATAGGTTGCCCTGTATTGTGCCATATTCTGAAAGCAGTCCTTTTTGATTATTTTTTCTTACAATCTTTATAATGGATGACTGCAGTTTATCTGCTGTGGGCTGAATAGGCAAATGTATGTAAATGCAATTGTTTTCATGGCATCACGAAAACAGTGAATTTTCCAGCTGTTTTGAAACTTGCGCTTATTTATTACCTCTTTCCAACATTGTTTATTAATGTAATATAAAAGAAAGAAAGAAAGTAGGTTTTCTAAAATATGAACCCGTTAAGGTTTCGAAAAAATGAGCGTGAAACCAGGTTAACGAGAAATTGTAACACTTGATACTACAGAGGATGAATAATTAATGCTCTGAAATGCCATGTTCTTTGTACCCACTTCTTCAGAACCATATCATTGCTATTAAAATACAATTTGAAACATTTGAAAGGAAGTGTATAGTTCATGTGTTTTTTACTCCTCCTGCTCTGGAATGTGAATGTGTCACACACACAGACACAGACACACACGCACACACACACGCACACACACACACACACACACACACACACACACACACACACACACACACACATATATATATATATATACTTCATAAGTACACTTTGAGTAAAAATTAAATGCACTGTAAAGCCTCTTCAGCTCAATGAACCTGACTGTTCCTTGCTATACCAGCAGAGGGCAGCACTTTCATAAGAAATGAGGGAGTTTGTGTAGTGCAGTGACGCTGTCCAGTCTGTCCAAACTGGTACTTTTGTGTTCGTGTCTATTAATCAGTCTGAAGGCGTGTGTTTACTTTCTGATGTAGGAGTAACTGCAGCATCATACTGAGTGGTGTAGCGTCAGAGAAGCAGCTGAAATGTGTGGGTCAGCAGAGAAAAGCCAATTACTTCACTGTTGGTGTGACTGCGCACGACACGGCCACTGGAGTCAAACAAAGGACACGTCATTCACACAGAACTGGAGGGAAAAATGAAAAAGGAAAGGGTTTTTTAACACTCTCCTCCCCTCTGTTCTATTAGCATCTCATGTCACTCAGTCCTTTCCTGAACACACACCCTGCATTGCAAGTCAGATGGAGTTTGCTAGTAATTCCTCTGAACCCTACCCAACAGAACATGGGCCTCCAAGTGCTAAAATATCCAGGCCAGGGAGCCAAACATAGAGGAGCAATTTCCTACACATTTTCAGGTCTTTACAAAACATGTTGTTCGGCTATTGTTGGACGGCTTCGGTACAGATGTCAGGTCGGCCTGTGCCACTGTTTAAAGGTCCAATGTGTTATAGCTCAATGTTACAGCACATTTTAATGCAATAGTGTGGCAAAAACGCACATTTTCACCATTTCCGTTTAGCCCAGATACAATCCGTCAAAATATATTTGGAGTTTTTGCTTCTTTTGTTCAGAACTGGAGCTGCAAGGCCAGAAAACCTTTTTTTTTTTAAAGAGATTATGTCGCAGAAAGCCCTTTGTCTTATAAACGCCTGGTTTATCAATAAAAAGACTCCAACATTTACTGTTCTGTAAGTCGTACAACATCATATGTCTGTTGCAGTTTGTGTACACTGTGGAACCCGAGCTTCACCATTTCGTCTCTCTGTATACTGGATATGGTTGGGATGACACTAAAGTTTACTTTGACAAATTTATGCTTAAAAAGTGTCAAAACTGTACTTCAGAGTGCTTTAACGCACATAGGCATCTATATATTCCCTGAATAGGCACACAGTTTTCTCTCTTTCTCCTTCTCAGTCTTCCTCTCTCTCTCTCCCTGTCTGTCTCTTTCTCTGTGTCTCTCTATCTCTCTCTCTGTCTCTCTCTCTCTCTCTCTCTCTCTCTCTCTCTCTGTCTCTCTGTGTCTCTCTCTGTCTCTCTCTCTGTCTCTCTCTCTGTCTCTCTCTGTCTCTCTCTCTCTGTCTTTCTTTCTCTGTGTCTCTCTCTGTCTCTCTCTCTCTGTCTCTTTCTCTCTCTCTGTCTCTCTCTCTCTGTCTTTTTCTCTCTCTGTCTCTCTGTTTCTCTCTCTCTCTCTCTCTATCTCCGTCTTTCTCTCGCTCCCTCTTTTTCTCAGTATTTCTCTCTCTGTTGCTTTCTCTCTCTCATCTTTCTCTCTGTCTCTCTCTCTCTCAGTCTGTCTCTCTGTCTCTCTCCATCTCTGTCTCTCTCTCTCAGTCTGTCTCTCTGTCTCTCTCCATCTCTGTCTCTCTCTCTCAGTCTGTCTCTCTGTCTCTCTCTATCTTTGTCTCTCTCTCTCTCATCGTTCTCTCTCCCTCTCGCCGACAGTCTTGCACTGCTCTCACATGGGACTATTTTAAACCCCAATCACTTCAGACTAGAGTGTGTGAAGCTCGGTGGTGAAGGTGGAGAAAGACAACGAGACACTGTGGGAGGTTTAAGTGTAACCTAATCAGGTCTTAAAGGAGAAAAATCTCAATGTTTATGACAATGACTTATTCAAACAGAACCCTCAGGGATTATCTATTCATCTCCATAAATGGAGAGCATGAATAGTCTGATAATAAAACCACACTATTCAATCGTATAAGGAGTCTCGGAAATAGGTAGTTGTAAGAACCATTATGAGGATGTTCTTTGAACTTTAAATAGGTTCTTCAACCCTATTGTGGTGAGATCAGAGGTCTCCAGGTGAATTTCGTGGCTGGGAGTTAAAGAGAGCATAACTGATGGTTAAAACATTTTCTCACAAGCTGTCAGACTCCTCCGGACACAGCCCCCCCCAACAACCCCGCCAATACACACACACACACACACACCCCTGAGCTGTGACCTGACTCATCTTCCCACCTTGCACTTTACTCATCACCCTAATATGATGCACATGCAGGTACATTCAAAAACACATCCATGTTCCACTTGTTCTTGGACACTGTATTTTTCTGTATTTTTCATAGACTGATGGTATATTTACTCATTTGGAGCCACTGCTGGTCTTTTACATCCTGGTATTGACTGCTGATGCCACATTTGCACAGTTTTTTGGATGTTAAAAACAACCTTGTACTACAATTCTTTTATATTAAAACATGACTTTGTACCACAGTTTTCTGGAGGTTAAAATTTATCGCACACCCTTTGTACCAAATTGCACATTTTCACTTCTAGGTTAGAGTTAATATTTCTAATTTATTTATATATGTGTGTTCTATGTGTCTTCTTGTACTCTGTAATATCTGAAGCCACACCGTCTCATCTCACTGTAAACATGTATATAGTTCACTTTGACTTTGACTTTGACTCTGGGTGGGTAGGGTGTCGCCCCCTCCATCATTCAGTCGATGCTTGACAATGTGGGGTGGCTCAGAAGAAGTGTTAGCCGTCGCCGGCCCCAGCTTAGTAGCAACGTGTGAAAGGTAGACCTAACTAGATGCTGGAACTGAGCATACACTGAAATACACTTAAATAGGTTCTTCAACCCTATTCTGGTGAGATCACTCTCTCCATACACTGGAGAGAAAACTAACTAATTAAATAGTAATAATAACCACCTATTAAATGGTGCTTTAGAGAATCAAAACTGGTTCAAAGAAGAGCTTTTGGAAGCTTCATTTTTAAGAGTGTAGGACCTCATCGAGCTTTAGCTCAAACAAAGTAAGGGCACCTGGCACAGTGTTAGTTAGACCAAGAGCTGTTCACCATATAAAGTCATGCCGTTCCACAGTCTTCATCTCTCAGGCTCAGCGAGGTGCTCGCTGTTCACTTAGTAGCTGAAAGTAATGGCCTGTGCTCGCTGTGGCTTTGAGCGCAGGAAGCTGTATTTCATCTCAGGGTTTTGTATGGACTTGAGCCAGAGCGTGAGTGGCAATGGCACTACAATGGTCACAACCCACAAATCATGGCTGCTTCATTAAGACCGCCT
The DNA here is from genome assembly GCA_037974405.1 of Brachyalestes nurse. NCBI lineage: Eukaryota > Metazoa > Chordata > Actinopteri > Characiformes > Alestidae > Brachyalestes > Brachyalestes nurse. The sequence goes on along the minus strand of JBBPCY010000109.1, from coordinate 45,367,907 downwards.
TCAGTCCACAAGCGTCGGCGCATGCAGCGAGCCTGAGTCAAATCAATGACCTCAGTACGTTGGTTTTAATAGAGTTAAAGCATATTTAAGTAGTGCATAACAGACGAGGAACCTGTGCCTAAAGAGCTCGAGCTTTAGTTTCGCAAAGGCTTTCTTCAGCTCCTGAAATGCATCTCTTGCCATTGGTGGTAGTTATGAATAGCGTGCGGTTTAAATTCGCGCATGTGTCCAGCGGATAACGTCATTGCTTTGGGAGAAGGGATACAGGAGTGTTTCATTATAAACCTGTGCCATTAAAAACCTGTTGGCGTGATCTGGCTTTTGGCTCCCACGGCCTCCTCAAGCTCATGTTCCCATATTTTCTTCTTTTTTTTTTAATGGAGAAAAACTGGAGAAGAATGGCAGTTGTCAAAAGTATGCACAAATTGTTTATTGACTCACTCTTAAAGTGATAGTTTTGGCCAGTGACAGTTTTCTCTTGACAATTCTTCACCCCGAATATAGTCTGGATATGTGTTACTTGTGTTAGAAGCTCCTTTAATCTGGCACTGGAGCTACTAGGCTAATCCTGCTGGAAGCTTACTATATATATCCCACCTTAGCACTGTGCAAACTGAACAACTAGATCATCGTAAAGTACATCGCATAGCTGAAAAATAGTATCATAGTCTTAATTTGGTCTTTGTATTATGTCATCCTGTATCAAACACTGCAGGATAACTCATTGTTCCATGGTTTAGGCAGACAGTTTTCCTTCTAATGGACCTTTTTACAAAAAGACATTGTTTGGTGGAGCCGTTTTTTTTATTTTCAGAGAGAACTAGACCACTGATGTCAGTTGCTTGGACACTGGATGGGCCAGAGGTACAGATTTAAAGAAGGTAAAGAGCCACTTGAAACCAGGAGTGAGAATACATCACAATATCTACATAGAAAATAAAAACTGGTGATGTTAGTTACAGTTAGTTGGAGTGGTGGTTGGTTGTGATATTGGAGGTTAGATTTAATCTAGTGTCAATAGCTCATACTCTGTAGTGGCACTATGAGTCCCTACTCAACTTCAGCAATGAAGCGATGAAGCGGTGGAGTGACTACTGGTCACTTTTAAATGTTGAGCTAGTACAACAATCTCACTATATTTCAGCTATATTTCATTAATGACGGATCAAGACTGGGTAAAACAACGAAGTAAAACTACCTTTCCATGTTTCCATGACTAATACAGCTAACATGATTACTGGCCTCTTATAAAGCCAATTAAAGTCTGCATTAAATGTGGTCATGTAATAACGTACTCACAATTTGGCTGTATTTTACTGTAAAATAATAAACAAATGTTCTTATGTGTGTCTATGCGGTATTTTACAATGGTCTCAGCCAATGAAACCCACCCCTTCTAATAGTGACTGCAGGTGGCGAGGAGGTGAAGCTACACAGTACGGCTTTAAAAACGAGTCAGAAAGGATAACGACTGCATATGATGTGTCACAGCACATATTATTCAGAATTGTAGGCAGGCTGTGTAAATGTACGGCTTGGGCTAGAGATAAATCAGCCAGATTGTTGTTCACAGGACCACAGAAGTCCAAAATAAACAGTAGTCTTTTGTTATCAAGTAAAAGTTAGATTCTAATTATTTTTTTCTTTAAAAAGAAGAGGGAGGGCTTAGCTGCCCAGTCTTACCAGCTGCCCTTACGTAGATCAGACAGGGAACTGTGTGGAGTTGTGTATGCGCATTGGTATATTTTGATCCTTCAGTATAGTAAATGTTAACATTATATCACTTGTAGCTTACAGAAGAACACTGATCACAACCTGTATTGATGTAAAATAAAAAATACACTGACTTCACTGGATGCCATGCTATCTTTCATTACCATGCAGGTAATTCTTAAAGTAAAGCTTGTAGCCCTGTTCGTTCTGACTAAACAAACAATGTAAATGATGTAAACACTGTCCGGGGTACTTCTGGCAGGGTTTAAGCTTCCATTACTACATTACATGTTAGATGTATTTGCCTTGTTGCCAATGCAAAACTAAAGATGCAAACATTACATATCTTTTTTTAGAAAACTAGCAATTTAGTGAGCTTCTAGAGTTACAAAGCACCCTCAGTCCTCTTGCTAAAAACAGTTCTATGAACAGTGCAGTATTGCATGTTCTCTCACATGCAAGGAAAGGAAAAAGAGCTTGTCTAAGCCAATCTATTTTAAACGCTTGAGCTGCCACTGTCGTTTTTACTGTGTCATTCATAATTATTCCTTCTCTCACCATTCCCTTCACTCAGGCTTCCTCCGTACCTCACCGTTCAAAGGTCATTGGGGTCAGGTGGCAGTGCGTGCAGGTGCTTCTGAGAGTCTGGGGCCGATTCAGGGGGGAGCAGGGGGGGAACACATGGCCGTGGAGGGGCCACAATCACGCAAGCTGCGTGTGGTTTGGCACTGGCTGCCAAGACCTCTCACTCTGTGCATCTCAGACTTGTCTCCCAGGGCTATCCAATCCCCCCTTCATCCCTCCATTTTTCTTCCAGCCGCCCGCCCCCCAACTCCCGACCGCACACAAATGGTTTGAATAAGAGGCCGGTATGACTGGGCCATGGCTTCAGATGAAAATCCCAAAGAGCAATAGTTTACTTAGCCTAAATACCCCCGATTAGACGAATTGAAACATTGTTGTTATGCGGTGGAAACTCAAGGACCTATTGGCCGAGTCTTTTAACCCTGTTCCGGAAAGGACCTACTGCAGACTTTCGTCATTCGTGAACCGCAGTTTCTCGTTGGGCTCAAGAGAGCAGGGGAGAAAAACGAGGCAATGGCAGCGTCAACAAAACACCCAAACAAAACAGTGAAATAAAATCTCAAACAGTGAAAACACAAATCGTCAAGGAGGCACACGCTACTCGAGCTTCTGTAACTACTGGAAAACACGTCCAACCGCAAGTGCTCTGTCCTGCCTCACGAAACATAATGCGTCACGTAATATTTTCCTTTCTCACTAACTGTGCCTGTTGAAGATCTCCCATCTGTCTAATGCCGCAAACTGTCTAATCTCTAAACCGGGGAAAAACTACAGTCACAAGAAAACACTTTTGGAAAAAAAACGCCCCTAAAAATCCATCTTTGTTTCAGGTGAGGTCTTTCATGTCATTGAAAGGTCATGGCTAGAACACTGATACAGATTCATTGGAAATGTTCTGAGGTCTCAAGATGCAGTAATAATGGCCTAACATGGGTAATATTGACCGTACACCGTTGAACAACATAGACCACCTTCCATGCTTTTTGAACCATTTTAAGATATATATATATATATATATATATAGTAGTACTGTGCAAAACTCTTAGGCACCTGTTTATTACTGGACAGTAGTGTTAAATTAGTGTTAAAACAATAATATTACAATAAATACAATAAACATTATTACAGTAAATGTGGCAAAGTGTTCTCCTAACCATTTCCAGACCTCTTTCCTCATGGAAGCCCAATGTTCATTTTAGCTACAATGAAATACCTGGTTTAGCTCATTTTACTTCATCAGATTAAATTAGGTGCTGATGCTGCTTATGGAATTGTATAAATCTACACAGTGACTGGAGGCAATGAGCAGAAATCTGAACCCAAACCTGTGTTCTTCTAACCAGCTCACAAAATATCAACTCTTTTTTAGAAAAAAGGAAATCTTGATACTTTTTTACTGCTTTCTTGTTCGTTTGAGTTTATTCTAATGTTCACTTGTGTTTTTGCTGCCAGAAGGAAACCCACTGCTGATATAAACAGATTCAAACAATGTTTTCAATTTTCATAGGTGCCTAAGACTTTTGCACAGTACTGTATATATAAATATACCCTACAATAGAGACATATACTTCAGTCACATGTTGACTGACTTGTGACTCATCTTGGAATCACCTTCAGCTGACTCATTAATCATCTCATACACTAAAGACTTGAGGACAGCTAAAAAATGACTCAAAAATTTAGTCTGAGGGAAAAACACCACTAAAAGAATAGATTAAAATCGCCAAACTGACTTTACCTGCCAGTTTTGCCATGGTCATACTCAGAGACATTCTCCTCCATGTCAGACTGGATTTTTAAAACAATGAGCTTTTCCTTCTCATTGACAGAATGGAGCACAGTAGCAAATTTTGCCAAAATAGTGTGTTTATTTTTATTATTTATTATTGGGGCAGCTGGTGGCCAGGTGGCTAGGGAGTTTCTCCTGGGATCAGAAGATTGAGGATTCGAATCCCAGGACTACCAGTGGCAGAAATTCACACAGTTCCTTGCTGTGCTGTGGTGTGTTCACTCGTAACTGTAGGGCCACTTTACTTACTAAAATCTGACACTAACCCCAGAGGCTCGAGAAACATCTTGGACTTGGACCTCAGAGACTCAAGATTCCACTTGCACCCAGAATCCAGACTTATGACTCAATTTGAGCCCCAGAGATTTAACTCACACAAATCGACTCATGACCATCTCTTGGCCTACAGTGACACAGAAAATGTAGCTTTGCTTTAAGGGTGCCCATCTTCTACTATCTGCACAGCTGCAGTCGTCTCAGACAAGAGCCCATTTTCTACATAATCAAGGTGATTGGAGCTCCGTTTCCAGACGAGGTTCCTTTGAACTGTGGATGCCAGTGCCCAGGGGATTATGCAGATTTGCTGCGCTGCTGAGATCAAGACCAGAGAAGAAAAATCTTATCTGTCTTAAGCAAGTATGATCTGAATGCACACCTGCAAACATGTCGTCATCAGCTGGCAAAGTTCTCTCAGGCCCACCGGAAATAAGTCACCTTCTGAATGTCAGAATTGGGCTCGAATGTGCCTGAAATGTGAATGGACCAAGATTTCTGCTTTGTTCTATGAGCTGTGGTGGTCCAGGAGGGGCCATAATGACCGGTGGAATAGAAGAGCCCTCAGGCTCTCTCTCTCTCTCTTACGTCACGACTAGCATTCTCACGCTAACAATGCGCTAGCCTCCACTCACCGAGCTGATCCCAATCAGAGAGAGCCAAGAATAGAACAGCCGTCCTTTGGCAGTGTTCCTGACCAAGCGCAGCGTATGTACCTGCATTAAATCAACCTGAACTCTCGTAGAAAAGCGTGAGGATTGACTCATATATCCAAAGACTTCAGGGGTGGAAAGTGCTAGGACATTGTTACCGTACTTAAGTATTATTTTGTACTTTATCCAAGTATTATTAAAATCAAATTTAAATGAAATTCATGAAATTGAATGTGTGTTTGTCTAAGAGACATTCAAATTACAGAAGATGTTTCTCCCTGTCAGTTCCTGTGCATTTATGTTACTTTTATATACCGAGTGTATTAAATATTGGGGTTTAAAATAACATTCTTCAATGGCTCGCACCAAACTTTGATTATTTATTTGGTCAATTTTACCTAAGTAGACTGTATGGAAGTCAGAATGAATCAGAAATCGTGACAAAGTTTCCTTCCATGTCATGATAAAGTTCCAGAGGAAACAATATTAGTGAGGGGATAAGAGCTAGGTCTTCTCAATTATGTCATTTTTTTTATTTCAGTTCAGAATTCTATTAGCAATAAACTTTCAGTAACATTGTGAACTGTGAAGCAGTGATGTTTTGAGATGATGTGGTGATGTATAATGTATAATGTTCAGCAATTTTTCTATCCTTATTACCATAATCAAGATAATCAGGAAAATACTGATTTTTGCTTTTGAGGTCATTTCATTTGTGTCAAGTGGGCTTTAAATATTTTTCCCCCTTGAAATATATCAGATATTTTATCATTTGATCTTATTTAGTAATAGGGTATTCACACTATTATTATGATTGTATTTTATTTTTATACAGTGGCAGCAGTAGTAATAACAACAACTTCATAGTCACATACAAATGGAATGGAATTGCGTACAAAGGAGTGTTAATCACTCCCTGTTTTACTAGAACTCTCTTCAGTCCCGTGTGTGTGTGTGTGTGTGTGTGTGTGTGTGTGTGTGTGTGTGTGTGTGGGAACACACAGCAGCTGCTGCAGCACCTCACTAACGGCTACACATGCTCTGGTAAACAGTGTGGGTCATAAGAGATGAAAAGTTTCCATCAGTGTGAGGTTTTCATTACTACCATAACAGTGGAAATAAATAGTACTGCACACACTATGACAAACCTCGAAAGGTTTTGGTTCGTCTTCAGGGAGAAATCCATTACAGCAGAATGTCTGAAGTCCAACTGAAATGAAACAAAATCACCACGCACCCTTTCATCTAACTCACTTATTCCAAATCCTGAAGCACAGCTACTACAGGACAATAAAAAGCAGGTCAATTACAGGCTTTTTACAGAGATAATATGAGGACAACTAAAGGAAAAGGGATTTTGGTCCTTGCTTTGTATTTACTACAGTAGTTTTTTTTATTTACTTTCAAAGCAAACATTTACTCCAAATTTACACTATCTTTATAAATTTATAATATCTTAAGACGTTATCAGCAAAAAGTATGTATTCATACACACAAACAGAGGCGACTGAAAATCTGTGATTTTTTTCAGCACAGTAGTTCAGTTTTGGCCCATTACTGTTTATTTCAGCACTGTAGTTCAATTTTGGCTCATTACCCAAACTGTTTTCAGTTCCCCAAAGTTATGAAGATCCCACTGATGAGCTCACAACGTCTTCCAAAAATTTCCAAGAGGATTCAAGTCAGGATGTCGGTTAGGCCATTCAGGCATCTTCTTCTTTTATGAAAACCAGTGGCGAGTTACTTGACAGCTTCTCTCTTGCCTTCCTTATCATTAAGTTGCACCTGTCCTGGGACCATCATTTGCGGTTCCATGAACCAGTAATTATTAAACAAGGTTGTGACGACTATAATGATTGTGATGATATAGTCATTGCTATCATTCGGGAGGTTTTTTTTTTCCACCTGATCATCTGAGAGTTTTGGGCTGGTGGGGGTTGAGGCCTAGTGGGTGGGATACTTGCCTCTGGACCAAGAGGTCATGGGTTCTACCTTCAGTATACCACCACTGAGTTCCTGAGCAAGACCCTTAACCCCAAGTTGCTCCAGGGACACTGCCCCCTATAGTTAGGGAATGGAAGTGCCTTGTCATAAAAGCGTCTGCTAAATACCATAAATGTAACAATATTTCTCCTGACAGCTTTTGGAAGCTCCTTCACCATCATTGCTACATGCTGCATTTGCATTCTTTTTTTCGTTTGGGTAAAATGTATAAAATGTTTTCTTGTAATTATCCCTTAAAATACATATATTTTTGTTCAAATGTATAAGTTCATCAGATAAGTCAAAATAAATAATACAAAAGATTATCTGTAAACATTTGGAGTGGATATGCACAGGAAGTTTATTAAATAGTAAAAACAAAAGTGACTCAGTATTTGTTTCCCGTCAGCTGCTGTCCTTCACTCTGTGATCTTGCTGTGTTTTTGGTTGTCACACGTGTGATCTTACTTTAATGCTCTATAAGGTGTATGTGGGGGCTTTTATAGACTCACTACGTTAGCTTTTGAAATCCCACCGTTAAAGTTCTCTTGGGGCAAAAGGGCTTAGAGTCTCGACAGCCGCCTGATTTTCCACTGTTTTAATGAGAATGACAGACAGAGGGAAGGAAACGTTGCGGGTATTTATAGAAACAGCTGGAATGTGAACCCCTAATTGTGCTTAGTCTATTGCTCCCTGCGTCGTCTGTTCACCATTATGCTGCTTTTCAACAATGGCTCCTGAGAAGCGAGAGATTCACTAGTGAGTAAAACACGTAGGGGTTCGCTGCGTCCTGTTTCCATTCCCATCACTTCACAGCCTGGAAGACATCTGGATTTTCCGCCACAGAACCAGAGTGCTATCTCATTGGTTAAAACCAACCAATAGGAGGCATCACTTACAAGTGCTTTATGCTCACAGTCATAAAAATAAGGGTTCCTAAATGGTTCTTTTGTTTGGTCATAAGGATCTGAAGTCTTAAAAGCGGAATAATGAAAAACATAATAATGAGCACTACCATAGAAGAACCACCTTCATTATCTTAAAAAATGACATTGTTTTGTAAATGAGATGTCTGAGCATTTTTTCAAGAACAGTGTTCTAGGATGAAGAGGATTTTTACACTAAAGAAATCTCTTAGAGAACCAAAAGGTGATCTTCTGCAGCATCACTCAAAGAACGCTTTGTTGCGCTATTTTTAAGGATAGAACGTGAAAAAGCTTACATTGTGTGGGAGTTCTTCACGGTTGAATATTTGATTGACCAAAATGGTACTTACGTTCTTTAGGGAACCAAACATGGTTGTTGTGCGTGGCTGAGCGTGTGTGTGCTCTCTTTTAGACACATGGTTCTATGGCATGACTCCAAAGAACCATTTTGGGAGCTTTATTTTGAAACGTGTAGACAGAAGCTGAACTTTTATTGATGATAGATGATTCTCACATAAAGATGTTAAATTGCACTTTTTTGGTAAAAAACGCTGTTGTAATGTTCTCTTTGTGTCTCTGTTCCCCTATTTCTTGGCTTTTGTGTGTTCCTTGTGTCTTTTTCCACCTGTTTTGTCCTCAAAGTTGCTGTTTATGTTCTCCATGTGCTTTTGTTTACCATAGCCATGTGTCTGAGTATCCATGTGAGATTTGTTGTTGTTTTGGTCTTGGCCCCGCCCCCTGGTTATCTTGCTGGGTCTTGTTCGGGTCTCCTCCCCTGCCCAGGTGTTCTCGTTTCTCTAGTTAGTTTACATACGCCTGCGTTTCAGTCCGTGTTTGTTGGTTCTCTGTGTTAGGGCCCTTGTGTTACTTGGTTAGTTTTTGTTTAGGGTTTGTTCTCTGGGTTTTTGGCTCCAGTGTTTTTTTATTCGTTTTGTGTTTTGTTTAAGCCCCGTGTCCCATTTCCCTTTTACTTCTGTTAATAAACCCAGCGGTTGTAAATACATCCACCTTCTCGCCTACATCTCTACACATCATATACATCACAGTTTGTCACTGGGGTGATGCCTTTAAAAGTAAATATTCAGTAATCATCACTGTACTATATACTGTTCCTAAGTTCTCCTGGGAAAATTAATGTAAAAACTCAATTAAGACACAACTGTACCTTCATAGGAAGACAAGATAAGCTAAGAAAGAACTTTATCCCGAGGGAAATTTGTTTGTCCTGAGAATGCTCAGTACAACAAGAAGTACAAAGAAGATTGTTGCACACCTCAGTGGTAGAACAACATTCTCAAGGTTCCATTTGTGCCCAGTATGAGGTCTCCATTACACATTCCTTTCTCACATTCTACCTCAATATGCATTTGCACTTTTTGTACCTTGGGAGACTACAGTATACGTATGCTGTACCCTGACTGTGTACGTCTACTCTGTGAATGGAAAACCCAGGCATTATATTAAATAACTGGACTGTCTTTCTTCACCAGTTTCTGCTGTTTTGTCGGCTTCTGTGGTGGAACAGTTTCTACATTAACAGTTAACAATAAGTCACAGACCGTTCATCAAAACAGAAGGATTACACTTTACATTCCTTCTCAAAGGTCAGCTTTATTCCTGAAAATTTCATTTAGGACCACAAAAACATTGTGAATGGAACAAGCTAAATCAGTCAAATTCTCCAGCCCTCTCAGCGGCGTAGAAAAAACATTAAAAAAAAAAAAAAAACGAGAGAGAGAGAAATGGGGTGGCCTTGTGTCAGAGACCTCACATGAAACATTTGGTCATGTTTGAAATGCCACTGAGCTGATATGAGTCAAGATCTCCGGTCTGCGAGGCTTCGGTTCCGCAGCTACTTCTCTCACAGGCTCACTTGCTGCCTCCCTTAAATCCACACTTAAGTTCAGGGGAAAAGTATCAGAACGAGCCAATCACACTAATGAAAGGCACACTGTTTCCCAGCCCGGCTAAATCAGTTGCAGCGCAACTTATGTCATGTTTACTCTCTGTTGTCACTCCACCCTTTTCCTTCTGTCGGTCTGACGGTGTCCTTCGCAATTAGGTCCAGGGTCTTTTGATATGAGATACCTCTGCAGGTAACACGCGAATCGTCAGCGTTTTGTTGGCAATCCCGGCGGAAACTTCAAACAAACTATAGACCCGAACAATAATGATTCAACTCTGCGACTCGGAGCCCTAGAATCTGCCTCGGCCGTGACGTGCGCCCGGTAATTAAACATACTAAGCCGGACAATGCGGCATAATCAGTCAATCTTCGCTTGACGAACACATCAGAGGGAGGCCTGGCATGGAAAAAGCTGGTCATGGACATGAGCGCACTGGGGCCTGTGTCACTTTGCATGCGACAGGCAGGCTCCCGGCTCCACGCTAACATCTGCGGCACACTCCGGGCCAGGCTTCAAAACAGCCTGCGCCGGGTTTGTTTGCATTTCTCTGCGATGACCCATGCGCTGACCTGATGTGAGAAAGGGCCATTCTTTATATAGTCCATCCGCACCTCGCCACGAGGAGATTGTTATCGACGCCGGGCATTCCCATTCCAGCGTGTGCGGAGGAGTTTATGCGAGTAAAAGTGTTTATTTTGGACACTCACGAGACCACCAGACAGAGGACGGTAGAGAAGTCGGACGAGGAGTTTAGTAAACAGGGCTGACGTCTGTCACTGGCCCTGTCACTCTCTGCACCCTCGCTCCACCGTTTGCCTACCGACTCGCTATTCCTGCCTCGTCCAGGTCCAGCAACACTTTTTTGAGGTAATGCAGACACAGTGAGAATCACACACACTTAGGAACCGTTCCCTGACTGCTTGCTTCACTGAAAGGAATATAGAGAGGAAGTGGCACTCCAGCACATTCTGTTCATCATACACACACACACACACACACACACTTACACACACATACTTACCCCCTTTCAATTGCTCCCGGATCCCCAAAATAAAATATGACTTGTGAAAAACAAAGCATGCTTCGTGTTGTTTTGTTTTAAGGCCTTTCATATAATTTCTAATGGGAATAATCGAAAACAAATGCGGACCATATTTTTATAGTACGAAATGATTGCATAGTAATTTTTAATGACTTATTTTTCTGCCTTACAGTTTTTTCCATTCACTTTCCCCCTGCTTCCTCTGCGGGCTTGTCAACCCGGAGGCCAAGACGAGCGGAGACGGGACAGGTTAAGAGTCTGGGTTTTGGCTGAAAGTGCCATTGTTCTCTCTGGTGGTCGAATTTGCTTGGCGGGGGGTCATGGACCAGATTCCCTAAAGCATCCGACACTCTTCAAAAAAAAAAAAAAAAGTGAGTTCTGTGAGTAGTGCCATAGCTAAACACTTTAGATTTGTAAGTGTGAAGAATCTTTTAAGGGTTTAAAAAAATGCATATTATAATAATATAATGATGTACACCAAGGTGAAGGCCAATACCAGTTTAGAGGAACCCTCATACTGTGTAAAGGTTCTTCACACACACATCTCATTTATAAAAATGGAAAAATGGCTCTCTAAAACTATGGCGGGGTGGTCTGAGGAGAGGAGGGTGTCTGAGGTTTCGTAAGTTTGTACAGACAAAAAGAACCACTGGTGCCACATAAAAAGGAACAACCACAACAACAACAAAAAAACACTTTTGTTATGATTAGATTTTTTTAATTCAGCGATTCCTATTAAACTTTTTACAGCATAAGCCTGCACTGCACTAAATCTAATTAAACAGGACTAATTGTGTCCTTCGCTGCAAAAACAGCAGGTCACAAAAAATAGAGAAAATACATTGAAAATGAGATATGAATGCATACATTAGGCAAATAAAAACATAAAATCATAAGTTGCTTAGTAAGATTTCATTAAATAAGCAAAAATATCTAAATATTTAGTGTGGACTGCAAACCCATCAGTGATCTCAAATGATCACATAATAATGCAATAAAACTTTTGTTTCTATAATCGATATAGTTTTGGTTATTATTTTCTAATTTTGCATATTTTTCAAGATCCAATTCTAAGAAAATTTTGCTTTAGGAGTTTTTATTTATTTAATTATTGTTATTTTGTGTTATTTCATATTATTTTAACTACCTGCAACCCTAGTAAGGATTAAGCGGTTACAGAAAATGAATGAATGAATGTTATATTAAGTTTCTATGATTTTCTGTATTGCAGTGTTCAAAATGAAACTTACAGTTGACCACTAAGTACAGAAATGTCCTTGTCCTTTCAGGACATCCAATATTCGTGATTCACTCAAGAATAAAAGCTTATAAATTCTAAAATATCATATTGCCCTCCCCTAACAACACTGAATCACCTGATTATTCTATTGCCTAATATGTTGGAGTGTAGGGGTCCGTGGAACCTCATTCAGCCAGAAAAGTTGAACTTTAGGGAATTATAAGTGGTTAAGATCTTCATTATTATGAAACTTAGTGATCAAATTGACATCCCCTCCAGAAACAAATGATTCCCATTTTTGGGAAGCTCACCCTGGAGTTGGCAAAGAAAGACCCAATGACATCACTGGCCATCTTATGCAAACTGGTCTTCAGGGAACCCCACCACAGGCCAGATTTTCACTCCAAAATAACCTGCAAGACAAAGTGACAGAGCAAAAATGTGAGAACGTAAGATCTATCACAGCTTCTTGTGCTACCTAATTACTTTATATCTCACGGCTCGCTAGAAGTTACGGATCCAAAGATTTTCTCCACACGGAGCTGCGCGGACCTTTATTTTCCCTTTTTTGAACTTTTAAAAAACAAACCAAATCTCATGGGCCAATCATGTTATAAAATAACAATGTTCTTTTGGCCACTGCACAGGCAAAAGATATTGTTATGATTATTAATATCATTTGTTTCTTTTAAAAGGTGCAGCTCATTTCAGATTAGTATTTTATGCTCGGTATAATTTGCTTGACTGGACCAACTCAGGTCAACCATTGCAGAGGGATCCATTGCCCAAAACATACCTCAGAGCAGTTCAGCAAGTTCATTTACCTACGAGGCACCATGCAAACAGCACAAAAACAAAGAGCCGCAGACTTCAGGTCAAAGCAGGTTATGGAAGCTAATCTGAGGCACAGTGCGTTCCAGCATTTACAAAGTCAATTATTATGCACTGTAGTTGTTGTTGATCTGGTTTTAGTACAGATGTAACTCTGTAAGATCTGATAAATAATAAGATAATTAAAGATTTATGTTTATGTAACTTGGATGTAACTCTAATGTTAGCCTGAAGTCATGCTAGCATGCTAGCAGTCCAGTGAGAGTGGACGATAGCTATATTTCTTTATTCCTTACTGTCCAGCCAGAGCAGAATCTGAGAAAACAATATCCCTTTCCCTTCCCTGCCACTGCTAAGACTTCAGCTGAGGAACAGGGAAACAGACGGGACCACCAAGCCTCAGCAGAGTGCTGAACGGTGCCTCCTGGGTGTGTTGGAAAAGCAAGAGCAAAGCACGCAGGGTGACGTTACAGAGGCAGTGGAGTGGCTGCGGTGAAAGCCGACGGGTTCTCTCTCCAGCCGCTCATGTTATTCAATCCACTTCCTCTTCCTTTCAGTCTTTAAAGCTGGAGAGGCCATTAGTGAAGCGCGAGAGTCGCGGGCCTGCCAGAAACACACTTGCGTCCTTAGGCCTGCCAGAAACACACGCACATCCTCAGGCATGCCAGAAACACACTTTGATACTGAGGCCTACCAGACACACACTCGTGTCCTCAGGCCTGCCAGAAACACACTTGTGTCTTCAGGCTGTGAGAAATACTCTTGCGTCCTCAGGCCTGCCAGAAACACACTCGCGTCCGCAGACTGTGAGAAACATACTCTCGTCCTCAGACTATGAGAAACACACACGCGTCATCAGGCCTGCCAGAAACACACTCTAGTCCTCAGGCTGTAAGAAACACACTCACGTCCTCAGACTATGAGAAATACACTTGTGTCCTCAGGCTCTCAGAAACACACTTGTGTCTTCACACTATGAGAAACACACTCGCGTTCTCAGGCTGTGAGAAACACACTCGCGTTCTCAGGCTGTGAGAAACAAACTCGCATTCTCAGGCTGTGAGAAACACACTCGCGTTCTCAGGCTGTGAGAAACACACTCGCATCCTCAGGCCTGCCAGAAACACACTCACATCCTCAGGCTCTGAGAAACACACTGGCATCCTCAGGCCTACTAGAAACACACTCGCGTTCTCAGGCTGTGAGAAACAAACTCGCGTTCTCAGGCTGTGAGAAACACACTCGCGTTCTCAGGCTGTGAGAAACACACTCGCGTTCTCAGGCTGTGAGAAACACACTCGCATCCTCAGGCCTACTAGAAACACACTCGCGTTCTCAGGCTGTGAGAAACGCACTCACATCCTCAGGCTTACGAGAAACACACTCACATCCTCAGGCTGTGAGAAACACACTCGGTTCTCAGGCTGTGAGAAACACACTCTATTCTCAGGCTGTGAGAAACATGCTTGTATCCCTATAAACTAATAATAGTTATTTAATTTATGATTTATTATAAATATTTTATATGGGTAGCAGCAGGAACTTTAGGGATGCTGAAATCATTGTTATAATTTTAAACAGAATGCATGACGAAGTCGCTCAAGATGCTTATTAATTTTACGTTTTTTACAATTTACATCTAACAGAGCATAAAATGAGACATTTTGTGAAATAACAATACACACATAACTGACACACAGTACCACTGAGTACACTCTGCTCTATAGCCAAAATACAAACACGACAGTAAAGCAAGCACACATAGGTCTGTATTACCCTCACCATCTTTTAAAGTTTAGTTAGTTATTTGTTTTTTTATTATTTTTTGCAGTTGCAGTTAAACAGTCCTGACATCTGGGGGTGCTGCCGCACCCTCCGCACCCCTACTTCTGCAGGTTTGGTCCCAGGTGATGGCTGGGAGACAATAATTGTCCTGTTATAAGGGAGAGTGGTCCTACTTTTTAATCTTCTTTTTCCGTTTATTGTTTTTCTATGCATTCTTCATTTTTTAACTTCATATTATGCATTTATTATTATTTTTATACTTTTATAATATGTCAATGTACTATTATGTATAATATGTTTATAACCCAATATTCAGCAGGATCAATCCTGACCGTAGAACCATAAAAAGATCAAAAGAAAGCCAGGAAAAGGAAACCAGTAAAAACAGTGCTAGGACAGGTGGTGAATCTAAAAGTGCAACAGGAAATGACACAGGGTCACACAAACCTATTATTTGTGCTGTGATCAGTAGTTTAATGTCCTTTAATGTCCTTGGCCTGTTTTAATGTCCTGAGCTATTTCATTACAAACTTCATCTTAATGTTGGAGATGTACACTATATGGACAAAAGTATTCGGACACACCTGTTTTTCAGGGTTTGGGCTGGACCCCTTACTTCCAGTGAAGGCCCAACCTTAATGCTCCAGTAGACCAAGACATTCTGGACAGCGCCATGCTTCCAACTCTGTGGACCCAGTTTGGGGAAGAACTTTTTCTATCCCAGCACACAAAGCAGCTCCACAGAGTCCTGACCTCAACTCCATCCAGCACCTTTGGGGTGAATTGGAACGGAGATTGTGATCCAGACCTTCTCACCAACATCAGTGTCTGACCTCATAAATGCTACAGAATGAATGGACACAAATTCCCACAGAAACTCCAAAATCTTGTGTAAAGCCTTCCAAGAAGAGTGGAAACTGTTATATGGAGGACGAACTCCGTATTAAAGTCTATGTATTTCAATGCAATAGCATTAAAGTCCCATTTGGTGTAATGGTCAGTTGTCCCAATTCTGTTGTCCATATAGTGTATGTTAGCAATTTAGCACTTTTTTTTATTTAACTCTTTTATGATTATCACCATTACTTAATGAAACAAGCGCAGATGAGGATGTACAGGTTTCTTTGTGGATTTGGGTAGTAAAATACAATGGCTATATGACCTCTGGTTCCATTCATCACTGTAAAGAAACCTAAATCAGTTTTTCTACATTTAACTATTTCACATCAAACTACTCTAAATGACTTTACACATTTTCATTTTAACCATTGAATTATTTTGACAAATCTATGACTTGCCTTTTAAAAACACCATAGCTGTTATAGGTTTAGAGCAAAAATGTGGTATCTGAGGACTGGTTTGAGAACCACTGGTCAGAGATCACTTATATATTCATATATATAAGACATATTCTGTGCAATACATCACTGCATTTCCATTCTGGCACTTCACTGAAGCTAAACCAGTTTGGATGTGGACTGGGAGAGCGCTTGGGGAAGGCGCATATCACTCCTAGAACATTTTGGTAGCTGGGCCACCTTGCAGAATGTTAGGTGTGTCCCCGAAGCACAGAGCAGGGACTGAGCCTTGCTGTAAAAAATAGGCACCGTGCTTCATAAGGGAGATAAAAATGATATCCTAAATCTTGTGAGATCTTTAAAATTTCATGGACTGTGACCCAGAGTGAAGATGCTGACTCTGGTGTCATAGCCTCATTTCTCACTATGCTCTCTTTCGAGCCCCTAATAATTCTCCTTCAACATCTCCGGCTCATACTCACCTCTCCACTCTGAACACCTGACGTATGATGAGCTTATCAATCAATATGTCCTTCTGTTTACTAGGCCTATCATGGTCCATTATTGCTTTTTTGGAGCTGTAATGTAGAACAGCTGCTTTTAGTTCCCTAAAGAAACTTTCACTGTCTAATACTCTAACAGAGCACACCAGTGTAGCATTTGATTGAACTCCATGGACAACACTTTCAACATTTTCCCCCTGAACTTAGTAAGAAAAACAGAAAACTCAACTGTTGAGTGTGTTGGGGGGGTTTTTTAGACATTGAAAGGTGTTTTAATTTCTTATTAAATAACGTGAATCAAATCAAGTTCTACCTTTGAAAAAGATTTTAAGGAATTTGAGGCCAGTTAAAGAGTATATTCGAAATTTATGTTGCACTTTTAACTATTAGAACGTTGTGGAAATATTTATGTGCTTATATAACCTGCAAGGGCTGAGCTTTGGTTTAAGAAGAGGCTTGGAAAACGAGACACAAATTGGACCGTAAAGATCCCTGAATTGGAATAAAAAAACGAATAATCAGTGCATCCTCACACATTGGACTACAAAAAAAATCTGCACGTGATTCACGACTTTAATCCACGCTGATATGGAAGTATAGAACAAAGTAGAATCTTTTGTGAAGCTATCCTTGAGCTTTAGAGGACTGAAATGTTTATCATCGCGTCTCTTTCAAACTCCGACTCCCTCGGATTGTGTAGCGAAAAGGAAGCCCTGGCGAGTGTGTGTGCTTTTCAGCATCACGTGACCATGAAGTCTGTTTTATTACGAAAGCCAAGGCGAGCCATTCTCACAGAGTGATTGCCTATTTAATGTGACACGGAGCTGAACCTAGCCAACAATTTCGCTCTTCTCTCTTCCTGAATAGAGTAATTCAATCCCGCGCTGCCCCCTTCCAAGGTTTCCCTCACATTTAGTGTGGAGCACCGCCGCCCTGTAATAGAAGGAGGAGAGGCAATGGGGGAAAACGTTGATGGGTCAACGATGATATCATCTCGCCCCATAAATGCCATTTTGTGGTGGGTGGGGTGTGGGGAGAGGCACATTTGCCCTGCCTGCACATGATGGGGTGTGTTGACTGTAGTTTGTGTCCAGGTGGTGAAATGGAAGAGCTAATTATTTGTGACAGTCCCGTGGCAGATGGTTGAGGAGTCCCAGACAAGTTATTTCACGACTGCCATTCATTGCAAGATTGCGCGAACACACAGGCCCTCTCGCCAGCGGACGGTGAAAAATGACACCGGTGCGCATCACTCCACCGAGGGCCATTGAGAGGCGTTTTGAAAATGCTGTTGTCGACACCTTGCTTATTGTATTCGCACGACTATCATGACCCTGGAGTTTTGGTGCCTCCTGCAGTTCAATATGTTTAGCTTTAACCTTCCCACCTGCTGGGAATAGCCCAAAAACCTTCCTTTATTTGTATGCAAAGTCCAGGATAGTGTCCTGTAAACACATGCTGTGACTCACCTGGGGCACCGTGTGTGATATTTTTGAACTATGCTCTGAGAACTTCGCTACTTCAGAGGAGAACTCCAGTCCTGGGGGGGGGCTAGATTCCTGTTTGGTCATTTTCAGGCCAGTCAGATGGGTTTAACATCTGGGAACAACTTGTTGAACTTTCATGCTGCAGATGTATAGATGTGTATATATACACAAAGGTACTCTGCATTTCTCTAGTTAAGGCTATTTTAATATCCGGAGCACAATGAAATAGCACAAGCAAAACAAACACAAAATACTGACTTTAGCTAATAGAATGATTTTTTTAATCTTCAACCGTGGCACATCACCATGTTTGAAGTGTGTTTTTTGGGGAGACAAATGGACTATGGACTAAAAGCTTGTTGACAATGCCGACAAACACACCATCAGTACCTGCTTTTAGTTCCATCCAGGCCTTGGATTTTTTTTGAGACATTTTAGACTGTTTGTTCCCATCTTAAGTTTTATCCCAGCGGGCACAAACTTGTGGAATCCACGTGTTTTCACCACGTTGAAAGGAGGGGTTATTTAGGCGTAAAAGGCAAGTTGAATTCCACGTGGCTGTCGACACGTGGAATCCACGTGGATCCAGGTGAAAATTGGTGGATCCGCCACTAAACCAAATATCCACGTGGATTAAATGAATTCCACATGTATTGCACGTGAATTCCATGTTCATTTTTGTACATTTTTTTCAACGTGCCTAAAATCTCTTGGATCCGCCACTTCACCGAATACCCAAAAAAAATCCACTTGGTGCCCTTACTGGTTGCCATCTTGAGTTTAAGCTGCAGTGTAAAAAAAGGTTGATTATTTATGAATTCTCTAATTCTCTGTTCTGATTGTAATCACAGATTTACAATAAGGACTGCATG
>JBBPCY010000109.1:45327222-45348920 GCA_037974405.1 Brachyalestes nurse | reverse complement strand
CAAAGGTGCTGGATGGGGTTGAGGTCAGGACTCTGTGTGGACCAGTCAAGTTCCTCCACACTGAACTCCTCCAGCCATGTCTTTAGGGAGCTGCTTTTTGTCTGTCATTTGTAAGTGATGCTGCTTTGTCACTTTTTTTAATTGTCCCTCAGCAAAATTTGATTATAGGCTGAACTGAATACATACTGTATCATAGCACAAAGATCATTGCAGTCTGGTTGAAAAAAGATTATTCAATCTTTATAGTAACACTAATACGACAAATGTTTTTGAGAGACCTTCGTGAAGGCCATGTTCTGTATCTGTAAATATTATATCTTATTTATTATATCTTAATCTTTACCTCCTTTTTTGCTGCCGCAGAAGGAGAAGCGAGGAAAGCGGAGAAGGCAGAACGGTTCATCATGATGGTAGACGGAGACTCCATCAACAGTCACAACCAAGGAGCCGTACACTTCCTCAATAGATTGCCCTAGAGACCACCGAGAGTATGTTTTATATACCCAAGACTCTGTGCGGTTCTACTGGATTAATCTTACAAGTACACTGGATGCTGGATAAATGAATATGGGTAAAAGATGAGGCACTCACTCAGGAGGAGAGAGAGCCTGAACTGAATTGGTTCTGTCTGTATCTGAGAACAAGAACTCAGGAGGGTTAAGCCTATATCCTGCAGAGGGTCTGGAAGGACATCAGAGCATGCAGAGTAATAACATCAATATACACACACAAACACACCCGAATCTCTGAAGTGTTAAAAGAGAATGGTTAAAGGACAGATATTAAGTTTTCATGAAAACATATAATTTGTACATTTGCAATAATAGTGGACAACAGCTGCTGATAACTGAGCAATTAGTATTCAAAACACTTTTCTGGATATAAATAATAGTTTTGGTTGTCTGCCAGTATGTCATTTGTTTAAAACTATAAAGTTGACATTTGGACTATTTGGTCACAGCATAATTGGGCTTTCTTTTACATATAAGCCAGTTTACGTTTCTGGCTAAAATATATGGCCTGTGTTCGTATTAGCTTAAATAATAACCACGGAGTAAAATACTATTCAGTATAAAAGGCTGTACGGATCGAGTCTCACCACAGCTCCTGTACACAGCTCTGGTCTTGTGTGAGTTGCACACAATATGAGGAGGCCAGTGCCCATCCTGCGCTTCCACTAAAGGTTGGAACACGATGCCCAGAATTACAGCAAGACCATGAACCTTCATATTATCAGATCAGCTTCTTGACACTCTGAGTAGACCAGGCTTGAACCAGATTCATCCAAACTTCAATCCGAACAGGAAATGGTTGAAGCAGAACAAGGATGCAAAACTTCCCATTTTGAACGAGCTGCTTTAATACTGTTATGTGTGACCATGTTTCACTTCCTCGTGTACATTTAAAATGCTTTTCTGACTGGTCACAATGTACCTTTATTGTTGTTTGTAAGGTCAGGCAATGTGTTTTCCTTGCTACTGATTATGGGTTTTTTAATAAGGCTTCTAGAACAATTCCATTGCAAATCTGGAAGTTCCAAACTGCAAAGGAATAACTTTCTATTTCAAGAGAAATTCAATATATATATATATTATGATTTTCCATTACCGCTTAATCCTTATTAGGGTCATGGATACCACCACAGGCCACCACAGGGCACATACACAATCAATTAAGAATCCTCAATTCAACTGACACACGTCTTCGGACTGTGAGAGAAACCACAGGCACTTTGCATGATAGATTTGAATAAAACAAATGGTCTATATCTATATATACACATAGGCCCCACAGTGATGCAGTGGGTAGTGCTGTTGCCTTATACCTCCAGATTTGGGGGTTTGAATCCAGGTCCTGGTCGTGTGTGTGTGAAGTTTGCATGTTCTCCTCATGGTGATGTGGGTTTCCTCCGGTGCACAACAGGACATCCATGTTCTTCTAAACTGACTAAACTTCTAAACATTTTCCCATGAGTTTATACCAATGAGCCAATATGATGTCTACCTGCCTCATAATGGTTCCACTGGAGGAATGAGCCACCACAGGCGACCAGAGCAGTAGAATCCCTCTCTGTCCTTAAGAACCTCTATTCAGAGAACATCTCCTCTCCTGATCTACCTTCTTGCACTACGTCCTACATAAAGGTTTTAGCAGTGTGTTGTGATATTCCTGTAAATTGGGACATGGAGCCACCATGGACTAGTTTGGTCAACAAATCCCACTGATACACGATCGGACTGACATTTAGTGAATATGGAAGAACACCTTCAACGCCTGTTTCCCAAACTGCTGCTCCATAGTCCACACTGCGATGCACATTTAAGAGCTGCAGGACAACAGATTCACCATTTGAGACAGAGGTTCTGTATTTGAGATGTGTTTCTTCCTTGTCTGCCATGTGCAGCATCACATAATCACTGCCATCCTTTGACTCCTAGTGGAGGCTTCCGGATTGATTTCTAGATTCTTTCTCTTAAATGCCCATTGGGAAAAAAAGGTTCTCCTAAGGGCATAGTTGTGAGAAGTTCTGGAGAAGTTCCAGAGACAGGAGAAAAGTATATGGTCTCTTCTGCTGTACTAGACTGCGGTGAGATTTTTTAGATGTAAAAGGAAGCCATGAAGAACATAAAAAGTAAAGATATGTGAAGAAAGACACTTTTCTAATGTAAGACTAGCTCAAGACTAGTAAGACAGAATAGTTAAGCCATGTGTGAGGGAATGTAGTTGGTTTTTAGAACTCATGTTTTGATCAAAGTGAGAAAATCTAAAGACTGATCGCATGAGCCCCACACTATCTCGATTTTGTATAATAAAAACTATTATACAGTGACCATTCAGTAATACGTGAACACACACGCAGTGTGAACAGCACAACATTCTTCCTCTGCATTTAACCTATTCACAAAGTGAAGCAGCAGGCAGCCAGGAACACACAACCTAGGGAGCAGTGTGCAGGGACGCTATCTTGCTCAAGGGTAACTCAGAGGTGCCACTAGCAGTCTTGGGATTCGAACCCATGACTTCCTGTTCTCAGGGCTAGAAGGTACCCTACAGAGTCTACAGGAACTCTGACGGAGCCCTGTGATATCTGGATGCCAAGATGATTCAAGTTCTGTAAGTTGGGATGTGCGTCAACCCACCTGTTACCACATCAGCTACACAAATGTAGCTGTCAAATGATGTGTTCAGCTGATGGTAAGATTTAGCACACAGACTAAACCAAAGCTGATTGTTTTAAACATTTTAAACATTGGCTTTTGTCTTTGGAAATGGGTAGAAAAGAACATCTTTCAGTCCATCCCAACAGAAATAGTGAAGAACTTGCTGCTTGAAGGTGCAAGACGCTTCCAATTAAGCAACCAACCAGGTGTTGTAAACACGTAGAGTGCCCTCTGGTGGCCAAAATATGAAAGAGAACAGAGAACTTTACAAATACATTGTGTACAAAAATGGAAAGACCTACTCAAATGCGACGGACATTTCCAAACTATTTCTCTTTTGAAGGGTTATCTAACTATAGAGACACTCAATCTGTAAGACTGAGTTACCAAAACCTATATTTGCTTTATTCCCACAGTTTCTTATATGCATGTTTTATTCGGTGGTTTCCAACTTCAGTTCCAGAGAAACTTCCTACCCTGCATGATTTTGTGCTTTCCTACTCTTTCTCACCCACTTTAACCTAGAAACATCTTAATTAGTTGATTAGGTGGGTCAGGTGTGTTCGGAGAAACATGCAGCGCATGGGGGCCTCCAGGGCCAAGGCTGGGGACCACTTATCTAACATCCAATGAAAATACAAATGAAGAAAGGAAATAGGCTGCGTAGATAATATACTGTCTTCCATTAATTTCACCTGCCACTTTAACTGCTCATCAGACAGGGAGCCAGCAGAGCTGCCCAGTCAAATTCAAGTCCACCAAAAATACCCACCAGGTCCTGCACTATCCCCCCCTAAATGATTCTTAACTGATACACAAAACAACCATATGCTTTTGACTACCTAGACCATGAATTACACCAACACTAATAGACTTTACACTGCAGGGCTATTAATTCAGTTATTAAAATGCTGAAAAATAGCCAATGAGCTTTTCTGTAAAGAATAATACAAAAGTAGGAGAAGTGTATATGTTTAATTATAGGTTTAATGTAGAAATTGAAGTGTGGACCCCCACATAGACTTTTAAGGGGATGAAGTGACTATAAGATGAAACAGAAAAACAGATAATATAACATTTCTTAAAAAAGTGCAAATGGAATAAGTCTCTCACCTTAAGAAGGATTGACTCTGAGATTAGTGTTTAGGTTCTAAGATAACATAAAGTGAAAGTGACCATTCTGTCATACGTGAACACACCACAGCACATAATGTGAACAGCACGAAATTCTTCATCTGCATTTAACCCATTCACCAAGTGAAGCTGCGGGCAGCCAGGAACACAGCGCCCAGGTAGAACGCAACTATACAACACAAAAGTATAGTATAAAGAGTACACTATACAAATAATGCAGTACTGTAATTCTACCATGATTCAGTCTTATTCATTTCTACTGTTCTAATGTGGTTCAGTATTATTCAAAAAGCACATTTTTCCATGTGGCTGGATGGATATTTGTTCTGAGGTGGAACATACAAAGCTAAAGAGCAATGCAGATGCTCTGCAGTTTAACCTCACGGTCATTCTCTCGTTTCAAATATGATACACAATCTTAGGGGAGATACACACGAGACCTTCACTTTATGCCTTTACACTCTGCAAACCAGCTGTTCGCTTGAGTGACAAACATCCACCAGTCTGAAGTTATTGCTGACACAGCTTTGTGTCAAGTCTTATAGTCATATTTCCACCACTGCTGACACATGTCACAGTGACCTTAAGAGAGAAGGAGAGAGAAAGAAAGTTCTTTGAGTTCTGTTTTTTTTTTTATTTAAAAAGACACTGATGTGAAAATGATGTTCGTGATTGAACCTAAAAAATACAACTGAAATCAGAAAGTCACAGTTATTACAACAAATCAAATTTCGATTCAACTACAACAAAGTCACTGTGTAATTTGTACATTAAAATGTAACTCTCTCTCTTTCTCTCTCTCTCTCTCTCTCTCTCTCTCTCTCTCTCTCTCTATATATATATATATATATATATATATACAAATATACACACACACACATCCACAAATGTCCTCAACAGCCACCTTTGGGCAACCCTGCACTCAAAATGTTGGGTTAACTACCCCCAAGCAGAAAGGCCTCGAAGTAGATCTAGAAGTTTTAAATCAACAGTGTCAGTGTGAACATACCTTTAGTCTCTTCCAAACCAGCAACATCAGAAGTTCAGCTGGTGGCCTGGTGGTTAAGATCATGAGTTTGAGTCTCAGGATTGCCAGTGACACCACTGAGGTACTCTTGAGCAGGGCACCATCCCTACACTGCTCCTGATGGCATGGCCAGCTGGTGCAATGGTTTCCTATATTACTCTGTTATCCTTAAAGAAAATACACATAAAAACTAAAGACAATTTCATGCTGAACTTACCCAAGCCATAACCCTGCAATATCTCATTCAAACTACACTTTTATATTATTCGTTTTTACAGGAATAAGTGATACTCCCCATTTCCCAGATGAAAGAAAAGTTTAAAACAGCTGACGAAATGTTCAACATCAACATTGTTTTCATTACCCATAGGCCTCCACTGGAAATTCACTAAAAGCATGGAGGAGCACGGATCTCATTTTTGGGTTTTGAAACGTGCAATGCTTTCTGTTCGCACTAATTCCATGTCCAAACTGGTTGAATTAAAGACCCTAAAATAAGAGTGACAGACAATCTGATCAAAGTGCATGACTCCATCTCGCTTCAAAGTGGAGTCACCCGATATCTTTACAATTCTTTAATAGACAGCGCTTGAATTCTCTTATTCCAGTATTACCATTGGCGTGGTGGCCAATACAATCAAACTCTGGTCCAAAGGGTACAGTTTTCCCCTTCAATCAAACCGTAGTAGTGGCTTTGAGGCAAGAATTCTAGATGATCGAGATATTCTGTTCTGAAAGAACATCTAAGCATCACGAATGTAATGAGTAAGTACAGAAACGCCGTCCAAATGCATGACTGATTTGCAATGTGCGTTAGCAGTGGAGGAATCTGCGAATGGCCTATATGACGATACACTCTCCACAGACCACCGCTATCCCTGTGCCTGCCTCCCGGAGCTGCAGTTATTCAACGTCTGCTGTTTTTCCCTCTGTTTACTGAATGTGCACAGCCAGCTCCTCCGACTGGTCAGAAAGGTCTAGGTGAAAGAGACCACCACGAGCCCCACATTCTGTTGACTCAGTTGCCTTGCTTGAGGCTGGACAACATCCCCTGAGGAGAGTGACAGAGCCGGTGGACGTCGGGCCCCGGGCCCTCTTCCCTCTGCCCCACTCTGTCGCCCCTGTCAGGGGTCAGCGCTCTCCCATATGAAGCTTTGGTTTGTTCTTTCCACTGGTCTGATCCAGAATCTACTGCTTCTCTCAGAGAGCTCCAGCGTCGCATTGTTTACCAGCTGAACACTGTTGCTTCACTGTTTAAACCTTTAATCTACAAACTGTATATTACGTTTATTTCCCTATATTTAAAGAAACATTGACCTTCTGGCTGAATGCTTCGCAGCATGGGCACTTTGCTGGTAAATAGTCATGGTAATTATTTACTACATCACATTTCTGCCCGTTGTTTCTTCTTAAACAAAAAAATACAACATTATATGTATATACACAGGTGGGAAAAGAATTATTTAATCCCCTGCTGTATTGGTAAGTTTGCTGATTTACAAATAAGTGAACAGTCTCTAATTTATGAGGTAATTTCATTTTTATGGAGAGAGACAGAATATCAACCAAAAATCAAGAAAAAAACATGTTACATAAACGTTATGAATTGATTTGCGTGTCATTGAGTGAAATAACTATTTGATCCCCTACAACCCAGCCAGACTTCTGGCTCCCACAGACTGGCTGTGTGTCCATGTTGCACACAGATTACAATCAATCAATTACAGAGACTCCTGATCTGAACTCGCTATGTGTATAAATACATTAGAGACTGTTCATTTTGTAAGTTAGTTAACTTAGAAATTCAGTGCTTTTGGAACATAACCCCCGTGAATGTTGGGGTTTTAATATATATATATATATATATATTAGGGCTGTAACGATACATGTATTGGTACCGAACTGTCACGGTACATGGCTCACGGTTCGGTCGTACAGAGAATACACGGTATATATACTGTATATTGATCCACCATAGTGTTAAAACACACCTACCTACTATTATTTAGGTCGCACTCATGCCCTGACCCACTGAAGCATTGACTGTACAAACCTATGGTCTGCTGTGGTATCTGTCCCAAGATTGGACAAGTTTGTCCAGCACATCCCACAATTGCTCAGTTTGGAGGGTAAGTCAGTACTCTTTGTCATCATTCTCAAACCATTCCTGAGTCATTTTTATGATGTGGCCAGGTGCGATTAGGGAATACCATTCCCATGAAGGGGAGTGCTTAGTCTGCAA
The DNA here is from genome assembly GCA_037974405.1 of Brachyalestes nurse. NCBI lineage: Eukaryota > Metazoa > Chordata > Actinopteri > Characiformes > Alestidae > Brachyalestes > Brachyalestes nurse. The sequence continues at coordinate 45,341,356 of JBBPCY010000109.1, read as the reverse complement.
CAATCTGTAGGTAGGTGGTTTCAAAGTACCAGCCTGCATGACTGCAGGATGCAAAGTCTCCCAGCAGAACGTTGCCCAGAGCATCACACTGCCCTCCCAAACCTGACTTCTGTGGTCCAAGAAAGGACAACAGGGAATAAGTTGGCTCACCGTGTTTGGGAAGGATGTGGCACTTGGAAACACTATGGAAGAAGATGGAATAAGGCAAGCCAGTGGAGGCATGGTAAGCTGTGAGACTCTAGGAAATGTTATTCTGGAAAAACAACAACAACAACGACAAAAATTTTGAGTGGTATTAGACTCCAATTCCATTTCAATTGAGGTCCAGACACTTCCTGAAGCGTAGAACACTGTTAGTTTATTCAAGGGTATATCATGACTCATGATTCTGGGTGGATACAGCCTGGTTGGTGTCATATGAGATGACAAGAATGAGAGTGATCCTTGACATTATCAGGTCAGTGCGGAGAACATGATAGAACCTCCTACTCAGCTCCTTACACAACTCCACTGCCAGGAATCAGACAAATGTTCAAGAAAGACAGATCCCCTGACCCTCTCCATACTGAGTAAACACGAATCAGGAACAGTCAAACGCTAGTGGCTGGCCGTCACGCTGACGCATACTTGTCGGCACAAATTCAAGGCAAAAGCCTTTACCGGCTATGATGGATTAACACGCAGCAGACAATTTGTCCTGTTTAAGTTCCTGGCTTTGACACTGTCAAGCCTTTGGCCCTCACCGGCTCTCATATTCAGGTCAAGTGTGGTTAGTTATCGTGGGCAAAGTTGGTCACGGACACCCTTTTCACCCTCGCCCTCATGCGTCGAACTTCATTCCGCCTGACGGCGAATCAGAGACCACCTACGATCAATTCTCATACACAGCCGACTATCAAAACATTCTCCGTCTGTTCTCACACTACCTACAGTTGCGAGTGCTCCAGGCCAGCCAAAAGAGCAAGAGCACGCAGGATAACAGTCCTCGAGCCGCTGCCAATGCACTGCATCTGATTTATTTCTCACTGTTACCTTCTGAACTAGGAAAACGATTTGATGCCATATCAGTGTCTCCGGCGAAGGTAAATGAATGTGGTCGTGGGCGTGGATCAGCAATCCACTTCTTCAGTCACGCCATTTGAACATTTTCCACATCAGCTCATTCACTCCAGTTTCTCATCCTTTTTCCCTCACACTGCCTCACCACAACCATTAGTCTCCCCTCCTTTTTACTCACTCTCTCGCTCTCTCTCTCTCCAGCCTCCACAGGATAAAACTCACACTTCCTACTGATCACTAACAGCACGCTCCCCATACTAATCATAACGCTCTCTAGCACCTATTGTTTAACATGAATATGCTACTCAAAAACTGACCTGTTTTTGGATTATGGATACAAATATGTGCACCAATAAAATATATTACATCAACACAATTACTGCCAATGGTATGTAAGCTCAAAGGCAAAAGCATGTTGACCATGTATGTTTTATTCATGAAGAAATGATGTAAAACCTCACCACTTTTTCAGAGTAGATTCTGCAGTACTTTAACTGCCTGTGGTTTTTCTCTTTTTCAATCTTATTTCCCCTATATTTTTTTCTTTCTCACTTCAGAGGCCCCAAAACAAAGACCTCCGCAGCAGAGTACCATCAGTCTGGGAGAGTGAAGCCAATGTGTATGAAGCTGTTTCCTGAACTCAGTCATTTCCCGAATGGGAGCCTTTAATACGGTATCCACTGACATCACACTACGCAAAAACGGAAACACTATGTATATGATCTATGAGACTGTAATTTTTTGTGTCAGTACTTTAAATGTTGTCCACATCTCTCTAAGCACTTAAAGGTTTCAGTCTACCTTTCCTTCCTGATCGCATCAGTCAAGTCATTTTATTTCAGAGATACTGCTTGCTATATTGAGCTCAAGGTTTTCAGCCCTGGCATCCCAAATACTTACATAACAAATCTCCCCAGCTCCCTATACTGATATTACATGGACACAATAAGGGTACAATGTAGACAGTAAAACAGTCTCGAAAAATATTTAAAACAGGATATAGATAAGACCACTCATATTGTCATGGATCCGAAGCCTTTTTAATTCAGTATATTTATTTTTTGCAGTCGATTCATGCCATTTCATTGTTTTTGCACTAGAATATACTACTTCTCCAACAAACTATAAAAGTCCCAGCTGTGTGACTGGGCCCAAAGAACTAATGCATATTTTGGGGTTAGAGGCACAAAGGGCAAAAAGAGCAACATAAGCATGAATTAAATGAAATTAATTATAAACATTTAGAGCAAATTGCTAACACTCTTATAAAGATAGACAGTTGTCACGAATCGACGTGGTGCATTCGTGCAGGTGGCACAGAGGCAGACAGGCTCCATTTCTTTGTGATGCTTTTATTCCCAAAATAAACAGACAAAACACAAAATAACCAGGCACGCGGGCCGATGCTTCTTCACCAAAATAAACCACAGACAGGCTGAACACACACACGTACGAATCCAAAGTGAAACTGAAAAACCGACAAAGAAACAGAACAGAAACACAGGCTTTAAACTAAACACAAATCCAAAACAGGTGCAACAGAAAGTGTCCACACACTAAAGGCCAGTTTGGCCGAGTCAGTTGCCACGCCCCCAGTCAAAATAAGAGTCCCTACCAACTGGGGACGTGACACTTAGCATGACCAGTGATTCAGTTTCTTGTTCAGAAAAGCAAAATCAATTCTCCGCTGCGATACTGTTACCTGTGCTCATTAAATTAATTATTCAGTTGATTAACTAATTCCCTTACTGTCAAGTAAAACTCTTCTTAGATGCACAATTAAAAAGTTTATGCTGGATTCCTTAATAAACCCTGCTTAATAGACCCCTAATTAATAAGTAAATAACTAATTAATAATGGATTATTAACTAATCCGTTAATGAATATAGAACTGAATCAGCCTAAACTGATTCTGGTGGAGAATAAATCAGCTAAGCTAAATTACCTTACCTATTTCGTTGAATATAGCATAAACTGATTTTGGTTGAGAATAAATACATTTGAGCTAAAATTTCCTACAATTGTTACAGCAGAACGTGGACAGAACAAAGGGAATAAAAACTATACAACCCAAAGCGCAAGATACAAATAAAACAAAATATAAATGTGGATGTATGTGTGTAAAATGTGCAGTGTTGTGCCAGTTCACTTTAAAAAATAACTAATTAAAAATACAGTTCATTCAAATAAAAATGAATTAGTTCGCAATCATGGTTTATTGTTTGAAATTTTGAACTAAGTTCACGTTCGGTTTTTTTTTACATTTTCAATACAACGTCCTTCTATCTGAACCTTCTTCAATCTTCTCCTACTATCTGTAATATCACTGAACAACCACAGACATAAGTTACATTAAAAACCTATTTTGAGGTTGAGAATAGATCTTACCACTTAAGCAACTAGGTATACTGTATATGGAATTTTTATTCAGAAAACATTAACAAAGACATATCTTTTAAAGTGATCAGAAAAGAACATAACTAAAAATAAACGCAGGTTTCCTGGTGGAAATCTCGACTCCACTTGGAGCGTTCACAGATTAACTGCATGGTTACCTGCCCACTCGAGACTGCCAGTCTTCGAGCGGAGAATGTAGCTCTTCACTCATATATAACCACCCTGCAGGTGGATTATGATGATCTGGCTGCTGGGCAATCATGACCCTGTCCCTTCAACCTCCACTAACCAACCCAAAATTTAATTACCGGAGAAGTGGAATAGTTCAGAAGGGAAATGTGATGTTTTTCTAAACAACTTGTTACTCCTCTTTGAGTTCCAGCCTCACTGCTACCCCACAGACGGGAGCAGGATCGCCCTTCTGACCTCCCTTCTCACAGGACAGGCAGCCGAGTGGGCCACGGCAGTCCTGAAGGCCAACCGAGACATCGCCTACCCTTATGCAGAGTTTACCAACGAGCTCAGGGCCGCCTTTCAACACCCTGAGAGTGAGGTGGAGGCTGATTCCCGGTTATACCATCTTCGCCAAGGAGAGTGCAGTGTCAGCAAGTACACAGCTGAATTCCGCACCCTCTCGGTACAGATGGAGTGTAGTGACGCCACTGTCAACACGTCTTAAAAACGAGCTGGCTGTGCGGGAGCTTCCGTCCACTCTGGGGGGCATGATCCAACTAGCCCTCCAAGTGGACCAACGCATGGGTCACCTTCTAAAACACTCATATGCCTCAGAGGCCAACTCATCAGGAGCCGGGGAACCCATGCAGATAGGATACACTTCCCTGTCGGTAGCAGAGAGGGCCAGACGCTACCGCGAAGGCCTGTGTGCCTACTGTGCCTCCCCCGACCACCATCATGCTGTCTGTCGTCTCCGTCTGGGAGACGGGCAGACCAGGTGAAGAGGGGGAGGAACTCACCTGGTCCGGTTGCTGCTACCTCCAGCGCTAACCAACCCGTTTCCCAGCTGCTCCTTCAGGTCTCTATATTCTAATGGGCCACCAACAGATCGGAACCACTGCATTCGTTGATTCAGGTGCAGCTGGAAATTTCATCGATCAAGCTTTTGCTGCCCAGTTGGGGATCAAGACTGAAGTGTTATCCCAACCTATTAACATCACAGCCGTGGATGGTTGTCCCCTCAATAACAGTCCCATAACCGAGTGTACTAAGATAATACATATTTCCATTGAAAATCACCATGAAAACCTATCATTCCTTGTGAATAAACTATCATCTCCTCCTCTGATTCTAGGTCACCCGTGGCTTGTCACCCATGATCTTTTCATCTCTTGGACCAAGAACCGTGTTGTACACTGGAGGCCGACCTATCAGGAACTCTGTTTAAAGGCTAAGGTTGGGACGTGCTCAGGGGAGTCCGAGGCCTACGACGTCGACCTGGAAGCTGTTCCCGTCCCGTACTGTGACCTGGCAGAGGTCTTCAGCAAAAGACTTGCCACCCAGCTGCCTCCTCGCTGTCCCTACGACCTTGCCATCGACCTCAAGATGGGCACGGTACCACCCCACGGCCACTTATACTCTCTATCTGCGGGGGAGCAGAAGGTCATGGAGGAGTATGTAGCAGAGGGGCTCTGGGCCGGGACCATGAGACCATCATCCTCCCGCACGGCCGCGGGGTTCTTCTTCGTAAGGAAAAAAGACAGGGGCCTTCGACCTTGTGTCAACAATCTGGGCTGAATCGCATCATCATTAAAACCCTTCATCCACTCCCTCTGGATGCCCGCTCTGGTGCCCACTTCTTTACGAAGTTGGATTTACAGAGTGCCTACAATCTTGTTTGCATCAGAGAGCGCAACGAGTGGAAGACGGCCTTCATAACCACCACCAGCCATTATGAAACCTTGGTAATGCCATTCGGTCTCTGTAACAGTCCAGCAGTATTTCAGCAGTTCATCAATGACGTTCTCTGGGACATGCTGAGTCAGTGGTGCTACGCCTACTTAGATGACATCCTGATATACTCAAAGACCTTGGAGGAACACACCAAGCATGTTCGCGCAGTTCTACAGAGGTTGCTGGACCACCAGTTGTTCTGTAAGTTGGAGAAATGTGCTTTCCACCAGCACACTAACACATTCCTTGGTTTTATCCGGGGCTTCAGGTCAACTACGGCACCTCTTACTGCTCTCACCTAACCATCTCGCGGAGACTACTCACCCCTGAAGCCATTCACGCATTCAAAGATACCATCTTGGTACATATATTGATGTTCTGCATACACATGACTGTGATCACGTGGCTGCGCCATACTGGACGGCGGAAGTGAGAGTTTGATATAGAGAGATAGAAAGACAGAAACGTAATACTGACAAAAAATATGTTTAAATGTTTAAATATGTCAATGCCGATATCAGTGGAAGTTGGCTACCTAAATGGAGTCCACAAACATCGATACTTTCTGTAGCAGACTTAAAAACCAACCCCTATCTTTCTCCCCCCGGAGATCTTCACAGATTTAACCAAAGTGCCTTGTCTGTCTGACTTTAGTCCACAAGATTTGTCTGTCTATCTACGGAGATATCACATTTGAATTTAGTTGTTTTAATATTAATTAATACTTCAATCTTATAACAGCACTTTGTTAATTTCACATATTAAACCTTTAAGTCCCAGTTTAAAGGCCAGTCTTTTTAAATACAGGATTTTGACCAATTTTTCAAAAGCATGTGGCTTAAAAGGGGTTAAAGTTAGAGACTTACTGTAAATTAGAAAAATGTTGGGCATTTTAAAGTTTGATGTGAAGTTTGAAGTGTCTGGGTGCTTGTACCGTTCGGAGCTTTGCTGCTCGGAAGGTCCATGGTGGTCTAAAGTAATGGAATACTCAGGCAAGGTGAACAGTTTTTGGCTAATAAATCTGGGGGGTATTGTGGCAAACGAGGTGTCGTTGGAAACATTTTATCTAGCTGTGAAGTTTGACGGGGATTGGTGCTTGCCAGGCAGAGCTCTGCCGCTCGTAATGTCCTTTGAATGCCTCCGCACCAGTGACATGAGGCTCGTCTCCACTGCTATTTACTCGAAACTTTGAACAGGCAGATGAGTAATTTTGGTCTTAAATCAAAGTACTGCTAACTAGTGATAGGGAATGCAAATGCTATATTACATTATATTTGTAACTACAGTCTATTTTATTCATGATGATGTCTTCTGCGACTTTGGTGTTTAGAGGGTTAAGTACATACATAATATTACATGCATGAAAAATGTGTTAATAATAGGAACAGCCCACCACACAACATGAAATAACCATTTTTATTATGTCTGTAAATCCCTGTTATGCAGAACATCAATAGACTCCCAATATTCTTGGAAGCTATTGTTTGGTTTAGTTTGCCAGGAATCTAAAGTTGCTCAATGGCAGCTTTTGTGGGAAAACCAAGATTTGCAGGTATGTACCTCCTTTTGATGTTCAGTAGTTATTTACTGAATGCTGTAATTTGGGGTATTTTTATACAGTATATGTAAAAGTATGTTATGGTTCTGCACACAAAGCTGCTTATAGGGCACCTCAATTATTTTATTTGACATGTGCCTTATTTACAGAAGGATCTGAGGAAGCCATCCATTCAGTTCAGACACTAGACGCACAGATTGGACTGGTAAGAGCATTATATTCATTCATTTGGTGGCTCCAGAGGTGTGACGGAATTTAATGGTTGGGTTGTGTGATACAGTTGAAGAAACATTGATGCGGAAAATCAGTGAAGTAGCCTGCGTCTGGGTCCCCGAAAGTATTGTGCTACTATTTTGAAGGTATGGGTTTTATGAAATTTTTTTATCGGTTTTATCGGTTATCAATAAAGATAGCTTTTAATCTATTGAGGTTGTATTTCACAGGCAGGTAAGTGGTGGTGGTAGTAGCCACTGCTTTCTCCTGAACTAGGTGTATTAGATGTGTGCCTGTGTTGCCATATTAAAGATATATTTGTTTGAACAAATATTCAGCACAACTGTCTGTGTAATTTCTTTGATGGAGGTTTAAGAGCAATAATTGTGTCCCAGCTACTCTAGAACACACATGCAGTGTGGTGCTTAGTGTTTTGTACCAAACCAGTGAACGGTTTTATGTTTTATTGTAATGGTGCTGAATTTAAAGTGTGATCATTACCTAAATATGTAAACTGGCTAAAAATAAATACTTGTCTTGTACAGCCCTATATCGTTTGTGTGCCTTCTTGAGATATATTAGTACAAATAACATCAGAGTGAAGGTCACATTTACATCAGTTGAAGCACCCAAACGGCCTTGATCAAAAGTTTACATACCCTGTTCACACAAATTGACACACATGGATAATAATTGTATATTAATCCACACCTGTGACTTGTTTACTTGCAATTAGTGTCTTTCAGTGAGATTTGGGTTTCTTGACATTCACCTGCACATTTTTCTTAATTGTCATGTTTTCTATAATGATTACGTTATTTTGAGATGTCTCATGGTTTAATTTGAATTTCAATAAATATAAGAGCTGTGTTTTGCCTGATTACCCATGTTTTCCTTACAGAATTGAACACATTTTACAAAATTTGCCAAGGTATGTACCTTTATTAGCACTGTTCTGGACCTTACTCCATTCAGCTTAAACACTCCCAAGAACTCCAGGACACTGATGATTTATTTCCATGAAGTTTGCTTGGAATATTGTGAAACTGTAATACAATACAAACAAGGTGTACATTAGTATTAGATCTAATTACAAGTGAGGAGAAAACAGTATAGATAGTTTAGACGGCAGCAATCTATATGACGAAATGCAACAGGCTAGTAAACAATCAGCAGCAATAAGTATAAACTGGTTTAACCGTTCTATAACTCCTAACAAAAGGTGAATAACATAGGGTAGCATTACACGACAAGAAATACAGCTGTTGCTCTGGCAAAGGAGGGAAAGAAAAGCGATTGCTGCAGGAATGGATGACTGTGAGTGAACTGCCGTTACTGACCACCGTGTAGCGCTATACTTCCGGTTCATTACGTGCGCCGTGTTACGTTGCTATGGTTACAAGATAAACAAAACATTCTGCGCTATTAAAACTAAACAAAAACACACCTAATTCCTCTCTCCCTTCTATGCGACGTGACAAGCACTGTAGTTGACTTTTTTAGAGAAAGTGGTTTTGAGGATACACGATCAAAACAAATATTAAAAACACTGGTTTACTGTTACAATGTTCACATTTAAACTTATTCGTGTTCAGGATCCACTGTCAGTAGCACAGAGCAAGAGAGATAAGACAACATCTAATTCCATACAGTGCCCCTCTCAACTTGATATGGTATTGGGTAAATCTACTTTCTGGGTAAGATGACTGTTATATACCTTAACAATCCAAATGTTTTGAATGTGTGTGTTTGAGCTGTTTAAATTGCATTGCCTGTCTCTGGTGTCACTGTTGTACCAAGTATGAACAGAATTGTTTTTTAAAAAACGAAAAAGAAACGGTCACAATCAGAATATGTATCACTTATACATGCTCAATCATTTATCTTATCTTGCTTTACTACAAAATACCAGAAAATACTCATTCCAGTTTGCCTCATTATCAAAATTAACGAGGTTCTCTTCGTTAATTAGGAGGGAAAATGTAGCCATGGAAAAATAACCCACTTGAAACATGTTTGTTTTGTCAGACCTGCTTCTCATAAATGTGTTATGAATTGTGGTTCCTTTTTATGACTGCATTTGTATATAAGTGAAGCTAAGCTTCACTGAATATGTTATTGCTAAGTAGTAATGTTGATTAATTAATAATTACTATAATTATTCTGTTTTATTCTGTTATAGCTCTTAAATTTGGGTATTCTTTACTCAAACCTTAGGGTGAAATCTACTCAGACAAACTGAGTGCAAATTGTTACCTCATCTTTATTGAGTAGATTCTATAGGTTGTTTTTTACAGTGAAGAGCTACATTCAAAATAAGTGCAAACATTCACAATTTCATTATTATAATAGTGGTAAGAATTTACATTCAATGTTTTTCCCAGAAATTTCACCTGAAATTGTCTTTGAAAGGAAAAAACGGAAAGAGCAAAGAAGCTGTTGTTTTCTTCTGTTCTCTACATTTTTTCCTGATTTATACAGCATTTACTGACCTGCATTAGATTCACAGAGGAACATATTTGCTGACAGGCATATCAGCAGAAATCCAAATGACACCACAGTGGACATCTCTGTAGAAATGCAGGCAAAAAGGTGTTAAAAAATCTTACTGATGATAATACGGCACATTACATAAATTTCTGTTTTATGGGTTCAAGACAGTAATGTCATACCTGCAGTTCTTCAGTGATGTGTCTTTCAGGCAATGCTGAGGATGTGTCCTGTCTGAGGATGTAAAGCCTATTTATCTTGATCTGACTTGGCAAAGAAGGAAGAAAATATTTCCTGAAATGCAAAATAGTTGGTCTCAGGTAAATATATTCACTCTTTGCTCTGTAAGCAGGACAGTTTTTTTTTTATTTAAAAAACATATTGCCTGTGAATTGTTCTTGCTCTGAAACATTGTGGGCATCCCCATTCTACTGGATCAGGGCACTGGGCCACTGGTCTCTCCCCATTTGAACTAGTGTGGACCTCTGGACATGGTTACTGTTATTGCTTCCACAGTTGTCCTTCAAGGTTACTTTATTGTCATCATGAGATAAGATACATCTTTATTGTCATTGTCACTTTTTCAAGGAACAACGACATTTAAGATGCAGTCAACTCAGTGTGAGGCATATAGTTAAGACATATATAAAATAAGACAAAGTTAAATAAACAAATAGTAATAGTACTGAGAAGGTATTGCACATTATGGAGACATCGTTCACTCCTGTGACTTGTTTGCTTGTAATAAGTGTCTGTGTATAAAAACTGAGTGAGATTAGGGGTTCTTGACAGTCACATGCACATTTCAGCCATGGGGAAAGAAAAAGATCTGTCAAAAGACATGAGAGAGAATGTTATTCAACTTTATAAAACAGGAAAAGGATATAAAGAGATCCAGATTTGAGAATGCCAATCAGCAGTCAGGTAGACCAACAATAATTTCAACCAGAAGTATCAGGAGAATCATTTGAGATGCAAAGAAAAAGCCATAAATACCCACAGTAGGTTATGAACTTTTGAACAGGGACCTCAGTATTTTCTAAATTATGTTTTCTCTAATGATTGTGTTATTTAGAGATGTCTCATGGTTTATAACAAATATTAAAAACATTGTTTAAATATGAACATCCTAACAGTAAAAGGATGACACAATTTAATTAAATGTTGGGACCTCAGAAGCTTCCTGTTCAGGATCCACTGTCAGTTAAGCAAACAGCAAGAGAGATGAGATTACATAAAGTGCCTCTCTAAACTATTTTCTGGGTACCCTTAGCAAAAGGTAGTTTATTATACTTATTTTATATTAAAACTGGGACACTTACTTTTTAAATACAGTAATCCCTCGCTTTTCACGTGAAATGATTTTTTTGGACCGAAACCGAAAACCGAAAATAAGGAAACACTTGCCTGAAAACCGAAACTGAAAAACAAAAGAAATTATTATTAAATTATTAAAAGAATAAATCTGCTACAAAACTATGAAAATATTTTTTAGCATTCAAACAATGCACAATATAAAATACAATTTTAAATAAAATATTTTACTTTGCCTAAAAGCAAAATAGCTGAAATATTATTCAATTAAATATCTTTGCTCATAAAGCTAGTAAATTCAAGTGCATTTTAATATTCTGAACAAAGTGCATTCAGAACAAAGACTGCCATGTATTAACTGTAATTACTGGAAATCTTTCTTGCCTTTTCAAAAGTGACCATTCATAAGTGAACACACCACAGCACACAGTGTGAACAGCAGAAACTGAACCTCTGTATTTAACCCATTCACCAAGTGAAGCAGGGGGAGCCAGGAACACAGCGCCGGGGAGCAGTGTGTGTGTGGGGACGATTTGAACATCAGAACTGGACTGTGCTGTTCTTCTGTCAGAACTCTCTGCTCCGGGCTACACAGAAGAACTGCACGGTCCGGTCGCGTCAAGTTTTTTTCTTCATATCGCGCGAGAGAGGAGCGGGCGCAGGCGCACAAGGGCTTTCTCAACGTCGGGATTATCATATAAAATCCAAACATCCCGGTCGCCACGCAGAGTATGAAGAACAGGAGAGCCATCCCCACACACTGCTCACTATACACACACACACAATACACACACACACTCACACACACTATACACACACACAATATATATACACAGACTACACACACACCCACATACACACAAGTGTTGCATTCATCAATGAAAATTATCGCTAAATATCGTCATTAACCAACATTTATCACATGACAAAAACAAGACGAGACGCCAGTCAGTGGGTGTTTCTGTAATTTGGGGTACATTCCATGCCCACTGATTTTTTTATATTTATTTAGTCTTTTGTTCTCAGAAATTTCACATTTTATGCATAAAAGTACATAATTTAATATCACTATACAAACATTTAATGTCTTTTTTGCATATTTTATATTAAAATCTATAATGATCATCTTAAATTTACAGATTCTGCCATGTTCCATTTCAGGCTGACAGTGTTGTGGTTTCATAATGATGCATTAAAAACATTAAAGTCAAGAAAAATATTTTAGAATGTTTTTCAGAGGGTTAAATACTAACGAATAAAATCATAATTTAAAATTTAATTTTTACATCTAAATACTTTAAATATTTACATTTACTGTTGTCCGCAAAACCTATGTCAACTAAGTTACTAACAAAACTCCCCCCTCTGGCTCAAAAATGGTTTGCTCCAGTACAATCTGACCAGCACTGTGGGAAGTCATTTTTCTTTTTGGCGGCCAGTTTGAATAAAATATGGTGAGTGTCTTCTCATTTTCATTCAATATTTGATCTAAAATAGCACATGGCCCTGGAGTAAAATAATTAAGCGTCAACCATTTACTCACATAATCATGGCCTTTAAATGTTTTAATATTTTAATTAAATTGTGTTAAAATTTTCTATTATTCTGTTCAAGAAAATGTTATGAGACAAAATATGTAAATTGTGAACTAAGTTACCCAGGCCCAACATCTGTCCTCTGTTATCATTCATTTTAACCACATTATTATCAGCTAAGTTAGTTGTCAACTGCGTTACCTTCATTGTCAACTAAGTTAAAATGAAAAGAAAATCAAGTTATAACAACGAAAATGAAGTTCTAACATAATTTGAAGTTTGTTATACATGTGAACAGGTATGGACTTTATATGAGTTTTTTTTAATGACTGTTTTTTAATTAAAAAGATGTGGGTTATTATTAACGGTTGTAGTCACAACAGGGTGACTACATAAATAATATGTTTAAAAAATGTTATTGTATGTCTGGCAGAACTAGACTAAAGATGCCTTTTACTTTAAAACTGCATTTTACTTTAAGTGTAAGATTCAATTGAATTATGAAAATACATAAGGTTTGTCCATAACTTAGTTGATATACTTAGAAGTAAAGCATCTTTTCCATTAAAAAATAGAAAAAAATGGTAATGGTTAAGCTTTGTAACAACTGGATATGTTACATTGAATAATCACACGAACTTACCACACTGGTTATTTCATTTAAATGTATGTTTTTAACTTTTTCTTGAGGAGAAATTTACCCCAAATTATACAATCACCCTTATACTGATATACAGTATACTTTTCTAAACTTAAAAATGTTCCAATTTAGTCTGAAGAAGTATTAAATTAGTATACTTTCTAGTACACTACCAGTATGTGGTCCGTATACTTCCTATACTTATACTCAAGCCTACTTAATAAAATGAACTTCAAGTACACTACTTTTTGCTAAGGGTAAGTTGACCTATCAAATCCTCACCTTAACTTATATGGGCAAGCTGATTACACGTAAATATCACTGAACCACTGTTCAAAATGTTCCCAATGAAACAATTGATTCCCTTTCGCTATTATTTTGCTGCCAGATGTTTCATCCGCTCAATAAACTTCTCTACATTCCTGCATTGTGTACATCCTTCTGATACTGAATTTGAATTTTGACCATTTATAAAAGAAGGGGGTACCATCCCTCCCTCCTGCACCTGTATTAATAACTGATTTTTCTCTCTTTTCCTATGGAGCTGACAGACATCAAATGCTGAATTTCATTCTTTGTATGTTGGTTGGAAGTAACTCACAGTTCATGGTCGATGGTCAACAATTGTAGGTATGTGAAACAGGCCTCTATCTTTTCAAATCTATAGAGTTCAAGATCTTTATAGAAAAAGCTGTAATATAAAGAGATTCAAGAACTGACTTTTCAGAATTCTCCACTGCTGAAAGCTCCACTGCTTCATTCACCTGAAACTTTCCCAAGAAACCTGAATTTTAAAACCTCAAGAAAGCTACAATCTTCATCCAATCCTGCTAAACTGCTGAACACCTTCTTCAACTCTGAGCTCCCAAATCAAGGCCCTGAAACTCCAAATCAATGAATAAGTATAAATAGTCACCTTCACTGCAAAAACTCCTAAACTAACCAAGACTTGGAATCTTATTTCTAGCCTAAAAAGTCTTCTTGATCTTGTTTTGAGAATAATATACTACATAAGAGCAG
>JBBPCY010000109.1:45298269-45314877 GCA_037974405.1 Brachyalestes nurse | reverse complement strand
CCACCCATGACATAAGATCTGCGTCCAGTCATTCTTTCTTTTTTCCTTTTTCTCCTTTTTCTAGTAACAGCACAGGCAAATAACAAAGGTTGATACAGCTCCTTGGTGCTAACACACTGTCTCACACTCACCAACTACACTTCCAAACACACTGTTGAACAGCAGGCTCGGGCAGTGCAGCACGCCAACCATCCTGACAGGAAAAACAGGGAAATTATGGAGATCAAGCATGAGGGGCCGATGGAAAACAAAGGCAGAAGACACGAAAACCAGGCAGAGAGCTCGACTTCACACCACTGTTTGTTTTAATTACAGCCATTAAAAAACGGAAGACTGCAGTCACGGACGGAATGGAGCATGGCTTCTTGCTCGCTAGCGTCAGGTCAGCTTCAGTCCCTGGCAGATATTTTTAGCTCTGGCAGGACAACTCTGTTTTGGGATGGACGCTATCAGTGGAGCCGGTGACTGCTCTCAGCTGTGTGGGATTAGGGAAGGTGCGAGGCGGAGGTCGAGGCATTTGCATGTGGATGAGGCGAAGCGAGAGGTCGTGCAAGGGTCTCGGCCTTCAGCCATGGAGCTGTTCTTGCAGACCTGGCGCAAAAGGTTTAATACATCTGGCCTCGGAATACTGCTATGTAAACTCAAATAGACTTTTTGTGGGATTTAGATTTTTTTTGATAGGTTCATTCACTCCTGGTATGACTTTGACCAAGTGACATAGCACTTATTTGGCAAATTAATAATCCTGATGTCTTTAATTGTGTCTCCTTGTTTCCTTTCTGTGCATCTTTCAGTCGCAACCCAGAGACACACCAGAGACTCGAGACACAACTCAGACTCGCACAACAGAGACTTGACTCGGATTTCACATACAACAGACTCAAGATTTGTCCCGGACTCACAGTAATCAACTCTTGAACAGTTCTGGTTCACAGTATATTCCATGACCTGTTGTCATGCAATACAAACACAGGGGCAAAATCAGGAAGCATCATTTCTGAGATCAACCCTATGTACTATATGGCCAAAGGTCCTTCATGTTTATTGAGTTCAGGTTTTTGTTTTTTGCACCTATTGTCAACAGGAGTATAAAATCAAGAACATGACCATGCAGTTTCTATAGACAATAAGTAGAATGGGTTCAGTGAGTGGATTCAAAGATCTCAGTGACTTTGAATGTGAAAGAGATGGACCATGCAAACTTAGAAGGTGAAGCCACTGAGTACTGATGTCCCTATCTTCTGTTGTATCACTCACTACATAGTACCAAAGTCTGGTAGTACCATCAGCATAGTAACTGTGCATTGAGAGTTCATTAAATGGGTTTCAGTAACTGCACAATGGCAAACAACAGCTAGCCATCACTGGACTCTGGAGCAATGGAACTGTTTGGCAGATGCCAGGGAAACACTACTTACAGGAATGAATAGTGCCAACAGTGCCAAAGTTTGGTGGAGGAGGTATAATGGTCTGGGAAATTCAGCATACAAAGATATCTTACATATTTATATGCATCCAGTTTTGCAGCACAGTTACAACTCCTTACTAATGCCAGTGCTCACATAGATGTCATGGTCAGGTTTCGACATACTTTTGGCTTCACACTTTATCTATCTATATTGTTCATTTGGTATGATTTTGGCAGATGATTATTGTTATAGCATTGTGATCTAATTTGCCAAATTGAGAAGCAATATGCTAATCTACCAAAGCCATGTCAAAGAGGCAATATTCTAATTAGCACATGAGTTCTTATGCATAGTTTTAGCAAATTGCCATACTTTCTTTGACATGGTTTTGGTAAACTAGCATGGTGCTTCTTTGGCATTCATTTGGCAGATATTTTTTCTGGAATGGCTTTGGCAAATTATTACTGCTTTTAAGGACTAAATAAATAAACAAAATAATGACATTGCCAGATTAATATATTGTGTCTATGTGTGACATGGATTTGGCAAACTAGCATACCTTTGACAGAGTTGTAGCTTAGTAAGTGTTTTTAGCCGAATTTCTTGTTGGTATATTCTTAAGTAGGCTTAGAAGAGGAATTATTTTAGGCTTAATTCCCCGGTCTTCACAGAGAACACACACACACTTGCTCCTTATGTGGGTGTCTGAGTTTGCTTTGACCCTTAGCCTGGCAAAAGTCTGTGCCACAGTGTGACAAGCCATTCGTGCAATCCTCCTGTGTGCCTTATTTACTCCGTGTGCTCAGATCGAAGGGAAATGGTTAGGGAGCAAATAGGAAGCAGGGTAGTGGGAGTGCACTGCTGCCTGACTCACCCTAAACTCACGACCTGTTTCGGTGTGGTCTAATTCAAGCCACATTCCCTTAAGTGAGCTCTGAGGTCTATGGTCATGCCCACAAGCTCACAAACTCTCTATTTAGCTCCGTACAAGCAGTGCTGTCCATTGACTCATTCATCTGACGGACAGACAAAAAACAAACAAGGAGTGGGTAGTTAATAAAAAGTGAAACAAGGGGTTTACCTTGGAACATTTTTGGTGTCAAAATGTCTGTGACGAAACATGTTCACATAAGTTTTCCTGAAGCTTCGGTGTGAACACTCAAACCATATGGTTGTTTTGATGAAGCTTGGTGCTAAAACACTGAGGATGTCTTTGAATTATTTCTATGTTTTCTAAAGCTCTACAAGTCAATTGGCTACCTGGGTGAAGTATCTGGTTCCACTTCTGCCGGTTTATGAAAGAGGAAGATATTTTGAGACTAAATTTTAATTTCAATAAAAAGATGTGAATACATGTCCCTATGAGAACATCAGTGAATAAAATACACCCAGCCTTTATATGAGTGAAAGAAAAGACACCTTTGGCAAATGTATTACTATTTCACCTTGAAGTACAGAAGTACTTACTTTGTAACTAACAAATAACAGTGAAAAACTAGGAAGACGTAGACGACAAGGAAATGAGGAATCTGCATTGTTCCTATCCTGCAATGTAGATATTACTATATTACTTTTTAAGGATATTATAATGGGGTCTTTTTTAAGCTACCCGGCAAACATAAAATTTGAGTGCTATTGCTCAGAATGTGTCATTTTTTTCAACATATGTTTTTATATTAATTGAATTAACTGAATGAATTGACAATAACAAAGAAATACTTGATTAGATACTCATATTTAATGCACTTTATGCTGAAGAAGGTGAGGGAGGTGAGTCCAGAGCAGGGCCTCAGAGGAGAGTAGCTGTAAAAAAGTTGTGGATCACAATACAGGCCAAGTTGTGGACCACACGATGGCATCATGTGGTCCATCCCAAACAAGCATGACATCAGGTAAGCTGCGGCAGTAGCCATGACCCCCAGCTGCAATAGCTTCAAAGGCATTCGTCTTCAAGTTTCATACCACCACAAATGTGGCTGGGCCCAGTCATCTTCAAGGGGAATTCCAGTGATTTTTCAAAATTTCTGCATAAGTAAAAGGCATACGTAAGATATAAACAGTCATTCAGAGTGGTTTGATGGAAAATACTTTGGTTGCTCTGGATTGTAAATAAAATGGCTATATTTGACATTTCGACCCCTTGTTTTTATTACCACCACAGTACAGAGATTTCACATCAAAACTCTGAGGAATTCCCCATTACATATTGTGTACACAAAACATTTGGAGGCCATGCTACAGGGTGCAGTGGTTAGAATTATTAAAATATTTACTGGGTCCCTCATACATTGATTAGCCATAACATTAAAACCACTCAGCTGAAGTGAGGAACATTATCTTGTCATTATCTTGTTACAGTAGCACTTGTCAAAAGAAGGCTTAATTTAGAGAGCAAGTGAACAGTCAGTTCTTGAAGTTGGTTTGTTGGAAGCAGGAAAAATGGACAAGTGTAAGGATTTGAGGCGCTTTGACAAGGCCTAAATTCTGACTTGATGACAGCATCACACTGACTGGATGACAGCATCTATAAAACAGCAGGTCCTACCAAACTGGTGACCTGGCGATAGATGTCCAAGGCTCTGATGCATGTATAGGTATAGGAGTATAGGTTAACCTGCCAGGTCGGATCCCACTAGAGAGTTACTGCACAAATGGCTGTAAAATTGAATTTTGTCTGCTGTAGAAAGATCACACAGTCCATCACAGCTTGAGGCATATGGGGCTTCATAACTGAGTCCACTGTCCACCAACAAGATGGTCTGATCTGATAATGTATATTTTTTCATGTGTGTTACTTACGTGGGCAATAGATGCCACCAGGCTGCACTATAGGAAGAAGGGGGCCACAGGGGGCTTCTGGTAGAGGGAGTAACTGTTCATTGAAAAAAAACATTATTACTTTCTACATTTCTACATCTCCTTTATGTCAACAGTACATAACTGACATCAGGTTTTAATATACAATGTCTCAGCTTTGTTGTCAGCTTCAGAAGCCCCTTTCTCACTCATGTAATGTTCGTTACTGAATTAATTTAAATATTCAGTTTTCAATCAATCAAACTTGACGCAGACTGCAGGAAGGTGGGACTGAGTGTTGTGGCCTAAAAGTAAGTAGTCCCCATGTGGACCAATCTGAGAGCCATTTCACTCAGCATAATGCATTACAGCACATTTCAGATAGACTGTGTGAATCTACAGGTAGGGCTAGAGGTAAATCAGCTCAAATGTAACTAAATCTTAGTTTTCTGTGATTGTGTGAATGTACTGTTGGTGGTACTGTTGTTTGTAGGTCCACAGAAGTACAAAGTAATCAGCTTCTTTTTTGCAAAAAAAAAAACATGCAGACGCCAAATATTAAGCCTCATTAAACCCCTTTTGGTTTGTTTATAAAACACATTTTTTGAAAGAGAGGGCAGAGCCCAGCACAGCCTCACCAAACAAAATGAGATTACGGCAGTAAATGTAAAGGTCAGAAGAGTAACTGAACTTTCAGTTCTTTTTTAAACCTAAAGCCTTATCCACCTGTATCCTGGTATACTTTTATTTGTATTGTTATTATTATTATTATTATTATTATTATTATTATTATTAGGGTTTTTGTCTTTCTTTGTCCAAACCAGTAGAATTCTTATAAATCTCTCCGTCCACAGGAGAATGCAAAACTGTTTTGAAAATGCACGCATGCGCATGCTAGCCCAGTAGACGACATTCATATCTCAGAAATTTTGATGTCTCATGGCTGAAAAAGAAAACTCTGGATCATGCATATTGAGCAAATACGGCATGGCAAAGCTGAGGCAGAGATTTTCGAACAAAGTGACATCATAATTTTGGACTTCTGTAATTCATTGTCTCACACATTCAAGAACAATTTCTGCCAGAAAATAAAAGCTCAAAAAAGCAAAAGCAATCCCATTACTAGCTGCTGTGGAATGGTTTGTAATATCATGGCTAGAAATGTCTCTGAACAGCCTGTTCCAGCCCGATTAGGTAGAAAGGTTAATCATCACTATTTACATTTTTTTTACCCCTAAAGCTGGGTGTTGCCAGGTAAAAGTAACCTAGTGCGTAAAACACTTGCCTATGAACCCAATGACCACAAAGTTACAGGTTTGACCCCCCCCCCACCACCACCACTTTCTACCATTGTGCCTTTGAGCAACCCTCAGTTGATCCAGGGGATCTGTCCCTGTAACTAATGACTGTAAGTTGCTCTGAATAAGGGCATCTGCCAAATGCCATAAATGTAAATGTTGATAAGTGGATAAGACGCCAAAACCCAAAGAAAAACTACATTTTCAGAAATGTCTGAATCTGGGCGTTAGTTAAGTCTGACTAGACCTCAATTTAAAACATTTCTCAACACTTCCAGTGCAGTTTTATTATCTGTACCAGCAATACACACATCTGGAAGTTGTGGCTATAGCTGTGTTGGAAGAGGGAGCAATAGCCCTGTCAGTGGAAAAATGGCAATATTTCATGGAAAGTTCCACACATTATATTGCCACACATAATGAGTTGCTCTCTCACCTCTACCTATACATAAGAGTTAGTGTACTTGCATAACTATAGCCAGACATTAGACAGTTTGGATCTGGTTTAAGAATAGCCAGACGTGCGTCTGATTCTGATGCAGCGTATCTAACTAAGCCTGACAACCTTCTAAGCCTACATGAACTTGAATAAAGACTGTTGCTCTTAATAATCCCCCCTAAGACCCTCTGCACTTCGTTTCTCATCTGCAATATTTCTGTCATTGTTCATTTACTAATCAAGTTCCTGATCTGGTTATTCATGCTTACATGAATACTGATGCTGTCATCAACATTTTGAAAAGGGTTTTTCGGTAGATCAAACATCAAATTGGGACCATGACAAAACAATGAAAACAAATGACAGGCACCCTTTCCGAGAGTTACGCAATATGGCCAAATGTATTGAAGACATTTGACCACCTGTTTGAGCTTGCTGGACATCCCATCCTGAAATCATGGCTGTAATACAGAGTTGCCCCTGACATATGTGCCCATTTAGTTAAAAGAGCATTCAGATTTTAAAACCTTGGCTTACAATCAACATTCAATTTCATTGCAAAACTGTGGTCATGATTGAACAGGGAAGGGACGTCCATGGACAGTTGCTACAAACCCTGTAATTTATCCAAAAATATTGTTGGAACTAATGGGCTTTGCACCAAATCAAAAAAAAAAAATTCCCTGACCATTATCCCTCCTCCACCAAACATTACTGCATTCTGGTAGATTGTGTTTTACTGAAAACCAACAAATGCAGATTTGTCCACCAGAACACCAGATAGTGAAGCATGATTGATCACTTTAGAGAACATTTCTATTGGTGCAGAGTCGAATGGTATGGAAAACTTTACATCACTCCAGTCAAAACCTTGCCCCGTTCTGTGGGTTTGCATATTGTACCACTTCATCACTGCTCTGTTGTAGTTCCTAGACTGTTCAATTTCACAATAGCACTTCTATAGACCACTAAGTACCTCTAAGGTACCACTGAGTAAGGTACTGTCCCCACACACTGCTCCTGTGTGCTGTGGCGTGTCCACATATGACAGAATGGTCACTTTCACTTTATAGGACAGATCTAGAGGGGCAGAAATTTCACAAACTGAACTCACTCTTGGCTGAACTCACTCTTAGATTTAGACTTTTTCTTTAATTGATGTAGACTCTTTGAATTTTTGATATTGGAAAGCAGTATATATATATAATGTAACGCTGTGTTGAATGTATTCAATTTTTTAAAAAGCCTGGTATAAACAGTCAATGCCAAGCCCAGACAAATGACTGACTCCTTGTACTTAGCATAGAGAGACTAATTTAAACGCAGCTAATTAACTGAGCTTCTATTAGCAGCAAATTTTCTGCCATGAAAAGTCACCCCTTGATCTTAGACTCTAAAATAAGCCCGCTGACAACAAAAGGAGAAAACAGTGTACAGGCCAATCCAAATGGACTTCCAGCTGCCAAAACAGATCAGGTTCAGGATCCTGGCATTCCCCCTGCCACTCCAAGCCACGTGCCAAATGTTTAATTGAACAGATATGACTGGATGTAATAGCAACGCAAAATGAGTAAAATTAGCCAAAACAACATGCTTCACTACTGCAACATCTGTCCCACATTCTCTGCTCGCTGTCTGATCCTCTTATGAACAAGCAGTCAGCTTAGAAGCATGCACACACACACACACACACACACACTATACAGTCCATCATACACAACAACACTGTGTTATGCATTCAGTTTATATCTTTACAGACTTTACAGCATTTCTGAGTCTTTTAATGTGATGCCTGCCATATAATTAGCGACTATATATAATTCCCAGTAGGACATTGTGAACACTTTCAACGGCTGCCCAGCTCCCTGCTTCTCAGCAGCACACTGGGGCTGAGTGGAAAAACAGTCCCCTTCCCAACATGCAGTGCATCAGTCCAGTCAATGTCACAGAGTATCTGGTCCAGTGTGAAAATACATTTCAATGGAAATATGATAAAAATAGATGGATCGGAAGGAAAGTTTCGCTTGTTGTTTTTTCCAACTGTTTAAACATGTTTTATTTTACATTTCCAAAACTAAACACGAACCCCGAATGGGCTGAATTTCGACTGAATTCAAGTTACTGAATAGCAAATTGCAGAGCAGGCGTAATCCAACTGGCAATGCAGCAGAGCTTTTAAAAAAGAGGCTTTTAAAAATTAAAAAGAAGAAGTGGCCTATGAGGTCAGGATGAGTAATAGTAAATAAACATTTATATCACAGTGTTTTGGAGATTACCGGAGTAAATTTACATGAGAAAACAGGAGGCCGACCACATTAAACTTTCAGACATACTTTTCTGCTCATTTTGGCCTTTTGCTCTCAAAGGCCAACACACTTCTTGGTGGAAGAAGATGAGGTAGGTTGTCACAGGCACATACAGCAGGGCATTAGTGAGGATGGATTATGTACCCTTAATAATCTTAAAAATAACATTGCAGGAAAGGGTTCTTTACATAATGCCATAGAAGACCCATTTCTGTTTCATGAAAAAAAAAAATTAATACCATTTTTGGAAATGAGACCAAAGAGAAGAAGGCCTTTTTAAAGTTTAAAGAATCTCCAAATAATGTAAAGCTTCTTGAAAGAACTTTCAAATTGGTATATGTGAAGGTTCTTTATACTTTTAAAAGGTTATTTTACACAAACATTTCATGTACAAAAATGATTCTTTAGGAATTAAATGGTTCATCTTTGACACTTTGTATGTATAAATATACCCAGACACCTCTTTGTGAATTCAGCTGCTTTAAGGCTCATAGGTCTTGAGCAGAAGGACACCATGCCTGATTCCGAGCATCAGTGGGGCATAAAGTCCCCCAGCATTGGGCTGTAGAGCAGTAAAACTGTTGGGTTTTCCACTTGTACAAGGAATCGTACCGTGAACAATTGCAAGTAAAACAACCTGTACCCGAACTGCTCAACGGCAGGGCTAAAAGTGGGTAGCAGCTGAGCTGACTGTGTCATTGCTTTCTTTCTGGTTAGTTGAAATGTCATCACAACATGGAAAGAGGCCATTTTTTTACTGTCCACACAACAATGGAGATACAAACAAACATCTGGGAAGCTGATATCGTACAAGATCGACTGTCTGCTTGGGCTAAAGATAAAGTTTTCTACGACTCTAACAAATTTATCTTTAACTCTGTGAGAAACGTGAAGGTGATCCAGGACATCAGTAACAAATTCTCTGGGTTCGGTTTTCATCACACAGATACAGAATTAAGAGGAAAAAAACTAAACACTCAAACAAGACTATAAATAATTAAAGACCACAATAACAAAAGCAGCTCTGACAGAAAAACTCTCCGTCAGTTCGACTCCATGGACGCGGTTTTGGGACGACCGGCCATAAACTGTGGAGAGAATTGAGTCACTGTTACCGGACTGAGATACACTGGAACATTAAAGCGTGCTACAAGTTTTGTGCCATCACAGTATGGTTTAGGGTACAGCATGGTATCTATGTACCTATGGGAAAGTGCCTTTAGTTGTGATGAAGCTTCATTCAATACCTCTGGGATGAGTTTGGGTGATGTTTGTGGTCCAGAAGTCAATGTCTAGTTCCAGCATCTAGTGTACAGCCCTCCCAGAAAAGTAACAAACTTTGTAACAAACTCCCTAATAATTCCCCTGATTTCAAGAACTGCTGGATAAGCAAGGAGAGTCTACTAAGTTGTGGACATATAGTGCTGCAATTATTAGACTACATGTGCTAGTACAGGAAAATAAAAGATGTCATCTTCAAATGAAGCATAGTGGGTCAAAGGTTTGGAGTGCAATGTTATTTACTGCAGCTTTCAGAGTGTAAAACAGTAACGGTGCTTTTGGTTTGGCAGATATGGTGTAAGGTTTTGGAACCCGAACTTCAGGTTTGGTTAAATTTTATTGTTGTAGCGATTGGGGAAAAATAAAGAACCTGCTGCCTAATTGCTTCATTTGCATTGCCAGTCAAGCGTATGAGCTGTAGTAATGCTTTTGAAGAGAGAATGATGCAATGGCAGTCTGCACCTCAACACGATGTGTTTTGATCAGTCAGCCTCAAAAGTGAACACTGAAATGCTGATGATGCCTTCAGGCAACTCCGGTCAGATTTGCAGGGCAAAGGAGCAGCTTGATGGAAAAATTAGACCTGTGGTGGGGCATGTGTGTGTGTGTGTGTGGATGTGTCTTTATTAAGCATCTGGATCTAATCAGTAACTGTTATTGAACTACTGAGAGCTTAGTGCAGCACTGGATGCCCACCGGCTATATAGTGGCCCTCCAGTGGGAAAGATTTCACAACTATGCATTTGGACAAGCTTCATATGCAAGGTTTCGTTCAAACTCATACCAAGAAAAAGTGCGAAACATTTCACTCACCATCTCCAAAGACCATGTCCGAGAATGTCACGAGGTCATGAGTTCAAGACAAGGGCTGAAGAAACTGCAGAGATCAAATTGCTTTAACCAACATTTATTAAAGTGCTCATAGTCTACCTTTCTTTGTATTTAACTTGAGGCGGTTTTATGCCAAAACACATACTTTTTAATTCATTTTCACATGACAGTTTTCCAAGAACAGAAACCGTTTTTACTTGCCCATTTTTCAACATCAATTTATCTATGAGAATCAAATGTGTATGTGTTACTGTGCCTTTAAGCAAATTACTTATGTTCTGATTGGTTGTCCTGTATTGTGCCTCATTTAAATAGTAGCCCTGATACAGATGATCCAGCAGACACTCAGATTTACTTGTGTCAGTCATAGTTACAAGAAAGAGGGAATTTCTATCATCTTTGGTGCTCATTGAGAACATATTCTAATAAATCTGAGGCCAAGGGTGGTGTATGACACTTCTGAATGCATAAAACCCCCAAGAATTTTCTTTTTTATGCTCTATGTTGTTTTAAGTCTGCTCATTATTATTGATTTTTACATGACCATTATCCAACCACTCTTTATCCCTTTGAATGAAATGGGCTGCTTTTGTTTCTGCGCCTTCTGGACTGATATATGCAAATGATTTCTGTTCCGATTGGTTGGCCTGTATTGTTGCTCATTCTAAAGGCAGTTTAGCCTAAAATGCTCCTTAAGACTTTAGTGTTTCTCAAAAAAGGGAACATTTGGTTTTTCATGCATTGGGCCCTTTGTGTTTTCTGCCAGTAAGACGGACAGCCATGTTGTTCCATTACTTTCTATCTGCTGAAGACTAACATCCTTGTACTGTATTGATCATGGGGGGCACAACTCTGGTCCTGGAAGGCCGGGGTCCAGCACAGGTTAGTGTAAAGTGTCCATTTGTCATATGTGAACACACCACAGCACACAGTGTGAACAGTGTGAAATTCTTCCTCTGTATTTAACCCATTCACCGAGTGAAGCAGCAGGAAGCTAGAAACACAGAGCCCGGTGAGCAGTGTGTGGGGATGGTAGCTTTCTCAAGGGTACCTCAGAGGTGCCACTAGTAGTCCTGAGATTTGAACCCACGGCCTTCTGAATCCACTTATTTTTTAAACACCCACTAAACCTTGCATTAAGTGATGAGTTGAATCACGTGTGCTTAAGTGGGCCATAGTTGGATCGAGATGATTCAGCAGACACTCAGATTTGCTGGTACATCAGTCGCAATTATAGGAAAGAGGGAACTCTTCAAATCTTTGCTGCAGAATGTATTCAGAATGTATTCTTATGATTCTGAGGCCAAGGATGGTGTATGACATTTTATTTGAACACTCCTGAATGCATGAAACTTTCAAGAATGTTCTTTTTATCATATGTTTCTGTTGTTGGGAATGGACTCGTTTTTAACTGATTTATTTGCCATGGCATGGTTTGAAATAGTAATACATGGAACAAAATCGGAATTGCAGACTTGAACCTGTCAATAAAAAAAAAATGAATTACATTGTGACATAATGTACTTATATATTTCATCTAACAACATTTAAAGCCAATTTAAATGTTAAGCACTGTTTCTCAAAGTTTGCAATTTAATGTGGCTTGTCACTTTCATGAAGCAAAGTGTTTTCCATCCACATTTGTTTTTTTTTTCCAGAGATGGATAAGTTAATATAACCTGAAGATATCATTATGCAGGATATTTAGGATTTCCCAGCCTAGCTGGGGACTGTTTGAACTTTGATTCACTGTTTCTTCAGTTATTTCCCTCCTCACTTCAACAGACAGAATCTTCTCAGGGTTTATACCAGAGCAGTGCTCCTACAGACTTAAAGTATAGCAGCCTCCTGTTCTGACGGTGGGCCTGAATGCAAGAATGCTGAATTTTGCACTGTTTTTGGTAGAAAACACAGCATGGTCAAAAATAGACTGAATAGACATTTTGCACCCACCCAGCGTCAAAGACTACATTGATTAGGAGCGACTTGCTTGCGGTGAGGCTCGGCAACTGTGCGTTTTGTAAAATGGACTAAAGAAGTACCCCAAAATCCCCGAAAAAAAGTCTCGAGCTTGAAGGGTTAATTGCATGTATGGTTTCGCATCGGTTTTCAACATTGACCCCACATTGATTCCTTATTAAATCGAGTCTGCCAATACTGTTAACTGAGCAGTCGGCCAATTTAGTCTGCCAATAATGTTAATTTAGTTTCGCTGAAGGCTTCGGCGCGGTGTCAGCAGCAGCAGTAGCGTGTGAACATCCGTTCAGCGTGGCCGGGCCTCACGTTGTGTAATGAAACCTTCGCTGCTACTACTTAACTCATTAACACTTACCACGGAGGAGAACACAACATGTTTCCTTCTGCTCTTTCTCTCTGTCTCTGTCTCTCTCTCTCACTCTCTCTCTCTCTCTCTCACACACACACACACACACACACACACAGACATGCACACACATAAACCACCGCTCGAAGGGAAAAATCGCAGGGCCCGAGAGCCAGACACGCAAGCGGATATACCTTGGATGTGAGCTTTCAGGAGGGGCTGCTGCATTTCATTTTTCATCGCTGGCCTGCCCGCTCCGTGGCCTCACAGGGCCAGCCCCTTGTCCACCAGCGCTGCAGATGTATGTTAACTAGTAGCAGAGGCCGCACGCTCTCAGATGCCTGTCAGGGCCGCCCACGAACTCGGCGCTCCATACCAGACGAGTGCATCACCTCGCTTTTGGAAAGAATGAACGCATTGCTTCCTAATGTGTTTCAAATGAGCGCAGGTATTTTGTGGGGGAATTGGCGCGCGGAGCAGTCCCACTATAGTCACACATGTAAACCATGAGGAGATCTGTTAAGTTATGGAATGGAGGAACCTTATGAGCTACATCAAAACAACAGTGGACGCACCAGGCGTCTGCAAGCAACACAGTGCAGTGTTATAAAAACCCGGCTTTAGACATTGAGGATTATCATCCAGTGCTAAAAATGATGCTGTGACTATTATGAACTCTACAAGCATCCTTTAAAGGGTTTAATGGGTTCAAACCTGGAAATTAAAAAGAAACAACACATAGTGATCTGCATGGCAAAGGTATGATACACCACGATGCTTCCTGCAGAAAATGAGGGAGCAGTGCATGCAAATTGTGGAGAGATTTGTTTTTATAAGAGAATGCATTATCAATTTTTTGTTTGATTGACACATCTGTGTGTTTAGATATTATGTCAACACCAAAAAAAGGCCATTCCAATCGATCCAACAGTAGATGCAGCCCAAGCTGTAGTGTATTGTTTGAAGTGAGCTGACCTGTGGAGACAGAGCAGGATCCCTGCCGAGATGACAGAGCCGGCTTTGGGGAGGAAGACATCAGGGCCACTCAGAGCCCTCACAACATCCCCTTTAATTATTTTTATAATGCAAGTGAAAAAGTGAGTGGAAACTATGCGCATTCCAGGCTCCTGTGGTGCTGAAGAAGGGCCATTTTTTTCTTTCTTTCTTTCTTTCTTTCTATCTTTTCTTTTTCTTTTCTTCTATAGTACTGCTACAAGGTTGGATCAATTTACACTCCATGATCTCTCTCTAACACGCACATTTTTGCTGTGTGATGGTTTGAGGTTTGGGCATGGGGACAGTGTAAATACGTTCCTGTGTGCAGGGGCCTCAGTCCCTCCTGTGTCTCCATTCTACCTGCCCCGACTGCCCTCCACTGTCCTGGTCCACTTCACCCTTCATCTCCCTTCCTCTTTCTACTTTTAATGTTGCTTTACATTGTTTTTTGGAAGACAAACCAGAGACCCAAGACAAGTTAAGGGTAAAAAAGCACCATCAAGTACAATCACAATGCAATCTTACATGCATTGTATTGTGCATCATTCTGCTGCTACCAGGCAACTGAGGACACTCCACTGTGTACCAGTACATATATCCACTCTGTACATACACATATCCATGCATACCAAGCTTGCATGGTAAAGATCAGGTTGTGCTCGCAAACTAATGCAACGTCACTGCAGAGCAGAGCGCGTATGGAGAAGAACTGACAATTCCACCACATTGGTTAGCATCGACTTAAGTGGTGGGGAGCGAGAGAGGGCCGACCTACCCACCCAGAGAGAGTGAGGTCATGTCCTTTCGGCTGTGGTATTTCAGAGGATCGAACTCACAGTCCCTCAAATGTAATCGTTCCTTGACTTGTTCTTTGTTTGAAGTTTGCTTCTTTAGTTTTGCTCTGGAGCTATGAGGCTAATGTAGCTAACAAGTAATGGAAGCTTATGGCCAGTTAGCATTATGCAAACTACATGCCTAAATCATTACACACACGCCACCAAATGACACAGGTCCATTGTTTTCTCTAACAAAACAAAGGTTCAGAGAACATTCAGGCTTCAAGATTGATGCTAATACTGTTTTTAGCTACATGCAACATACTTGTATTCATTTTTATGGTATTATAGTGTCAGAAATTGCATAAGAAAGTCTGTTTTAGATTAAGTTATCTGGAGATTTGGGCATGTAGTGTGTGTCATGCTAACTGTGGATATAAGCTTCCACCTCTTGATAGCAACATTAGCATGGTAGCTCCAGTGCAGTACTAAGGAACGTCAGATAAACACGTGTTTGGCTGAGCTATCACTTCACACCTATTTTTTATTTGGACAGTTTTGTTCTCAGAAGTGCTTTCTTCTCTTTAGCATGGTGTCCTCTCCTTTCCCCTATTTCTCTTGCACATCACATCATTTGGAAGGACTTGAAGCTACACAGCAGTTTCTGGCAGCTTCCCATCATCCTTCTCACCCCTATTGGCCTCTCTATGGCGTGCCTTGACCTTTGATCTCATTGTCTGTTTTGTCCAGGCTGTTATCTCTCACTCTCTCTCTCTCTGCTCTCTCTTCTCCCACCCTCTAGCATCTTCTGTCTTCATTCTTATTGGCCATTAAATTTCCATGCCTTCTGTTTGTCTACACGCCGTGCTCTGCCTGTGACATTATGGTCCGTTCTGTTCCTGCGTTCTCCCCACGTCCACTCTTTTCCTCCATCTCTCTCCCTCTCTCGCCCTCCCTTCCTCCCTCCATCCTGGCCCTTTTTACCCCGGTCAGTTTCTCATTATGCTCACCCACCAGAATGTGGAACCGCTCCACTTCATGCGAGCGCAAAACCGCGAGTGTTGTTCTAGCTGGAGCGCACCCAAAGCGGGCCTGCACTCACCCTCACTTCTCCCCCTTCTCTCTCTCTCTCTCTCTTTCCTTCACTCTCTTTAGGAATATTGGGGGGGTGGGCGAAAGGGGAGACTGAACGCCTGGTGACTGTGTGTCCGACTCTGAAGATGCTGCTGCTGGTCCAGACAGAAATGAGCTCCCTGCTGGAGGAGCCTGAACGCTGAGGGTCTTACTCACATCATGTGTGAGGAGGGCACTCACATTGTGAGGTCCACAGAAAATAGACCTCTTGCAGTTCCAGTTCACACCCATTTTGCTAAGATGAGAATAATTTATTATGTTTGATCAGCATGAACTGGTTTTGAGAACATTGGATGCTGGCGTGTAAAGTTGAACATGCCCAGTGTTAAACCCCCATACTTAAATAATTTGTTTATAATTAAGCTAACAACAGGGCTGGACTGGGACAAAAAAACTTACTGGGCATTTTGAGACCGGCCCATCCGGGGGGGGTTCTAACAGGATTCTGCGCCGGCCCAAATTTACCATCGGCCCAAATTACGCTATCCTTCTCGATATTGTGCTTTCGGGTGGGGGGGGCGTGGTTTGCTGACGGGATTCCGCGCCAGCTCAAATTTACCAACGGCCCACCGGGTATGCCTGATGGCCAGTCCAGCACTGGCTAACAAACAATTTGGGATAAAACGATGCTAGAATTAATTGACAATCATCCATCATTAGCCATGTTTACATGGACACTTTTTTCACTTTTAATCTGATTAAATATGGAAACCGATTAAAAACGTCCCATGTAAACGGTTCATGTACATTTTCAATCCGATTAAAAGAGGTTTTGTAGACCTTTCTTTTAATCCGATCGATTGAGGAAACTGCTCATGTAAACAGGCAAACCGATTATTAGAACATTTTCCTTCTTCCTGCGCATGTGCGTGAGCTCGCGGCAGGTAGCTACTAGCTAGTAGCCAAGTAGCGTTTAGCCCAGCTAAATGAGTTTACCTCAGGTCCAGCAGTGAACGAAATAAAAAGAAAAACTGTTCAGTCGCTGACACTACGTTTTTATTGGATACGTGGAAAGATAC
>JBBPCY010000109.1:45218273-45225029 GCA_037974405.1 Brachyalestes nurse | reverse complement strand
TATCAGGTTCTAAACTGTACTGTGACGGTACTGAAGTTGTATCAGGTTCTAAACTGTACTGTGATGGTACTGAAGTTCTATCAGGTTTTTGGTGTTCCAGTGTATCTCAGTCCGGTAACAGAGTTTCTGACTCAATTCTCTCCACAGTTTATGGCCCGTCGTCCCAAAACCACGTCCATGGAGTCGAACCGGCGGAGAGTTTTTCTGTCAGAGCCGCTTTTGTTATTGTGGCCTTTTATTATTTATAGTCTTGAGTTTTTACATTTTTCTTTGCATTCTTTAATCGAACCAGATAATTTGTTAGTGTCGTTCTGGATCATCTTCATGTTTCTCTCATACTTTCAGATAAATTTGTTGGAGTCATAGAAAACTCCCACTGAAATTTATCTTCAGCCCAAACAGACAGTCATGCTTGTATTTTATCAGCGTCGTAGTTGTTAGTTTGTATCGCCACAGTTGTATTTTTTGCACTGACGGTAAAAAAACGGTGGCCTCTTTCCATGTTGTGATGACATTTTGACCAATCAGAAGGCAGTGATGCAGTCAGCTTGGGTGCGGCCTGTTTTTGGCCCTGCCGTCGAGCAGCTCGGTTACGGCTCGGACATGGTTTGGGTTACTTTATTTGTAATGGAAAAACATTTGATTGTGGTACAGCGTGGGTCCTTCTGCCAGTGGAAAAGCGCCATATGACTAAAATTGGACAGAAAATCAGCTTTTGTACTTTTGTCCAATCTCATGGGGCCGTACAGGGGCAACAACCATATACCGTTACCTATAAAGATGGACCTCACACATGCCCTGCTGCACTTGGAGGAATTGCATGAATCAGATTTGTAGCTGAACCTCTTTAAAAGCACCCCAATATGTTCTGGTATGAGCTTTAATACTTTTGAACACTTTGTCCATAACCTTGATGCAATAAAAGCTTTTTAAGTTTTAAAAGAGGGCCAAAAAATTCTTCTTTTTGTACTGAACAATGACATTTTCCCCCTCATTTTAGGTAATACTTCAAAGGACCGTCACCTTATATAATGCCTTTATACCGTGTCATTTCATTTTGTGCCAATATTAGAAATATCCATTTTACACAGGCCCCCCCAGGCTCTCAGACGGGGCGGCTTTATGTTTGGCAGCCGTGGCGTGACTTTACAGTGCACATGCTGAAAAGCGGCGAGGAAATGTAAGAGTGAGCTTTATAAAGGCCTCCTAAGTGACCAGAGGTCCCTGGTTTGGAAGAAAATACAATAATCCGCATTTTGCGTGTCCAGATGCCCCGAGGCGCCCGCTCTGGGTTACGTAAAGGCAGAAGTATCTGAAAAGTGGACGGGTTCAGCTCAGGTAGATTAGCTTAATGACCTGCGGAGGCCTCCGGTAGACCACCTCCGGAGGACAGAGGTAACAGGGAGTTGGGGGGGGGGGCGGTGGGCTGCATTTCATTACAAATCATTCAGCCATTTTTTTAAAAGCATGCTCATAACAGTTTCCATGACATCATCAGCTGTCAGTATGGGAAGCCAGTTGCTTATATTGCCAAACTCAAAGCAGGGCATGGAAAAGGCATCCAGCTGCTCGTGCAATGAGAGGACTACACTGCAATACACCAACACACACACACACACACATACACACACGCACACACACACACACACGCATATTAGCATTCTGAGAGTGTGTATATGGATTCGAGTTGACTTGCCCGGACTGTTGCTCAGATGTATGACCAGCTTTCTCTGCCTAAATCCCTCAACGATTATGGGAAAAGCAGCAAAACCTGCCTCGAATCAGAATAACAGAACACCCACACGTGCATTTGCTCCAGACAAAGTTAGAAATTATACGACAAAACGTGAGCCATTAAATTCCATTTGAAATGGCATCTGTTAACCCGTCTGTAACATTTTGTAATCAGCTACTCTCATCTGACCTAATCCGATGGAGGGACGTAGCACACTGGGGGGGGGTGGGTCAGTCTTTGCACACTCCTGTACAGTAGGTGGCGGTATACACCAACGAGATGTTACCCGCCAATAATTTAAGAAGAAGAAGGGAACGAGAGCCACAGATTTCAAAGTGAGCAAACAAGGTGTGTGAGTATAGGTACGTGTCGGGTTTTGGATGAAGAGCCAACACTCAACAGTGTACAAACACTGTGGATATATATATATATATATATATATATATATATACAGGTATAGACTGGAGTGTCCTCAATTGATTGGTAGCAGCAGGCATTGACAAAATAGTAATAATATAACAAGACGAACTGCACATTGTTCACCGTAATATTTTACCCCTAAAAACTGCGCACGTTGTACCAGAAAAAAAGGGGAAAAAAGTTTCTGAATAAAATGGAACTCCTTAAACCCATAACCCTTAAACCTACAGTTCAAACAGGCTGAGTATTTCTTAGGTTTCTGCATCTCCTGCCAAGTCTGTGCCATTTAAGGGGTTAAACTGGGAACAGGACTGAGGGACCGTGAGGGGCGGCTACATTAAGATGGGGCGATCAAGAACACAGCCCTTTGCCACCGGCCGGGCTCAGCCAGAGGTCGTTCAGGTCACACTCTGACGGGAGAGGAAGCAACATGACGTCTAAGAGCTCTCAGAGTAAACAAGTTGCTGGCACAGGCGAAAACTGGAGTTGGCAGCAGGCTTGTAAATAAGAGTCCTCAGAGCAGGTTGATCCCGAGGGGAAATATGATGAGAAATCTACAGTCCCCTGGCAGGCTGGGTGTGTAGAAAACCTTCCCAGCCATCACAATCTGTGCCGAACAGGAGATGCTTTCTTACATTAATGTACTATTTTAGAGCCCTGTGGACTTCTGGAAGGGTTCTGTGTATTGTTGGTCCAATCAGAGCTAATTGTGCCACAGTCAGCTAAGAAACGGGAGAAGAAAACAAAGAGGCAAGACAACAATCCAAAGCCTACATGCCTTCTTTGAAGTGAAAGATTAAGGTTCCCCAACTTAAGGCTTAAATATTATTAAAACCTGGTGATACTTAACCACACTGTGCATGCATGAAAATCTGGAAAATAGAAAAATGTAGAAAAACATCCTAAATTAAGCCCAGGAAAGAATGTTATGAAGAGCCTTTTGGGAACTGTGATCTAATCCAAGCAGGGCCTTACTTAGTACAGACTGAAGGGGTACTTAAACTAATGCACAGACAGTTTTTCTCACAATAAAAGGTAAGTTCAACAAACAAATAATAATTGTACATTAAAAATCTCATGTTTTACATCAGCACTAAATGTGTTGCAAGTTCTGTGCCTCCACTGTACAGTTTAGGTACAGAACGGTTCCTGTAGACCTGAGGAAAGGTGCCTTTAAAGCATACGCCTCTAAAACCTGATCTTTTAATGCCCTGATCCATCACGCATTGTTTATCCTCACAAGAAGAAACAGAAACACACATGATGCTTAACTGTGTTTTTAAATGAGACTTCAGTTCCATAAGATCATAGAATATCGAATCAAAGCGCACTGCAATATTCGTACCAATCCGTACCAGCAGCAGGTTCATGTACAGTAAAGTGGTCCCTTATAGTCACACAACACAGTGTAAACAATGAGAAATAATTTTTCTGTATTTCACTCAGTGAAGCAGGGGGCTGCCACCAGTGAGGGGCGCCGGGGAGCAGTGTGTGGGGACGGTACCTTCCTCAAGGGAACCTCAGTGATGACACTAGCAGTGTTGGGATTCAAACTCACAACCTTCTGACTGCAGGGCCACCAGCTGCCCTTCAGCTACGTGTGGAAAAGTGTCTTTAAAAGCATACATCTCTAAAACCCACCCCAAGTTCATCCAGACCCTTTTAATGCACAGAGTTTGATCCATCACTCACATTTTTTTCCATTGCAAGAAGTAACGGCAACACTTAACTGCATTTTTCAGCTTTACTTCCCTGGACTTTAAGCTCCATTAAACTAAGGGGCTAAGGGTCTCTCTCTCTTTCTCTCTCTCTCTCTCTCTCTCTCTCACACACACACACACACACACAATCATCTTTCCATCTTCCTTTCCTCCTTGAAGCTTTGTTCACGCAGCCCATTTCCCACTGGAAACGCACGTGCGGATCAAAACGGGATATTTTTATACTCAAAAAGTGTCTGTCCGGTTCTGTGAGGAGATGGAGGTCTGTGGTCACTCTCACTGGACACATCCTCTCCAGCGGAGCTGTGAGTGTGCATACGTGAGTTTGTGTGTGTGTGAGGTCACCCCAGATGACAGAGAACTGAAAATGGTGTGTGTGTGTGTGTATCCTAGTTATTCTCTGAAGCCTGGAAGAAGGAAGGTCATGCTGCTATAAATAACCCAGTATTCAAACAAGCCAGTGTTGAGGTCAAGTTCAGAGGGGAGGGACGTGCATCCAAACAATCTGGGCCAAGACGAACAGGTGGTTGTGAGACTGGACCTTCGAGTCATGAGTTCCCAGCAGTCCCAGCAGTCCCAGCAGTCCCAGGGGGTCCCAGGGGTCCCAGGGGTCCCAGGTGTCCCTCGGGAGAATCTTGAGTTCAAGGGGCCACTGGTTTTCGTAGACTTCCTTGTTTTGACAGGCGTGTTTTGATTTTCACACGTTTCTTCAGGCCGCAGTGGAAGAGTCCAGAGCTTCCTTCTCTTTAATATGCAGAATATCCTCACCGGTTCAGCAGGTTCACTCGCTGCCCCCACACATGAAAGACAGGATGATGCTACGTGACTGCACTCAAAAACCCCCTTCTCACCAAATTAGTCAAAGACTGGCTTTTGACTAAACATTGGCTCCAAGCCCACAAGTCAAACGGGCCATTAAATCCCGTCTCTCGCCGCGGCCCTCCGTCTGAAGCCGCGGGTCGAGGGTGGTGGGGACCGCGTCGGGGCCGAAAAAAAATACAAAAAATCTTTTCGGCCAGCCGCTGTCATTACAGCTGCACACTGAAGATATTCGGCCCGAATTCCTCTGGCATTATCGAGCAGCTGTGAAGAAAGAAGCTCACATTCCTCCTTTCATATAGAATCAGCGGCCGGCCATGCTGAGTAAGCAAGGACAAAAAAACTCTCAGGCTGGATATGCAGTTTCAGTTCAGCAGCTTTAAGGGATGAAGCACATTCAAACAAAAAGAGGACGGAACCAGTGCTTTCCGGTAGGTGTCAGATAGAGTCTCACACCAGACAACCGCTATACCTACCTTTCCCCCAATGCTGGCATCAGAGTGGCATCAGGCTCAGTATGGCAGTGTGCATAAGTTTGGCGCTCCTGGTCAAATGACATGGTGATTTTGTAACTGAAAATAATGTTCTAGAGAGAACACACTTCTGCACAAATTGTAGCACAATTACTGTTTAACCTGTGCATTGATTTTTTTCTGAAATGTTTAAATATTTGCCAATAAGGGCCCCACAGTTGTGGCGCTGTTGCCTCACACCTCCAGGGTTGGGTGTTTGAATCCGGGTCCTGGTCTGTGTGTGTGTGTGTGTGTGTGTGTGTGCGTGTGTGTGTGTGTGTGTGTGGAGTTTGCATGTTCTCCTCATGGTGGCGTGGGTTTCCTTCGGGGTCTCCGAGTTTCTCCCACAGTATAGAGACATGCAGTCAGGTGAACTGGGGATTCTAAATTGGCTGTGTGTGTGTGTGTGTGTGTGTGTGTGTGTGTGTGTGTGTGTGTGTGTGTGTGTGTGTGTGTGTGTGCGTGCCCCGACCAGGGAGAGTCCCTGCCTCGTGCACGTAGACCCCGGGATGGGCTCTGGGTACCCCAAGTACACACCTTTACACACACCATCATACACACCTTCACACACACCATCATACATCTACACACCTTCATACACACCATCATACATCCACACACCTTCACACACACCATCATACATCTACACACCTTCACACACACCATCACATACACCATCATACACACCTTCACATACACCATCATACACACCTTCACATACACCATCATACATCTACACACCTTCATACACATCATCATACATCTACACACCTTCATACAGACCATCATACACCTACACACCTTCACACACACCATCACACACACCTTCATACACACCATCATACATGGATTTTGGAGCATTTCTATTGGTCCATGAAGGTTTGATGCTAGGGTCTTTTTTAATTCTTGTGTGTGTGTGTGTGTGTGTGTGTGCGCCTCATCACCGATGATATAATCAGCAGTGGATATGAACTGTCCTGATTGTGAACTATTTCAGTCGTCTGTGGAGACTACGGGAAACGAGAAAGAACCTGAAAATAGATCAAATGAAACACTTTTTTGATGAGATTATTTAAAACTTGGACGCTTCTGAATATTCCGAACATACTGCTGGCTGTAAGCTCTGTTCTTCTCCGGGTTTAATCGTTTTTAATCTGTCATTTTGTGTAAAGGAATGGAAAATACAGTTTTTTCTGATTGCTTAAGCACATTTTATGTAACTATTGGCTACTTTTGCTTAACGCTACACACAAATAGAAAAACCTTACACCAAATCAGCAGAACATTGTAGGTCTCTTGCAAAAGCTAATACATCTTGCTTAACTCTTCGAACCTTTGTAAAAATGGTATTTTTGTACCGTACAGTTAACACAAACCATCATATTAATAAGCACAAAATGCGGCAACTACACACTGATGGTATGAATGGAAACACATCTGGCTTTTGCTTCCTCTGTGCACAGTGTATGCCAATTTGAGGTCATACTTTTGTCACAAATAGTTCTGATTCAAATTTCAAGTATGAATGTTTATTCACACATCAAAACAA
>JBBPCY010000109.1:45182407-45195485 GCA_037974405.1 Brachyalestes nurse | reverse complement strand
ACACACACACACACACACACACACACACACACACACACAAACAAACACACAAACACACACAAAGAAACTGTAGGTCCCAAAATGTACACAGATCACTTTCTTGATGACCATCACAGACTCCCCCAGTTACAGAAAATTACATAAACTACAGTCATCAAACTAAAACTGTGGCTGGCATGAACCACAGCATTCGAATACCATGTAGGGGAAAAACACTCCAAAATTACCCCCTGGGGCAAAGTCGCTGTGATAGTGAAAGTCCAAAGACACAAAGGCCTGCTATACATAACATCGGTTTCTGAGGAATCCAGAAGCTGACAGCTTCCCCATAGCTAAACCTGCTCATCATTAGCACACCCATTCAAGCAGCCGCACTCCAAAGCTCGTCTAAAAAAAGGCCGCAGTGTCTCACCTCGGTGGATCACGGAGAGTCTGCTGTGCAGGTGCTCCAAGGCTTTCACAATCTGCAACAGAAAGCACCATTCAGTGCACGAGACAAATTACCCCCCAGGAGGACAGCATTTATTCATGGATAAATTACAGGTATACAGTCAATATGCACGCACTGGGAGAAGCAGCAGAACAAGAGATTCCTTGGACAGTAAACTTGTAAATCACTTCCCATATCTACTTCCCTTATGGGTTGGCCCAGGAATTTAAGTGGGACGAGACAAATTCCGTCCCAAACTTGTTTTCGTTGCCAGCTGGGAAGAAAATGATGTCTAGAGAAGGAGGTAAAGCAGATACAAGCCGAAGAGAACTGGGATATCGCCAGAGTCTCTTCCTCTCCCTCTCAGAACCGCTACAGTCATCTCTTCTTACCAAACACAGCAGTCTCAATTACGCCATCTGAGCTCTCCAGAGAATTTTTTTTTTTTTTTTAGGTTAAATGTACCAATTTACTATCTTAACCGCCAAAGCTCTACCACTCATTTATTCTGTGTAATGTGTAATTAAGTACAGACTCGCTGAGCATCTATTGTCAGGATGAAGAACAGCCTTGACCATGAAAGTCACAGAAGAACAGAGCACTCACAGAGACGGCCATCTTGCCCAGGATGTCCTCAGGGATGGTCTTGCCTTTCTCGTGGACTTGCTTATAAAACTTATCCAATGACGTGTCCATCAGCTCCATGCAGATCCACACATCACCCTGACAACACATTCATCAGGTGAGGAAAAAAAAA
The DNA here is from genome assembly GCA_037974405.1 of Brachyalestes nurse. Classification (NCBI taxonomy): domain Eukaryota; kingdom Metazoa; phylum Chordata; class Actinopteri; order Characiformes; family Alestidae; genus Brachyalestes; species Brachyalestes nurse. Next base: position 45,194,298 of record JBBPCY010000109.1, on the reverse strand, counting down.
AACAACCACAGGGTCGTAAGGTACAGGAAATGAACTACTACTAATACTAAATAATAATAATAATAATAATAATAATAATAATAATAATAATAACAACTTGATTGCATTTCCATGAGAACATGCGAATTGCGATTGTGTGGTTGCTATAAAACCAAGTTTGTGTTAAAAAAAAAAAATTCTCACAGCAGTGTATGGAACTAGAACCTCCTCATTCAACAAACCATGTTTGACCATTGAAGCACTGAGGGGGTGTTAACCTGCTGCTCTTACCGAACTGAAAAAATACTTATTGGCGACTTTCCTCTGCGCTCTCAACAAAAATAGACATTTTAAACGGTCAATACTCTGGTCCCTGATCTTCCAATCAAAAAATGGCATAAAAACGCAAGTAGGAATTTTTCCAACAATTCACACAACTTCGGAGGAGAAGCGCGTCCAAACTACAGGTGGAATAAAAACTTTTGCTTCCGCAATCACGCTACAAAATTGGCTCACTAAACCAAACAACCATTCTAAACAAAAACAACCATGAATTCAAATTAAAACTGAATCATTAAAAAAAATATTGGTTGTCTTCCTGGTGCGACAATATTTTCTTCCACCCTTCGCTCTAATCCCTCTCTGTGGCTGCCTGAGGTTGAGGGCGTTGAGGGTACCTCTCTGAAGAGCGCCCCGTAGAAGGTCACTGTGTAGAAGCAGTCCACTGTTCGCATCGAAATATCCAGATCCATCAGCAGCCGCTTCTGCTCCTGAGTGTTCACCGTCGCCCGGATTCTCTACAGACAGAGCATTTACGATTACGAGCGTTAGAACAATGAGCTCATCGTGTGTGTGTGTGTGTGTGTGTGTGTGTGTGTGTGTGTGTGTGTGAGAGAGAGAACTCCAAGAGAGTCACTGCATCCTGGATCTGTTACAACATAGAGAATCAGAAAACTTTACTGATCCTGGAGGAAACTGCTTATGCAATGAACAAAAATAATATAAAGTCTAAATAAAATCTAAATAAATCTGTAGAAATAAAAAAAAAAGCTCAATATAAATACCCTAATGCTATAAACAGAAATGCTTGGTATAAACTCTATATTTAAGTAACACAGCTGAGTGAAAAACTGCAGACATAAATAGTAGTTTGGATTAAGTTATTGCTCTTATTAGAAAATCAGTATTATTAGTTAATGAAAGTAGTAACATTGCCTGAGGTGGGACTGTGTAATGTTAATGAGGGTTTAGGGTCTAAATGAAGCAGGTGTCTGAAATCTCCGCCTCCACCCCAGGTCATTTCAGAGTCCAATTTAGAGTGAATGATGACTATTAGTCCACAATAAGACTCAATAACTCAATTAGGACATTGTTTGGGGGTCAAACATGCTCGAGCACAGTTTTCTCTCTTAGCTGCATTTAGGGTCGTCATTAACAATTATGTAACTAATCCAGCGTTCTAGTAACTATTTTGACAAGTCATCATATAATCATAGATATGCAATGTATAATAATTTAATAATTAGTGGGATATTATTAAATCAATTCATTTTTAAAACGACCACTGGCCTCAGACTAAGAAATTAAATAAATGAAAAAAATAAATTGCATGTTCAGCAGGACATCAGGCAGCTGTTTTTTGACTCGAGTCTTCATTTTCTTGCAGAGTTTAATCTCATGAGAAGCTCAGAAGTAAAAGTGGCAAGAACAACATCTGATAAGGAGATTATCATCATTCTGGTATATCTGCTGAGCGTAAAACCCAGTGAAACACAAAAAAAGTTCTTCAGGTGTAAATCCACACTCTGGGTTGGTATGTCAGTGCCAAGATGGTGGCACTAACCTTGACGGCCATGATCACGTCGCTGGGCACGTGCCTCATCTTGTCCACCACTCCATACGCCCCCCTGCCCAGCTCCTCAATCAGCTCCAGATCATCTGCCTTCACCTCGAAATTCTTCACACACAGACAAGAGGCTTTAAAGTGGCACTTCAGGACAAAATGACTAATTCATTCATGACTCATGCACTCCAAGATTTACAGTATACAAGATTTACAAACAGAAAAAAACAAAAACAAAAAAAAAAAAACACACACAGTCCAACATGGGAAAACTGAGGGACATTCAAATAAGAAACAATGTCCTGAGAGGCCAAATTGTTTAAAAAATATATATTTTTTTTAAAGATTAACAGGAGACAAGCAAAACAAATGCATTTCCCCAACTGCGACTGCATGTTGGGTAATGAAAAAGCACATGCTCTTTCCTGCCTGCCGCTACTTGCTATGACTAGTTAACACCAGAAAAGCTTTGAACTCAGAGGCCCCAAAACGGGGGCCGGTCCGTAATCTAGAATTTTTTCAGCCTCAGGAAAGCCATACTCTATAAAACTCTACCTGCCTTTACCTCACGATGACCATTAAACCAAACTTAAACTTCGGGTTAAACCGTCAAGACGAAAAAAGCCACCATCTTTGCCAATGGAAAATTCCACTTATTTGATGAGTTTAAAATAAATATTTTTACAGCCCAGGAGGCAGTAAAGCACATTCCAGCCTGCCTGCAATCAGAAGGATCCAATTGAGCTATAAAGTGCACTGGGCCATTCTTTAGGGCTCAGGGGCGATTAATTGAGCCAAGCTTTTATATCCAGTCAAAGAACCTTACATCACCGCTCACAATAACCCAAAATATGAAAACGCAGCGTTCGTGTTTATTAAGCGTCTTAGTGCAACAATGAGGACTGAACTTTTCTCCAGAGGCCCAACGATGTTCATTAAAACGTCAATGCAAACGCTGGCCCTGACTTCCAACATGGCTGTGTTATGTTTAGACATACAAAAGTGGTCAAAAATACATAAAATCAACAAAAAAGTCCATCAAATGTCCTGAGAGGCAAATATGATTTAAAAAAAAGGTTTTCTGTTGTAATTAGGGCTGGGATAATAAAATAAACATATCAGGAAGGAATTTATTTACTTCCAGCATATCTAAGGGAACATCCCATTTGTAGAAGAAAGGTTTTGACAAAGCCTGAGGCTGGACAAAAGGTCCATTTTGAAAATGTACACATTAACGATGTCTTTCACATCAGAGCTTATGTTTGCTGATGCTTTTCTTTACGCTTTTAATGCTCGGAGCTCCGAGCTGAAGCAGAGCCTCAAACTCGGATGTACACGCACATCTACAAGAGCTTCAAGCTCCAAGGCACTGATGATTCTATGAAAAATAACAACTTTGTTTATCCATAAAGTCAGCTCTGAGCGAAAACAAGTAAACACAAAACTAGCATTAAGAATCCAAATATTGTCTGTTATGCTGCTTTCCATGGACCTGTTGTGAAGTGTATAAATAAGCTGTGCTCATGTTCACAAAATAAAAAAAAGAACAACAAAATGATAAATTCTGCTTCGTGATTTAATTGCGATGAACAGTAAACAAGTGGCGTCAGTCCAAGTGTTAATAATGTTTTTTAAAAAGTGGGAAAAAAATGGAACAATAAGAAAAAGCAAAGCATAACTGTTTCACTGAAGGGACCGAAGAATCCTACCTTTTCTCCAATGGTAACATAGGCTTTGGAGTCCAGGTCTCTCGGGGGTCTGCGCGATAATGAAGAAATCATACTTAGCCTCTACAGAGCTCTCACACAGTCAATTAACAAGAGTGTAAAAGTTCTCCTTAATTACATAACTGATCCAACTTAAAAAAAAATCCTTAAAACAGAATTCCTAACGCACTGTTAATTAATTACCCTTCTACAAACGTGGCCTGATCACACTTCTAAGATGACTCGGATGAAGGGAATAGGCCAAATTAAAGTGAGATTTGAGAGAAGGAACGTGGGAGTGCTTACGTAGCAGCAGGAGCGGGCTGCTCAAACGCCTCCTTAGAGAGCTTGAGGACCGGCTTCTTCTTACCTGCACAAAGGAGGAGAGAGGGAGTGAGAAGAGGGAGTGATGAGGGAATAATAGAAAAGAAAGAGCATGGAGAGAGTAAAGAGAAACGAGAAGGGCGAGAGGAGGAGGTTTAAGGGAACATTTTAGAATGAAGAAAAAGTCATTTTGCACAAACACAGATCAAGGGTGATGGAACCGAACGCATCACTCCTCAGAGACCCCCGGTCTGTTCTTTGAGACTTTGAGAACAATTCCAGGCTCCCGAGACGGACCCGTGTGAAGCTGGATGGACACTTACGGCCGGACAGCGCACGCGGCTCCAGATCCTGGCTGAGCGAAAGCGAGGGAACGAGAGAGCCAGAGTGGAGGGCGAGCGAGAGAACGGCAGCGACGCGGCGAGACGAGGTAACAGCCACAGTCGCATTCTCTCATATGGTGCCTCTCGCCCCAGCGCCACGGCAACGGGCAGAGCCTAGAGTGACTGACAGCTGGGCGGACCAATCCAAACACCTGAGGGCAGGTGTGTGTACACACACACACACACACACACACACACACACACACACACACACACACACACACACACACCTGCATATTCGCATGCCCAGCTGCCCAACTCTGCCCTTCCACTCCAACGAACAGGAACAATAGCAGCCAGCTTGTGCCAGACAGGTGTGTGTGTGTGTGTGTGTGTGTGTGACTGCAGATTTATTGCTGAGATTATGGAGACATTAGCATGTCAGCTACACTCAGAAAATCAATATTTCGGCCAAATTCGGACACTTCACCCTTTAAAACTAAACGGTGTCAATCAGCCAAGATATGCTCTGCATTTCATTTGGTTTCTAAAAGACTAACGAAGCCAAGAAATGAGAAGCCAATGGCCACCACGCTGTGGTGCTGGACAAAATTCTGATGCCCTTTTCACGATTTCTTCATGATCCCGGTAATCTGTAATTATAGCAAAGCTTTTTTATTTCAGAACAAGACTGAGGCCCAAGCGCTTTCCTCCGAGACCAATAGTTTTCTGACTGCGATTCTTTCAAAGCCAATACACAACACTGCACACACACATGTCAAATGTTAGGTACTACAGTGCTACAGTGATTTCTCCTCACTGGATTAATGGCAATAAGATTATAAAACAATTACTGTCGTCAAACGGACATCGTAAATTCTGTCCAATCTTTTTTGACGTCAAATGACTGCTGAGGGACGTTTTCAGTGCACTCTCAGTGCAAAGGCCGGCACATATGTTCCCTCTTCTTTCCCACCAATCTTTAAATAAGTCAAATTAAACAATCACACTATTGAAGCAATTCATATCACTAGGGTTGAGTAGTCTGGGCAGCTCCCAGGCTCAAAAACAGCTTACACACACACACACACACACGGTTATACACACACACACACACACGTCGACCCCCAAAATTTGTGTAGGTTACGTTCCAAGAGCATCCACAAACTGTGAAAAACTGATTTTGTGATTTGGTAAAAAAAAAAAAAAAGCCTAAAAATGCCTTTTTTAATAGTGTAAACCCTAATTGTGCCCCCAATTATGCTCACAAAACACTTGAATTTCATTTTTAACTCCGTTTAATAGATTATACTCGTAAACCCGTGTCCGTACTGTACAGTGTACACTAAACCGCTGTCTCACGCCGTGCTAGAATGTAAATACCGAGGTTACCCCTGTACAGACTGTACTGTAATTCGTGCAAGTGTGTTTTCTTTGGTGTGCGCTTCGTTTTCACAGCTTTAACGAATGCTGGACTGTCTCTGCCAGAGGGCCGCAGCCGATATACGGTTGCTTTGTGTTCTCTCAACAGTACCAAAACATTTATACGGTTATATTTTATACGGAAATTTAGCTGAATTTATGTTAATATTTATGTTACAAAATTAGCACTGCATGAAATGCATGAAAAATTATATACAGTCACGGAAAAAGCAAAAAAAGAACCTTCACGGGGGTCGACTGTATGTAGTGAACTCTTGAGGCAAACAGCCTCAGGATGAGAACAAATCTGCAGTATGAAAACACAGAAAATGTCTAGGAGTTTGTCCACCAACAGCACCCAAATCTTTCTCTCAGCAAGCGTTAATCAAGTGCTTTCTATGACTGGAGAGCATCAGATTCTACTACAACATAAACCATTAGCACTTTACAGTGCGAGCACAGAGAATTTATTAGACACTTAGTGATTAGATTTACAATAAAATCATATTGTGCACCTCTCAAAGTCCACAGTGTCTCAGTCTTCAGAACTTTGTTGGAGTGAAAAGTTGGAGCCTGAGACCTTTGGACTAGGGGTGCACATAATGAACAAAATATCAGTATTGAATGATACTGTAACTTATTGCGAAGCGTTTTATTATATTAAAGGCCCATATCATCAATAAACTGGAATTAAAGAGGCTTAAAGTTTGTCACGTGCTGCACGCGGCGTTTAACTCATACAAATCGCTGGTGGGGGACAAAAAATTCGCCCACTAATGTAACAGTTGAAGTACAAGGCACCTCAAGCCTGGGATAAGGGGCTGTTCTGGCTCAGACCCTCATGTTCACTCCTAAACACTTTGTGTTGAGGTGCTATTTTACACGTGATGCACTCGACGACACAAACATTCCTTATTGCATGAACTGCAGAGAACGACACTCGTATGAAAAGTTCCACCTTTCCATTCTTAAACGTAAACTTTCCACTCACTGCAGCATGTTCTCGTCTTCATTTACAGCACCTGTGACCAGAATGGGATGGGGGCTCCATATATATATATATATATATATATTATAAGCCCCCATCCCATACAGGTGCTGTAAATGAGGACGAGAACATCTCACCACACACATACAAGGCTAAGCTGCAACAACAGCCCGTTTTCTAAATGTAGTTTTTGTGATGTCACAAAACATACACATTTACATATCTATCATTCAGCCAACAGCAAGTCACCCCCATCTGTTTAGGATAAAAATTCCAAGCAGCGTTTCAGCCCTGAGCTGCAATTCAGGACAGCCAGTTAGAAAAGAGGTCATTTACATATCAGCCTAAAAGGCATGAGAACAAAACACAGCCTGTTTGAGAAACAGTCTATAAATTAGTAACATAAGCATGAATAATTCATATTTTGGGACACAAACATCATGGAAAAAATGAAAGAAAATGGAATATGGGCTCTTTAAATTAAAAAACCTTAGGGAATTAATCATTCTCCATTCGTTGGATTACCTGAAGTAACTCATGTGGAGCTGTGATTGGTCAAACTGTATAGAACACTGACTCGTTAGAGGCTCATTTGCATATTGTATCCTTTTCTACTGCAGAGACAAATAAAGATTAGCAGACGATATATTGCGTATCCTTACCCTGGACCTCAAAATGTGCATTTACCCAATTATTTTTTACAAAATTCTGTATTAACAAAAATTCTGCACCTTTTAATGGAGTATGAGTTGTTTACACGTCTGTTGTCACTCGATGAAATAAGAACACAACCGCATATTTTATCCAGGTCATGTAGCACTGCTGCCCAGACTGTCGAGGGAAATCGAATCTTGTGGCCTCAAATTCATATCCAGAAAATGACTCATCAAAGTTTTAGCGTATTTGTGAACAACCATCCCAGCTGCGACTGCCAATGATTACAGACACTTAAAATCCAATCTTCTTAAATACACAGGATACAAGAAGTACTCATTCCACCTAGTCTTTGTTCCAGTCACCTTAAGAGGCCTGGATCCACTGGCACTTTACTCTGGAACTTACAGGAGTGGAATGTGATCTGTAACAACAAATAGCAGTTTGGCTGACAACACTAAAATCCTTCCTGTTCTACTCGTATTTCACATATTCCTCCCCAAGTAGTGGAGCTATTGGCAAAAGAACCACTAAATGCAAAATTTTCCTACTCAGGAAAAAAGGATACTGGAGAGGATGAGTGTAGTAACCTCTGAAACATGGTCATGTGGACCGGGGGGTTGGGGGGGGCTGTTTCCAGTGAAAGGAACTGATATTTGACCAAATTAACTGATTCAGCTGGGGAACAGCAATGATACTTTGGTAATGCAGTGGAATTTAGGTGCCTGTGAATGGGAAAAATAGAGACAGCTACACTGTTGAACCACAACAGTCAGGTACGTAGTCCGAATCAGCGAAGTTACTTGTATGATCTACATGTATCATGAACAAAACAGTAAGGATGCACCGATCGATTGGCCGATTTTTGGCCCGATGACTCACACGTATTGCCGATTTCTAACCGTGGCACAGCCACGAGCACATTCAGGCTGCCATTCAAATGTGCTCAACAGCGATTGGTTGCCGCTGCTGCGCTTCCTGTGTGGAAGACGCGCCCACCGCCAAGCATCAAGATGCATCTTGTAAACGCAGCCTCACTGGCGTGCTGAAACGTCCATCATTTGGAATTTCTTTACTTTGAACAAAGGGGATGAAAAATTTGCCAGTCCTTCATCTGTGCAGCTGCAGTTGTACCTCTGAGATGCCAAGCAAAAGAAGTGAAAACGCATTGATTTACTGGAAAATCAGCACTTGCTTCACTTGCCCGATCCTACCTCTCTGCCCTATGTACAAGCATTGAGAGTGAGCGCTTGTGTAGCTTGGCTCGAAATGTGGTAGATGAAAAAAGAAACAGAATTTCTGGTGACAAGGAAGAAATGCTTTTATTTACCAAAATAAACTGGCCATTAACGTACTCACTGCACCTATTATTTGAAAGCATATGTTTATGTTAAAGTTTAGTTGTATTTGCATTACATTGAGCTTTATTTGGAGGTTTATTTATTTGTTTATTACCTTTTATTTAAATTTGTAAAAAAAAAAATGAAAATAAAGCTTTATATTAAAGAAAATGTTGTATTTGCTGTACAGCTGCCACTATTATATGTCACTATTATAAAAGTAGCAAACAGTGAAAGTAACTACCCCGTTACATTAAAAAGCTGAAACCCTTTTTTTGTGATAATGTCGTCGACTACTAGCAGCAGCTGTAATTTTCTGTTATCTGGGGGGGAAAAAAAATTGGTGTCAGAAAAATCGGTATCGGCCGATCACACTTACAAAAAATGGTAATCGGAATCAGCCAAGAAAACTGCAATCGGTGCATCCCTGCAAAACAGTGGGGATGTGGGTGGGGAAAGCACTGCTGAAGTAAAATCTACAGTTTCAGTCAGAGCACAGAATACTCATGCATTCAAAATGGAAAAAAACTGCAAATTAATTTAACGGCCATTACTGATATCTAGCAATACATACTTAGTCGTTCCAGCCAGAAAAATAAAAATACAAAAATAAAAAGGTGTGTATTCAAATTAACAGATACGTATATATACGCACATGTATGTATGTATGTATGTATGTATGTATATATATATGTAGGTGTTAAAATTTGTACACATACATGTGCGCTTGTGTACACACATTATATATTTATGTATTATACAAAATACACACACAAAAACCAAGTTCAGATGTGTGTACTGACACTGCTCTGAAAAAGGACAAAAAAACAAACAAACAAACCCAGATTTGGTCAGTGCCTGCAGGAAGTGTAGGTGTGTGCAGAACACGTGGTGTGTCTTTGTCCATCCGGAGCAGTCACCTACAGGAAGCAGGCCTCTGTATTCCTACCCAGTCATGAACCTCCCCCGCACCCCAAAACCCATTCTTCACCCACGGGCCGGCCGCTCACTTCCACCACAGCTTTACTGCCTAAAGTCAGGAGGACCTCCTCCCACCTGCATTTACACATGCAACAATAGTGACAAATCTGACATTCAGCTGCACCGGCCCTCCCCCCCCAGCACACCCACCCACACACAACCGCTCTTATGAATGACGGGACGGAGAGATACGAAGGGCGCGCACTCCTGCGAGGGCGCATTTCATTGTTTCAAAGCAGTTTCGGTTACAGTTTCACACCGGAGGTAAATACACGACCTCTACGAACCGAGGCCGACAAAAGTAGTTATCTGCTCAGATCTACAGGCAAAGTGAACATTCCTAATCCTGACAATTACAACCTGTCACAGCCTGACACCTAATAAGCTACTGCAAACTGTCATCACAGGAGAAACAGAAGGAGAAGAGGGGGGGGGGAAAGTCAGTACGTTCGCAGACTTCAGTTCAGCTGCAGAAGGCTGAGAAACTATTACGTAAGCATTAGAAAGGCCAAAGCCTCCAAATTTAACAACCAGTGCCATGCCATGTCAAAAGCTTCTCAGCTGTCATGGGGGTAACCGAGTGTTCTGGCTAAGCAGTCATTTTTCCATTCTCTCTGAAGAGTCGGTGGGGCGGGCGCTGGAGATGATGGGACAGGCAGTGGCATGCTCTGCAGAGTGGGGGACAGCTTTCATCTGCACCGAGGCAACCATGCAAATCAAAAATTCTCATACACACAAATCAGACACGCTCACAAAGAACATGCACGTTCTGCAATCTACAAAAACCCCCAACGACCGCGTCTAAACAAATCCCGAAAGCACAGAAAGTATGCAGGAACCTAAACAGCTTAAAAAAAAAAAAAAAAAAAGGGGACCGCCAGTTTCTTCCAGCAGAGCTGCACCATTTACAGGCTTCATACAAGGAATGCAATGCAACTGACATTATCTAACACCTACTCAGTTCACCCAAAAACGATGCTATGAACTGTAATGAAAAGATGGCACATCATCTTTTATAGGACTTGTTTTCTTTGCACTCCTTTGGAGTACGCTGGGGGACGGACTTCCCACGTCAATCCGGTAATCCTTGCAGTACTTCAGCAAGCACTCCTGTTGCAATGTAGTCTGAAGGTCCGTATCGTGTGGCCACACCTTACATTCCCTGCCGCGTCCGTGCCACACAAAACAGCGCACACACGTCAAACCTGCAGCTGCCCTTAAAGGAACACCTCGCCTAAAAAGCGCTAATGCAAGCAGCGACTAAAAGCCGGCAAGGGATCAGATCTACTTCGACCCATTCAAGTAGCACCAAGAGATCCTAGTTACGTGTCCATTATTAGAGATATTAATGCAGTTGAGGGAAACACAACACTGTTCCCATGCAGGTAGACTCGGCCTTGCCTGCACTCAGCCTACTGCACCAACGAGGCCTAGAAAGGACATAACATGATCAGTGGATTATATAACCACAACATTGGCAGGAAACAACGGCCTGCATGTATTGTCTGAACGGCACGCGAAGAGAACGAGATTGGCACTTCCTCAGAGACTCCAAAGATATTTTTGACAGCTAGATTTAAGTGCTTTGATTTTCTTTCCTGGGAAGCTCAGGTAGTTAGTTTTTCACCCACAAGCCTCGCAAGCAAGTCTTGCTGAACTGCTTCAGTGGTACAGACACAGTGTGAAGCAGTGCAGGAATGTGGCACGTTGGACATTCTTGGGAACACGGAGGTTCGATTGCATTTAACGCCAAGCGATCTCTAATCCAGTTGCTGATGCAGGAGAAAGGCAGAGGCCTTAATGAAACGCCGAGCGTCCCGACAGCAAGTGGAGAGCATTCACTTGCCGGAATTTTGCATGTATCTGCACAGGCAGTTGCCAGTTAAATGTGTGTGGTTTCTGGAGTGTTTGGCTGGTGACTAGCATAGCCTCGGCATGCCTGGAGTTCCTGCGCAAGACCTCACTGGGCAACTTCGCTGTCAACCTTCAAAATCCCTCTAACACACTCTGCCCGGAATTCCAATAATCCCAAGAGTTCTTCTGTGGAATTTCAGGGACCCGGAGGAGGAAGGATGAATCACAGGACCAGAGGAAGAGCGTGCGAGCAAGCAAGAGAGAGAGAGACAAAATAGAATGCCATGCAAGTATGGACAACGAGAGTAAGAAAGAATGGACAAAAAAAAAAAACAGTTCAGAAGATGTATGACAGACTGGGAGAGAGAAGAGAGAAAAAGAATAGAGAAAGCAAGAGGGGGAGAGAGAGAGAGAGAGAAAGAGAAAGAGAAAGAGAAAGAGAGAGAGAGAGAGAGAGAGAGAGAGAGAGAGAGAGAG
>JBBPCY010000109.1:45160105-45173951 GCA_037974405.1 Brachyalestes nurse | reverse complement strand
CACACACACACACACACACACACACACACACACACACACACACACACACACACACACACACACACACACAAACGCACGACTGCTAATGAAGAGACACTCCAGAAAATGTGCTCAAAGCAAACCTCTGTAATAAACTCATTTGATTTCTCCATGCAAAACCATTTTCAGGCTGATTGCCATTTGTCCCTAAGCAATCATAACTCCAAACTGTTTGCACTGTTTGATCAACTTGCATAAGATTAAGCTCCAAAAAACAGTTCCATTAGCACTGGAGTTTTAATATAGCCAAGCTGCTACTCCTCTCAATCTATGTGCATATGGACAGGATTCAGAAATCATTCCCATGTACCGCACACGCCAAGAGGTTTGGATGCATCTTTTCACGCCATCTTGTTAAAACAGGCATTTTGTGGCAATACGGCAGCACAAAAATGACTTTTTCGGTCCTAGAGAAGAAAATGTGTGAGCAAAAGGAGAGTATTGCCCTAGTGTAGGTCTGCAAAAAAGTCATCACCAGCATGCAGAAAATATACATTTGACAGGACAAACCTTCAAAAGCAGGATAAACTCAACTGGTGGGTTTTGTTCACTCCTCTCGCTAATCGTTACTCTTCTTCCCATGGGGATCCTTCGCAACACCACAATGCATTCTGGAGCATCGTTTGATTTTATTTGTGTCACATCCTGCCACTTGATCCACAATGGGTCCAACTCCAAACTTCAAATGTAATATTTCTGCACCTCTCAGTCTTTAAAAAAGGAATCATGCATAAAGACTGACAGAGGCAATGCTAAACTACACTACACAGGATTGGAAACGACACCGGAACTGATGTAAAAAATGAATAACGAAAGAAAGAAAGGCAAGTACATCCGATAGCTGGATGTTTTGAGCTACAGGGAGGTCTATAATAGTAACAGCACATCGACTGATGTGATGAAAGAGGCTGTTGAACAGAACTGGTAATCCAAGAAATGCTGTAGATGTGTGAATGTGACTGGATTTTCAACTCATACTGTTGAAATATTGTAAAAAAAAATTAATTCTCTTTTGAGAATACTTCTTGTTTGTGTTTTACACATTTTGCTTTATTCAAAATTATTCAAAAAGGTCACAATGTTTTATAATTTTCTTACAAGTAGCTAAAGTGAATCCAATTAAACAAATGGGACATTATACCAGCTCATTTACTTATTGAGGAGAATTATCCAACATTACATATCTGAGTGGTAAAAGTAAATGAACTTCTTGGTTTAGCAGTTAATTGAAGACATAGAGTCATGGTTTTTCAATCAATGGGGTGATTGTCAGGTATAAGTGAGTGCCCTGCTTAATGTAAAGAAAGTCTGGAGATGTGCGTCATGACACGATGAAAGAGGATTTCTGAGGAACTCGGAAAGAGTTGCTGGTGCTCATCAGGCTGGAAAAGGTTTCAAAACCATCTCTTAAGAGTTTGAACTCTAATAATCCACAGTCATACAGACTGTGTACCAATAAAGGAGTGGTCAACCAACAAAGATCCCTCCGAGAGCAAGGTGTGTAACAGTCTGTGAGAAACTAAAGGCCTTTAACACACTGGCTAATGTTAAATGTCTGCAAGGAGAACATCCAACAACCACACTGTGCACGCCAGGAGTCAGAAGGCTATTGGAAAAACTATTTGGGGAAAAATCTAATTTGGTTTAAATAAGAGGCATTATGTTTGGAAAAAGGAAAACACTGCATTCCAGCATAAGCCTTATACAATCCGTGAAACACGGTGGTGGTAGTATCAACGTTTGGGCCAGTTTTGTTGCATCTGGGCCAGGGCGGCCTGCCTTCCACAAATGGAGCAATAAAACATCAGGACATCGGTCTGTGAACTAAAACTCAAAAGAAAGCGGGTCCCACACCAAGACAACGACCCTAAGCATGCAGTCTGAGTGGTTACAGAATAGTTAAAGAAGAATAAAGTTAATGTTCTGGAATGGCCTGGTCGAAGCCCTGACCTGAACTCAATAGAAATATTGTGGAAAGACCTGAACTGAGCTGCTCATGTGAGGAAAATCAACATCTCAGAAGCGAGTGCGGGATAAAATTCTCCAAGCCAATGTGTAGGACTGATCAACAGTTACTGCAAATGTTAAGTTGAAGTTATTTCTACCCAAAGGGGTCACACTAAATAGTAAAAGCAATGGTGCACCTTTGCCACTCTGGATCTGTATTAATTGATCATTTTCTTCAATAAATAAATGATTAAAGGTAATATTTCCGTCTTATTTGTGTAACCGAGTTCTCTTCATTTAACTTTAGGACTGTTTTAGGTAATTTTTGCTTGTTGCCACTGAGATGTTTAGATTTGACTAATATTTTAAACCAATCTGATTTGTGTCATTGTATTTACTGTGCCTCAAAAAACAGGAATGTTTAAGGAAAACCTTACTAAAATTTCTGCATGTTATTCATTTACTCCATTTGCAACCCATTAGTTACATTTATCTGTAATGATAATTCAAACGGATATAGGCCCAGTTATAAAAAGTTAATATATCGGCCCAGGATATATAAACTTTGAATGCTACAACAGCAGGGATTCCACCTGTATCACCAAGATGAGATGAACTAAAAAAAATTATTTAATGTGCTGATTGCACTTTAGCATCTAATGCAATCCACTTCAGACAGCATGTGAAAGAAATGTTTCCAAAAAAAAAACAATCATAAAATAAAAAACCATGAAAATTGCTAAACGTACCACATTTTTGTTTATGAAATCGATATTAAAACCTTCATTGTCAACCGTTGCAGGTAACAATCAGAAATGTTAGATTTCATTTAAAAGTTCTTAACTTAAGATGAGCATCTAAAAGTAGGCCATCGTGCTCAAACACTTCGAACACTTCGACGTGAGAGTGCGTGATATTTCAGGAGAAATTTGCTACAGGATATAATTAGATACAGGATATAATTCTATATTAGATATAAAACTTTCCACTAATACGGGCCTGATCCCTGTGTGATCTCTAATAATAATAATAATAATAATAATAATGACGACAACAATAATAATAGCAACAATAACACTAATGACAATAATAACCTCACAACTATCTGCAGCTTTAAGGCGTTAACAGTCATAAGCTGCAGCTGGTTCCTCTTTCACCTACCCTGAAAGTCCCGTAATTCCAGGTAAGGAGTTCAGTCACTTGTTCTGTTCATGTGATGTCAGAATGATCTTCCCAAGAAGGGTTTCCCGACTGGGGAATTTCACAAAAATGACAACCTGGCAATCTCGCCAGGCCACACCAGTGGGGAGACTCTTCATAGGAACGTGCAGGGAAGGGAACACAGTACAGTAAAGGGAACACACTGAGTAACCTCTTTATCGACTGAAACGTGAGTCACACTGTAGTCACCCTCATACCCCGCAGAATTCAAGTCACTTTAATGCGCCGTTTCTCAGGATGAATGAAAAAGGCCTGGAGTCGTCACGGTGACGCATTTCCTGGACACTCCCTTGTGCAGGTAGTGGAGAGCGCTTGCTTGCCTCCTGGTGAGGAGCCCTTAAAACAAACTTCAGAACAAACTTTAAACCGTGGAGCCAGGTGTATCACGGTTACGCAACGGCACAACCACTCCCCTTCCGACAGGCAACATCTGAGTGCCAGAAGCATTCCTGCAAAAAGCCATTTAATGACCCTTCACTGAGTCTGGCCTTTGGTATAATCGCCCTCCTACACTTCATGTCGGGCAGGCGGCAGCGGTCAGGAGCTGCACGACCTGATTCACCAGCTGTGTGTTCCACTGCACGGTCGGACAGCCTGCTTTACATCCCATTAGACTCAACATTGCATTTCTAGCACTTGTGCATAGAAAACAGGCTGCTGCAAGAAAATAATGCAACCAAAGGCCTCGTTCAACGGCTCTCTTTGGCCTGTAGGTGACAACCAAGTTGCAGGAATCTTGCATAAGAGGCAGGAGAAGAATCTGCAGCTGGGTGGCAGCTCCGGGCAGGATCTGGGAGGTCCCAGCGCTCGAGAACATTTGCCTGGTTCCTCGAAATGCTTGGAGCAATGCACGTTCGCAACAAAACTATATTTAGCTGTGTTCTTTTTGCAGCGACTGGCTACCTACTGCATGGGCCTGCTGCTGCTGCGGCTCCTACTCCTCCTGCTGCTGCCGCTGCTGCTGGGACAAAGCTGAGGACGGGGCGCCCCAATCATTTTCCATTACGTGTGGGCCACAAACAAAAACTTTTCCACCTCCCTGCCCTGCAACCCCAGACTCTTTTGGGTCTCATCCTCCCAACCACAGTGGGCATAGTGTACAGGAGGGGGGAGGGGGGGGCTCGGCTCCTGGTCCTTCTTGCATGCTTTCTTTCCATGCAAGGAATTGCAAAGTGGCCTCAAAGCATTCCATTCTGCAGGACTAGAATGCATGCACAATTTTATTTCAAATGAGTCCACATGTGTTGAGGTATCATGCATTAACTCGTGGCACCATTGCACAATCCCCATTGCACTGCATTGCATTGCCAACTGCTAACTTAGCTTTTTTTAGTTTTAGTTCCTGGACCTTGGATTCCCTGAAGGCTCCTTTTATGTGCAAACAAGAAAAACGTGCAAAATAGTCGTCGAATGCACGAAACACGTTAGGGTTTTTAAAACAGGAAATGCAATGCAATGCAATGCAATCCACCCTCCTCCTCCTCCTCCTCCTCCTCCTCCTCCTCCTCCTTCACCACCACCACCACCACCCTCCACCAATCCACTCCACCTTTTTTTTGCTTCTTCCCAAAACCCAAGTTGCCACAGAGTTGCATTTGCACGCGAAGGAAAGGAAATAGGGACGTGCAGGCGTGCACGCGAACTGAAAGGATTAAAAAAGGGTGCAAAAGGGATAGAGAGAAAGAGGAAAATTGAAAATAACAAGGTGGCCTGTGCAAGGAAAGCTCGAGCTCCATGCATTGCACAGTTGTACTCACCTCCTCTGGACACGGACATTTCCCCTTTGCTCTGGTGAGGGGGAGGGGAGGCACGAAAGACTTTGCCTTCGTTCTCGCTCCCTCCCTCCATTCCTCTCGCTCCCTCTCTCTCCTCCTCTCTCTCTCACTCACTCTCTCTCTCTCGTGCAACAAAACAAGGTGCACGAACCACGATCTGCATGCACTTTCTCTCCTCCTGCTGCTGCTGCTTGTTGCTTGTTGCTGCTGGCGTTGCGCTCTCTGTGTGTATGTGTGTGTGTCTGTGTGGTGGGGGGGGTGAAGGTGCACGCAGAGGGTGCCTTTATTTTTGCACCAAGGCCCCCCTCCTGTAAAAAAAAGGGCACGTTAAGTCTCGTACAGAGAAAAGTCAGCAGGCATGATGGACAGAAAAAAGAAAGGGAGAGAGCGAAAGAGACAGAGGCACACACACAGAGAGAACACGCTCTTCCTGCCTAAGAATGGAGCGAGGGATCATGGGAGTTGTAGTGCTATAGTGTTTTTTTTTAAGAAGGGAGGAAGGGAAGACCACGCCCACTACGTTTTTTTTTCTTTCCACTTGTTTTTTTTTTGTTTGTTTTGTTTTTTTTCGTGCAAGTCCGAGGCTGAAAAATGTTTTAAAATGATTTGAATAAAAAAATATGCTAAGTTTCATTATATAATGAATTATAATGTATTAATCAGTTTAACATAATTAATTTTCTACAAGTGAGAAAGGGAAGACCACACCTACTGGTTCATTTTTGTATTATTATTTTAGATTTTTTTTTTTGTGCAAGCCTGGGGCAAAAATGTCTTAGAAAAATCACTAGAATAAAAAAATGTAGTTTCACTTTTTCACTCATAAAATAAACTGTTTATGTAATTAATTATAATGTATTAATCATAATGTGTTACAGTTTTATATGATTAATCACAAGCATTTTATTGGGTAGACTGTGAACAGGGTGATTAGTAGGCCAACATTTTTACAAAAGTAATATTAAAAAAACTAATAACTAAGTTGTCATTGTATATTGAATTATACCCGTGTGTGTGTGTATCTAGATTTAGTTTCATTAAGTGAGGAAGGGAAGACCACACCTACTGTGGTTGTTTTTTGTTTGTTTGTTATAAAATGCTTAGAAAAACAATTAGAATAAAATGTATCAGGTTTCATTTTCACTTCTTCACCAATAAAATAAACAAATGTAGTAAACACTTTAACAAGATTTATTGGGTAACAAGCACTTTAACAAGCATTTTATTGGGTGGGCTGTGAACAGAGTGCTTAGTAGGCCAACATACTTACAACATTGATAATAAAAATATTTAAAATAAATAAATAAACAAAGGAACCATCGCTGTATCTTTGTATGCTGACTTTGTTCCTATGTTAACAACATTAATAACAATATTCCATAAATAAATATGGGTACATATTTATATATATATATATAAGCATATAAATAAACATTTAGTTGTGAACAAAGGCTGATACCTTGAACTTTCTGGTAAATTTAAGTGTCCAACTGAGAGGGAACAGTTTAAGCCGCAGCAGGACGACTCCCTGCAGCGTTAGCGCTAGCCATGTTAGCTAGCGGATGGCGTGCAGAATCCCGGTACTGTTACTGTTCTTTAACACCGACTTGCAGATTGTGCAGGTCTCCGCGCTGTTTGTGTGTCTAGAGTGAAGTATCTCCACACATAAAGTACAGTGACAGTACCGGCGTTCTGCAAGGCTATCTGACACGGCACCACTAGCTAGCATGCTACCGCTAGCTAACATGGCTAGCGCCAACACTGCAGGGAGTCGTTATGTCGGCTTAAACTGTTCCTCCTCTACGTGTGTGATGACATCATCAATCGACTAGTCGAAGTCGACTCGACTATCCTGACCGACTAGTCAACTTGAAAAAATCTGGAGTCGTTAATGCCCTAATATATATATATATATGGATTTAGTTCAGATATAGTATATTATAGTATAATGATAGCATATCAAGTTTGTATTAAAATTATATTAATATATAACTGTATACATATAAAATAAAAATTATAATTCTCTGTATAAACCAAATACGTGTATTCCAAGCACATACAATTATTGCAGCACTCCTAATGGTAAAAAATAAATTAACAGAATGATTACACAATGAATTTAGGGACGCTTTTAGAGAAATGTGACCGTATAAAACACCTGCAAAGACAAAAGTATGGATGCACTTTTTAAAGCATGCCTGTTGTAATGCTTGTGTGACACTGAGATCTTGAAAATGGACTGATATAGTGTGTTGTATTTACAGTAGCACCTTACAGTAGCACTTTAAAGCAGTGTCTGTTTTTCCTGTCTCACTGGAATAGACTGGAAGGAACTGAAGGAGCTCAGAAGCTGTAGCTGGACTGTCTGCTTGCTATACAGATAACTAGCTGTGCTCGAGGCTGCACCCCTTCTCTAAACTGTGATATGGGTGTAATCAGCTGCAGACTACAGATGTCAAATCCATTTCAAAGCAGTTGGATTGTATCTACCCAAATTAGACTACCAAGTGGAAAGTCACTGGACATGATTTTCTTCCAAATCCTACATTTCGGTTTCAATCAGTCAGACAGATGGTGGTCGCCGTACTTCATGGTGTTGTTTTTAAACAAGCTGTTCGGAAAGCCTGCGTCCGTCTGACCAAAAAATTCATTAAACTTCCTAGCCGTAGGGAAGAGTGATCTTGATCATTTCCACATAAAAAGGACACCTTAAATGTTCATCTGACTTTTGACCCAAACCTTCATCTCTCATTAGAAGGCTTTCAGTGATCTCACATGCTGTTATGTGGCTTTTTTATATCTTGATCATAGTGTGTGATAGGGGTTGTTAACAGTAATGTGCAATTCATTGACATTAGAAAAGCTTGGCTGTTGCTGGGCAGATCCTTCAAAATCTTGAATGTCCTTTAAAATCATGTGTTCTCTTAACATCTGAAGCCAATTCTCATGTTGTATTCCAGGCTGGCCATCTGCCAGCTCTGCTGGACCTCCATTGATACAGGGGCTTGACGATTAAGATCTGAAGTGAGGCCTCATCTCCTCATCTCTTACTTGATGAACAGTGATCTCAGGTACACAGAAGCTGGTGGCTCTGGTGGTTCTGGTGGTTATTGGCACACCTGCTTTTATTTTCTAATAGCAATGAGCGTCTGATAGAGGGGTTTGATGATAATGTGCAGGTGCAGGGACCCGTCCAGTAAGTATTCAGAGTTGCGCTGTTGAAGGTCAGCCTCGGCAAGGAAGTCCCCGGCCTCCTCCGTGCTTTGGTGGAAGTTGTAGATGTGGCGCACCACTAACTGGTTCTGGCGCCTGGCAGACACGATCACCGTCTTCTGAAAGTTGACACCTGCAAGATCCACACCCGAGGTGGCGGGAGTGATGATGACACGAGGCCGTGCGGCACCTATCGGCAACTGCATGGCCTGGGATTGGTGCATGGACCCTTGTTCATTGAACATGGGCCTCATGCTGAGTGGGAGCCAGCGTGGTGAAAACAGGGCGTTCCAGGTCACCCGCTTGCCTTCGTCGTGGCCACTGGGACCCAGCTGGGTCTGGAAGCTGGTGCTGCGGTCGTCCCGTGCAGGGTTGTTGACGACCCAGGAGGCACCCCAGGATGGTGCCATGTAGTTGCGAGGCACAAACAGGCTGCAGTTGACATCGAAGAACTTGGCCAGGTGCAGCGGTGAAGCCGAGTGGAACTGGAAGGACAGGTAGAGGAGGTCCCGGACCGACTCATGGAAGCGTCCCAGTATAGGTGAGTTCCGCTGCAGGAGGAAAAGGTCCCGTGGCGGGATCATGGCGAAACGCACCGCCCGGAGAGTGTTCTCCACAGTCATGCTGTCCGGATTGTTGTGGATCAGCCAGGCTTCCAGGCCCTCGAACAGCTCCAGCTCGCTCTGCAGCACCAGGTCAGAGCGCCGCAGCAGCGCCATGAGCAGCTCCACGCTGACTGACGGCCACTCCGAGCTCCGCAGCACGGACGACAGGTTCCACGACATGAACTGCAGGCAGGTGGACTTCAGAACCTCATCCCCTGAAGCTGCAGCGTACTCATACCAGCCCACCACGCGGCCGCTCGCCGAGGCCCCAGCCAGGTTCTGGCTCATGTAGTCGGTCAGTCCCTGCTGGAGGTCTGAGACGCTGTATTTGGTGGCCAGCTTATGCAAAGCAGTAGCCTGGTCCAAGCGCAAGGACAGTTCACCACAGTACAGGTACCTGCAGAGAGAGACACCAGGTCACGTCACTTGTGTACCGTAACCCTGCTAGGTTCTTCATTTTTTGGTTACACAGGGAGTCCTGCTGGGTCTTGGGGACCCATTGCATTTTGGGGCTTTTGCAAGTTATATAAACAAACCATGTTACATTTGTTCCCTTTACCTTTGTTAAATCACATTTATGAATAGAATAGCCATTCATTTTTCTTAAGCTAAAAACCGAAAATGGGAACCACAGACCTTATAAGGGTTAAACTATATTGATAAGATTTATTGCTCCCTCTAAAATTATTCTTTGAAGCAATACCATAGAACTGCTCTTGGCTTCCCGCAGAACCTTTCCGTTGAGTCGATTAAACAGAGTTTTAACACTTACAAGGTTATTTAGGCAAACTTCAAGTGGCATCACACCAACAAATCCCTTCATTTTACTTGTAAATGTGCTGAACTCCTGAGGTTACATTTTTGTTAAGATCTTTCAGCTTTAATGCTTCATATTAAAGTTCCATTCGTGACTCAGGTCTATCATTAGTATTCCTAAATGGACCAGTTTATGCATATTTTACTATTAAGTTAGAGCCACTGCTGAACTATACGCCACTCTAGATGTTGATAATCGCACTTGGGGCTACGCTTTTTTGGGAACTGTGTATATATTCTCAGGCAATTGTAAACCCATAACACACCCTAATGTCTATTTATCTCCATCTTCATTACAATGCATTATCAAAATGCAAAATGTATCAAAATCACAGAAAGGTTCTTAGTAATCACTGTAACTTTTGTATCTCAGTCAACGGTGTTTCAGAAAGATGAATATGAGATATATCAATTATAATTCAGACAGGGAATCTAAGGTAAACACTAAGTTAATGTTAGATGCTAGTGGGTGGAGTGGCATTTCTTAAAGGCATCTTGAGAGCATGACAAGAGTAAGTAGACTAGTAAAAGTAAACTTTTAAAAATTAAATTGGGCCTTAAAGGTCTTAGTTACCCCACAGCCTCAGGCCATGTTCACATTACATTGTCAAAGAGGCATAAATCTCTTTCCGCATAAGTGTGGAAATCAGATTTGAGCCATTTTTACCTGTGGTTCCAGATCAGATGGATTTAACCACACATGGCCATGTGACTGTGATGAAAGCAGAACCAATTTCATGTGATTTTGCATATGCTAATATCACCATGGTGACCATCCATCACCAGCAGAACTGGATCACTACTGTAACGGTGTAATTAAATATACTAATCAACTACATGTTTCATTATAAAGTGTAGAATTAGTGCAAAACTCAAAGGGAAGATAAATACACATCTCAGCTAAAGACACACATCTGCACATTTTAATGCACAATTACTGTTATGGCACATTTTATAGCGCATTATTAGTGTTTTATGGTGCTACTCTTTCTGTCTCAGAAAAGCTAAATATCAAGACGCATATTATGTACCGAGAAAATGTCTTTAAAAAAAATGTCATTATGTGTCATATGTTGTGTCCTTGGGATATTATTCTTTCGCCCAACCCGACTTATAATTTGTGTAGTGTGAACATGGCCTTTACTTTAGCATCATCATTAGCTGTATCAATTTAACCTCCTCCAAGCTGCTGCATGCATGCTGGCTCCATTTCAAACTGTAGATTAAATTAGAGCTATTAGAGCTGTTAGAGCTTTCAGGCTTTTTAGCACAGAGCCACGGGGAAAGCAATGCACTTTCCTGTCTCTAATACACTATATTTGTGCGTATTATCCACAGTGTCTTTTCAGCCCTAGAAATTGATCTGAGCAATCCTTGATGGAGGGGGGCTGCGGTTCTGCAGCTGACCACTAGAGGGGCATGTTGTGTGTTCCCCATTGAATACTGTAACACTTTTTAATGTGGGGGGGTCCCACATTCAGCTCCATACAGTGATTTAATACTCAGCGCTGTTCCTGTCCCACATAACTATTTCAGAGATTTTTTTAGATTTGAGAATATCAGGTAATTTGCTTCTGCTGCTCTCCAAAAAGTGCAATGGTTGACCAGTTATTGCTGGTTCTGGAACACTCTTGGGCTGCATATATTGGTGTTTTGCCAACTCCACGCCCAACTAATAGGATAATTAATAAGTCCTTCCTGAAGTGTGTTAGACCAGGGACATAGTTGGAAATAGCATGTGCTCCCCATTTCATACTGTGACACTGTATATTTGGGTTATTATTAGTCTCAATTCAGCTCCATACACTGAATTAATACAAATAATAACTAATAATTCAGGTTTGCATATATCAGATAACGTACTTCTGCTGCTCTTCAAGAACTACTGCTGGTTCTGGAGGACTCCTGGGCCGCATATATCAGTGTTTTCCCGGCCCTAACACACCTACTCTAACTAATAGGGTAATTAACAAGTCCCTCAAGGATTGAGAAATAACAATAATAACTCAGTACTATTTGAGAGATTTTATGGTTTGTGTTTATCAGACCCTTTACTTCTGCTGCTGCTTTTTAAGAACTAGCTGTGGTTCTGGAGGACTCTTGGGCTGCATATATTGTTGTTTTCTCTATCCCACACCTGTTCCAGCTAATAGGATCATTAACAAGTCCTTCCTGAAGTGTGTTAGACCAGAGACATATATGGGACAGGATTAAGAAACACTGACCCAGATACCTAGACACCCAGATACAGGCCTTGGTGAACTCAGCTACTTTAAAGTTCACACATTACTGATGCATGTGCTAAATTGTACACATGCAACTTGTATAATCTCCATATACAAGCTTTGCTAATAGAATGGGATGTTCTGGAACAGCTACACCTGACCCAAAGGCCACCAGGTCCAGTGCTGAGCTTCAGTTAAAGTGATATAAAGTCCCCCCCCACCCCCCACCCCCACCCAGTATGGATTCTCTGTAGTGATAGAGCTCCATCCAATACATCTGAGGTGAGCTGGATCCAGAACTAATCGTCCAACACCAGTACCTGACCTCACTAATGCTCCAGTGCCTGAATGTAATCAAATCCTCACAGCAATGTTCTTATGTCTAGAGATGTGCTGTGTACCCTGATACAAAATGTATTAAAGGTCCCGAATTCAGAATTTTTTATTTGTGACATCTAAACTTTTTTATATTACTTATTTCATCTTCTAAAATTGAAACAGGCTTTTTTAATACCGTGCCTTTAAAACTGATATGTAAATGAGCTCTGATCCTATTGGCTACTCTATATTGTGCCTCTATCTAATAGTAGTCCAACCTAAAACCTCATGACTTTAGCATGAATGGGCAGTTCTTCACTGCTGTAGGTGGACTTTGTGGAGGTAATGGTCTCCTGTGCAATAATGTATGCAAGGCACAACATTATATTATTAATTCTGATTTACATCCATTTCCCACTTTACTGTTATGCTGCTGTATTGTCTACATACTGTTTTGTCTCGGATTTACATTCCATTAACACAACTGTTACATCACTATACCATTCATTTATTGTTTTGTTTCTGTCATTCTGTGCAATAAGAATCACACTTATGGTGCAACACTAGTCACTCTGGAAGGTTTACATCCTGTTCACATGATACTGTTGCATTAAACTGCTGTACATTGCTGTGTAGTCTGTTTATTGTGTTGATTGTATTGTGTCTGTTGTATCTTGCACTCTGTTGAATGTAGAGTGTTGCTATATCCCTACGAAACCTTAAACGCCTTAATTTTACCCCTTAAAATTACCTTAATTTTTTACCTTAATTTCCCATACAGGAAATTAAGGAACATTAAGGGAAAAAGTGCACAGGTTAAGGTGAGTAGTAAAACTACTGAATTTTCTCCATACTTTTTCAAATTTGCCCCTTAAATAACAGAACCTCCTGAATTAACGGCTTAAATGTAAGATTAAGCGGTTTTACACTCTAATTTAAATCGAATTTGAAAGTAAAATGAAGGAGTCGGTTTCACAAATTAACAGCCACTTAATTCAAATGAAGGGGTTTGGTGTATTTTCTGGGGTAAATTAAGGGAGGGTTAAGCACATTTTAAGTACATTGTGCTTCGTAGTGTATGTTGCACCAAGGCATTGGAGAAACACTCTGTATGTGTTCGCAGTTGCTGACAATAAAGTAACCTTGAACCGTGAATCGTTTCGATAGTGTATGGCACTGAAAGTATGTTTTCCATGCTCTTCCAGGAAGCTCCCCCTGACCTGATGAACTTCTCGAACACAGCCACGCAGTCGGCGCTCTCCTGCAGGACCAGAGTGCTGCTGTTGCGGTTCTGCAGCATGCGGCTGAACGTGGGGCTCTGCAGAGACAGCACCAGAGCGTGGGCCTGGATCACCTTCACCTCGTCCCCGTCCGCCGTCTCCACCCGCAGAGAGACGTCACTGCTGTTCCCCTGCACTAGGAGGGTCTCCAGCCGGACCACCAGGCCCTGAGAGTGACTGATCAGAGTGCTGCTCTCCAGCTCTCCCTCCAGCTTCAGCAGACCTACAGGAGGGTCAAACAGAGGAACTGAACATCTGTATCTGCATTTTCTCATTTACCCTTTAAAAAGGGTCCTATAGGGGTTTTTTAAGGTTACTCAGGTCAACAAAAATTTTTTTTTGTAATCATCAGAAACCACAACACACTTTTCTAAACCAGTTTTTCATGCTGATTTCAGATCTGCTTT
>JBBPCY010000109.1:45148628-45160005 GCA_037974405.1 Brachyalestes nurse | reverse complement strand
TCTCTCTCTATCTCCCCTCCCCTTAGCTCTCTCGCCCATCTCCTCTCCTTTGCTATCCTCCCCCCTCCTCTCTCACTCTCTGGCTCTCCGGCTGCAGTGATGTTCCTGCTGTTTGAGTTCCTCCGCTCTTCATCCCTCTCTTCCTCCTCCTCCTCCTCCTCCTGCAGGACTCCAGGGCTGAGAATTGGGCGATAGTGCTCCGGACCCCCTTTAGAGGAGCAGCCCTGCCTGGCCGAGCCCACAGATGGGGGTCAGCGTCTGGCCCTGAGGGTAAGAGCGCCTCTCTCTGTTCTCTGCATCCGTCCTTTTTACTCCTAGACACACTGTCTGTCCAAATATTTGCCCTCAGTGACGGCGTATTTATCCAACAAAGCTAAATGTACACCAGTTTCTTGTGGTTCTGACAACTCTTAAAGTTACGTCTTATTAAATATTTGGTTCTGAGGTGTAGATGTTCCAATAAAACTTCAAGAGGCAGATTTTTTATTGGTAATCCTGAAGTGAAGAACAGATCAGGATTTGCAAAAGGCCTGACTTTCTTCCAGTAAGCAGTTGAAGAAGAGAACAGTAGCACAGGGTCAGATGAATGAAAACCATTCGGCTCATCAGAAATGTTAATGTCATTAATGTTAACGATGTCATTAATGTTAATGGTGTTTAAATGACTTTTCTGGACTCCTACCTACTTTTTCTTCAAGTCTGACAAATGCACAGTTAAGGGTTAAAGCGACGAGTGCCATTATTTTTGGATGTTGATTTGTACCCGTGTTCCTCTCAGCTCCTTTATTTATATCGTCCAATCATAAGGCTTTCAAAACATGCAGACTTTGCTGGAGTGATTTGTGCTGAAAATCGGGCCCCGATTGGACGTCCAGCGTCAGTCTCCCGCATGTGTTATGTCATCTTAACGTCCAGTCAGAGGACGGCAGGATATCCATAGGTCAGCTCTGGGGAAGCTGGGAAATTTCACTCCTTCACATCTTTGTATAAATTGTGCTGAGCTCCTCTGAAATTTGCAGCCTCGTCTGACGGGCCTTGATGTAATTTTGATGCGTCTAGAACCACTGCGGGATTGTGCAGCAGCCAAAATGAAATCAAAACTCACTCACTCTTTCTCTTTCTCACACTCTGTCTCTTTCTTATCACCGAAATCAGAGCGCTTGTTTTTTTAAAACCCTACACTCTTAAAAATAAAAATGCCAAAATGAGACGAAAAATGATCGCATAGAAGAATCATTTTGGTTCCCTTAGGAACCTTTGGGAAAACGTCTTTATAAATGAAGACATTTTTGTGTGAATAAAGATTAAAGAACCTCCATGTAATGTAAAGATTCTAGAAACAACCCCTTAATTGGTATGGAGGCTTTACCTCTAGTCTTTCAATGGTTCTTCAACTCCTGTATCTCTTTGGATGCTTTGTCCACAGAACAACCATTCTGGTTCCCTAAAGAGTCTGATGGTTCTTTTAAGAAGCAAGAATTCTGGGACTTGATGTTTGAAAAAACCTTCAAAAGGTGATTTGGGACGAACTGGAACACACAACGGAAATGTTCTTGGAGGAACCTTTGACATTGTGATGGGTTTTACATTACATTAAATCACACGTCTCTTTTCCAAACATGGTTTCTTAGGAAGCCAAACATGATTCTTCTGCGATTTCATGCAAAGAAATAGTGAATGTTCTTAATAGTGAACGTATCGATAGAGACAGTGTGCTGCTGCCCTTGAGCATGGCTATTGTTTCAGGTGTTCTTTCCCAGCATGAATAATTAAGAGCAAAAGGACTAAAGATAGAGCTTATTGTTGCCTCCTTCTGGACTTGTCCCAACGGGTCTAATCACACCCAGCACACTGGAGCATGACACATCTTTTCATCTCAGAACAATAGTAATGGTCACTCCCAACATGAAATGGTATGGGTAGCAATTTGAGACTAGACTCGCTTCATATTGGTTGATATCTTTTTCCAATGTATTTTCAATGGTGTGGCTTTAATGAGCTCACCAGCTTGACAGACGGGCATTAATGATACATGTCCCATTGTTGTGCAGTGTGGTTCCCAAAGAGGCTCTTCCAGAAAGGTCCTCAGTCCACTGTTTGAACTAGTTTTTCCCATGTTTGAAACGCTGCTTTCCTGTTTAAATAGAATTACACTTCATGGAAGCCCTCGGGCATGAGGCTCCACATGTGACCTTTAAGAAAATATCGCCCTTATCCACTTTGAACCGAGGGCCACACTGAGAGCTCCAGTGACACGCAAAAGTCCCAAACATCTTGTACGAGTTATCCTTGGTGGCCGATAAGCTCAGCGCATCAGCCAGTAGATGGGAACCTTAAGAAATGCACAAGGATTTTGACTCTAATTATAGAACCCTTGGAATCATACTTGGGAATGTATAGCCCCAGCAAAGCCTCGTTTAAATCTAACCTATAGAGTCATTCATTTGTGTTTCAGTATGGATGTGCTGTCTTTATGAATATATACGTTCAGTTGTAGGCATAGGTTTAGGTGCCACAGGTCAAATGACATGTTTTGTTGGTTTTCTAAGTGAAAACAATTATGTTCTCTACAGAGAACGTCTTCACATTTTAGTGCACCATGAATTTGGAGAAACATAGTATCTAATGTGCCCTGTGCAAAATGTATGACTGACAAACCTAAATTGTCCTCTAAAATGTGCATTACAATGTCATGCTTAGGCACGTTCCCTGTAGAGTAGGGGTGTCAAGACTAATACACAAAGGGCTGCAGGTTTTCACCTGATTCAGCTTGGCGAATTTATTGTTTTTTTTTTTTAAATGATCATGCAAGGTCCTGTTCTGTTGAAAATAATACCCGTAGCCATGCTGGCCTATTGTACATAAGACTGGACACCGCACTGTAGGGAATGTGTGTTTCTTTTCAATAACAAAACGTCATAAGAGGTGTTCAAATTGTCGCACACGACTGTTTCATTTTAACACATGAGATTCAGATGTGGTCCTATTCATTTACACTTGGTTCTGGGATGTGGTCCCAGAACTAATTTACAGGACAGTCTCCTCCTGTTTTCAGATCAGCCACTTCGTCTTGAGAAAGTGTGTGTCAATAGATGCTCAGATTGGTTTTAGCTTGGTTTCTGAAGCACTCAAGGACCCGACAGGACACCAGGGGAAGGTTCCACTACACATTATGCCTTTAGGTCTATTGGGAAATGATCACAGTAAGAGACAGTGCCTTATAACATATTCTCACAGGAGGTCTACAAAGCTAGTGGCTTGGCTTTAGGCCTTAAATTGACACTTAAGTGATTTGCACTGTGATCTCTGTATCTCACTTTTACACTGGTCACTGGGAGGTAATTACGACTCAAGGACATATAAAGCTATCTGATCGACCAACTGTGGACACCAGCCAGTCAATGAATTGATGGTCACTCTCAAGAGGGCACTTCTCTTCACATTGAAGCCTGTAGAACACACATGACACATCCCAAAGACAAGACAAAGATGTGCTTCTGTTGGCCAAAATGTGCTTAGGTTTAAAATGTTGATTTTATTTTGTTATTAGTGTGATTATATTATGATTGTTAAATATTACTATTTATTCCGCCTGTTTTTTTGGCGCCCCTTCTACTCGGAGCCCGAATTGAATGTTGGCAAAATTCAAACATTCTTTAATGTCCAGTGTATTGCGTGTGTATTCTGATTTTTAATCAGTTGATCAGGGAGCATTAAAAGGTTTGACTTTTGGGGTTGAACAGCCGATGTAATGTGCAGGCAGAAAGATCGGAGGGGTGAGTCGCCTTAAAAGTGTGTAGCAGAGAGAGCGTCTTGGAAAGCAATAAAACACAGAGTAACAAATCAATTTGCAGAGCTAAACTCACAGGAGATTTATAAAAAGGCACTAAAGCTCAGGTCAGTTATAAAAAAGACATTTGTCGTTGTTTGTGGTGGTTTAATTAAGAACAATCAGCCTGTGAATGCGGCTACATGAACTTTTCCCACCTGTTTTTGGGCGATGGCATTTCGCGCCACCCATAACCATAAATGTCTTTGTAATAGACAGCGAGCAAAACCTGCCGACGCTGATTGAAGAGAGCCAGAAATGGCACCGGTTTGATACCTTGCTGGGAGCAGATTTTTTGATGGAAATAAAGCCAATATTTGGGTCTCCAAATTTTGTAGCAACCATGCAATCTCACTTCACATCCAGCTATTTTTAATTTGTTGAAGGAGGTCTAGGGTCATCTCCAGTTTATTGATGTTACGGACAGGGAGTTTAACATTTAACATTCACAGGGGAGTCGCAAATAAACCTCTCACCCTGGCCCTGCAGGGTCAGGACAAAGCAGCAATTATAAGGTGATAGCAGACAGATCGTTGCTGCCCTGTCCATTTTTCCTGGTCTTCGTGAATTCACCCGCCTACACACACACACACACACACACACAAAACGGCTGCTCTTGCTCTCCCTTAATATGCATTTATGTCCTCGGCCATAAATCCTGATGAGATATTGCCTGTTGTCTGTGGGAGGGAATGAATTGCTTTTATATTCAGGGCAGTTCAATTTTAATGACTCCTCTTCAGTACCGTAATCACCAACCCTTAACCAACGCTACGGGCTGTGGGCCGAGATCCAAGAGGTGCAGCGTGATCTTATCAATAAGCCTCTGCAAAGCAGATTCAGTCGCAGAACCAGGTTTTTCGTCTATGTTAAATTGAGATAACGCAAGGCAGGGTAACATTTACAGCTGTTTCCTTGATTGAGACAAATGGTAAAAGCTAACATTTACTTTCAGCGTTCAATGTCCATATTAGGGGCAACTTGTGTGATATCTAAGTTACATGTGTTAAAAGAATTAACGAGACGAGATAAGTAAAAGCTGCAGCTTGAGGGTTTTTGAGTTCATCCGCTGTCAGAAGCCAACATCTTGAGAAGTAAAGCCATTCTTTGGAAGTCTGCCAATGAATTTGGGAAATTTCCTTGGTTTGACTTTTATTTTAGACTTTATATTTAATTATGCTCTTGTATTTGTATCTCTGTGTGACACAAATCCATGCGCATTATTAAATATAAAGTCTAAAGTCTAAAGTCTATCATAAGCAATTTCCTCTGGGATCAGTAAAGTTTTCTTATTCTGATTGTGAGGATCTTGTCTCGGAGTGATTGATGGTGCCGAGCCGAGTTTTGTTCTGACACTAACTCTGTAAGCCTGAAGAGATGGGCATTCTAAAGCCATTCGTTTTCCTCCACTCATCTCTGCACTGATGTGGCGCACAATTAAATATTTGAATCTTACATAAGGCACCTTATGTTGCATAATATCCAGACAAAGCTCAGATTTATAGAGTGGGTTTATGCGTCTGGCGCAGGACAGCGTGAAATCCAGCTCCCTCTGTTTACCGTATCTCTGTATTCTGTGTTAAAAGGGTTTTGTCCCTATTTGAATGTGATCTTATCGCATTTACACTCTCCACGCTATTAAACGTGAAGCTTCCCAAAAGGGTCCTCTATGCACTACTTTCGGGTGAACCACTTTTCTAAATGAGTGGACCACATAATGTAAAGGTCCTGTAAAGTACCTTTGTATTGATTTAGAAGTTTTATGTGAAGGTTAGAACTTCTGCATTCTTATAAATTTTACATTAACTTTTGCAACTTTTTCATTCTTAAAAACTCTTTAAGAATGAACTCTTTAAGTGTTTTTTTTCTTCTCAAGGAACCATTTGTGGCCCATTTTAAAATGAAGAGGGTTTAAATTTGTAAAAAATAAAGATTTTGACAACATAAACACAGTGAACGATGTCTAGTTGTGTAGGGGGTTGTGCAAAAGTCTTAGAAACCCAAAAGGCAGGCTTAATGGGGACATTGCCAAACACCCAGCTAATTCAACTCAGTTGTTTATTCAGCTTTATTTGTGGAGCACTTTGTACATCAGAGTTCTATCAAGGCAGCTTGTCCAGAAATGCGGGTGCAGCTATTTTAATGGGGGTGAGTGAGGACAAAGAGCCGAGAGGAACCAAGACTCAAGAGGAGAAACTCTGTAAGAGCATGAAGAAGAAACACTGAGAGGAACCAAGACTCAAGAGGAGAAACTCTGTAAGAGCATGAAGAAGAAACACTGAGAGGAACCAAGACTCAAAAAGGAGCTCTTCATTCTCTGGGCTTACACTGGGTAGAGTAGTCAAAAGATTCAAATAGATTTAACAGACACCAGGATCAGTCAGAAGAAAGATTTAGCAAAGAAAACATGGATGATGGAAACCTCTGAAACTGCAGGATATTTATTAATTCACTAAAAAGAGTCATTATCAAAGTTATTTTTTTTTGGTTGACAATAACCTACACTTAGACTTCACTAATCTCTATGAAACTTGGTGTGTTTGTAGTCCCACATAGAGCCCCACAGGATAAGAGACTTGTGTCCCAAGGCTGGTGCGTCCCTTTGTGCTAACTCCCCCGAAATGGGGTCAAAACAAAGCCCTTTCGGAGCAACTGCTTCACAACAGTTTTGCCAGTAATTATGAAATTTGTATGACAAGTTTGTTTGCAGGAGGCACATAAATCTCATTTGAGACCCTCTAACCTAAAAAAAACTCATTTGAGACCCTCTAACTAAAAAACACTTTAAAAACTTGACCCCCCCCCCCTCTAATTTAGCTTACATATTTCACCTTTAACTTGTGTTGTTCCTTGTTTAAGCCGTTTTACTTTTTAGATTTGTGTTTTAGAAATGTAATTTGTGTTTAATTTAAAACTGTACTTATTTTTTATAATTTTATTCATGTGAATCTTGAATCTTGAATATTTTATAGCTGTTACCAATTTGTGCAATGAGAGCAAGAGATAAAAGTGTGATATACACAGTATAAGAAGACCTAGTGAACTACACTACAGATATCTGTGAAAAAGAAAGATGTCTACGTATCATTGAACAATAAAAAAAAACCATGCTACATATTTTTCATCTGTTTTGGCACAGGAGGATCTGAAGGGCCATGATCAGTTGGCATAATGGCACGCTCCCCAGTCACCAGGAAGAGGAAGAGAGCATGGATGAGTACCAAAGATCAGAGTGTGTCCTCGGCTACATCCCCGTCATCTACTACAGCACTCTCCTGTGTGTGGGAGTGCCAGGTAAGGCCAGCATAGCATCTGAACAAACGTCAGAATCATAAAGGAATTAAAGTAGACTGTCATTTAGTGACCAAAGGTCAGGCTTGTACTGTACTTGGCACATCACGTCATATTCTGTGTCAAGCAGTCAAGCATGTAAATAAAAAAATCTAGACACGTCTAAGCGAAGTAAACGTGGGGAAATCAATCAATCGACCTATCAGCCAGTCAGTTAGTCAGACACTTGATCAATAAGTGAATAAATGAATTACGGGAATGTTTAGAGGTTAAACCACAATGGTGTCCGTTTATGTGACCCACACTTCACCGGGGTCATGGAAACACCAGGAGGACACACTGTCCACTTTATCAGAAATATGTACCTTGTATGTTCTTATTTGTATGCATTTATTGCCTACGGCAACCTACATTCATCTAATTTTCTCTTACATCCAACCTCAATCCTAAACCTGGCCCTAACTCTAATCCTAACCCTCACCTCAGTCCAGTATCTGGTCCACATCCTAACCCTAATCTGTTAACACATTAAACGTACTGATGTTGGTAACTCTGCACTACTTGTGCACAGTTTACAGACTGTAGTCCACCTGTTGTCCCTCACCGCTCTCCTTCCTCTCTCCTAGTGAACATCCTGACACTGGTGGCCCTGTCCCGCCTGGCCGCTCGCACCCAGAAGGCATTGTATGTGTACCTGCTGGCCCTGACCGGCTCGGACATCCTCAGCCAGCTCTTCATCATCTTTGTAGGCTTCCTGCTGGAAACAGCTGTGTTCCACCGCGACGTTCCCGTGGTGCTGTTGCGCTCCGTCAGCGCTCTGGAGTTCGCCGCCAACCACGCGTCCATCTGGGCCACCGTGCCGCTGACCGTTGATCGTTACGTTGCCCTGTGCCACCCACTGCTGCACCGGCAGATTAGCTACCCAGCCCGAGCACGCCGCATTATTGCTGCAGTCCTGACACTGGCGCTGGCGTCTGGCGTGCCCTTCTTCTGGTGGTCGGACGTGTGGAGAGTCAGCAGGCCCCCCAACGCCCTGGACTCTGCCCTCATCTGGACGCACGTAACCATCATCTATTTCCTGCCATGCAGCGTCTTTCTGGTGCTCAACTCTCTGATCGTCCTGCGGTTGCGGCGGCGCCAGCACCAGCAGAGGTGCCAGGAGGAGGGCAGGCAGCAGCGGGCGGTGACCGGCCGGCTGGGAAAGACCACGGCCATGCTGCTGGCCATCACCTCCGTGTTCACGGTGCTGTGGGCCCCTCGGACAGCCGTGGTGCTCTACCACCTCTACGTGTCGTCGGTCCACAGGGACTGGCGCGTGCACTTGGCCTACGACCTGGCCAACATGCTCGCCATGCTCAACACCGCGGTGAACTTCTTCCTCTACTGCTTCGTCAGCAAGCCCTTCAGAGGGGCTGTGAAGGATGTGCTGCTACTGAGGGGGGCGCCACTGCACCCGCCGAGATCCTTCCGCCACCGGCACGCCTCCGCCAACACTTCCAACTCTTCTCTGTCCAGCGGGACCAAGCGTTCTCACAGAGATGCCACTCCACTCTCCGCTCTCAGCGCACACGTCATCGCATAGCCCGACCTGGCCTGGACGTCAGACTGTGATCTACGGGAAGCTCTTCTACCTCTTATCTTGAGCGTTGGGGTACTAGGACTCTCCTTAAGGGAAGTGGGAGGGGATAACAACTCATGTTTCCATGCACTAAATGTAGTTCATCAGTCAAGGAAAACAACGGAGGCTCATATCTGCCAATTAGCATCAAGCAAGACTAAATTATCACACACTTGGCATTCAGAAAGACTTGCTGGTTTCTGATACTACAACATACTTTACTCTGTAAAAATGGACAAAAGCATGTTGCCTAGGTAAAAACAGTGCTAGGAACCTGTAGCTTTGTCTGCTGGAGAAGATCACAGCCATCACCTTCGAGTTCATGGGCTGTGGGTCCAGCCAACAGTCCTGGTTTACTATTACCTCCATGTGCCAACCAGTCAAGGGGAACGAAGTATGCACTTAGCCTACAACATGGCTAACATGCTAGCCATTAACTCCTGATTGTTTCTTCAACAAGCCCCAAGACAAGTCACAATGCCACTGCTGCTCCTACGGGAGCTAAAATACGATTATATAATACTAATTAGTGTTCATAAACAACTGCATCTATAACATAAATAGACATTTGTAGGAATCAATTTCAGGCATGCTTTCAGTTACGTGATGTACTTTTGTCCATTTCCACAGAGACCACATCATTTTCAGGAACATCTTATGTTTCTTAATAGTTTGAGGCAAGTGTATGATGGTTTAGGTCTGCAGGAGTATCCAATACTCCAATTGGTTGTTAGCTATGTTAGCCATGTAGGTCCAGTGTGCAACTAAAGACATAAACTTCGGACTTCACTGATTCACTGAGAATTTTTATTTTTATTTTTTTGTCCTGAAACCTTTTGTGAATCTAATTTTCTGCCAGATTCCGTCTGTAACAGTCTGTAGTAATGGGGAGGTCTTTGAAAACTGAGTTGTACACCACTGTGAAACTTGATCAAGGTCTGGTTTCCTCAAAAAGTTGCAAAGTTCCAGAGTCGTTGATTGTCGTTGATGCCACAGCCATCTGTGGACGAGCATAACTGGCCCTCCCTCTCCAACATCACTCTACTGTCTGTTAGTTGAGAAAATGGAACTAGCAGTTAGTCAAGCTGTCCAATTGAGTGTTTTAGGAGGCATGTGGTTGCCTTCAGCCTTCCATCTTGGTAGCATCACGTGATGCGGAGACCCAGCTTAGCATTGCCCACATTTAAACTGTGGAGAACATTTCTCAATTTAGAATCATGTAGAGCATTTTATCTATTGATATAATATGATTCTAATGTTTTTTGGGGGAAACTAGGCCAAAATCTGAGTCTCTGACTCTCCCATATCTTACCAAATGCACATAATAAGACCAAAAGACTCAAAAGCTCCAACCTCACCTGTTGCCATAACGACAGCACTTTTCTTTAGTCTTCAAGAGCACAGGGTTGATGGACAGCTGCCAATCACTCATTCCACCTCCCTGACATTTATCACCTCCATTCCAGAGTTGTGTATGTGTATTTGTGTGTGGTTTTTCTACAGCTTCATTGTTGTTTATTGCTCCGTCCGTGGCAGGGATATTCATACCTCAGCACTCAGTATTTATTTCTAATAAGCTCAGACATATTTTGGCTCATTTTGAGTATTGTGTCTTCAAGTTTGCCACAAATGGCTGTGATACAGAACCTGATATCATTTTTATTACTGTGTGAATTCACTCAGACAGTGCTTGGCAGCATCAGTATTTCGCTTTGTGGTGTGGTCATATTTGTGTAGATATTCAGAAAATATGTACATTGTTTATGAGAATCATACATTCCCATCAGATTCCTGCACATTCCATTATTTACATGTCCAGTGTGATAACACTGCATTACTAGGTGTATGATTTCTTCTATGGAGGGTTGCTGTGGGTGATTTCTTTCAAAATCTGCAGAGATCTTAATTGAACTTTTTTGCATATGAAATATACACAGTTCTAAAAAATATGTGTCCCGAATGATGAATCTAAAATAACAGGGAGAGCTGCATTACACAGAGAATGAAATGATAATCAAATAAATCTCCTGAATGTGTCATATGTGACTATAATACTAAAATTACTATAATGATTAAGCACATAATTGTAGGATATCACTTATTATTATATATGAGTATATTATTTCATTGTACATTATTATATATAGTAGTATATCATTTATCACTGAACAACTCGTTGGTTAAAATAACTTAATATAAGACTTAATATAAGAAGAATAGCATTTCTAACATCTAGAATGTGAAGATATGCTTATATTAATAGAATAACTGCAATCTAATTCATCTTTCAGGATGAAGGATTTCAGAATTTTGAGTTGTTTTGTTCTTCTGCGAACTATGTTAAGGAGATACAAGGTTTTGCTAAAACAGTGATTTATTATATTATATTATATTATATTATATTATATTATATTATATTATATTATATTATACAGCCATGGAAAAAAAGAGGCTGCATCATTTTTTTCTGGTTATTGCTTTTGTAATGTGTGGGAGTGTGTGTGTGTGTGTGTGTGTGTGTGTAAAATGTGCATGTCACTGTTGTTTTATACACTATTGACTAACACTTGATTCAAAATCCCAAACAAAACAATGTTTTTGGAGAACATGTAAAAATAATATATATAAATGATTTATTA
>JBBPCY010000109.1:45122870-45136623 GCA_037974405.1 Brachyalestes nurse | reverse complement strand
TTTATGGAGCTGCTTTGTGTTCTGGGACACAGTCCTGCTGGAATAGAAAAGGTTCTTCCCCAAACTGGGTCCACAGATTTGAAGCATGGTGCTGTCCAGAATGTCTTGGTCTGCTGGGGCATTAAGATTCTCCTTCACTGGAAGTAAGGGGTCCAGCCCAAACCCTGGGAAACAGGTGTGTCCCAATACTTTTGTCCGTATGGTGTCTAAAACTTGTTTTTGCTCGTGTGTAATACAACACTGGCTTGAAAGAGTGACCCCAAGTGTGTGAAACAGGTGTGTCCCAATACTTTTGTCCATAAATGATGTTTGATGGTCAGGAAGTGGCACCTCAGAGTTATGACAAAAATGTGCACAGGGATAGGAAAGTTAATGTATTTTCACATATAAAAGGGTATCACTGATTAGAGTGAAATAGAATCTGAATTGAGTGTGAAAGATTTTGAACGTCATTTTCATGCCTGAAGTGAAGAGATTTGGTTTTAAAGCATGAGGTGTTTTCGTGTTGGAGTTCTTAGTCACACCTCAAAAATGATGATACAACAAGGGGGTGAGTAAATGACAGAGGAGGTTAATGAAGAGTGTGTTTCTGGGTGTGGTTCAGTAGCGCTGATACATGGGGTGTGCTCTTCTCGCAAGCTTATTACGTTGCTCTCTTTTTTCAGTTGCTATTTTTATTCTAACTGTAAAGGTTTCACAACAGCATGTAGAGGGAGAGGAGTAAATATCTTGTGCTTATATTTACAGTGTTCAGCAGATGTTCTCATCCTGTTTACAATAATTCTTGGTAGTCCACTCAGATAGTGTATCCTATCTATCAATAACAGGGTTACAACTTTTTTACAACTTCTAACTAGGAAAAATCAAAGAAAGCACCCCTCAGCTGTTAATTGCTCCTCAGAAAGATGGGAGTGCTCTGTGGAGGCCTGGTGGGTAGGATACTTGCCTCTGGACCAGGAGGTCATGGGTTCGATTCCTACCTTTAGCCACCACTCATACCACCACTGAGTTCCTGAGCAAGACCCTTAACCCCAAGCTGCTCCAGGGAGACTGCCCCCTGTAGTTAGTGAATGGAAGTCACTTTGGATAAAGGTGTCACCTAAATGCAGAAATTAAATGAAATTAAATATGATGTAAAGTTAAGATGTCTGCTTATGCGGTCAACCTTTAAATGAGGCTAACTTTTGGTTAAACAGCACCACAAGCTATAACCAACATATAGAACATTACAACCATCCTGATTGCTAAAGTTATTGTATCGCTGTCGCTACATGACAACTGTGAAATTTCCAGCTTGGAATCTCCTAATTCCTGCCTGAATGCATTTATGCAACTCAGCTGTTGGGGGTAAAAGTGGACGCTCTTGGTAAACCAATGCTTGTTTAGCTGCTATGTGAGAATAAAAAGCCCTTTAAAAGTGATGGTGAAGGTGAAGGTGA
This sequence comes from Brachyalestes nurse, assembly GCA_037974405.1. NCBI lineage: Eukaryota > Metazoa > Chordata > Actinopteri > Characiformes > Alestidae > Brachyalestes > Brachyalestes nurse. The sequence continues at coordinate 45,135,184 of JBBPCY010000109.1, read as the reverse complement.
ATGAGAAGGTGAAGGTGAAGGTGAATGAGAATGTGAATGAGAATGAGAAGGTGAAGGTGAAGGTGAAGGTGAAGGTGAATGAGAATGAGAAGGTGAATGAGAAGGTGAAGGTGAAGGTGAAGGTGAAGGTGAATGAGAATGAGAAGGCGAAGGCGAAGGCGAAGGCGAAGGCGAATGAGAAGGAGAAGGAGAAGGTGAAGGTGAAGGTGAAGGTGAAGGTGAATGAGAATGAGAAGGTGAAGGTGAAGGTGAAGGTGAATGTGAATGACAATGAGAAGGTGAATGTGAAGGTGAAGGTGAAGGTGAAGGTGAATGAGAAGGTGAATGTGAAGGTGAAGGTGAAGGTGAATGAGAAGGTGAATGTGAAGGTGAAGGTGAAGGTGAAGGTGAATGAGAAGGTGAAGGTGAAGGTGAAGGTGAAGGTGAATGTGAATGTGAATGTGAATGAGAATGAGAATGAGAAGGTGAATGAGAATGAGAAGGTGAATGAGAAGGTGAATGTGAAGGTGAAGGTGAAGGTGAAGGTGAATGAGAAGGTGAATGTGAATGCAGTGCTCTGTCGTGTATCTATGTGACACAGTGAAATATGTCCAGCCTGCAGTGGCCTTAAGCCTTTAGCACAGCACTGTAGATGTGACAGAAATGCTAGTATTCCTTTAAGTATACATTCCTAATCTGCCCACAGTACACAGCTGCCTAACTGAGAGCTGGCCTGGAGCCTGATATGACGGGCGGCTGTGTTTCCACACTGTTCTAACCTTCAGCACCAAAGACCCGCCCTCCTGCTCTGGGCAGCTGCGGATCAAATGTTCTGCACTTCTGGTAAAACGAAGAAGCTGAATCTAGGTAATATAATAAGCTCATCGTGTACAGACCCACAGTAGACTGCCGGATTGGGGACGTGGCTGGAAATGACATGTGAATTCTTCATCGTGAAAAATCAATGGAGAAATGTTACAGCTCCTCTTTACCTCCCACTTATAGCAGAGATTACACAACACTTCATCTCCTCCGGCCCGCAGCAGGACAGTGGCGAAGACACTATATATACTAAAGTCAAGTCAGGTAGGTTTATTGCCGTTTAATCCATATAAACAGTACACAGTGAAACCCTACAACGTTCCTCCAGGATCATGGTGCAACATAAAGAACAAAAACAGACCCACAAAGAACAAAAATAGAAAAAACGTCAGTGCAAAGAGAGCAAAAGGGAGAGAGCAAGAAAAACACAAGCAACACAAGAACAAAAATAAAGTGTGAAAGTTGCTTTTCCTAATGAAATAATTAGCACAACTTAAACAGTAAATTACGTACAAAGTACATTAAACATACAAAGTACATTACTTTTGAGTTACTAAAGCTATTACTTTCCAACAGGCTCAAAATGTCTGCAGATAACTAACTATAGACTAAGATCGCTGAAAGTAAATGTTTTCAAATGCTCACCTGCGATGGACTAGTAAACTATCCAGGGTGTTTTTCAGCCTTTCGAATTATGAGGCATATCTCCAGCACCTTCAAGATCCAATAAATGAGTGTTACAGTCACAGTTTTTCTCTAAGTTGATTTTGTAGAATGTTTAACATTTAGTGTGTTAATCTAAACTACAAGTGTTCAGCTCCTTTGTCTATATTCAGTGATGGGACAAATTTGAAGCTTTTTCTGTACTGTCCAGCATGTATGAGTAAAAGAAGTATATGTGCCCATTCGTAAAGGATGACAGGCAGTTCAGTTTAATTTATTACTGGCAACTGGAGATGTTCTGTAGATTTTAAATCACTATGACTTTTCCACTACATGGCACCAGCATGACTTGACTTCACTTGCTTTTTGGTGCCTGGTTCTTTATTCGTTCTCCACTGCAGCTTGAACTCCTTCAGTGTAGCTGCTGTAACTGCATCTTCAACAGAACAAACACATTAGCACTGGAGAATAAGGGGTGATGTTTCTGATTCTCAGTATGTGGTTCTGCCTTACATGCGTCAATATGTGATTCTCTCTGACCAATCAGGAGTCAGCAGTGTTCACACATCATGTTCTGGTACCTGCTCAGCTCATTTGGAACCATGATGGAATAGGTACGAAAAGTAGTACTGGGTATTAGGTTCTAGATTTGACTAATGGAAAACAACTAGAGAAAACTAACTAGGCAAATAGAGTCCAGTTAAGTAGAGCTGGTACCCTGCAAGGAAAAGCAACTTTATTTGCACAATTGCTACATATTGGGCGTCACCTTGTTTATATGACCATCCAAGTATTGCCGTTCACCCAGAATAGTGTCCATGTCCCAGGGGTCTCAGTCAGCACTGGTAAAGAGGGCACCCCAGGAACCACTTTTGTATTCAGAATTAATGCATCAGTGTTTGGCTGGTTTAGTGCACTTAAATGAGTTAAATGAGTAAAGCCATTATTTTAAGTCAAAAATTCTTGATATTTAAGATCAACAAAATGAATTTACATGTGTCGTTCATACACACTTTATTGATCGTTGTTTGCTGAGTAGTTATTCTTACATGATTAAGAAAGTTTCCTCAAACCATTCCAGTTTAACTTAACTGGTTTTACAATGAACTTTGGGTACCAGAAAACTGTAACTGCTTTTTTCACCAAAGTTTCTAATTTCATGTTTTTTGATGATTTTAATACCTGTTCAATTCTGGTACTAGCAGGACATTTAGAAACACTCACATCTGAATCAAGTTCTTGAACCCAAAAAGCTTTGCTGGAATCTACACAACTGTGTGTCGGACATTTGTGTGAATGTGTGAAGAAAGAAACGTCCACCATATTATGAGCACAGCTAGTGTTAAGCAATAGTAAGCAAGACAACATAGTTAATGTTTCACCTCATTGTTTATAGTTTACTGGTGTGTTCAGTTTTCAGTTTTGCATGACTTCTGACACAACTGTGTAGTGAAGTGCATTTATATTAACTGTTACTGTTTAAAAAGTGCTGTACAGGCACAAAATGTAATGAAAATAAATTACAAGTGTAACATATTACACACAGATAACTATCCATCCAATCACAGATCATTTCACAGATTTTTGGAATGGAAACTCATACAGGTATGTTTTGAGTCATTTTCAAATTTGCCAGAGAAGAAACACTTCTGAAATCTGTTCCATAGAATCAAAGTGGTAACTGTGAAGGTATTGTCACTTCTGACAGCATGAGGAACAGTTAAAAGCTGCTAAGAATATGATCTTGTGACTCTGGACAAAGTGGACAAAATAAGTCTTAAAGATACCCAGGACCAACCAATAATCTTCAAAAACATATTATATTTTAACTCGTAACCATTGTAGTGCAGCTAATATTAATATGATGTGGTCCTTTTCACACCACTGAGGAATAAGACAAAGACAACTGACTCCCCCCAAGATCCAAGTAATCTAACCATTTTTATAGTAATTAATAGTAATCTAACCAGGATGGGATCAAATAATGTTTCTCTACTGAAATCTGTTTATCACATTTTAAATCTCTCTAATTCTTCACATGAGATTTGACCATGGTGACCTCTACTAAAAGGCCTAATAAATAAAACAACCTCCAGTTTGGCTTCAACAAAAAAAATGGTCAGTTATCCAAGCTATAATGATACAGTCCTTCAGCCTCTTTAAAAAGATGATTCTTTGGGACACAAAGGAATGTACAACTCTGTATTGTGAGAGTAACAATAGAATTATATATTCTCCTAATAATTTGCCCCACTATTAACACACATAGAGAGGGCCCAGGACGGATCCTTGGGGAACCCCAGGATCAATGACAGCATAAGGTGAACCATTTCAGTGCACGTCTCCCTTACACACAGACTGTTCCAGTTGTTAAAAAAGTAATGTATGACCCACACAAAAAACACTGCAGTATATGTCCCCACCCCCAGTATATACTGGTAGTAGTAGATTCAGTGTTGTGACTGGATCTAAAACCAGGCTTGAATTTGCTCGAAATCTTTACCAGCCTTTTCCAACATTTTAGAAAGAAAAGATAGTTTGGAGATTGGTGTTTAGTCCGTGAGCACTCTAGGATTCACATTACAAATGGACCACAGCATGTTTAAAACCAGGAGGCAAAGCAGATGCTTCAGAGTGGAAAATGCCCCAGGAAAATGAACTAGAACCAGAATCCATTGGTTCCTGGACAAAATAACTATCGTGGTAAAATGGCATTCTGTTTTGTCCTCAGATTCCTCATCTGGTAAAAGAATAACATTTAGTTTTCTAGGAAAATATTGTTATGAAGCTCACTACCAAGATTTACTGGCTAATTAACATGCATCAAAAGGCTATAAAAAATTACAAACCTGATATGCAAGTACATTTACACTTGCAAGAAATTTCAATGCTATATTGAAGAAATAAAAATCTACTTGGCTCATCACTGCACTGCTTGGTTTTCTACACCTCCAGTTTTCTATTTTATGTAATTTTATTTGATGTCCCTACACATGTATTATTTTTGCTTTTAAGGTAAATCAAAATTTAGTAAAAGTAGTTATTGGGCTTTTTCGTGGATAAGAATGGTCCTTGCCCTGTAAATATGTAGAAAGCATCATTTCTGCCATAACAACTTTGTATCTCTGAAGTGGTAATGTTGTAGAAAAAAATGTAACACCCACTAATGTAACAAACTATACTTTGCTAAATTTTATTGGTGCATTTAGTTCAAAATGTCCAATACAAAAGATAGCTGGCAGTGTCGGAAAAGCTAAACAAACAAAGTTGACCACCAGATCAAAATGGCAACCAAGAAACTACTGGAAAAAAGACAGAATGTTCAATATAATTCAGTCTCTGCAGTTCTGAGGCTTCACCTGCTCAGTCTAAAAACAGTCTCTTGTTTTCGTATTGCTCTTTAACCGCAGGCCCCCTTGGCAAACTTCAAAACACACTCGCAGCCAAACCACTTCATATCTGCTGCTTCTGGGAGCCAAGATAAACAACTGGGACAGTTTTATTTTAAACTCCTAGACATCTTATATGAATTCATCAAAGCAAGACCAGTCAGAGAAGACGAATTATTCATAATACGTCATTGTATGGAGAAATCTAGATCTATATATTATGCATATTTAAAGGGGTCACTAGTTACAGGAACTGGAGACTACAGTCATTCAGGGACACAATGGTAGAAAGTGGGGGGTTTGAACCTGCAACTTCATGGTCATCAGGTTCACAGACAAGAGTTTTACCCACTAGGCCATTACCACCCATACATATATATGTGTGTGTGGTCTGTGTGTGTGTGTTTATTATTAGAACCTTTGTACAATGGTGATGATTTACTGATATCCACCTTTCTATCCTACAGCTCTTTAGCTCCACCTCCACCACTGTATTTTAAAGGAGTTTTCAGTCTGAGCTGGTACAATTCAGCCAGCGAATCAGAAAAGATGTCATTTATATATATTTGTATTAAGTGCACAGCAACACAAACAGCCTGTTTATTCTAAAGGGAGAAGAAAGTAGACAGGTTCAACCCAAAAGTGTTCCAGTGTTCCAGTACAGTGTTGTTTGAAGGCCTCCACTGAAGAGCTTTGCGGGCTAATGGTGTTATTAGACAATATGCGTTTGTGTGGTGTGGCCTTATGTCAGAGCTTTAATCCAGCTCATGCTGAACCGTCCACCTCTTGTTGACAAACACGTTCCCATCATAAAGGCAGTCACCCACAGCCAAACACACGCTCACACACTCATACAAAGACTTCACTGTTCCGCACAAGGTCACTCAGATAGGATAAGCATGTGGTTAGCAGCCTGTGCTATATATTTGCTGCACTGTGTATAATCACGCTGGCCACGTCCTTGTGGTGACCACGTCTTTTCCAGCCTCCAGGTCCCTGCACTTTAATAAGTAGGTCAGTGGCAAAACCAGAATTGCTAGAAAGCCTCAGGATGACCTTGTGTTGTCAAGATAAACAGGTGTGTTTGTGTCAAATGTCGAAATCTAGCACGCTTAGAGGAGGAACTGTAATCAAACTCTACACCTGCATGTACAATATGTCATACAAAAACAAGCACTGCTGGTTTGTGTTCCATGTAAATACATGTGTACTTTTCTGTTTATGTAAATACTGGCACACTGACACAGGCCAATACACACTTTCACATATTTTTGTTGGCACCTTAGTCTCTATACAGGAAAACATTTACACAGTAAGGATTTCATTGATCTATTTCCATTATAAATTTCGGTGTTGATTCCTTACAACCATGCAAGACTGCAAGACCTGGGAGTCCACTGAACACACTTAACGTTATCATCAAGTCCACTGATGTTTCCGTCCATTCCTTTCACAGCTCTGTGATTCTGGGCGTCTGAAAGGATGTTCAAGAAACCTTTACTGAGAAAAGGAAACAGACACAAAAGAAGAATATGTGGATGTTGGGCTCCTTATCTGTGGGCCCAAATCCTGATGACGTTGTCTCCCAGCGCAGTTAGAAACTCCCAGCACAGTTATGGGGGTTTTCCACTGACTGGTACCAGCTCAGTTCGGTTCGACTCTACTCGCTTTTTTTTTGCTTTTCCATAACTAAAATCTGGTACCTGGTACCCGGTACCATTCTTGGTACCACCCTGGCCGAGGTACCAAGCGTGCCGAGCCGATACTAAATGATGTACATATTGGAGGTTACTGATTGGTGGTTGCAATGGTTGCGTCAGTGTTGTTGACTGAACCCAGACAAGCCGCCCGGCATTTACCTCAGAATACTTTACCTCAGAACACTTTAACTCAGAATACTTTACTTCAGAATACCTTACCGCAGAATACTTCACCTCAGAATACTTTACCTCAGAACATTTTACCTCAGAATACTTTACCTCAGAATACTTTACCTCAGAACACGTTATCTCAGAATACTTTACCTCAGAGTACTTTATCTCAGAATACTTTACCTCAGAATACTTTATCTCAGAACACTTTACCTCAGAATACTCTACCTCCGTGCTATCGATTGTAATGATGCCTGTTTGTAATGATGTTGTTTACCTCAGATTAGAGCGCTCCGCTCATGCTGCTTCTCAGAATGTTTGGTCACTATAGCAACCAGTTTTAGTGGAAAATTGTAGGTCCGAAACAGAGTAGAACCGAACTGAACCGAACCGATCTGGTACCAGTCAGTGGAAAACCCCATTTAGAAGCTCCCAGCACAGTTAGAAGCTCCCAGCACAGTTAGAAGCTCAGCTAGTGGAGCTGTCAGCAGACCAAGCTGCAGTTGACCAGAGTAGACTTAGGTTCTTTTTGGATCAATGCATCAAAGGAATGTCCTTATCTCACATTCATGGCTGCCTTTCACAACAACATATTAATGCAAATCTGGCTTTTCCACCGTGACCAAATTCAGGAACAGACTTATGGCAACCTTGAAGTCAGTCTCTCATCCAACCCATCTCTGCTGGTGTTTCAGAGGCAAGCTCAAGTATCACACTGACTCTGAAAGTAAGAAAGTGTTATAATTGTTTTAACATAGATTACAACATTCGGCTCAGGAATTCACTTAGTGTGAATATTAAAGTTAGGTTTTTGGTATGTGTTCATTCACAACACAGAAAAGGAGATGGACTCAGCATCTTATTATAGCTTTTGAGTAATAGATAAAAAAAAAACTTTTATTATTCATGTGACTTCTCTGAACAGCACCCCATATATTGGGTTCTTTCTGTGTCTGAATGTAAATTTTGTTTCTGTAGCAAAGAAATTTCTTTTTGCATTTTCTTTTACCAAAGAAAACTTGAATATAGATACTTGGTCATTAAATACCGTGTCCCAGTGGGCCTTGACAACATGAGGTGATAAATAGGTGGGCCTGAAGGTTGAGATCCATGCCATTTAAGCATGTGTGAGTCAAGCACTGAACTCTGCTTCACCTCACAGCACAGCAGTCTTAAACCAAGGGACCAGTTTATAAGTTCTGGCTCCAAGGTCGAAGTGGCTCTAGAAAAAAGGGACGTTTGTATGTGGATTTGTGTGTTTGCGTCACTTTTAAGGAGTTTTATTTGGAATATTTCCGTCAAATTGATGTGCTTCTCATACTGCCTAATGCTCTTTGTGTTCTTGTTAATATATTTATTTCTCTCAGTATTTCACTGTGATTTAAACTGAAGGCATCAATGCTGACTTTTGGATTGGTTTACTTACTGACACTGAAAGGATTGTGGAGATTATTTGCTTAGTTATTTGTAAATACGTTTAAACGATGTGTACTTGATCTATTTGCTAATTTAACAACTATTCTTTTTTGGTTAAAAATAGTATATCATCGTTCTTGTCATAATGATGAGCAATTGCTCTTCAGAAGCTGATGACCCAAGCTGTTTCTCAAAGGGAATACACCAGTTCCCATTTGGACTCACGTGCATGCTCTTCATTTGCTCTTAATTGGTGTGTTCGCATGGATCCCTGTCCATGTTTGCCTGGTTGCCCCTGCAGTATTCCTGTGGGGAGATGTTTTGTTGTACCTAGTGATTTGCCATTAATACACAATGGCTTCACACCACAGGAAGCTGCAGAGCAATTACTGCTCCGTGTACATCAACACACACAGCCACTCACTATACATACAGATGATCTGGTTCTTCATTTGTAGGAAAGTATGCAGAAGCCCTTCCAAAGTCTGGAAGCAACACAAACATTAAGATAAACAGGATTTTTCTTCTAGAAATTCCACTATTGTGTGAATGAATGTACCTATAATGTGCTAATTCCAACAATATGCACAAAAACGTTTTCATGTAAGAAGACGACTCAACTCTGTGAGTCTGAAAGGAACCATAGCTGTTCAAGAAGCTGTATCTGTAGATCTGAGATGTGGCATTATCATCACTCATAACTTTAAGGTTAACTTTGAATATGGCATCGTAGTGATAAAGGTAATAATAATGACTATCAACTATCAACAAACAGCGTGAAGACCTTTTCAAAAGAATGGATTTGTTTAGTCAAACTAGATGTCAGAAAACATGGGCTCTGTTGTTTGTTTTGTTGTTGTTGTTGTTGTTCTCCAATTTCCTTCTCAATTTAGTCTGTTCCTTTCTACCTTCTAGTTACAGCCTCCATGTGCAGATATGGCAATTTGACTCACTGCCACTGCTATTTCAGAATCGTTATTAATTAGATATAGAACAGCGTGCCGTTCTTTTAGGATGATATTGCCTTGTTTTTATAGGTTAGGCTGCTTCTGCGTTCTTCTTATCTTATGTACAATAAAATGTAATTAAATGCATATCAAAAATCAAACAAACTACTACTTGCCAAAAGTTTCATTCTATTTTTCAGTAGTTTTTAGTTACATACAGATTGTACTGTGTGTATATTGCAATTACGCATCAACAATTAATTCTGGTCGAGATGACCTCAAGATTAGATCACAGCTTTTCAAATTTGGGGCAATTTTTGGATAACCTCAAGATTAGATCACGTCTGGTGGCATTCTGTGGATTATATAGTGATAACATCATTGCCGAAGCTCCCCAGCTTTCTCAGCCAATTCGGAATAAATGTATCACCCACTCATTGCTTCTATAGTTTTGGCTTGTAGTGAGTAACCGATTGTCTCCTCCTCTTCCTTTGTCCTTCACCCACTCCCCTACAGGCCGGCAGGACAGCCCAGCATGTCACAAAGGTGTAATTCTGCGGCTGCCAGTCTTGTGAAGGGGGATGAACAGTATGGCCTTTGTGGGAGACACACAAAGCTGGACCTGTGTGAAGCCAGGTTAGTGTTCCTCAATGGGACCTTCAGGAACCAGGCCAAGAGCATCTGAGCAATGTCTTCACTCCCAGTCCATACTCACCTGCTCAGCTGATGACTCACCTTTGAACACCCCCAACCAACCCCCCCCCAATCGGTACACAAAACACACTTGTCTGCTGCTAGTTCAGCAGAAACCAAAAGTCCCCCTCAGGCCTACTTTAAACATAACAGATCAGCCCTGACATGCTTGGTGTCTGAAGTTTGCATCTTTAGTTTTGCACTGGAGCTACAAGGCTAATAGGAGTGGTGCCTAGCCATAAATATAAATGTAACGTAGCTTTCAAGCACTGGTGAACTGCACGCCTTTATTCAAAACAGAATTAAGTTTTACCTTTAAACTATGCAATGTACGATTGTTACGCAATTTAGTCTATTTTATAGACAACAGTATGAAATACAGGGTCAGGAACTACATAAACAAGTCTGTTGGGATTGCTCAACAGCTTAATGCATTGTAAGATGATTTAGTGATGATTGGGGTTTAAGTAGTGATAGTAGTGGTATCAGTAGTGATGATGGGGTGGTGGTGGTCTAGTGGGTAGGATATTTGCCTCTAGATCAAGAGGTCATGGGTTTGAATCCTACCTTCAGTATACCACCACTGGGCTCCTGAGCAAGACCCTTAACCCCAAGTTGCTCCAGGCAGACTGCCCCCTGTAGATAGGGAATGTTGTAAATGTAGTGAAATCACGTCTGAAACTTAGTGCATATGAAATGATGCTCCTGCTGTAATCTCTTAGTGTGTCTGAAGTTTGCCTCTTTAGGGATAAGAGGCTAGTAAATGACAAAATCTGAGGCAAAAAAGTGACATTTCCCACTATAGCTATTACTGTGGATTATAGCTCAGGTAGCACTGCTACAAAAAAAGAAAACCTCTTCTCTGCCACTGTAAATACATTGTATTTATTTATATACTGTGCATTTTTTCTATTTTTTTCTACTAGGTTTTAGTTACATACAAATTATACAGTATGTACATTGGAATTACGTATCAACGATGCATTCTGGTCAAGATTAGAACACGGCTGCTGGCATTCTGTGTATTATATAGTGATAATGTCATTGCTGTTGCTGCTGTTTTCTATTTTTGCACAATTATTCACTGCTGTCTACCTCACTCATTGCATTCATTTGTATTTTTGCACACTTAATGACTGACAGAATGTAATATACAGTATAATATTGTGTTCACTCACACTAGTACTGGTACTGCTCCTTTCAACTGCACTGTGTGTCGTCTTGTCCTGTAAATGATTGTACGGCTGCTCTAATGTTTTTTACTCTCTCTCTTTAGTCCCGTCCTGCACCTGTATAGTGTTTTCAGTTCTGTTCTTTGTGTTGGACCATGGTTCTGTTTCGTTTCACTGTGTCCTGATTATAGGTTTGACATGATTAAAAATAACTACAAGTGGAGCTGAACTGACTAAACACACCAAAATAAATACATTTCTATTGAGTTTTGACAGTTTTATGGTCACATTTTGAGAAAAGACATCAATTTATCCAAAAATCCAGAATCCAAATTTGTCATTTCTCGTTTTAAATAACAAACACAAACACAGATTCTTCATTAGGCTAATTCCCTTCACCCCTTGATTAGTAACAGAGCTGTTGTTTGTCAGGTCCGTGTGTTTAAAGTCTAGTCGGAGCTGGTCTGTGGCGTGACCGCCCCTCAGGCCGGCAGCAGTGTGGGGGCGCATTAGAGAATCAGGGGCAGGAATGTGCAGACTGTGTCAGAAAGTGTGCCAGCCAAAGAGCATTTCTATTGATGACGAGGATTAATGTCTTAAAAGAGCCCCATTCCGCTCGGTCTAATTTAGGCCTGAATGAATGCGGCGCTTATGTTTCTCTGTGTGTGACCCCCCTGCTAAAGCCTCTAAAGCCTCGTTGCCACGTTGCCTTCAGTTAAACTTGCCAGTCTAATTCACATCCAGTCTGTCTGCCCCTTGGCCCTCTGGGAAATACCTGCCCGAGGTAAGCCGAGGATGGTTACCAAGGCAACCGCTGGTGGGAGAAACCCAATCCGGCGAGGGGCCAAGGACTTTGAAAAGCAGTGTGTGTGTGTGTGTGTGAGACTGCACTTTGAGGGCCTCCCTACTGAAGACACTCATGCCGCATGCCAGACATAGTTACTGATCCACATTCGCAATGTCCTGCTCAGAGGGGCTTTACAGGGGATAACAGTACTTGTTGTGATAAAAGATAAGACATACAAAAACATAAAATGTCTATAAAATATGTACTGAACTGACCACATCTGAAACTTTTAAGCAACACACAATCAACAGTACATATCCGTTATTGACCACTTAGGCCTCGTTCACACGGGCGTCTGAATCAGGCGGTTTTCTGGCGTTCGTGGCACCAGGTGAGCGCGGACTGAGAAGAAAACGACGGTACTGCATTTACATGGCATTCGGTTGACGTTGTGGAGGACTGAATATGTCCCACGATTCAATTGTTTCAGGAACCACGTCAAGTTTTGAAGGAAAATGTAAAACTACAAATCCCAACACGTAAACAATCTGGAGAGAATGATTACTGCCCCCACA
>JBBPCY010000109.1:45060691-45076484 GCA_037974405.1 Brachyalestes nurse | reverse complement strand
TCAGAGTGTATCAGTAAACTCTGATTTCAGTAAATATAAACAGTGTAAAAGAGTCTAGAACCGGTGTTTACTCTCAGAACTCAGAGTGTATCAATAAACTCTGATTTCAGTAAATATTAACAGTGTAAAACAGTCTAGAACCGGTGTTTACCCTCAGAGCTCAGAGTGTATCAGGAAACTGTGGTTTCAGGAAATATCATCAAAGTAAAACAGTCTAGAACCGGTGTTTGTTCTCCGAGACACTCACCGTTTGCTGCTCCCTGCTGCTCACGTACTAAGGGTTAACTTTGTGTATCTTAATCTTAATTTGATATTTGTCCTGAAATATGTCTCAGAAACTGTGTTTCCTGTTCCTTTAGTACCTGAGATCTCTGTACTTGAGGAGGAACACAAGACTGACCTTCAGGCGCTGGGCTTGAATGAGCTGCTTGCAGTTCGGCCATGCTTTTGCAAAGACGACCTGAAGGAAATCTCCACAAGGAAGGTGTTGTTTTACAGTGCTGACCTCCTGGTACTGGACACAGCAAGAAAAATGCATGAACTTCGAGAGAGTAACTTTCTTCTGAGCTTATTTGTGGATCGTGCAATTGCACTAGAAACTGTGAACTCTGGCCCTGTGCCACTGAGTCTCAAGGCTGTAATTTCACAAATCTGGCAACCCTCCGTCAGAGACTTTAACATGTTAGGTATTAGGATTGCACAAGGATCCGTTACCTTTAAAGAAGTCGACAAGGTGGTGGATGGGTGTGGAGATGAAGGGGAGGGTACGAAGATCAAGAAGGAGCTGCATCTCATGGCCAGTATGATGGAGGCTTATGAAGGCCTGGAGAAAAACTGGGCTGAACTGAGGCTCGGTCAAATCCAGGAGTACAGACAGCTTCACTGTGCGGCGGGGGCCGCCAACGCAATACTGGAGATAAGAGACAGACTCGACCTTCGAGGAGACTTCAGCCACATATACAGCCTTACTGAGCTGGTACGAGAAATTTGAACTCATAGTAACTTTACCTTGAACTGTTTATCAACTTTATTTACGTAAGAATTTGTTATGCAGAGAGAAGACTCCTTCAGACAGAAGACTCTAGGGTCGCTAAGCGAAGACCTCATCAGTGCCAAGAACAGACTGTCAGGTGTCAAGCATCAGCACACGGCCTGTCTGGAGGCGTACCTAGAGAGTGAAAAACTAATCCGCTGGGTTAAGACATCTATTGAGAGTGAGTTATGGATTATTAACTCTATTCTGTTGAACGGTCTCAAGTATTGTCTTGCTTTCAGAGTCGATGGACAAATCCATCCTTAATTCTACCTAATTATTCGATTCTTCCTGAATCTGTCCTCATAATTTTTTTGACTGGTGATGTCCATATAAATAATTATGGTTAACAAGCTAATTGTCTAGTATATAAGACTAATTGGTACTTAATCTAATACCACAGATAATGAGTTTAACACACAACATACAATGTCTACAGTTACACAATCTTGCAAACATTATTCTTCTCTTTATTATTATTATTATTATTATTATTATTATTATTGTTATTGTTATTGTTATTATTTTATGTTCATATTTTGTTACCTAAAAGATGAAAACATACCCAGTTCTCACACTACATAATTCAGTCATCTTAATTGTAATAATGGTGTAACTATGTAATAACCATGTAATTATGTAATAATAATCATGTAATTATGTAATAACCATGACAGACCAAATACATGCTGTTACTTATCTTTGAGCAGATCTGAGTGAGCTGAAGTTCTTTATGAATTTGGCTGGAGAAAGTGATGCTGACATCGACCGGCTGTCCAGTTTCCGGGACGCTGTGACAGGCTACAGCTCGTTGCTGTATTCCCTGCCTCCGGAGGCTGGCTTTGAAGAGCTAATTGCCTGTGCTCAGCAAGTCTGGTACTATCTCCAAAAAGATGAGAAACTTACAGAAAAATTGGTAAGCATGTTTGTTATAATTACACATTTGTCCTGTTGTTACTTCTGAAAGAGTTATAGTCAGTTCCACAATTGTTGGCACCCTTAGTAAAGGTAATGAAAAAAGGTTATCACAATTATTGGCATCCTTTCATTTTCACTTCTTTCAAACTCCTTCATCAACATAACAGCAAGTCTTCTCCTTCTTATACTTGATGAAATTGGAGATTACAGGGCAAAGATTCTAAAGGTCACTCAACAGTACAGAAGGTCTCAGAATCCTTCAGGGTCTTTTCTTTTGGACTTTCCACTCAGCTCACCTCACTGGCTTTAGACACCTCACTGGTTTTTCTCGACTGGGATGGTCACTTCAAAAGCTTCAGGCTAGCATATATTTACATTTCCTGAAACATCATGGAGTCTAATATCTTAACAGGATTCACAGATCCTCCACCGTACTTAACAGTGGAGTTAAGATTCTAAGAACTTTTATTTGTGGATTCTGTAATCTTCCAAATACTGATGAATGACTAATTACAATCAGAATCTGTTTATTGTCATTGTAGCAGCTGTACAACCAAATTTATAGTAATATATAGTAATAACCTACTGAAACAAGAAGTCGGTGTTGACCACTGTTTACCATTATTTATGAGAGAACTTGCATCACTTACAATTTATAGGAATTTCAAGAGTGTTTATAACTGTGACACATGTGGTTTGTATAGTTTTGTTGTGATAAGCTTTTTTGTCTTCTTAAAATTTACTTCCATTCCATTTTATTATACTACCAGTGTGAGACATTTAAATGACCATTTTTTTAACCTATTTTTACCATGCCAAAATTATATAGTGATACATTTCTCTGTATTTGGAAGTAAACATGACTATACTAGATGTATGTAACATGCTAACAGTGTCTCCTCTCTGTAGAAAGACTCTTCCCGCTGGCTGGACTGGTTGAAAAGTGTGAGGGATACTCATGGCTCTGTTGAACAGTCTTCTCTTTCTCTGGCCTCTGCTATTAATGCTCATGGGGTGTACTGTGTACAGTGGCCAGCAGACACTTCTGGAAAGGTGAGTGGACAGTAGCAGTAGAAGGACATAAGCAACGGAGTGTTTGTGGAACAGTCTGAAGAAATGTCCATTTGTTTCCAATGTTTAGAAATGTCTGGGGAGCGTCTTATACGTGAAAGTGCTAAACAATGACAAGGACAAGACTTACAGCCTTGAAGAACTACTAGAGCTACAAAACAAGCTGATGCTGATGTCATCCAAAGGAGAATGTGCCAAAGAGCAAGTCAGCACATTTACAGAGGTCGGTTTGCCATAAAACACGTTTTCTTATGAATACTTTGAAGGACAGGTGAAGGATACGACCGATACTGATTCTAGTTCTGATATTTTGCATTGGTTATGAGATTATAGTTAGAAATGATGATAAAAAGATTCCGTTAACACTAATGGATGGATTGTACCTCTTTGTTCTAGATTTTAGAGGGAGTACAAAGAATGGGACGCATTCTCTTGCAGCTATGTGCATCTGGCAACATATTCTTCAAGGATTTGGAGGCACTTGTAAAATGCAACCCTGTCAATGACCCATGCATTGATGTTCACTGTCCGTTGCTTGGGAAGCATGTTGTGTATCGTGGACATGTTGCTGAGCAGCTTCAGGAAGTATGTCGTTCCATGGAAGCCTGTCATGAAGACTGGCGTAGCTTTATGTCTGAAATGCGCTCTAGATTCTATGCACTGAATCACTATACCTCAGAGCAGGTAGTCTACCTTTGCCATTGGGTCCACAACATCTGTGTGAAAGGAAAGTCTGTGCCGCAACAAATATGGCACCTGCTCAACCCCCTTAAGCCATCCTGCACCCTAAGTGACATCAGAAACGCCTTTGCCAAAGCAAAAGAAAACATCCACCTTCGCCTTCAGGACCACCGCAGTCCTTCTTCAATTAAACTGGACTCTTTGGACAGTTCTGAGTCAGGACAGTCCATGGATGGAGAATCCAGACACCACAATGAGCCTCAACCAGACATTGAAGAAGGAAAAGATGAAGAGATCTTGAATGAATGTCCAATGTACATGAATCAGGAGGAGCCGGAGCCCCCCAGTGATGAACCAGAATCAAAAGAAGAATCAATGGAAAGTTTGAACAGCTTGTGGCACCATTTTAGAAACGACATGCTCAGATACCTTACACAGTATGTGGACATCGAGACCCTTGCCCAGTTCCTTTCCGGTCTCTCTGACATGAACTCGGTACACATCAAGCGCAAGCTACCTTCTATTCTTCAAGAAGGAAAGCCCAATCTTGTTCTTTGCCCAGCTACAGAATTGATAACAACCACACTTTCCTTTTATATGGAGAGCCCAGAGCAAAGTTTCCCTTCAGTTGATGAAGTGTTAATGTGCAAAGAGGACACAACTGAAGAAGAGGTGGAAATTTTTCTACGGCGATGTCTGGGTAGAGGTGCTCCCAGTAGCCATCAGAAGATCTATACAGCAGTCAACCCAGGTTTGCTGACCTATGATGTGGGCGTGGCCCTGGCAGAGCTTTTTGAGGCAATGGAGAGGAATGTTCTAGCTCATTATCGCATGGTTATGGTCTGTCCAGTAAACCAAGACAGATATGTCCCATCATTTTTTAGCAGTTTCAAGGTACAAGGAGGATTGAGTGTTTCTGCAGAAAGGGCCAAAGAATACCTCCGATGTCACTTGACTGTTCCCTTTCATGGTAGTCACTCACAGGTCTACCCAGATGGTGTTTCTGCCTGGATGATTACATCTAAACGCCCAGCTGTTGGTGTGTAACTGAGTCTTTATGTATATTTATCTCTGCTTTAGAAAAATTCTGTACGTTTTTCTCACTTGCCATGATTGTCTCTTGGCAGGAAAATCGCTCTACATTACACGGATGTTCCAGGAGTTTAAGTCAAAGTTTCCTGCAGCCAGTTATCTGCCAGTTCGACTGATTGAACCGTGTGTTGATATAGATTGCTTAGTCCAGACTCTTTCTGGGAAGTTCGGACCACTGAGAGAACAGGATCCCATTCTTTTACACATTGACACTGCAGCTGTAGGTTTTGTAATAATCTTTGCTTCTTTTTTCAGTGTCACCCCTTTTTAATATGAATGACGAAGACTAATTACACTGTTTTTGAGTTTTGTTTGACATTGGTTTAACAGGTTCGCTGTGGTTTAGAGGAGTTCCTCTTCAAACTGCTTGTCCTGGGATGTTTGAGTGATAGTAAAGGGAAACTTTGGAGGAGAAACAAAGCTCACTTGATTGCAGTTGAAGCACTTGTGCCAGATTCTACTCATCAAAGACAGAATCATAAAGAGGTATGTCTTTGGTCTTTGCTGGCACTGTGAATTTTTCACTAAATTCACCTCTCTTTTATAGCCTGAGTAATTTCACTGTTTTATACTACAATTTAATACAATGATTTTTTTTTAAATTATTCATGAATTGTTAGTATACTTCTCTTTTTATTCCTTTAAGTCAAATCAAGGACTTCTTCACTTGCTGCCAACAATTCACTGTAGGCCACCAAAAGAAGTGAAAGAGTTGGAGCTCAGAAGAAGAAATCGCCCTCAGAACCAAGCGTCCTTAGACCCACTGATGGATATTCAGGAATTTGTAAGCGAAGGTGTTCAGAGGCCTTACCAGTATTTAAGGAGATTCAACAGAAATGAGAAATTGGACCGTTTCAAATATCAAGCCAAAACTGTAGAAGGAAGTCCAGTTGATTGTCTTCATCATCTTTTGTCAAACTGTGGCCTTAAGGACCCATCATGGGCTGAACTGAAGCACTTTACTTGGTTTCTTAACCTGCAGCTGAAAGACTGCGAGAGTTCTGGGTTCTGTAATCCAGACTTTTTCGGCGACACTTTGTGTGGCTTTAAGGGTTTCATAGTTAAATTCATGATACACATGGCTAGGGACTTTGCATCTCCTTCCCTGGACATCTCTGACCAGAGCCCTTCTCTTCTCCAAGTTACCGAGTCTGAGGATGATCTTTTAGCCAGGCTGACCATTCGAAAGCGCTGGGAGAATCAGTCACATCCGTATATATTCTTTAATGCAGATCACTTGACCATGACTTTCCTTGGTTTCCATGTGGAGCAAACGGGAGCTACTCTTAATGCCATTGATCCACAAAACGGCACGGTTCTGATGGGAAATGTGATTTCGTCAAAATTGCATTTGGCACTTCAGCGACAAAGAATTTCCTTCAATGAAGACTTTGATCAGCTCCCGAGAGAAAGGAAACTTAAAAAGATTTCCTTGGTTGTTGGGGCAAAGGAACAGTTTGACCCTGATCCCACATATGAGCTCACTGCAGACAATGTGATGAAAATGTTGGCTATTCACATGAGATTCAGGTGTGAAATACCAGTCATCATTATGGGGGAAACTGGTTGTGGGAAAACCAGACTAGTGAAGTTCCTCTGTGACATGCAAAGGGAAGGTAGGGATGTTGAAAACATGAAGCTGGTCAAGGTTCATGGAGGAACCACTGCTGACACCATATACAAGAAGGTCAGGGAGGCAGAAAGCCTTGCAGCGAAGAACAGTCGCGAATACGGTCTTGACACAATTTTGTTTTTCGATGAGGCTAACACTACAGAAGCCATTTTTGCCATCAAGGAGGTGCTATGTGACATGACCATTCAGGGGCTTCCTTTGAGGAAAAATTCCGGTCTGAAAATAATTGCCGCCTGCAATCCCTACAGAAGACACACTCCTGAAATGATCGAACGCTTGGAACGCGCAGGGTTAGGCTACAGGGTGAAGGCGGATGAAACAGAGGATCGACTTGGTAAAGTTCCCATGCGCCAACTTGTATACCGTGTTCATCCATTACCCCCAAGCATGATACCCCTTGTATGGGATTTTGGACAGTTGGGTGATTCTACAGAGCTCTCATACATTCGACAGATTGTGCAGAAACAAATGGCTGAAAACTACTTGCCCCTTAATTGCAAGAGTGTGATCACCAACGTTTTGGCAGCCTCGCAGAGTTACATGCGTGGCCGAGTGGATGAGTGCAGTTTTGTGAGTCTCAGAGATGTAGAGAGGTCAATGATGGTGCTGGTATGGTTCCACCAACACAGAGACTACCTTTTTCCAGACTGCCAGCGTACTGACGCGGTCCGTATGACCCTGAAATGCTTGGCTCTTGCTTTGGGTGTTTGCTACTATCCGTCGCTCGAATGCAGAGAAGCATATCTTTCCACTGTGAGCCAGTATTTCCCTCCACCACTGAACTCCAAAGAGGCTCTGGAGTGTGAGATATCCTCATGCCAAGACTTCTTTCTCGAGAATATTCCAATGAGAGAAACCATAGCCAAAAACTCAGCTTTGAAAGAAAATGTCTTTCTCATGGTAGTCTGTATTGAGCTGAGGATTCCACTCTTTTTGGTAGGCAAGCCGGGAAGTTCGAAATCTCTTGCCAAAACCGTTGTAGCGGATGCCATGCAGAGGCAGGCTTCGCACTGTGACTTGTTCAAGAAGCTGAAAGAGACACACATGGTATCTTTCCAGTGCAGTCCTCACTCTAGTCCAGAAGGGATCATCGCAACTTTCAGGAACTGTGCTCGTTTTCAAAAGGGCAAAAACCTAGATGAGTATGTGTCGGTTGTGGTGTTGGATGAGATAGGACTGGCAGAAGATTCTCCCCAGATGCCACTCAAAACCCTGCACCCACTTTTGGAGGATGGCTGCATTGACAATGAACAGCCAGATCCACACATGAAGGTGGGCTTTGTTGGAATCTCAAACTGGGCTCTTGATCCAGCAAAGATGAACAGAGGGATTTTTGTATCTCGTTGGGATCCAAGTGAGAATGAGTTAGTGGAGACAGCCAATGGCATCTGTTCGTCCTCCAAGTCTGTTCATCTCAGAATCAAGCATCTCCTGCCTAAACTGGCGAAGGGCTTTTTAAGCGTCTGTAAAAATGACAAGGACCAATTCTTTGGGCTCCGAGATTATTACAGCTTGGTGAAAATGATTTTTGCCACAGTGAAAAACACAGACCGTGAGCCTAGCGACAGTGAGTTGGTAGAGGCAGTTCTGCGAAATTTCAGTGGTCAAAGAAACAACTTTGATCCTCTTGAGCGTTTCCAAGATCTGTTCTTAAACACACATGAAGTCTGTAGGACCAGCACCTTGAAAATGATTGAACAAAACCTTGACCACACTGATGATAATGAGAGCCGCTACCTTCTGCTGCTCACAACAAACAACGCTGCCCTGTACATTGTTCAGCAGTATATATTTTCCAAGGCTACATATTCCTGCCCGGAAATTGTGTTTGGCTCAGGATTTCCCAAGGACCAGGAGTATGCTCAAATTTGCCGCAACGTGAGTCGAGTCAAGACTTGTATGGAGACTGGTCGGACCGTCATCCTCTTGAACCTCCTTAATCTATATGAGAGCCTGTATGATGCCTTAAACCAATACTATGTTTACTTCAGTGGGCAGCGGTATGTTGACCTGGGACTAGGGTCCCACAGAGTGAAGTGTCGAGTGCACAGAGACTTTAGACTGGTCGTGATTGAAGACCAAGAGAAAGTCTACGACAAGTTTCCAGTTCCGCTTAAAAACAGACTGGAGAAGCACAAAGTAGACAGGAGCACAGACTTGACACCATGGCAGTGCAGAGTTCTGGCAAAACTCAGTAAATGGGTGCATGAATTTTCACGCTCCACATCTACAAGGTCGGATTTCAGCCCAACAGATGCCTTTGTTGGTTTTCACGGAGATGCTTGTGCCAGTGCCCTCCTGCAAGCCTTGGAAATGAGAAAAATACAAAACCTACAGAAAGTGGAAGGTGGTCCTGCTGTCACAGATGTTTCCACAATAAACAGCAACTTAATCACAATGTCCTTAGAGGAGGACGGCATATCCGTGACCACAGAGGATGACGTGAAAGAAAATCTGGCACAAGGAGAGCGAGGTGTGTCTCCTCAGACCACACCTGCTGATGACGAGGAAAGTGAAATAGTAGACAACAGTGTTCAGTCTTATGAGGATCGTATGATGCCCCCTGATGAGAATGATGAAGGACTTGCTCTCATGCATGTGGATGATAGTGACGAGGCGACTGAAGTTGAAAAGGAAGCCGAGGTCCATGGCGCAGTTGCCAAGCCCGAGGAAATGGAGATAGACCCAGGTGACCTTGAGACGGAAAAGCACAAAGACCCAAATGAAGCCAAGGATGAAGAGGAGGAACTCTATGAATTTGCCAAGCACTTTTTGTTAAGATGTGCCACTCCAGACTCTGTGCTGAGGCTAAAGTACACACAGTTAGGAAACCAAGAAGTAGACAAACTTCAGAGACTGTACTTCCATCAGCAGGACCACCACTCCCTGAGAGACTTTATGGCCAGTCATTTGAAGAAGAATGATAAAGAAACAAGCAGATTCATAGAGGTGAGAAACATTTGACAAAAAATTCCAAAAACTGTATTTATAACAATTCATAGATGTTCATTATGGTACCACCTAATTATATTGAAACAACCTCTGTATTTCATACAGGTAACCACCTTCTCCAGTTTGCTCACCAAGGCCGACATGCGCAGTATGACCCAGGCTTTAGGCTTGTCCATGGAACAGTTGCTTTTACTCTCTCTGCACCAGTTTGACACAGAGGCATCTTTCTGCCGGAAGATTCGGTACATATTCTTCTAGTTCCAGACTACATTCAGGTTAAAATGTAATTGTATGTAAATGTACATTCAGGTTCCTGTAACTCACATTTAGCACTTAAGGTTCTATGTTTTACTATATTAGATTTGTGTGGCGTATATACTGCATCTATACGGATATACATTCTGATATATTCCAGAAACACCGGATGACTTTCAGGTTTCCCATGAATGAGCTACATTATTTTTGTGCTCTTTTGTTGTC
This sequence comes from Brachyalestes nurse, assembly GCA_037974405.1. Taxonomy (NCBI): domain Eukaryota; kingdom Metazoa; phylum Chordata; class Actinopteri; order Characiformes; family Alestidae; genus Brachyalestes; species Brachyalestes nurse. Next base: position 45,066,624 of record JBBPCY010000109.1, on the reverse strand, counting down.
ATTTTCAGAAGCTTCTTGCAGAATTCACATCTGTCCTGCCACATCTTGGTGGTACAGACGGACATGGAGGAATCGCTCTGCAAAAATGAGCTCATTGCTTCAGCAAAGTGAGTCGTTTTCTGTCTTCAGATACAGTATCGGCCTTCTACAGTTGCTCAAATTTCAAACTTCATTGAGGAAATTAGTGTTCCTCACCTATGTGCAAAGTTTTTAAGAACCTGGTACGGTTTGTTCTAGTTCTTTTGAAGCTTAGACAAAGTCTTCACACATTTAGCAATCCAGCAAAGTGTTGCCAGTGGCGTTTGCACATTTTAACCTTGTGTCTATCAAAATGTGTCCTCAGATACTGCACCATGAATGAACTTCAGTCCGAAGATTGCAACCGTTATGTTGTCTTTATCACAAAGCTCTCCAGGATTGCAAGTGGCAATAAATATATTGGTTTCCAAGGAGGTCAGTAAAACTCCTTTCTGAAATAAACATGGTGCCAGTGTTGTGGTTTTGCCTCATGTTACTCTCTGTTAAAGGTGCATGGCTCTCGGTGCATATAGATGACCTCAGAGACACTGATGACATGAGCTTGGATCTCTCTGTTTTCTGTGGAACGCCTATCAGCAAGCTCCTCTCCCAGCCAAGACAGTCAGGTTGGATAATACCCATTAGTTGTTACATTAGTTGTTACTTTATGTGACAAATTAAATGGGAAAAACTTCAAAAACAGTTAGATCTGAATTATTAATTGGGTATGATGCTCCCTTACAGTTTTACAAGTAGAACAAATGTCTGTCACTTTAGTTAATAGCCCCTTACAATAATGACAGTATAAACTGTGAAAACTAGGGCTGTAATGGTCCATGCATTGGTACTGAACCGTCACGGTACATGGGTCACAGTTCGGTACATGATGTCGTACGGAGAATACACGGTACGACGGATTGAAGTTATACGGATTCTACAGAATCACAGAAAAGCCAAAAAGCGCCAGTAAATCATAAACCTGGGTCGTAGTGTGGTGCAATAGTGCCACCTACTGGCGTAACACTTCTGCTGCCGTACACATACATGAAAATATAAGCAAGAGTGTGTTTACTGGTTAATACACTGCTGTTTATTTAACATAAACGAAAACAAACCAAGCCTCATTCTTTAGAACTTTTTGTTACTTAACTTGGTTGTATAGTGAACCGTACCGAACCATGATGTCAGAACTATAGTGTGAACCGAACCCTGACATTTCTGTACCGTTACACCCCTAGTGGATAACACACTAACCAACTCAAACCCTACCCACTGCCTTCCAAGCTGAGGGTTCCATTCCTGACCTGGGCAGCTCATCATGCTACACCAGTCAGAGTCCGTGGGCAAGACTCCTAACACTGCGTTCACCTTCAGCTGTGACACATAAACGTATTGGTGAAATGCTGTACATGTTTTGTATGGAGCCCCTGGCCGAACAGATCGCTCTCCTGGTAACGAGGAAAGAGTCAAATTTGCAGCTCTCCAGCCTCTGCACTTATGGAATGTGAACCCGGGATTAGGAGTGATCCTGACGGTAATGTAGCGTGGCTAAAGCTGTGGAGACCAGCCTAAACTGTATTGTTCCTCTCCGGGGGCACACTTTGTCCCGCAGGATTAACACGGGCACAGAGGTCCCTGCTCCTTCAATATGTGCCCCTCTGGAATTGGCATGACGAAGGAAGAGCTTGTTTCAGACACGATCTGGATTTAGATAGGTCTGATCCTGCTTCCAGTTCCCACACACACACACACACACACACACACACACCACTCCTCTCGGATGAGGTGGTCTAGTGAGCAGTGTCTGCACACAGTGCTTCATTAAGACTTCAAAATGTACTTTAATAAATGACTTTATATAATAATAATAATAATAATAATAATAATAATAATAATAATAATATGAAGATTTCCCAAGGATAAGATGGCTACTTCACCCCCTATTTTCCCATCTGTACTTCACAATTTTCTTCAGTAAATGACCTGATATGATAATAATAATAATAATAATAATAATAATGTTGCCCAGTGACAGTCATGCATATCCTTGATCTGTTTTGTATTTCAGGGTGCCATTGGTAGCCCTGGAGATGTTGGTCCAGAGGGTCCAGCTGGACCTAGGGTAAGCTTTTTACACGCTGATGAGGCTGTAAATGTATGTAGTGAATATTTGACACATAAAGGGCCTCACATGTTGGACCGATTACATTTTTCCAGGGTGACCGTGGACCACCTGGAGCTGCTGGCCCTCCAGGGGATGCAGGAGTTGGATTTCCTGGACCAAAGGTTAGTGAACTTTACTCAACTTTCCACTGTTTTGTCAATATATATGGTTCACTGTAAGTCACACTGTGTCCTAAACCATAGCCACAAGTCTGATCCACATTAATGAAGATCTGGATGTTGTTTGAATGGGTGGATGGAAGTTTTAGGGACATACTTACAGAAAAGATTCTGGTGACTATTGACTTTTAGTGTTAGCTTTCCAGCTTCATTTCTAAACTAAAGAAGCAGAATTGGACTCCAGTCATGTCTTGGCAGATCGGCTACATCTGGCATAAAATTATAAATTTTTCTCTGAACAAGTAAGAAATGCAGTGATAATGTTCGTAAGATCCAATGAATTGTTACTAATGTTTGTGCATTTCTAAGGGAGACAAAGGGAATCAAGGCAGACCTGGTCCCGTCGGCCCTGTTGGTATAGGAGAGCCTGGACTACCTGTAAGTTATAGAGCAGATGCTTTTTCTCCTTGCTTTTCATCCTGACTGACCGTGAGTGTTAAATCTGTCCAGAAGAGGGAGGCATGTCTTCACTGATTCCATATAACACTGATAATTCATAGTAGATACTAAATAAATGATGATATATTGTGAAGAATTAATAGTAGACACTGACTAATTCATGATAGATTCTGAAGGATTCATAGTACTTATTGAATAATTCATTGTAGATAATGAATAATTCACAGTTGGTACTGAATAATTCACAGTAGGTACTGAATACTTCACAGTAGGTACTGAATACTTCACAGTAGGTACTGAATACTTCACAGTAGGTACCGAATACTTCATAGCAGGTACCGAATACTTCAAAGTAGGTACCGAATACTTCACAGTAGGTACTGAATACTTCACAGTAGGTACTGAATACTTCATAGTCAGTACTGAATAATTCACAGTAGGTACTGAATACTTCACAGTAGGTACTGAATAATTCACAGTAGGTACTGAATACTTCACAGTAGGTACTGAATACTTCACAGTAGGTACTGAATAATTCACAGTAGGTACCGAATACTTCACAGTAGGTACTGAATACTTCACAGTAGGTACCGAATACTTCACAGTAGATACCGAATACTTCACAGTAGGTACTGAATACTTAATAGTAGATAGAGAATAATTCATAGTTAGTACTGAATAATTCATAGTAGGTAGAGAATAATTCACAGTAGGTACTGAATACTTCACAGTAGGTACTGAATACTTCATACTAGGTACTGAATAAGTGAATAAAATGAGTTTAAAGGGTTAAAGTTGGGATAAATGTTTTTATCACTTCTTGATATTGTACTAATACTGATTTATATGTGTTGAAAAGGGCCCTCCGGGACCACCAGGACTGCAAGGAAGCCTGGGTTTTCCGGGTGAGGGCTTACCTGGACCGAAGGTAGGCACCCCCCCTCCTCCCTCCCGGTAACACTCTGATCTCCGTGAAATGTGTGAAGCCTCAGTGTGACTCGCTCTCCTGTCCTTTGGTTTCAGGGGGACAGAGGCTATGAGGGTCCAAAGGGTGCACGTGGTCCTCTGGGGGTCGGCATTAAGGGAGAAAAGGTTTGAGCTGAAATCTATTCCAGAAGCACCTGTAACATCTGTCCATCTTTTAACAAAACTTTACTCAGTTGGCTGCAATCATAAAAAAAACAAGCAAATAATGCTACTAATAATAATAGTAGTAGTAGTAGCATTATTTGAGTTAATTATTATTTACAACTTTATAGAGTTCATTATTACACACAGCAGCTCTCTGCCTTACAGACAGATGAGCTTGTTCAGCAGTAGTTTATTTGTTTCCTTTTACTTACTGTTTAAAACAAAAGATGCTCAGTTCTAACCCACAGTGATTGTGGTTGTGTCAGCTGTCTTAAAAGAACTGTTCAGCTCTGTTTGGTTTATTTATTCCCTTAATTTTTCTATGTCAGAGAGTTATTCTGAATATAGGTTGGTTCTTACTGCAGGGTCTGACTAAAGGGAAGCCTCATTAACATCCCAGTCGAAGTTTGTTAGTGTGAGGACGTGCTGTAAGTTCTTTGGCTTCTGTTCTCCAGGGGAACACCGGAGCTCCAGGATTGACAGGACCAGTGGGACTCCCTGGAGCTGGGATTCAAGGAGAAAAGGTCTTTTATAACTTAACTTTGCTCTTTTCATTCATTCATTTATTCATTTTCTTAACTTTGCTCTTTTCATTCATTCATTTATTCATTTATTCATTTTCGGGTACCCGGAGCCTAAACCGGGGTCTACGGGTGGCAGCCCACAACAGCACACAGACACACACACAGACACACAGACACACACACACAGACAGACACACACACAGACACATACACACAGACACACACAGACACAGACATACCATGCACTCACACACTCACACATACTTAATTTAGAATCCCAGCTCACCTGACAGCATGTCTTTGGACTGTGGGAGAAACCTGGAGAGCCTGGAGGAAACCCACAGCCACCCAAGGAGAACATGCAAACTCCACACACACACACACACACACACACACACACACACACACACACAAAACCAATCTCCCCACACCCCCAACCCTGGAGGCGTGAGGCAACAGTGCTACCCACTGCACCACCGTGGGGCTTGCTCTGTTAATATGGGAAAAAATATAAAATGCACCCTAACTTTTACACAGGCCATCTTTTTCAAGAAATAATTGTGCATTAAAGTGTGAAAGGGCCAGTTTGGGGCTGACTGACGGCCGCTCCCCCGCTCCCTGCACTACCATGCTGGCTGGAGCCACAGGGTACCCCATAATCATTCTGGCCAGTCTGCCCTGTATAACCAGGACTCACAGACACACTGATCTAAAAGTATTTAGGGCATGTTTAGGGTTTGTTAGGATTAGTTGGGGCAGTTGGCATTCCCATGCCCTAAACCCTAACCCCCTTCCCCCATAGACCTAGCCGTTACTGGTATTCTGACTCCGCCGGGTCCTCCAGCACCCGCCTTCCGTTCCTGGAGCTTCCAAGGTGTTCTGCTGATCCGAGTGTCTGGGTGTTTTATCATCCAGTCTTAGCCTTTGTGTTCAGAGCTTCCTGGCTCTCTAGCTCTTTCTCTTTTCGTGTGTTCAGTCCAGGCCCCTGTGCTTTTGGAATTCAGGTTACATCTCATTACATTCAATTACATTTCATTCCAAAGGGCCTTACAATTTGCGGAAGCACTCCAGATTCAGGACAGAGAATCAGAGGAGAGTACTGAGTGCTAAATCTTTATGTAGGGAGCAGTGCAAGAAGATGTTTCTTCACTCATCGTGAGTGTGGTCTTCAGGCCCACTATCAGAAATGCACACAGCACATTCTCAGAGAGGCTCACCCACATCCGTCCTTCCCTTTTCCTTTCTCTCTGAGGGAATATTTCTATTAGTTCAGTCTATTCCTTCCTGGATGTTTCATTTTTCTTTTATTCTTGTGGCCTGTTTTCGGGACTGATGCCTCGTATCCAGGCGCAGTGTTTGAGCCTCTTCTGGGGCAAATCTTATGTGAAGTGAAGTGAAAGTGTCATACGTGTGCACTAGGGCCGTAACGGAACATGTATTGGTACTGAACCGTCACGGTACATGGGTCACGGTTCGGTACATGATGTCGTACGGAGAATACACGGTACGACGGAGAAG
>JBBPCY010000109.1:45040963-45051264 GCA_037974405.1 Brachyalestes nurse | reverse complement strand
ATTAAAGCTAATGCAAACACAGTTGAGCAACTATGCTATTCCTCAATCACTGGCACATAGTACACTATTTACTGCGGGGTTATTAAGGCCACACCCTCTACATACGCTGTGCAATTCCCAAGACTAAGCACCTATGAGGTTCCCATGAGTAAGGTACCCACCCCCACACACTGCTCCCGGGGCTGTCCGCTGTTTCCCTTGGTGAATGGGTTAAATGTAAAGAAGAATTTAATGCTGTTCACACTGTGTGTTGTGGTGTGTTTATGTATGACAGAATTTTCACTTTCAAATATGCCCCCAAGAAAATGTAAAGGTTTTATCCGTACTGTACAGTTTACATTAAACTGCTGTCTCCTGCAGTGCTAGAATGTAAATAGACTGAAGGTTCACAGATTGGTTACTTTCAAACCTCCCGCCTCTGAGTACAGCAGCATTTGACCAGCCCAAGACTCACTTTCTTTGTGTTCTCTCAACAATACTAAAAAAATGTGTACCGTTCTATTTTAAATGGAAATGTAGCTAGAGTTGACATTAATATTTATGTTACAAAATAAGTACAATAGTTTTCTTAATTAAAATGCATAAAAATGTAGATATTGCCACAAAAAAAAATTGCGTAGGATATCTGCGGTTTCTACGAATTAGTCAGGGTTTACTGTCTTTGATCTATGGTGTTAAAGTTTAACTAGCAACTATTACATCAAAATGTGTTCACACAGTAACTGGTAACTAGTGAAGCAGATATGCTAAATGTAAGCTAGCAAGCACAATTTCATTAAAGCCGCTTTCATTTTAAATTTTGAAGGGGGGGGGGCTCTAAAGAATATTCAACATTCATGTTTTTGTTGTTCGATGAAAGAATTTATTGTTCAGTGAAGGAATTATGCACTGATAAAATGTTCTACAATAAACAAATTTGGATCATATTTATCCATTAGCGTGCATGTCTGTTTATGACAAAACAAAATGTTTTAAATGATCCAAAATGTCAAGTTAATTCCCATTCATTTCCACAATTTCCTTGGAAAATTTCCAATTTGGAAAATATCAGTTCCAATGGAAAGTCTCTGGAAATTTAACAGGAATTTTCCATCCCATTGCAACCCTAGTTACAGCATATTTACCCCACATACTTGCATAATTCAATGGGTTAGAGCATATTTACTAGATATGTTTCATTTACAATCAGAACAGTTTACTGATCCTGGAGGAAATTGCTTATGTGATGACTCCCTCAACACATTGACACTCAGAGACACAGAGAAATGAAGAATAATATAAAATAAAATCTAAACAAAAAATGTGACATATTTACTACATTTACCAAAATATTTCACTTAGATACTGGCATATTTACCAGACCTACCTGCATATTTCACTTGGATACAGTCATATTTACTACACCTACCTGCATATTTCACTCAGAACCTGGTATGTTTACCACACTTACCTACACATTTTACTTAGATACTCCATATTTACCACACTTAACAGCAGACTTAACTCAGATACTGGTACATTTACCACACTTACCTGCACATTTCACTGAGATACCCCATATATACCACACTTACTTACATACTTCATTCAGTTATCGACACATTTACCGCACGTACCTACATATTTCATTTAGGAACTGGCTTATTTACCACACTTACCTGCATATTACACTCACATACTACATATTTACCACCCTTACCTGCATACTTCGGTTACTTAGAATCAGAATCAGAAAACTTTATTAATCACGATGGAAACTGCTTATGTGATGACTGGGACACAAGACAAATATACAATAAAAGGAATCTTAATAAATTCAAAATGAAAATCTGTTTTATTCTCCACAGTTACCGCCATATTGCATATGTACCCCACTTACTTGCATATTTTACTCACATAATGGCATATTTACCACACTTACCTGCACATGACACTCAGAAACTGGAATATTTACAACCTGTAACTAAACATTTAACTCAGATACTGCATATTTGCTAAACTTACCTGCATATTTCACACACATACTGGCATATTTACCACACTTACCTGCTTATTTCAGTTACTTAGAATCAGATTCAGAAAACTTCATTGATCCTGGAGGAAATTGCTTCAATGACGACTCACTCAATACATTAAGACACAGAGAGACACAACACAAAGACAAGAGAAACATTTAAAATCACTGACCTGCATATTTCACTCAGTTACTGGAATAATTACTAAACTTAGCTACATACCACACTTACCTGCATATTTCACTCAGAAACTGGTACAATTACCACACATACCTGCAAATTTCACACATATACTTGTACATTTTCCACATATACCTGCATATTTCACTCAGATACTGGAATAATTACTAAACTTACCTACATATTTCACTCAAATACTGGTACATTGACTACACTTACCTGCATATTTCACTCATATACTGGCATATTTACCACACTTACCTGCATATTTCACTCATATACTGGTACATTTACCACACTTACCTGCATATTTCACTCAGATACTGGTATATTTACCACACTTACCTGCATATTTCACTCAGAAACTGGTACATTTAACACACTTACCTGCTTATTTCACTCAGAAACTGGTACATTTACAGCACTTACCAGCTTATTTCACTCAGAAACTGGTACATTTACCACACTTACCTGCTTATTTCACTCATATACTGGTACATTTACAGCACTTACCAGCTTATTTCACTCAGAAACTGGTACATTTACCACATATACCTGCAAATTTCACTCAGATACGGGTAAATTTACCACACTTACCAGCAAATTTCACTCATATAATGGTACATTTACCACACCTACCTGCAAATTTCACCCATATACTGGAACATTTACCATACTTACCTGCATATTTCACTCAGAAACTGGTAAATTTACCGGATATACCTGCAAATTTCACTAAAACTGGCATATTTACCACACTTACCTGCAAGTTTCACCCATATACTGGTACATTTACCACATATACCTGCATATTTCACTCAGATACTGGTACATTTACCACATAAACCTGCATATTTCACTCAGATACTGGTACATTTACCACACTTACCTGCATATTTCACTCAAATACTGGCATATTTACCACACTTACCTGCATATTTCACTAAGACAGTGGCACATTTACCACATATACTTGCAAATTTCACCCATATACTGGTACATTTACCACACTTACCTGCATATTTCACTCATATACTGGTACATTTACCACACTTACCTGCATATTTCACTCATATACTGGCATATTTACCACACTTAACTGCATATTTCACTCATATACTGGTACATTTACCACACTTACCTGCTTATTTCACTCAGAAACTGGTACATTTACCACACTTACCTGCAAATTTCACTCATATACTGGCATATTTACCACACTTACCTGCTTATTTCACTTAGATACTGGTACATTTACCACACTTACCTGCATATTTCACTCATATACTGATACATTTACCACACTTACCTGCACATTTCACTTAGAAACTGGAATATTTAGAACACGTAACTAAACATTTAACTCAGATACAGCATATTTGCTAAACTTACCTGCATATTTCACGCACATACTGGCATATTTACCACACTTACCTGCTTATTTCAGTTACTTAGAATCAGATTCAGAAAACTTCATTGATCCTGGAGGAAATTGCTTCAATGACGACTCACTCAATACATTAAGACACAGAGAGACACAACACAAAGACAAGAGAAAAATTTAAATTCAATAAATACAACACTGACCTGCATATTTCACTCAGTTACTGAAATATTTACTAAACTTACCTGCATATTTGACTTACATACTGGCATATTTACCACACTTACCTGCATATTTCACCCATATATTGGTACATTTATCATATATACCTGCATATTTAACTCAGAAACTGGTACATTTACCACACTTACCTGCACATTCCACTCAAAAACTGGAATATTTACAACACTTAACTGAACATTTAACTCAGATACTGCATATTTGCCAAACTTCACCCATATACTGGTACATTTACCATATATACCTGCATATTTCACTCAGATACTGGCATATTTACCACACTTACCTGCATATTTCACTCAGAAACTGGTACATTTGTTATTTCATTGAGATACTGGCATATTTATCACACTTTCCTGCATATTTCCCTCAGATACTGGCATATTAACCACACTTCCTTACATATTTCCCTTAAATACTGGATGTTTACCACACTTCCCCGCGTAATTCACTCAAATACTGGATGTTTACCACACTTACCTTTATATTTCTCTCAGATACTGCTAGAGTTGCAAATTTCAACGAATTTTCAAATTTGGACACTTTCAACGGGTGCCCACAGTACAGATAGACTATTGAAGCCACATGTTTGAGCCTAAGAGCTATATAAATTCAAGTAAAGTAATATTTCATCTATGGTGTTAAAATATCGACTATTCAATCGAAATGTATTCATACACAGGGCTCTCAAGTTTTTCAAAAACTTGTTTGCTGCTTCTTCATTTGCCGAAGGTGCGCCACCTACCGTTGAGGGTGGTGCACAACGGGCAACCCAGATCCGATAGAGAAAATAGATTTTCGGCGTGAGAAATCGGAGATATGGCGTGTGGGCGTGTGAACGTGTGAACGTGTGAACGTGTGTCAGAGACGCATGAAATGCATGAGACTTGAGAGCCCTGCCTACAGTAGGTAACCGCTAACTAGTAAAGCTGGTGTGCTAAAGGTAAGCTATGGCTAGCACGCATTATGAATACACATATTTTCATGATCTGAAACAAAACAAAACAAAACAAAAAAAAAAAAAATATATATATATATATATGTATGCATGGCTTCAAATCTATATGATTTTTGTGTAATATTTAGTAATTTAAATGAGTAATTTAGTTAAAATCAATAAATGAACAGATGAGAAAATCATACGAAATGTACCAGAAGGAAATAAAGCATATAGAAGCATATACATATATATGGCAGTTGTGTTAATTCTAAGAGACGAAGGTAGGTAATGTTTGTGTAAAAGATTTATTGCCTTTTTGGTACATATACTCACACAAATATCACAAATATAGCAGAAACAATACAATATTTGAAAAATGCAGGATATGGGCTCTTTAAGTCTCAGCAGGCAGTTTATTTCAGGATGAAATATCCGAACAGAACAGAGGTCTGATATTTGCTCCCATCGGAGCCCTAAGGAGAGGTCACAGAGGTCAGAATAGACATTAATATTGATTTAGTTCAGTAGCACAGGACATCATTCACACACGGACCACTTGTGTCAGAGTAAATCCATTCAGTCATTCAGTCAAACAGTAACATAATACAGATACATCATCACTGTCCAGATAGCAGAGGACAACGTTCCACCTGTTCTAGACATGGTCCATCAGACTGAACCTCAGCATGGAACGGCACCTTCACCGACTGCCTCAGGAGCGCTGATCTAGAGTCAGTTTCTGTGATGTCAAAAATACGGAGGAATGTGATCCCAGAGCAGTCCTGCTTTGTGAGCATCAGCCCTGGTGTCATCTGTAGTGCTGAAGTACAGTTTTACAGCTCACAGTAAGTCATACTGCGTCCTAAACCATCTACACTAGTCTGATCACCTTAATAAAGAAGTTCAGTTCATTTTTACAGCTCACAGTAAGTCATACTGCATGCTAAACCATCTCCACTAGTCTGATCACCTTAATGAAGAAGTTCAGTTCATTTTTACAGCTCACAGTAAGTCATACTGAGTCCTAAACCACGTCCACTAGTCTGATCACCTTAATAAAGAAGTTCAGTTCATTTTTACAGCTCACAGTAAGTCATACTGAGTCCTAAACCACGTCCACTAGTCTGGTCACCTTAATAAAGAAGTTCAGTTCATTTTTACAGCTCACAGTAAGTCATACTGCGTCCTAAACCATCTCCACTAGTCTGATCACCTTAATAAAGAAGTTCAGTTCATTTTTACAGCTCAAAGTAAGTTATACTGAGTCCTAAACCACGTCCACTAGTCTGGTCACCTTAATAAAGAAGTTCAGTTCATTTTTATAGCTCACAGTAAGTCATACTGAGCCCTAAACCACATCCACTAGTCTGATCACCTTAATGAAGAACAGGATGAGGTTTGAGGGTCCAGAGAAGTTTTGGGTATGAAAAGATTTGGATGACTATTTAATTCTAGTGTTAGTGATGTTAGGCTTGTAGCTCCAAAGAGCAAAATTTGGACTCCAAACACATTTTAACCGATCAACCTCATCTGAGGTCAGTGGGACACTGTGATATATGCAAACACATTTATCCATATTGTGAATATATACACATACATATATTAAAATATGATTTCTGTTTGCTGAGCTATGCCTTTAGGAGTACAATCACATTTATAGGGTTTTTGCATATTAGTTTAATTGGATGATTCATGATGACACATTGATTAGTTGATGGTCCACCATCCAAAAATATTAAGCCAATAGCGGCTCTGTGGTCAGAAACAGACCACTAACGAATCTCTAGAGGAGCAGCACACTCACAGACTACAGGGGATCCCAAAAACATATTTTCTGTGTCTGATCAGAAATAAATAATTTTCTTATCAGGAGATTATTGAGTCTGATTTGCCTCTCCTAAACCCCCCTTTAGAAGAAATAAGGAGAAAAAGAAAAAAATTAACTTAAGAAGTTCTTCTGCTGATCTCATCAGTTCTTATGGATCAAAACTGTCTGACTTTGGGAGTTGAGACTTGAATTTGATCACTGAGACAATTTTCAAACTTCATTTTAAGAAGATCTTTCTTTTTAAGATCTTAACCTGGGATCGTCTGGACAAAGACTTTTCCGTTCCTCTGTAAGGTGTTTCCGATAAAGTGGATTATGGTGGAGAGCATGGTGGTGAGGGGCTTTTCAGAGGCATCTCCTGTCCTGGCTTTACCAGCAGGACCACATTCTCCTTCTTGGGCAGCCAGCACGCAGGGTAAATGGGCATCTTCAGCTCGGCCTGGAACCGGTGCAGGAGGGTCATCCCATCATCCACCGCAAAGAAGGCCAGCGCGCCGCACGCAAAATCCAGATACACGCCCAGCCGGGTCGCCTTGGGGGAGCTGATGGCCGTTTCTCTTCCCTCGTGCCAGGCTGAGAACCCCCGGCCGTTCCACTGCAGACACCAGGAGGCGCTGTTGCCTGTCAGGCAGCCGTCATCGTTGGCGCTCTGGCGGGCGATGGTCTCGCACGTCACTCCGACATGAACGCCTTCGCCACTGATGTCCACCTCGAAGTACTGCCGGCCCTGGTAGAAGCTCTGGGTCGCCAGAACCTGCTTCCAGTGCAGGAATCGCTCCGGACACTCCGGGTAGCCGTGCTGCCACGGCGTGGTGTTGGTCACCTTCCTCCCGTCCTCCGTCAGGCGCAGGAACTGATGAGCAGTGCTGGAGTCGAAACTCAGCGGGACGGCGTCTGGAAGAGACAAATTTATTGCTCAAAATTATATTTTCCAGCAATTTCATGTGTAGTTGATCAGTCGAGGCATGTTTCATATATGACACATACAGGCCAACTAAACCTATTTATGAAAGTGTGTACAGTAGCGTGCAAAAGTCCAGAGACCCTCATTTCTTCATACTGCAATAACTGCCTTCAGTAGAGAAACTGTAAAATCAAGAGAGACGCAAACGATTATCTGCTCAAAAGTAGCTGGGCTTGACTGTGATACTAACAACTTACCATAGAACCAGAGGACTTGTATCCAGGAATCTGGACATTAATCTGGAATTTACTTTATGCTTCCTGAGTGCATATAAGAGTCAGAAAACCTGATTCCTGACCACGTCTGTAATGTTATTCCTGTCTTCTGCCTGTTTGTTGTGTTGTTATTTACATTCTCCATGTTCCTTTCTTTATTTGTCTGTTCTCATTCCTGTCTCCTCCCCAGCCCTGGAGTTTCTCATTTGTTTAGTAAGTGAAGATATCTCCTGTCTTCACCCAGGGGGTGTCCAGCCGAGGTCCTGGAGGACCACTGTCCATCACAGTTTGGTGATTTACCTGCTCAAACACACCTGTCTCATCTCATCCTGATAATCGGCAGGTTTTGTATACACACATATGTGTCTTTTTTCTATTTTTCTCTTTTTATTTTGCTATAAATAAATTTGATTTGATTTGATTAGTGAGTGTGTTTGAGGAGGGGAACCACCTAACTGTGCTGGAAACCGGCCCACAGGATCACAGTTGGGACCCTTAGCTCAGATTGTCAAATAAAAATTCATAAAATTCACAAGCTGTAACAGCAAATTGGTGGAGTTTTCCTTTAATTAGAATGAAGTGTGGTGGAAAAATCACTTGGAAACAGGACAGAAAGTCTCAGTTCTCTCTCAGCTGTTCTGTGTGTGGTTTATTGAGTACTACAGCGCCCCCTGGTGCAGACTGTCAAATGAAACTTCATAAAGCAGCACAAGCACAAGGTGTGACAGCAAGGGGGCGCTATCAGTCATTAAACCACACATGGGATCAACAACAGTGAATTAAATCTCCCTGTTCTGTTTCAGAGTGATTCCTCCACCACTCCATTCTAATAAAAGTGTAACTCTACTGACTTTCCAAACATTCTGCAGAACTGGGATGTAAAGACAGTTGCTTGGTGCGACGGTTCCGGAGTGGATTGTTTACGCTGTGTGTTCTGCTTAAAAACCTGCCAGTCAAGCTGAAGGCCTCGACATTCATTTGAATTTTGCTTTTCCCTTGTGGAGCTGATAGTTTGACTTTCAAACGAGCACAAACTCATTCAAACTCATAATAAGGAACACCCTCAAGCACAGACATGTTCCGTATCATTGTGTTTCCTTACACTGGAGGAAGTCCTCTCTGGTCTTTGGCTCTGGAAGGGTTATGTTCTGCTTTACAGCTCTGATGTTCTGGTTTGTGGGCTGGGCCGTGAAATCTGTGAAAACAGAGCAGAACCATCACTTACACCATGTTTATTAATTTACTGATAATTCCATGTCTGAGACGTGTCCAGAGTGTGTGAAACAGTTCATTGTAGAGACTCAGTGTTGGTGAATGGAACCAGACGTCTCCAACACAAATCCAGCCGTTTTATCTTTAAATCCCGCATATGTTATTCAGGTCAGTTTCCTATTGCTCCGTAGCTCATGCAAATGAATTTCCTGACTTCAGTACGAGGTATTAATGCTCCACTACCTCTAAAAGTTACAGCACAGAGCTGAGCTTTTAGAAGCAGACGCCTGGTTCCTTTCACATACAATCCACATGTGAACAGTTCTGAGTCACACCCTGTTTACATCTGAAATACTTTTCGTGTGTGTAGTGTGTATGAGTGTGTGTGTGTGTGTGCGTGTGTGTGTGCTCTGACCGTTGGTGCGAGTCTGTAGGAGTGTGTGGCGGTAAGCGTTTTGCACATGGCTGCACAGCTCCTCGGTTGTCTGTGTGATGATGCTGCTGAAGGACTGCAGGAGGTCACTCGGATTGATACACAGCGCAGGAACACTCAAATCAACACTGCTCTTCTTCCACTCAGAGTACTCCTGCACACACACACACACACACAGACACAGACACAGACACACACACACAGACATACACAGACACAGACACACACACACACAGACATACACAGACACAGACACACACACACACACACACACACACACACACACACACACATGCTCGTTAACAATCACTTCCTGTACTTCTTTAATGTACTCGGTACTTAAGGACAGTTTTAATACCTTTCCTTAATATGTTCATATGATACGACAAAAGTCGGCACTGAGCCACAACTTGCTCTAGATGCTACAGGTTACAGATTTCAGGCTACCGATGTTTTGTGTTACACACAGGGGTGTAGAAATGCATTGTGATATTGCAATGCAAAAATCTGCATCACAGAGAATAATCACTCTATGGTGATATTTGACGTTTCTGTTAAACCAGCACCGATCAACAGCCCAGTCAACACTGAACACTGTCAGCATGTTTCTCCTTTTATATTTCATTCTGAATATTCTGAGAATATTGAATTGTCTTTCTATGTTGAAATGATCGAATCATGAATCCTCTGTATCGTAACACCCCTAGTCACAGACGTTACAGGTTACAGACATTTCTGTTCACAGATGGTTTTGGCCAGAGACATACGTGTGTGTGTGTGCGTGTGTGTGTGTGTGTGTGTGTGTATATGTGTGTGTGTATGTATATATATGTGTGTGTGTGTGTGTGTGTGTGTGTGTATATATATGTGTGTGTGTGTGTGTATATATA
>JBBPCY010000109.1:45014433-45026667 GCA_037974405.1 Brachyalestes nurse | reverse complement strand
TTCTCTGTGTTTGTGTGTCTCTCTGTGTTTGTGTGTCTCTCTGTGTTTGTGTGTCTCTCTGTGTTTGTGTGTCTCTCTGTGTTTGTGTGTTTGTGTCTGTGTCTGTGTTTGTGTCTGTGTGTGTCTGTATTTGTGTGTGTGTGTCTGTGTTTGTGTGTGTGTGTCTGTGTGTGTCTGTGTTTGTGTGTGTCTGTGTTTGTGTGTGTGTCTGTGTTTGTGTGTGTCTGTGTGTCTGTGTGTGTGTGTCTGTGTGTGTGTGTCTGTGTGTGTGTGTCTGTGTGTGTGTGTCTCTGTGTAGAGATCTGAGCAGAGACATAAATAGTTGAAAAAGCTTGAATTTGACGTGGGATCCCTTCTTTTTCATATTCCATGTTTACAGTCCGGTGCAAAATCTTGACCCCTTCCTTTATAATTTGTAACGAATTGTTCATCTCTGTTTATTTTTGGCTGAAATAAATATATTACCAACGTTTCCTCTCACACCTCACTTTTCGGCAGATTCCTTCATTATTTATTTATTCACGTCAGTCATCCAAGTTATACAGCCATGTTTTTATTATTCAAGTTAAAGGGCCCATATTCTTGCGTTTTATTAAAGGGCCCGTAGTCTTGCATTTTATTAAAGGGCCCGTAGTCTTGCATTTCATTAAAGGGCCCATAGTTTTGCATTTTATTAAAGGGCCCGTAGTCTTGCATTTTATTAAAGGGCCCGTAGTCTTGCATTTTATTAAAGGGCCCGTAGTCTTGCATTTTTTTAAAGGGCCCGTTGTCTTGCATTTTATTAAAGGGCCCGTAGTCTTGCATTTTATTAAAGGGCCTGTAGTCTTGCATTTTATTAAAGGGCCTGTAGTCTTGCATTTCGATATAGCAGATGTAGGAAATGTTATCATATGCAAGCCAGCCTTGGTTGGTCAGGACTACAGACTGGGGGCTTTTGAACGTAAATTAATCATGTAATTAATTATGTAATTATTATGCTTTTTTGGTACGCCAAAAGTTTGGCTGTAAAGTGATGGACTTGCTGGAAGTGTCCTGGTGGGAAACGCTATCCAGGACTCCCGACCCGTCCTCGCTGAATTACTGAGGTTATTTTCCTCCCGGTGAAGACAGGAGGGTCCTGATGAAGGGGCTGTCTTAGCACGTGCTAATTTTTTTTGTTAAATAAATGATTAGCTGGACGCCCTGCCTGGCTGCGTCCGTTTTCAAAGAGGCACCGAGGCTTTGATCTCTCGGCCCCTTTGAACCGCCGCAGAACGAGGAGTGGGCGGACAAATGCACAGGCATGCCATCCGAGAGGGGTGGAGGAGAGAGGTGGTCATGGCAACGATGAAGGACCTCACCATAGCAACAAGGGGGGGCACTTCCTTGATAATGTGACTGTGGGGTTGATGAGTGGCATGCAGTCGATGCCTTGTGGTTTGATTAGCGTGTTAAATAAATACTATTTTTAACCCAAAATATTGCAGTATTAAACTGTATTGATCCCCCGCCTTTACAATACAGACAGAACATCTGGATTGTGGTGATTCTGTTACATATTGTGATTGCGATGCTCTTTATATATTCAATGACCCATATCATCACTTTTCTAGAATGAGGAAGGGTGTAAATTTTGTTATAGAAATAGAAATGTAGTACAGAAGTATAGAAATGTACATTCACTTCCCCATGCGTACAGTGTATCCACAAAAACAACCCATTTTCAATTCATTTATTGTGATGTCACAAAACCAACACATTTACATACATCTCCTCATTCAGCTGACAGTAGTCTAGCCCCGCCCATTCATGCTGAAGTTCTAAGGAGTGTTTCAAGCCCTGTGTTGCTGCAATACAGGGCAGCCAATCAGGAATAGGTTAATTTACATCTTAAAGGCACAGTAACAAAACCAGCCTGTTTAATTCTATGACTGGAAAATGGTGTAAGAATGAATTCTGATGTATAATGAATTATATTTTGGATTCACAAACCCACGCAAATGTGATTGAAAAATGAAGGAAAATGTAGAATAAGGGCCCTTTAAAACATCTTGACCAATCAGTAGTAAATATTTAAATAGGAATAAATATTAGGGTGAAAGATTAAAATAATCAGACCTTTGTTAGATTTCATGAAGATCTCGATTCATCAGAACAACCAGTAACTCCCCTGGAGCTGTGACTGGTCACCCTGTCAGAAACACTGTGATTGGTCACTCTGTTTTCAACTGCCTTCTTATATCCAGTAAGATTAGCTCAAAAATCCTGTACAGTAAACCCCCAGTTTTATGCAGATCAGGAGTCACACGTGTTTTTTTGAGGACCGAACCCACAATAACACAGAAACTGCAAATATACGCTTTTTTTTTTTTGCTTTTTTGTTGCAATGAATATATTTTTCTGGATGTTTTCACATGAGACTCCGGGCAGGCTGTAGCCGACCTGGAAGCACATTTTTCGAATTCCACACCAGGGTTGAGCCCCGCGCTCCAATCGCGATTTCTCCACTGAGAAAGCATTCAGACACTTCACACGCCACAGTTCAGTAGATCTCCAGGAGACCTTTCCAACGAGCCCTCATTTGTATTTTTAGCCCGAGTAGATCAGGGGTTATTCTCCCCGAAAACCGTTCACCTCGCCGCCGTGTCCCAATACTTTTGTCCTGCAACCTTCCGAGTTGCATATCTCAGCGGGGAATTTAAATTAAGAGGTGAATACGGGTTTATCTTTACATTTTCTTTAAGGGTAATGCATTAAACTGAGTTTAAAATGAAATTAAAGAGTATTTGGGGGCATATTTAAGGTTTACACTATAAAAATAGGCATTTTTTTTAACCAAAACACACTGGAATCCTAATTTTATTCTATGGTGATTTTATGGTTACTTATACTGCTTACTTGTCTTTTTAATGCGTTTTATGTTTATTTTATCTAAATGTCTTGACCTGCCTTAATGTTGGCCTGCCCTGCCCTACCTGAGCACAAATCATTTACTTCTCTGACCTCCACAAGTGAGCCTTATCATACCAGGTTCGAGAGCAACAATCCTTTAAAGACTCAAACACCAGTCGATACTGAGGGTAGTAAACTCATGTCACGTTTTTAACGGAGTTATTTAGCATTAATGTGGCATCGCTCCTTCGGTTTTGAGGCACTGCCCCGCCTCAGCAGGAGTAAGCGACTGGCCTGCCTCAGAGAGGAGTGTGTAGTTAGTGATGTGCACTGAAAGACTTTCAGATTTGGATAAAAACATGCCGAGTAAATACTTGCCGAGTTTCCGCTCCTGGACTCTAATGAGTCCCTGTAGCTATGTTGGGGTTTTTTTTCGTTGTTTTTTTTTTCCTCTCTCTCTTTTCCTAATTTGACATGCTTCGCTAGGGCTGGGGCTCTCGCTTGGCAGATCCCAAATCCTTCATCCAACTCCCTAATGAATGAGCAGCGAGAGAAGAGTTGAGGAGGAATGAATACAAAACTTCACCTTGGGTTGCAATTAATCTCCAAAGCGTCAGTCAATCATCTCTGTTTACGACAAACAGCGGCTCAGAAAGCGAGGCCTGAGCTCGGAGCCCCTGTAGATCAAACCACTCCTTTAAACCGGGGCTTCATTTGGACCCTCGTGTCAATTAGCCTACAAGCTCTGTTCAAGGTAGCCGGCGCCACGTGATCGGACTCGGCTGCCGCAAGATGAGGCGGGGTGAGAGGAGACAAACTCGGCAAGGCATCGAGTCTATTATTCCGCCTGCTCCAGAAATGAAATGAGGTCTTTGTGGCGAGTGAGTAAAAACCTGTGCGGTTGTTTACGAGGGTAATAAATGTCCTCCGCAGCTTCACCTGACAGCTGCTGTCCCGTTTGACCCAAGTGTCCATTTATTGGCCCAACAGTCCACCTGCAGCCCTCGCTAATGGACCTGGCTGGTTTCCGTGAGGCAGCGTTCCACTCTCGCTGGCTTTTTGTTTCTCTAAAGACCACCAATAAGCTCAATTTACAGCTTTTTTGTTTCCCTTCCTCACATAATCCTTTCTGCACCCCCCGTCTCGTTGATGTCTCTGATGCCTCAGAGAGGTTATAAGCACCCTGTAATTAAAATCCCAGCTCAATTAGCTGGTGTCCTTGACCTTTGTTGATGGTTAAAGTCGATTCGTCCTAAAAGAAATGATTGCAGGGCCCTTCTCCCCTGTTTAACTCCCTCTGTTGCGGTAAACGGTGGATAGTAAATATGCACTGTCCTCCCCTATAGTCTCCTGTGCTGTGGTTGATGGCCTCATTCAGGAAGCTCCGGTCCCTTCAAACGAGCCACAGAATGTAGATCAAGCCCAGAAATGTTACTGGAAGCGACAGTGAAGTCCAGAGCTCCTCTCTCCGCACCTATTCCCCCGGCCTCGGCGGTCCTGTGAAGTCAGGATTGCAGGGATGGGGAGGTGATTAATAATATTAATCAGTGACATAACAGGCCTCCTTTAAAGTGGCATCATTGCACAGCGTGTATCTTCTGCTCGCTCGCTCTCTTCATTCTTGGCCGGCTTTCTGTATTATTAGGGAATTGTGCATTAACCAGAGTCAGCACTTTTCCCTGCTGCAATCTCATTACGTTTACGGGAGAGGGGGTGGAGAGGAACGAACCAAAAAAAAAAAAAAAAAAAAAAACGGAATTGGAATTGTGTGATAGTTAGGACAGGAGGTGGGTGAGGGCGGGATAAATCAGCGCCGCGGACGACAGGTTTATGTTCCTGGAGAGGCAGAAGTGGTTAACTTTAATGGGAGGAGATAGAAATGTTCAGTTACTTTATTTTCCTCCTGTACTTAGCTTGCGCACCCGAGCGGTACAATCACCCCCCCCATTCCTCGTCCGCCCCCCACCCCAGACCTCCAGCCCCCGAACTGTTTAGGACGGGTTTGATATATAGAGTTAATTCCATTCACTCCTCTGACGTAATTGATGCCTTTCATACATCTAATGTATGGCGGACGGGGCGTGGGGTGGAATCGTTAATGTTCTGCCAGGAGATTGCAGGTTCCCTCGTCACCCTTTAGCCTCGTTCAGCCCTGCCCCCTCCATCTCTGCTCACCCTCCTTCCTTCACCCCTTCCACCTGCTCCCCAGCCCCCTCCCTTTCCCTCTCTCTCTTCCCCTCTTTCTCTCTTTTTCACTCTCTGCCTCTTGTCATATTTTTCCTCCTCTGGTTAATTTGACGGGACGCTCATAGGGATGGGTGTTTAATCTTTTGTGGTGCATTCTTGAAAAGTGTCAGATGTGTTTGTCTTAATTAAGGGTGCACCAGTCTGATCTTTAGTATTGATATTGGTTCATTACAGGCCAAAATCGAAGGATCTGGTGTCAGGAAAAAAAGCCTGAATGATCATTTAACTGTTGAACTAAACTTTGAGCAAAGAGAGACACACAGATGAGAAGCAGGGTTCAGTCCCAAACGGCTCTCTGCTCCCAACATAATGTACTTAAAATACAGACTCGTGCGCAAACAGTGTAGAGGACATCCAACACAGAGCCGCTAGAGACTCAGCCATGTGTGCAGAACTCCAGAATGGACACACTGGACCCTAAACAGAAGAGGGGGAAAAAGACGGTATCGGATTGTTATCAGTATCTGCAGATACTAGAGGTTGAGGTACCAGTATGAGAATCAGACATATACTGTAAGTCCTGGGGGTGGCTCAATACCACTTTTTTGTGTTATGCACTTCAGTGGCGGAGATGATTCATGCCTGATTTCTCAGTTGAGCTGTTTTCCTTTTTGGCACAATTGGTTTAGTATACCAGTCAACTTACAGGCTGCTGCCTCTCTCAGTGTGAAGTGTACAAATTGTTCATCTTTTTGTTTTGAAACATTTCCATATACAGCTTAGAGGCCCTGAACACGGCTTGTGCCGCAACTGTGTATTCGTACCAGCTTGTCTCAGCGTCGGCTGCTTGGGCCACATATAAACACCCCTGTTTGTTTCACCGGAGCGCAATAAAGCCTCCTGGGCAAATGGCTCTTTCTCAGGTCGCCGCGGCTTTCTGGACAATAGCCGGCCCCTGCAGCCCAGCTTCACCGCGGCCGTGACCCCATTTGCAAGGCTCCCAAAGTTCATGCTGCGGTGCAGGGATTGCGGTTTTAATTGGTAAACAGTGCTTGGCCCTTTCATTCCACTCGGATCATTAAGCACCATGGTGCACCCAGCCAGGAAGGAAAAGTCCGAGTGGTCTTTGAAATGGTGGTTTGGATGTAGTATGTTATTGGGGTTGATATGGGAGGGGTTGTGCCGAAAAGGGAACCAGAAAAGGGAACGGCAGACAACCATTCCCTTTTCTTCCCTAACAGTCAACAGTTGTTATAATCGTAGGTGTATGTTGAGAAGAGTTGTACGTTCGCTTCCCTCTGATTGAGAACCTTAATCAGATCTCCAGTTTCAGAACTGGAAAAAGGAGTGGGCCTGTTAGAACATGAATCTGCTGTGGTCAGTGTTACCAAACCTGAAGCGACAGAGTGATTACCGTCACCCGTTTCTT
Source organism: Brachyalestes nurse (assembly GCA_037974405.1). Classification (NCBI taxonomy): domain Eukaryota; kingdom Metazoa; phylum Chordata; class Actinopteri; order Characiformes; family Alestidae; genus Brachyalestes; species Brachyalestes nurse. Next base: position 45,020,180 of record JBBPCY010000109.1, on the reverse strand, counting down.
TATTCCGCATGCGTCGGAGAAGCCGCATGCTTGTTTTTTTTTTTTTTTTTTCCCCGAGTCTTTCTCTGCGGGTCCAGCTTGGCTTTTTATTTGGAGAGAGATCCAAGCTGAGACATTGTGACATCCCTTGTGGTGCTTGAACTCTGCAGACTTCTCAGAGGAGTTAGGGGGGAGGGGGGCAGTGATGGTGACTGGGGAGGGGGGAGGAGGAAGGAAAAAAAAAGAACAGTGGAAAACATTTCCCCTCGGGCTCCGAGCAGAGCTTTAGATTAAAATTGAATCTGTCACCTTGGGTCTACATAGACCTTCTCCTGCTGAATTCGGAAGGGCTTTGGAGCACAGTGCTTGTGCTTTTAGCCTCGACACGTTATTTCCTTTGGTGAACTGGTGGGTTTTTTTTTGTTTTTCTCTTTTTTTTCTGTGGTAGGGTGTCATCTCGGGAGTATGCAAACGTGAAGCTGGCTTTGTCAGGAGACGTTTTGTGCCAGACGGGGGAACAAACTTAGCACTGTGACGAGCCTTTTCGCTGCTATAAAAGGCATGTTGACCCAGCGACCTCTTCAAGTTGAAACGGAGGCCACCGTGGACGCCGATGGCCCTATTGAGACAAAGTGAGAGCGGGAGAGGGAATGAAGAAAAAGAGACAGAGTGAAAAGGTTCCACAGAACTAGGGGCGGCACAATCCCACTTTTTCACGTCCTGAGTTTCTGCAAATAAAAAAAAACAGTCCGAAACAGTCACACTACATCCAAAACTGCTCCCTACCTCCTCTAGGGAGCGCTGTGTAAGTTATAAAATTCCATTTTCATGTAGTGCCCAGTGTGTCCATTCTGGAGTTCTGCACACATGGCTGAGTCTCCAGTGTCTCTGTGTTAGACGTGTTCTACACTGTGCAGGAGTCTGTATTCTGAATGCACTATGCAGGGAGCAGAGTGCTTTTGGGATGCAGCCCTGCTGCTTGTCTATGTTCCTTGTGTCCTCATCAGTATATCTCTTTTTGCAGTGGATTGCGCAAAGTTTACAGGGCTCCAGATGGCGACTAAAATGGTCGCCAGTGCGACTAGATTTTTCATTTTGCGACTAGTTTTGTAATTTCAGTCGCCAATGGTGACCATCTTTCACAACCAAGAGAAATGAATATAAACGTACAAGAAAAGTGACATCTCATAATGTGCGGATACGCTCAACCCAAGTCTGCTGTTTCTACTACACTATCGCGTGATTAGTTATGGGAATTTCATCTCTTTTTAATGAGTCGGATCATTTGCATACACATTCAGACTCTGTGACAAAAAATATGGCCAAATATATTCAGAATAATTGTTCAGCCTTACCTATGAAATGTAATCCCTGGTTTGGAGCATACAGCCCCATGCAGAACATGCATGAAGTATCTTTATCCACTACTTCACTCCTAGCGCCATATGGCGGCGGCGTTGACGTACAATGCAGCTGGTCATCTAGTCTAGTAATATTTTATGTCTGTGGTCAGTCTAGTAATATTTTATTTCTGTGGTCTGTCTAGTAATATTCTGTTCTGTGGTCTGTCTAGTAATATTCTGTTCTGTGGTCTGTCTAGTAATATTCTATGGTCAAAGAACTGAACAAGTCGGTACTTTTAGTCAAAGAACCGACTAGTTCGCCACGGACACATCTCTATCTAGATTAGTGTTGACATATTGAGTTTTTTTGAAATGATTCGCACCACCTGGCAACCTGTTGCAGAGCGTGTTCTAAAATATAGGAAAAATAAACATTAACTACACAAGAAACATGTTTTACTTTGGCAACAATTTAGTTGGGATTTCTTGTTTTGTTTTAACCCTGTTTACATGGAGACAAAATGTGCCATGACAATATATTTTATTTATATCACATTTGACAGAGATTATGGCCCTTAAAAAAAAAATTGGCACCCAAATATTTTGTGTTTAGGAGCCAATGGCTCCTAATGTTTTTATTTTGTCTGGAGCCCTGAGTTTAGTTTTTGTGATCAGTTAGTTTTGTGATCATTTGGTCTGGGATCAATACAGAGCAGATTGGTGCACCCCAACACAAAACCCTGCATGCACACATCTAGTCTCTGGAAGTGGCAAAAGTGGAGCACGTGCTCTGCCATGTTGTGGTTTGCGACTGAGTGAAAAGGCATGTGAAGGGGAGGGGGGTCTCCTCATGGTTGGATTTGCTGCAGGGTTGACCTAGACCCCCAGGCCATTTCAGTGTTTGCAGCCGTCCCGTGATTCATATGGCTTTTTCCTGCCAAAGCGTCCAGACAGGCACTGTCCCCCCACTCCATTCCCTCCCTCACCCCTCTGCCTGCCCTTTATACTGACCCTCTGCTTGCTGAAAAACACTTTGTTTAGGGGCCTTGTGCAAGAGACTGGGGGGGGGGTTCTAAGTGCCCTGCTCTTCCATGCGAGAACTGGGCCATTGCTGTGACACCAGATTCAGATCAGCGTTCAGCTTTAAAGAAGTTATTTGGTGAAAACTCAAAGTTCATGTTTACCAGTTTACGCCAGATTAGTTGGTGGAAGGATCGTCCACCCATTGCTTTCTGCTGCATGTGCTGTTCTCAGAAGGGACGCATCCAGCATTGCAATTCATAGTTGAATACAGAGGATCTGAAATGGAAGTCCCATTCCAGGTTGCGTACTTCATCATCCTGTAAAATGGTCGTGACTGGAAGTTCATTTGGCAAGTTAATGTATTGTAACTTATAAAGAGGGGATAAGGGAATCCTTTTCCGTGTCCTGGTGATATGTCTTAACCTCCCAGAAAACACCCACTCGCCATCTTTCAGAGGTTTTATCCCCTTGCTAATCAATTTACAGAGGGATGGGTATTATCAATATAACTGCCACTGGCGCCTCCCGGTGCAATAACTCAAGGGAGGTGTTTGAGCGCTATCTAAGTTTGATCCTGTGCCAGTGTGATGAATAGCTGTTTTTCCTCTTTTGTTGGTGATCAGCACTTTTATTCCGCAGTTAATCCACAAGGCTGTGCTCCGTTATGCCGTTGTAATTTTTCACCCCCAACCTCCCTCCCCCACACACCCCCCACACACCCCCGTCCTGCTTGTTTTGTATTGCATTATGTTTTTAAGGCACTGTTAAAGGAAATGGGCTCTCGTTCCCAGGAAGACTCCCTCTCCTCCCTGCAGAGTCTGATTTAGAGCCTGGGCTCTCAGAGACACTGACACACTGTGAAAAGTTAGGCAGGACAGTGGTCATATTTTACCTACCCCTTCCTGCTTGGGCGAAGGACCACTCTTAACGTCTCTGGCGTGTCTTGAAAGGATTGTCATGTTGATGGAGACGATGCAGACTTATTTACTACAAGCAGGTCTGGATTGCGCACCCCACTACATCTGACCCGCTGGTCCTACCTTCGTAGTAGCCCTAAGAAAACATATAAATGATCGATAGATTGCCTTAGACTAAACAGAAAGGACTACTGTGAAACCATTTTCCAGGAATGTTTGATTAAAGTCATGTGTGTTTAGTGGTTGCTGTTAAACGTTTGTCCTGGCGTGTTGCTGCTAATTTTGAATGTCTTGACATTTCGAATAACAGTTTTTCCTAAATCATTCATACCTAAAGAGACCCAGTCCATCCAGCAGGGAATCATTTGCAAACCGCTATTGGTGGGATTTTTCAGAGTCTGGGAATGGCATCAAACACAAAGCAGCTTTTTGCATGAGCAGCTTTTTCCTGGCATGGTGTCGGAGCGCAAGCGCGTCTTGGGTTGGCCACGGCCGCGTGTACAGGCAGGGGAACCGCCTCGCGGCGCAGCTCCGGCCCCTCCTGAGATGTGCTCCACATACGAGGTGAACGCGTCCATCCAAGAACACCCTTCATTTATCTCCGCACGTGGAGGTGCGGCTCGTGCGAATACGCTGTGTTGCATTTGGCTTTTGCAACACCCCAGAGATGCCGGAGTCATTCTTGGACTGGTCACGGACCCCTTACTTACTCATAATGCTTTCTGTCAGTCAGGTAGACAGACTCTGTGATTAAACTCACTTAGCTGCTCGAGGCTCTGGGGCTAAATCGTAGAGGTTGCGCTCCAAACCAGAAAAGAAAAGGAGCTTACCGTCACCATGTGACCAAGCTTGTGACCATTGATCTTTTCAGGTTTTTTTTGGGAAGAGGTTCTGCTTCTAGAAGTTCTAGAAGCACATGGTTTATTCTGTACCCTTAATTTTTGGCTGTTATGCTGGAGATTGGCTGCCAAGAGAAGGCTCTGAGAGAGCGAGAGAGGGAGAGAAAGAGAGAGAGAGAACAGTCCCTGTCCTTTCTTCGCTGTGCTTCCCCGAAAGGTTTGCCTGGCACATTCTTTTGGCAGGCTCTGCAGATGTTACACAAGTGCCTGTAAAAACAGGCTAAATTCGGACTTTGGACGGGAGGGTGGCCTGCTTTTTTCCCCCCCCGTTTTTCGTTTTAATTGAAAGAAAATATTTCTCTGGCCAGCCCCCCGGTGCAGGCCCGGGTCAGCCGTTCGTCTTATAGTGGCGGAAGCTTGCCCGGGTTAACTCGGGAGGTCAGAGGTCACTAACAGTCCGGTGGGTGGGTGGGGGGGTGTAATAACACGCGATCTGTTAGACGTGGACCAAACCACACTGTCTGCTCTACAGAAAGGAGTCTCTGTGTGTGGAGATGCGAGTTGGTGATTTTTGTGTGCAGCTAAACCCCCCCACCCCCTCCTTTGTGCTCTTCCCTCAGCCCTGGACTTTATCAACACATTGTTTTGCTTGGCCTGTTCCCAGCCTGGCCTGAAACGCAGCGAAAAATTGGCGGGCCCCTTCGACAGGGGTGAGCTCAGGGGTGTGTGTGTGTGTGTGTGTGTGTGTGTGTGTGTGTGTGTGTGTGGGCACTGTGGGGAGTGGAACCACCTTTTTCTCCTTTTTTTTTTTTTCTTTTTTTCTTTTTTTTTTCGGACCAGGAAGCCGTGAATCATGCCTGGTTTTCCTGTAAAGGCCCCGAGGAACTGGTCTCCAGACTCGAACCGCGCAGGCCTGGCCGTTCTCTGACACCAGCCTGGTAGGCAGATGCCAGAAAATCAATGTTTTTCTCTTTTGTTCTCTCTTTTTCTCTTTTTTTACTCTCCTCTCTCTCTCTTTCTCTATAGGGCTCTGTCCATGTGTCTATCTCTGTCTCTCACATTCTCTGTTCTCTTCTCTCTTCCTGTCATTTTTGTTTATTTCTCAGTCCATATCTCTCTCTCTCTTTCTTTGTCTGTCTGTCTGTCTGTCTGTCTCTCTCTGTCTCTCTCTGTCTATCTTTCTCTCTCTCTCTCTCTCTCTCTCTCCTCTCTCTCTCTCTCTCTTTCTCTCTCTCTCTCTCTCTCTCTCTCTCTCTCTCTCATCTCTCTCTCTCTCTCGTCTCTCTTTTTCTCTCTTTCTTTCTCTCTCTCCGTCTGTCTGTCTCTCTGTCTGTCTGTCTCTCTCTCTCTCTCTCTGTCTCTCTCTCTCTGTCTGTCTGTCTGTCTGTCTGTCTCTCTCTCTCTCTCTCGATCTAAAGTGAAGATTATTTCTGATATTCTCCTGGTCAGTTTGCTCGGGTTCTGGGATGGTTTGCTCTTTACTTTTAGCACTGGAGCTTCAAACTTGATGGATAGCACGTGAAATTGGCCCCCCACCATTTAGCACAGCGCCTGAATGGTCTGTGTGGAGCCCACCTGCTCTACCCGCTTACCTGCGCCACTCGCCCACCTGCTCTACCCGCTTACCTGCGCCACTCGCCCACCTG
>JBBPCY010000109.1:44851523-44861757 GCA_037974405.1 Brachyalestes nurse | reverse complement strand
TGGAGCTGCTTTGTGTTTTGGGACACAGTCCTGCTGGAATAGAAAAGGTTCTTCCCCAAACTGGGTCCACAGAGTTGGAAGCATGGTGTTGGTCTGCTGGAGCTTTAAGATTGTCCTTCACTGGAAGAAAGGGCCCACATGCGTTAAATTATTAAGAGGTGTGTCCCAATACCTTTTCAACATATAGTGTACAAGTGCTACTCTGTTTTTGGGCAGAGTATAGAATTCAGTGTGAGTTTTCTATGACGCTAACAAATGTATGGGAAATGCGAAGATGAACCAGGATTGCTAACAAGTTAGCTGGGTTAGGTTTTCATCACATGTATAAACAATATCAAGAAGAAATTCAAAACTCAAAAAAGACTATAAATAATAAAAGACCACAATAACAAAAACAGCTCTGAGAGAAATGCATCAGCTAATTGTTTACGTCACCAGAAACTCCTTTACCAGGCCGAGACACACCAGAGAATCAAACCATGCTATAACTTCCATTCCATCTCGGCACAGTTTCGCAACAGCACGGTTCCTGCACACCTACAGAAAAGTGCCTTTGGATATCTGAATCAACTAGAAAGCCCAGAGCCCAGAACCTTTTCCTCACTTTGGCCAAAGAAATTGCTCAACCAAAAGATAAGGGTCAGTTCTACTGGGACGTCCTGCTTTTGTTTGAACTTGCCCAGATTAGTGAGTCACCCTGTGTCATGAGATACCTTACAGATGTCTAGACTGGTGACAGACCAGCTATTTTAAGAATGCAATTTAGGGTATTGACATTTAAAATGTAAAAATCTATATTTTGGGAATTTTTTAATGTACTTTATTGAATGACGGGAAGGAAAACGAGAGCTCAGGTGGACTACAAAGTGCCCAAAAATGTGACTTTTAAACAGGAGGTAGTGCTTGTAGTTCTCGGCATGTTCCCGGAGCCATTAGCTAATGGCTTCCCCAGTCTGCAGCCAATTAGGGCCCGGTCGGAGTGTGTAAAGAAGAGACAGGTAGCCACTCTCCACGCCAGAACATCTCTCTCAGAAATGCCAGTGTGGTCATTACCGCCAGCGCTTTATAATGGAAACTGTCTGCCTTTGCCAACTTTAATTGAAAGATTTTAAGACTGGCACTCGAAGGAGACTACTGATCTTTCCTTTTGAATCCATTTTCTCCTCACTTTCTTTCCTTTTATTGTTTTGTCTTCCAAATGTCATCAGTTGGAATGCCTTCCCACTCTGAGGATTCGGTTTGTTTTCAAATCTGCATTTGGAAGGAAAATGTCACTAACAGGCTCTATTCCCGACACTCATTTAAAAAATATTTATGCATTATAAGCATTAATTAGTCTCCGAGAGGAGCGTGTGAATGAGAAACGGACAGACTATGTGCTTTCTTGGTATTTCGGATAAATTGCCTCAAAGTGCCTGGAGATAATTGCCCATTATGTGGACGTTAGTTTGTATATTTTCTATTCTTAGACACCTCCTTCCACTGCAGATGCTGATAAAGCATGAAGTGGAAGCCCGTTCAGAGCTTCTGTCTTTATGTATTCAAGGTTGCTCCACAAACGTCTATTATGTCCTCATGCTGGAGTCTCGCTGTCGTGCTCGATTGCTGCCAATTGTCCCAATCAGTGAATGAAGTGCCTTGGAGGACAGAATGACAGAAGCTGATCATTTGATTCAAAAATACCAAACTGGTTCTTCAGTTTCAATCAATGAAGTGTTTCCTCGCTGAAACACTTCACTGCACTGAAATTGGAAAATGGAATATAACCTTGATATCAGGGCGGCTTCTGGAGATACAACCCAGTCATTTATTTTCTAGCAGATCAAATGACTACAAAGATAAAGTACTGTTCCAGGGTTCAGTGTTAAGACCACCCATATAAAGGGTTTATAAAGGATTTATAATCAGGTTGATAATTAGGCTGTAGACAGTTTATAAATCATTAATAAGCAGTTATTAACAAGTTATAACAGTTGTTATACATGAATGCAGACTGACTAGTTGGAAGATCTCAGATCTTGCTAGTTTATCTTGTCTCTTTCTCAGACAGAATGTTAAACTTTTAGCTTCATCAGGTCTTTGTTAACATGCTACTACCATTAAAACACCAGATCTCGAATAATAGATGTATGACAACTTCTAAACTGATCGTTAGTGATTTATAAACTGTCTCTAACAAAATTAACAACCTGATTATAAATTATTTATAAACCCTTCATAAGAGTTGTCTTATTGTAAAGTAGTACCTAATATGTTTGCCCCAACTTACTCTGGCCAAAAGGACCATTTAACCATCACAAAAAGACTTGATATTGTCCTCAACTCATGTTCCGGGTGTTTTAAAAAAGCATGTAGGTCAGTTTTTTGGATATAAATCACTTCAGGAGAATCTAAAATATCTTCATTTTTATTTTGAGTAGCATTAGTACTTGCTTCAATAAAGTGGATGTTATCTATGCATGTGTGTTGCAAAACCTCTACTATAGTAAATTTGTACTAGAATAATTATTCATGCTGTGAATGTCATGTCCTGTTTATCATTTTTCATGCCATGTTTGAATGTGCATCCCAGAAAAATATTGTTTAGGGCTGCAGGTGTGAAGTCACACTTAACACGGTAAAAGAATACCAAGAATATTTTGGGTTTTGAGAGGGGAAGGGTCTATAATTAGATAAATGACAACCATGTTTTGATTCCCAATGGCTGAGACCTGTTTTGTGAGATCCAGGGGTGGTTAATGCTGAGACCCAGGTTCTCAGGTCCTGGAGTGCCAGTGTCTATCACAGTTTGGTGATTTCCCTCTTTAAACATCCCTTCATCTACTCACCTGTAAATAGCCAGGTTTAGTGGGTGTTTGAGGAAGAGAACCTCCAAACTGTGCTGGATACCAGCCCTCCATGACTGCTGTTACGCACTCTTGCTCTAGGCATTCTGGACATTGTAGATACGACGAATGTAGAACTGTAGAGTAACCAGGTTTCAGTCTGCTATTAGAAAAGTAAAACAGCAGCTGCAGCTTTAAACCAGGATTATTTACTGAAGGAGTCGCTGTAAAACAGTCCCTGGATGTTAGTGGGGAATAAAATTAATAAATCTGTAAAGATCCTGTATGAAATGTAGTCTAAAAAGCATACATTCACATTGTGTGATGTCATGTTCTTAGCTGTGTATTTCTTCCCGTAGGGTGGTAAAGTGAGTATTGTAGCATTATAGTTCATATTAAGGTGCCTAATTAAAAATTGCTTCACTAAAAAGTAAACCATAGCTACAAATAACAAATAATTGTAAAGCTCTCAAAAACAAAGTTTTCCAAAAAAAATCTGTCCCCAGAGTTGTCAGTGTGTGTGTTTTGTGTCCACATTGCACATAGAAATATTGATCAACTTGTGATTTCAAAACTTTCCATTAAGAAAGCTTCATGCTGCCTTTAGTGTTAGATGTGCCATGATAGTTTCTTGATGAGTCTGAGAGCACACTCAGAATGCAATTCATTATTTGTGTGCTTTTTCAGATTCTCACAAAAAGTGTGAAGCATATTCCTATTCATAGGTTTTACTGATCTGAAAGATACTTTTATGACTCAGACTTCATTAAAAAGTCAATGATTTCCCATCTTTGTTAGATCCCAGTCTCAAGAAATTGCGTAAATCGGAATGTCATGTTATTAAAGGACATTTAAGCAAGTTAAACAGCCGAAACAGACACCCTTAGGAGTTTTATTTATATTGTGCTCATTGTTCAAAGCTAATGAGCATAAAGCTCAGTCTGGACGACTGCCTGTCTCGTCTCAGTGGGGACGTGGGCCGGGTCAATACCAGGCAGCAGGTGTGTGCCGCCCCCTCTGTGAGAGTGCGTGGCAAATACAGATCAACAGAAATGTTCCAGAAGCTTCTGTCTCCAGGTGGGCCATGGTGCTATTGACCAAACATTCACCTTCATCCCGTATGTGCCCTCTGCCCAACCATGTTCTTTTTTGTTCATCTGCTTCAAATAAGCCTTTTTGATGCCCACTTTATTTTAAAACCCTACCTGGTAGCTCCACCTGTTTGGAGTATAGTCTGTTTGTTTGTATCCGTTTCCACACCTTCAGTTTCTGAACAGAGCCACTCTTGGCTGGATATTTCTTTCAGATCATGATGGGTTCATAATAGGGTGGGTTAAGCTCACTGTGTGTCCAGTGGGTGGATGTACAAAATAAAGTTTTTACACCCCAAGTCTAATGTTAAAAACACATCTTCTTGAAAGAATGCACAGCAAATACAAAGAAATTTAGTACACAATTCCTTTGTATTTGCTGAGTTTAGCATGAAATATAAAACAACAGAGCTTTGCCAGTACTGGTGGGTTGCACAACTATAACTTGTTTATATCAAAGCTACTCTCTTCAGTACATCTGCACTGTTTGTTCTTCTCTCTTTGTAGTCTTTAGTCTGTTGTAACTCTACTGTATATTGTGTACAACACCGTAGCATATGTAAATAAATATATATATAGACATAAATATTATACATAAATCATATTTATATCCTAATTTTGCACACAATACAGTATTCTTATAGTCTTTTGTACATTATTTGTAAATCATTTGTACATTGAGAGATATGTTTATATTTATAGGTTTAATTATAATTCATCCCCCCTTTTTACCCTCATTGTTGATCTGTCTGAGTGTGCTGCTGTTGTGTTGTGTTTTATGTTGAACTTATGGTCCGGGAGGATTCCCAGTCCATTCCTCATGCACCCTTTGATCCAGTCCGTGTTTTAGCTAAGGTCCAGCTCCTAGCTGACCCACACAATCAGCACCCTGCAGCCCTTGATTACCTGACTGAAGTGTGCTGAGATCTGGAGTGGGACCACAAATGTTGACCAGCTAGATGTTTTGAAGACCTGAAATTGTTGAAAATCTCTGTCTCTGACCTTGTGACTATTTTCTCTACTGCATTATCGGACATCCATTAAAACGCAGTGTAATATAGAAGAGCAAGGGAGCCTTAAAACAAGTAAGAAAATACATTTATACGGACAGTCATGTGCAAACGTTTGAGCACCGCCAGTCAAATGGCATGAATTTCCCATGAATTGACTGGGTGTGTTCAATCAGCTGTACTTCACTGCATCCATTAAAACACACTGTAATATAGAAAAAGCACAGGAGCCTTAACTGGTTGTGTCTCATAAACTGTTTTATTGTGGGACGTACAGGTAGATATTTCTCTCTCTAGAGCTCGAGTACAAACTCTTCTATTTCAAAAATTAAACACATTTCTCTGTTCAAAATACATGGAATGCAGAAAAATAAATCCGCTGTTTGGTTAGTTTGCATATTTATATATATGGTGTAAGCTACCACAGCAATCCATCAAACATCTATTGGACATTAGGGTTCTTGAAAACCATTTAAAGACATCAAAGTACAATAATGTCAATGCAAAAACGGAAAAGATCCACAAATTGTCAATGCACAACACAGCAGAGGGACAAATAAATAAAAAAATAAAAAAAAATAAATAAGAAAATAAATACATTTGTGTGTTTACACACCTGCTCACAGTGAAAGGTACATTAAAAGAACACACTTCATACACTGATTATTATTCACCTCAAATTATAGTGCACATAAATGCAAAAGAGTACTTTACCAGTTTCATCACAAGTAGGAAAATACATTCACATGTACAGTCATGTGCAAAAGTTTGAGCACCCCAGCTTGCACATGTGCAGTAGACTTGCTACGCGAAAACTCTTACATTTCTTACATTTGACACATTTTAATGCATTTAACAAGGGGGCGGGGGGCAATTTCTGCATATGGCCGCCATGTTTTGTTTTGTACTCTTTATTCTCTCAAATATACACATCATTTCACAGGTATTGACATTTATTGAACACATTATATATATATATATACTCCTATGTTTGCATTTATTGCTGTGCATTTTATATTATTTCTGTAACATTCAACAAAAATATATTTGTAATCACAGACAACATCAGCTATGCATCACAAATAGGTTCATAGGTTTACTCTCACCAGAAAACACTGGGTGTATTTTAAACTCACACTGTTCTTTACGTTGCATTTACATCTTTAAATGTGCAGGGCCTTTAAAGCTTGGTTGCTCTTCCATGTAATTTATACTTGATCATATAAGCAAATGTGGATGTATGTTAATATAACTGTTTTATATTTACAATAGTTCTGTTATATATCACTCAAATATCCCTAGAACAGTGTTTTCTGACTCCAGTCCTGGAAGCCCCCCAGGAATAAGCAAGCAGATCCTGGCTTGGGTTTGTAAAGGCAGGGGAAACGCTACAATATGCCAGATAGGGACACCTCCAGAACCAGCACTGACATACAACAGTGATAAAAGTGCAAATGTTCACATTTTACTTGTAGGTTTTGGCACACGAGAATCAGTTCAGGCTGCGTTCATGCTGGCCGTGCTTTCTTCGAGAAGCAAGTTGGATTTTTTCTATCCTTTTCAATGGCAGATATGCATTTTGCATGCTGCTTCTGGCCATTGGAGGTCTCATCTTTTATGAACAAGGCAGGGCTGTGTTTTAACAGCTGCCTAACAAGCAGCTGACCAATCAGATCACATTTTTTACTGTTTCGTTATGTTATTTATAATTAGCATGCACTCAGTTTGGCTGATTGCCTGCCAGTTAGCTGTCACTCGCCGTCAGTGTTGTAGCAACAGGAGGATGCACAGCCAACTGCGGCCTTTATTACTCTTTACTTTTCACCAGTTAAACCAATACTTCTCATAGCTCACAGACTGTTTTGAAACTCCTCATCATTGTACAACAGGGGAACACTATATGGAGAAAAGTATTGAGACAAAGACATGGCTGGAGGAGTTCAGTGTGGAAGAACTTGACTGGTCCACACAGAGTCCTGACCCCAACCCCATCCAGCACCTTTGGGATGAACTGGAACGGAGATTGTGGGACCTTTTCATCCAACATCAGTGCCTGACTTCATAAATGCCTTACAGAATTCTACAGATTCACACAGAAACTCCAAAATCTTGTGGAAAGTCTTCCAAGGAAAATGGAAGCTGTTATAGCTACAAAGGGGGCCCAACTCTGTTGCACTGACTTATCTCCATGTTAAAATCAATGGATTTGAATGCAATATAATTAAAATCCTTGTTGGAGTAATGGTCAGGCGTCCCAATACTTTTGCCCATATCGTGTATTAGTCAAAGGGGGGAATTCTGATGAAAAGTCTGGGACCACAAGAAAACTAATTTGACTGTAAAGTACAAGCAGCGTTTAAAAAGTGGACACTGGGCGCCCTCTAGTGGTCATACGGGTAATGCGCGTCTGGGCAAATTACGTCATAGCTTTGAGAACTGGTCACGTGCTGTCACTCGCTAGGCCGTCATGGATAATATTGGATAATGTCTGTTGAAAGTTTGAGTTCTCTGACTTTAGGCTGAATTACTCATTCTAAGTCAGGATTACATAACTAGATATGGGCTAGGTGATCTGGGTCTATGATAAAAGACCACTGATTTTGTGATACTACTACTACTACTACTAATAATAATAATAATGATAATAATGATGATGATGATGATAATAATAATGACTATAATAATTAGAAGACATAACAGACATAATAATATACAAAGAACACAATTTAATTTATAATCCGTGTGATTTCCGCCTGTCAATTAGAAGCAACTTAATATTAATATCCTTTAAACTGATAATATGAAGATTAGTCCGATTTTTTCACAGCAACCATTCAAAAAAGCATTTCAGAATGAGAACGAGAATCAGAAAACTTTATTGATCCTGGAGGAAACTGCTTATGTTATGACTGAACAGAGACACAGAGACAAGAACAATATAAAATATAAAGTCTAAATAAATACAATAAAAATCTGTCGGTGTGAGATACACTATGCTATATACACAAATACTGGAGTAGAAAATACTGTGGATAAATAACTTATGTTAAGTGAATGACTTGTAACATTAATTATTGTTAGGGGTGGTTATTGTTGCAATACAGATCAGTAGATCTGTAATATTGACAAAAGTTCTATTGGTACTTTTTTTTAATTGACAAAAACAGCAATATTATTAATAAAACCGGGTAATGTCTAACCAAAAATATAATGCTTCTTATCACTGGAAACTAGTAATTAATGCTTGTTGATTTAATGTAAAATACAATCATTATTAACTAGTAATGAATGCTGAACAATATAATGTAAAATTTAATAAATGTTAATTAGCAATTACGCTGGCCAGTATAACGTAAAGTGTAATAATTGTTACATTTACAGTACAGTTACATTGTTACGGTTATAATAAGTGTTTCCTTGCTGGCCGGGTTGCCAGATTGTGTGGGTTGGCCTGCTGACTCCCCGTGTTCGTCATGAGCGCGCGGCATTACGTCGAGCCGCATCAGCGCGCTCTCTCCCAGGCACGCGGCTGATTATTAAACAGGCCAATATTTTCTCTATTAAAAAATAAGAGATTGATACAGTAATCGCCTGGTAATAACACCGCAGGAGTTTGTTCATCTCGGGGTTTCGGTTCGGACTGGCAGGCGAAGCGGACCGCGTATGACCCGCCGGACCGGAGCCGGACCGGAGCCGAGCCGGAGCGGAGACGCCGGGAGCGCACGGAGCGCGGTGCCCGAGAAGAGCGCCTCCGGCCGGGGGGGCCGAGCCCGAGCCCCGGGCCGCGGGGAACGCAGAGTCGAGGCTCGCCAGGATCCGTCCTGCCTCCTCCTCCGTATTAAAGTCGCCATTTTGCCTCATTGCCTCCAAAAGCCTCTTGTAGTTTGAATATTTTCTGTCGATTTCGGAACCGTCGTGGTGTTTTTTCGGGTTTTTTTTTTCCATTTTTTCGGGACTACGCCTCGGCCCGGAGGGTTCGGAGGGAGGTGAGGGGAGAGAGGGGCTGTACTGTCGGAGGGGAGCGCTGGGAGAGGTGACGGGGTGAAGGGGTTCGGGTCCACTCGCGCCTCCTTTCCACCCTCTCAGCTCTTCCTCACCTCCTCCTCCACACCTCCTCCTCCTACCCCTCCCCCTCTTCCTCACCTCCTCATCCTCCTCCTCCTGCGGGCCGCGGGGGAGAGAGAGAGGGTGGCCGCTGCTGGAGCCCCAGTTCGGGCGGAGCTGCCATGTAGCGCCCGTGGGAGCTGTGGACACGCAGCCGGAGGGTGACCCGGGTGGCTCGGGCCGGCCGTGGGTTTGGGAGGCTCCAGCGGTTCAGGTAGGTGTGGCCTTCCCGCAGCCTGACACTCTCAGGACCCTCCATCACCAGCTCTCAGGGTCAGGGGGGGTGTCACATGCAGCATGAGGAACCAGACTGGGCAGGGTTACAGTCCTGCACCCAGGAGAGGTAGAGCATGAGTAGAAGGATGAGTACACACCCACACACACACACACACACACACACACACACACACGAAACACACATGCACACTGCACACACTTCCAAAAGCATATGCTGGAAGGTGCACACAGCACAGCACACACTAACACACATGCTTATACATGTACAGGTGTGCGGTGCCTGTGTGTGGGGAGGGGCTGTGTGTGTGTGTGTGCATGTATAAGCATATGCTTGAAGTTGAGATACACACAGCACACACACAATGCACTTGTACACGCTGATACATGCACACACACACACAGTACACGAGTTTGGCACCCCCTCTCCACATACAGGCGCTGCACACACGCGTGGCAGCCGCACATACACACGGCACACCATTTCAGAGTGTGTGGTTGTGTATATGTGTTAAATTCCCCAAATACCGCGGCACTCACTCCTAACAGCTGCGCCTCGTATCACTGTGTCGTGCCTTTTCTTTTGCGAAACGGGCGTCTGCCTGGGAAACGCACTGAGACTCAGTCATAAATAATTCGTCTTGATGCTCTTCGGGCCGGTAGGGCCCAGCAGAGAGGGTCTGGCGGCTCTGCAGGCCACATCAGTGGTCGGGCCCAGGTGTGCTCTCTTCGTAATGTGGAGTGGTTCGGGCCGAGTCTGTGGTTTCCTGTTCTGTCTGATGAAGTGCACCTCACAGCTCTGTTTGCGGTTTCGTGTTGAGCGGAAAGTCAAGGCTTCGGGAAGTGTTTTCTTTCTTCACTTTCTCTGCTGCCGTCTGGCCTAGCAGTTAGAATCCATCTCTCTCTCTCTCTCTCTCTCTCTCTCTCTCTCTCTCTCTCTCTCTCTCTCTCTCTCTCTCTCTCTCTCTCT
>JBBPCY010000109.1:44839559-44851423 GCA_037974405.1 Brachyalestes nurse | reverse complement strand
CTCTGCTAGCTTTTTATTTGTTTTCTTTTTAGTTTCTCTCTCTCTCTGTCTCTCTCTCTCTCTCTCTCTCTGCCTGAGGTGGTGTGTATTGTAAGTACTGAAAGCATCTCTTCATTCCTGCTCATGAATAAAAGGGTCTGGGAAATTTCCTTCTGATGGGCGGTACTCCACATATCGGCCTCACAGATCACTTTTATTATATTAAGGAGTAAAAAACTGATCTGTGCAGCCATGGCATAACTTATCTCTATCATTCTACACTTTATTCTATTTTCAAGTTATTTCTAGTGTCTCAGGAGTGACTCAGGGTCACATTTCACTGCATATTTTACAGTATATCACAAATAAACATCTGGAATTCTGAAATAAACCAACTGAGGATTAGAAACTGGGATATGAATGAAATAGCTGAAGGGATTGTGGTTTAAGGACCATACCATAATGTTCAGTCATCAAAGTCTCTTCATTTCATTTACTTTACACTGAAGTTTAACCCATTACACTGCATTTAACCTATTCACCCATCGGTGTCCGGGGAGCAGTGTGTGGGGACCCTTTGCTCAAGGGTTCCTCAGTGGTGCCAATAGCTGTCCTTTGATTCAAACCTATCAAACCTTCTGATGCCCTAACCACTGGGACAGCAGCCGCCCCGACTGTCCTCTAGTTCCTGCATGTCTGAGTCCTACCTGAGTGAGTCCTCGGGGCCCCTGAAGCTCTGCTGGGGAAACACCAGGACGGGGCTGGAGTTGACAGGGAGAGCCAGTCTGTTGTTGAGGTACATGTCCTCCAGCCAGTAACTATAAACCTGAGGGACATGCACAGCAAAGGAAGTGCTTTAGTCTGAAGCAGCTCAATTCTGGCTAAAAATAAAAAAGGCATAAATCAGCTTGGATTATATAACGCTTATTTACAACATGTTCTCACGCCGCGTTGCGAGAACAACATCAGCGGCTGGATATATCTGCGGGTTTAAGCCGTAACACTTTTAGACTGAGTGCAGTGATCAGTCAACCACCCGATCGATCCCTGACAGATAGACATCTGAAGTCATTTATTCGTAACCGATCTAATGTTGGGTAAAGTGGCTCCAGCAACCAGGATGGAAAGAAACGGCATCAAAAAGAAAAATCAAAGAGCTGCTGACCTGCAAAAATCAATTACTGTAAATCTGCAGCTCAGTCAAGTTCACCTATCCATCGCTAATTCGTCATTTACCCTTTTCTGTCTTCCATAAGACCACCTCATTATGGTTAAGACAATCCAGTGTTATTGTACAAATTCATTATTTAATAGTATTTAATGGTTAAAGGCACAGTTAATGGAATCATTTTGGTAATCCATTTCTGTGCATTTAGACCACAACAGTCTACTTTGACTTTTATTTTGACTTGTACTTGACTTACAGTCCACTATTTGTGTTACTACTAATTCAATTAACTGTAAGTAATTCTGTTGTATCTATACTGTAGTATTTGTGTGTATAGTATAGAGTATTTCTGCAGAGTTTTATTGAATTTATTTAGACTTTACATTTATATTGTTCTTGTCTCTGTGTGTCCGTGCAGTTGTAACATAAGCAACATAAGTTGTAACAAAAAGCATTAACGCCTGTACATGTAACTTAAATTCCAGTGTGTTCTTCATATTAACTGTCTGATGTGAAATGTGTCTGCCTTTAAAAGCTCTTTTGCAGTAATTTGTTCCATGAAGAGGTCATGGTTGCACTGCCTGATGCCTGATGAGTTGTTTTACCAAAGATTTGAAAAGTTTTGACCTAGACATGTATTTTTTTACTGGCAGAGCATCTTGGGGCCAAATAGTCCCCAAATAAAAAGTGATATAGTTCAGATTCACTGTTTTACCATAATCAACATCCATATAAACACTCAATGGGGCGATAGTAAGTAAAACGGCTGGATTTGTGTTGGACACATCTGGTTCCATTTCATTCACCTACACTATAAATAAATCTAAGTAAGTGAGTGTTTATGTCCCCCACTGAATGATGCTTTCATTTGGTGGAATTCCTATTTTTATTCTGCGACACAGCATTCATTTTGGTCCAATTAAAAGATGGCATCTGGCGTGATGTATTTACCCAGTTTTCTGTCTTCTCTCTCCTTTCCAGTAACTTTTTCTGTAGCATCTCCCCAGTTCCCCCTGGTTTGCCAAACTTCTCCACAATGGCCTTGGTCTTCTGGAACTGGGCCTCAGGGACCAGGTGTTTGACGCACCTCAGGTATGTTTCCAGCGTCTGCTGCAGATCTGGCACAGGCACTTTGGGCAGGACCTAGAGAACAAGAAATATGAAATCTGAACTTGATTCAGGTTTAGTTTATAGAACAAGCCATGAGTCAGCCAGAACCCTGAACTACAGAACAAAAGATGAATAGGAAACTTTATTGATCCTGGAGGAAATTGCTTGTGTTACGACTGCGCAGACACACAGAGACATGGTGTCAAGAATAATATACAAAGTCTAAAACACTGTGCTGGGGTATACAGAATTACAGTTAAGTAAATTTCTAGTAATGTAATTAGGAGTGGATCAGTAATACTGATCTAAGTAGTAATAGTTCACAATGTAAGACTACTGTGCACAGTAATTCGTTATTGCCAACATAAATACTAAACGTGGAATATTAGTATTTCTTTCTGCAAGTCATCAGATTGCAGAAAGAATCCGAGGATTTGCTTTTGGTAACAATATTACTTTTCCATGTATACATTTTGATATCGCAACCTTGAGTATCTGCCAATACCAATCTGTCTTTTTCCTTCTTTTCAACAAATAAGCTGTTAATAACACATCTATCTAGATGCTTTGAATCTGAAATGATTTCTCCTCTAGGGGGCGCAGTGCACGTTATAAAACTCCACACACACATTAGTGCCTAGTGTGTCCATTCTGGAGGTCTGCACACATGGCTGATTCTCCAGCGGCTCTGTGTAAGACGTGTTCTACACTGTTTTGGTGCAGGAGTCTGTATTTCAAGTGCACTATGTAGGGAGCAGGGTGACATTTGGGACGTGGCGGTTACTCATCTAGCTTCAGCATTTAGTGATGCCATCCATGTTTCAGTGTATCCATATAGAATCACGTCAAATGTTGTAATTTGTGACTTTTATGACAGTGCTCCTTTGTCTTTGTAAGCTTTATCTTACAGTAAGAAATATTTCCAATTCATGAGGCACTAAAATTGGTAAAATATGTACATTTCAACTGCATGTTGCTCAGGTCTGACAGGTCAATCAGCAAATGAAGCTTCATTGCTTTCTCATTGATTGCCTCAGTGTAGAGTTTGTGATTTCGCTGCACATGATTTCACTAGGACAGTCCTCTTGGAGAAGATTGTACCCTATTTTAATGTCCATGACTCATAGTGAAGCAACAAATTTGATCATTTTGGTTGGCCTGGACTGCAGCTTGAAGACAGTATCAATCCTGCTACCAGAAAAAAAAATCCTCAGGCTTTAGAGGACACAGTGTCCACAAGACACACATAATCGTGACAGTTGTGAATATTTCTAGCCCTGGTGGATCAGTCCTGTAACACTGGAGCGCTCGTGTCCCCAGGCCTCGCAGCATTAATCAGATGGTGTAATTGTTCGGCGCCTCTCTGAAGTTCTGCTATGTTTTTCCGAGCTCTTCTCAATAATTCATACGAATGGCTTAAAGACATACGGAGTAAAACCTTCTGAGACAGGAAGGGCTCACATCCCCTGGGTTACTGTCTTGATTAGTGAATGCAAATGATAAATGTACCAGAGTCCCATAAAGGAAAGGAATCTGTTTATTAAAGCAGTGCTATCCTTGCAAGAACATTAGAGATAATTAATATAATTAATTAGAGGATGACTTTCATGCATCGGACGTGAAGAAGTGGACGTGAAGAAGTCGCAAAGAAGTTATCAAACTTTTTCTGCTTGAATGTGATCCCTAACTAAAATGGACATCAAGACAACACCAAAATGTGCAGGCTGTCTTCTTCAGATTAGTTTATTAATTTGTAGTGATTTTATAACCCTAACACACGTGTGTAAACAGGTCAGGTGTGTCAAAAAAGGAAAATCGGAGGGACACTTGTGGAAAACACTGCTCTTCTAAATCAACAGGCGAGTCCAGAGGATACAGAGGACTGTAGACCAGGACAGACCAGAGAAGCAAGAGATATTGCTTTCAGCACCCTGGACAAGGCCACTCTCAGACAGTGAGATCATGGATTACCAGAGACCTTTAGCTGCCACATGGAAAAGCACAAGATGAGACTGTGGCCCATTTGACTGATGAGAATGGGGAATATTGTTGGATTATTTATTTATTTGTTTGTTTATTTATTTATTTGTCCTTAAGAAGGCTGTTTGAACTATGATAACTGCCAGTGCGAAAAAATAAACTAATTAAAATCTGAAGAAAAAAAATCTGTCAATATCTTCACTTTAACATCATCATCAGCATCATCATTGCCATCACCATCATCATCATTACTCCATTATTTCTACTGTTAATGGTATTTATTGTTATTAGTAATAATATTAGTTGTATATTGTTATTAAACTTAGCATCTTCACTATTAGTATTGTGATGGGTGTGTATTATAACTAATGGTATTATTGTTAGTAGTAGTAGTAATATTCTGGTTGTCAGATGTTAGTATATTATTAGTAGTACTAAAAGTATTATTATTGTTACTGTTATTTTTATTGTTATTATTATTATTATAAAATTACTTACATTGCTGTCTCTGCGGCCTTTGGATGGTTCTCTCTCCACCACAGGCATCCTCTCTCTCTTTCTTTCCTCCGGGCTGGTCGAGCAAGTCTGAAAAGCTTAGACACACACACCAGAGTTACAGGAGGCGGTTTCCAGATTCACATCTAGTAGTTAGAGGTGTCTTTCTTTCTAAAAGAAGATACGAGTGTATATACAATTATAAACGAGTACAGACCAATATAGATGAATGTGTACGAATATAGCGCAGAAGAGTGTAAACAAGTATAGACGAGTGTATTCCAGCTGGTTTAACTGAAAGGCTCAGAAAGGGCGAGAGGCAGGACAAAGGTCTCTCTGGGAAATTTTCTCATCTCAATTTAACCTGAAGTGCTGCTCTAGAGTAAACTAACCTCCCATACAGAAAGTTCAAGTAAACGCTTCAGCACGTCTGCAGGCTCTGGAGGATCTTACCTGTGGAGCTCAGTCAGAGCTGAAGGTTTCAGAAGAAGTTTCCTGAAGCGGACCGGGACTCGCAGTGTCCAGCATCCATCCCTCAGTCTGCAGTGTCCATCCCTCTTTCCTCAGCATCCCTCAGCACTCAGCATCCATCCCTCCGCTCCTCTCTCTCTCTGCCTCTCTCCCTCTCTTTCCTTCTCGGAGCTTCACGTGTTCCCATACGAGCCAAAGTGTCGAAAGTGTGTGTCCTCCGCCACAAACTCCTCCCATCTGCATCAATTCGTGGCCCGTGATGTGTGTGTGTGTGTGTGTGTGTATGTGTGTGTGTGTGTGTGTGTGTGTGTGTGTGTGTGTGACAGGCCATTTCATATAAGTGGAAAAGATGGAAAGAGCTGAGCCGAGGAGAAAGTAGTTCATTGTTCAGACGGGATACAAACTGAATACACCATTCAAAATGGAGCCAGTCCGAACCCAAACCGGCCTAAACTCATTTAATCTTAACCAAAACCAAACCTTAACCCATCAAAGCCCATTTAAACCAAACCTAAACATAACCCGATCTAAATCCGGTTAAACCAAAAAAACTCAAACCTACTTAAACCCGATAAAACTTAAACCAGTTTAAATCAATTAAAATCCAAGCAAACCTTAACCCAAAGCAATCTAAACCCATTAAAACTCAGACAAAACCAATCTAAACCGATGTAAATTTAACCAACCCCAAGCCTGAACCAGATTAAACTTATTTAAGCTAACAAAACCAAAACCTGAACCTACTGAAAAAATTAAACCCATTAAAACTTTACAAAATTTCCGAACTTATTCAAAACCGTCCTTATCCACACAAACCTTTTCAAAACCATCATAGATCCTCGAGTCCGTGTTGAGATGGTTAACTTGGTGTGTTTTTGTCGGGAGATACTGGTGTTAGTGCATTTATTTTTTTTACTGTGTACGTTCTTTAAGTATGACAGAATCTGACTGCACACTCGGCTCGCGAATGCAGCAGCGGGCGGCGCAGTATGTATGTATAATTAGTTTATTCTAGTTTATTCCTCTTCCAGTAGTCCAAGTGGAATAAATGTCTTTATTCATGTTTTTGTTTCCGGGTGTTCTTCTACATCTGAAATGACACAGCAGTCTAATTTTATACTAAGAATGTAGCTCATGATGAAAAGACAATTAAAATCAGTCATCATCAATCGTCAATCCACGAAACACAAAAGTATGAGTTTTGAATGACTTTTTATTATCAAAATTATCATCGATAAAACGAGAGCGTGCTTTTGCTCTGTTTTGGTCCGACTTTGACGCCCCACACACACATTACAGTTTCATTTCCCCTCAGTTCTCTACAATTCAGTGTCGTTTTATTCATACACACACACTCACACTCACGCACACACAACATGGACAGAATCAAAATATACACCGATTCACATTAATTTACAAATCCCTACATATGTACATGAATATTATTACAGTATTGAAAAGATAGCCTCTAAACATGTTTAAATCCACTCAGTTACATCGATTTCAAACAATAAAATTTACTCTCAGGTTTATAATCGTCTCCTTCAAATGAAAAATAACATTTGTTTATATGGAAATATAGACTCGTACAATATTTGCTTTGATTTCTGTATAATTTACACGAAGAGAAGCGGCGGGACTGCACGGTTTGGGCTGCAAAGTCCAGGAAAGTCAGCTCAGCTCGGGATAAAATCATGGTTTTACGAAGCAGGTCTAACAGGACATCAGGTCTCCCAGTGCGTTAATATACAGGTGATGCTTGGAATGAATGCTGTTTACTCTGTTCAATTTAATGTTAAAATGACCTTAAATTTTGCTAAACTGACACATGATGTTAACATAACACAAATCTGTGTTTATTTGACATTTGCCAACACACCAACTGCTCTGGATCTTATGAATTCCTAGCTATCATAATAATACCTGTTTAGTAAAATATTTACACAAACACCTGTTACTTGTTTAGTTAGTGGCTAATTTTTTTACCTGATGTCCCATAGTGACTGATGTGTATGAATAGGCCTACAGTGAATGGATGGTCAGATTGAGCAGAAGCAGAGCGTGACTGGAAGTTATTTTCGTTCAGAAAAGTCTGGGGGTAGAGAATAAGGAAACTAGCGGCTATATGCAGACTCCTGAAGACTCCTGCTTGGATTGAACCCTGGAGCTGGAGATCATCGAGTCCAGTGCGTTTGCATCCGCAGGGCATGGGGTAGTGGTGGTGGGCTTGGCAGTGTTGGCTTTGGTGGGTCTGGGTTTGGCCTTGGTGGTGATGTTAAGGGTTTTGGTGGTGGTTTTGGAGGTCTTGTTGTTGGTGTAAATGTTGTTGGAAGCACTGGTGTTGTTGGTGTTGGTACTGGCAGTGTTGCTGTGGTTGGTGTTGTTGGTGTTAGTGTTGGCATTGGCAATGTTGGTGTTGTTAGTGTTGGTGTTGGCATTGGCAGTGTTGGTGTAGTTGGTATTGTTGGTATTGGTGTTGGCATTGACAGCATTGGTGTAGTTGCTGGTGCCGTCATTGGCAACACTGTTGGCTGTGTAGGTGTTGTAGTCGCTGCTGGCAGTGTAGGTGTTGAAGTTGTTGCCGTTGGCAGTGTAGGTGTTGTAGTTGCTATGGACAACACTGGCATCCTTTCTCTTCGTCCTGGGCTCCTCCATCCTGATGGCATCATAAAGCCCCCCAGCGCCATCCAGCTCTTCCTCGTCGTCCAGAAGTATTCGTCTCTCGGAACGCGAGGGCTTGACCTGGCACACGTGCCGCAGTGCAAGCAGGGCTGGTGCGTAGAGCACGTTGGCAAGGCCCATCCCCAAGTTGAGTTGGACGAAGCCCATGGTGTGGACGATTTGTCCCGCTGCCACGGGGCCCATGGCATAGGCCACGGAGTAGGAGATGTCCGCGATAGCGTAGACGCTGCCATAGACGGAGGCGTGACGCACGTCCACGAGGAATGCCAGGGTGGGCAGAAGCGCCGTATCCACGAGGGCGATGCCAAAGCAGATGCCGCACAGGGGCAACATGAGCTGCGAGAAGGTCTTGCAGGCTGGAATCACACACGAACTGGCACCGATGATCAGCATGCCCACGGCTCCGTAGAACCACTGCATGCTCGGGTAGCGCGCGGCTAGCTTGACGGTCACGTACACGCCGAGCACGTGTGGGAAGAAGGAAGGCAGCCATGCCAGGCCCACCTGCCACTTAGAGGCGTGCATGGTGCCCTCCATCCAGCCCGCAATGGTGGGCTCAAGGAAGGCCAGCGGGATGTTGCAGATGGTCAGAGCTCCGGCCACCACGGCGATGTACGGGTCCCGGATCAGCCGGTGGAGAGGCGCGCCGGCGGGCGCGTTCTGGTGCGCGATGTTGCTCGAGAACGGCTTGGCCACGCCGAGCAGCAGGCATCCGTCCACGAGGCACACGCACGCCAGGACCAGGAAGGGCACCCTCTTGCCTGCGAGCTCGTACAGGATACCGCCGAAGGGCGGGGCCACCAGGCTGCCGAAGGAGATGAAGGCGAGCGCGAGGCCCAGCGCGCGGCTCCGCGCCGCTTCGTCGTCTCCGTAACGGTCCGCGATCATGGCGAGTCCCGAGGTGTCCGCAAACGCGGAGCCCAGACCCTGCAGGCTGCGCGCGGCGAACAGCGTGCCGTAGCTCTCGGCGAAGGCGAAGACGCACGTCGACAGGAACATCACGAGAAGCCCGATGAGCAGCGGCAGGTCGTAGCCCACGCGGTCGATGAAGGGGCCCGAGAGCGGGTTGACTGCGAGCTGCAGGATGGCCTTGGAGGCGAACAGCACGCCGATCTGCAAGTCCAGGTTGGCGCGCGTGCCCGCGCCGCTGGCGTTCCCATGCGCCTCCGCCTCGCTCTCCAGGCCGGCCAGGTAGTCCGGGATGATGGGCACGATCACCATGTACAGCATGTTGTCCAGCAGCAGCGCCACGCACACGATCCCCAGGAGCAGGGTGCGCTGCCTCTTCGGCTCCCGCATGGCTTCGCGCACCGCCGTGGCCACGCTGGGGGTACCGGGGGTCTCCATTGCCTCTCGGCGGAGCGGGACTCTCCCCTCAGCTTCGCGCGCGCCGCTAGGTTCTTTCTGCTGCGCGCTTTTGCGCGCTCCCGGTTTGCCAAGGGGTCTCGCTCTTCAGTATCGCGCCTTCGACTCTCATCCCGCTCGGGACGGTCCTCTCTCTCTTTCTGTCTCTCGCTCTCTTTCTCTCTCTCTCTCTCTCTCCCTCCCTCCCTCGCTCGCTCTCTCTCTCTCTCTCTTTCAGCAGGTCCTCGCGCGTCCTCTTCTCTCCATCTTTTTACGCACCGGCGCGTAAAAAGCACCCCAACCCCCTCACCGCCTAGTACCGGGTGGGACTCTCTCTCTCTCTCGTTCTCTCTCTTTCTTTGTGTGTGTGTGTGTATGTGTTTACGCGGCGCCTACGTCAGTGCACCCCCACCCCCATTTTTAGAGCACGAATGATTTTGCAACTTTCTCTCTCCCCCTCTCTTTTTCTCTTTCTCTTTCTCTCTCTCTCTCTCTCTCTCTCTCGCTCTCTCTCTGATCCGTCCACCTTCCTCTCAAAGGGTCAGTGACGTACGTTTCAGTCTAAAAACGGACACGCACTGACCCATCCGGTCCCGGGGTGGTGAGTGTGTGCGTATGTGTGTATGGGGGAAGTGGGCATGGGTGCGTGTGTGTGTGTGTGTGTGTGTGAATGTTCGGAGTGTGAAGGACATAAGTCACTGAGGTTCTCTGAGAGGAACAGTCCGGGTCTCTGGGTGCAGGTTAAAGTTAAATCGGTTTGGAGAAAAAACTCTGATCAACTGATTCTCCTTCAGTTTAACTTGGATTTAACATTCAATCAGCACTTCACTGTTACTGCACTGAGACCAGAACCACCCACCCGTGTCTTACTGACTCCTTTTTTATTTTCTATTCTTCTTCTCTTTCCTCTTTTTTCTTCTTTCC
The DNA here is from genome assembly GCA_037974405.1 of Brachyalestes nurse. Classification (NCBI taxonomy): domain Eukaryota; kingdom Metazoa; phylum Chordata; class Actinopteri; order Characiformes; family Alestidae; genus Brachyalestes; species Brachyalestes nurse. Next base: position 44,841,270 of record JBBPCY010000109.1, on the reverse strand, counting down.
TCTTCTCCTTTCTCTTCTCGTTTGGATATGGGACTCATTTACGGGACTTTTCCGTTAGATTTACAGTTTTTAAATTCATACTGTGCATTTATTTTCCTCGTCGAGTATAATATCTACAAAAAATCGAATCTTAATTTATTATATTCTTAAATAATTATACCACTATATAAATATATACAGCAATATCCCAACAATATCCATACAATATCTGTAATACGAGTATAATGTATTATAATGATATAAAAATGATCCAGTCTAGCAGCAACATAATAGAAATAATGTATATAAAAACGACATCAACAAGACATATAATTAAATAATACGTAATAACACATATACATATTTTATATTAAGCTTAACATCTTAATGTTAATTATATTAATATATGTGTGTGTGTGATTTTTTAATAATCATTATTATTATCATTGTAATCATTATCATTATATAATTTAATTGTAATTATTTCTCCTTTGTTTACAGTAAATACTGTGCAATTGTTTCAGCAACACAGTGGAGAACAGCGACCTGTGACTTCATCTGTTTCAAATTTAGTAAAGGAGCTTCATTACGAGTCGGAAAATGAATTCGACACTCCTCTGATCTCTGTTGTCACATCAGATCACTTTAATCTCTTAAACAGTTCCGTCTAAGAGATGGAGCACTTGCTAGGTTGCAGCGCTGGTTTCCAGTCTGTGCTGGGCTTTGCTGCTGTTCTGAACACAACTCTGCAGCGCCACCTAGGGTCCAACACCAGCTAACACACAGATCCACTGGAGCAGGGACTTTATTCACCTGTATAAATTTAACACCTTATATAGTTTTAATTAAAGGGTAAAAATCATTGTTTGTTATCAATGATTCTTTACACTTGTGCTGGTGCAAAAAATCATCCTCACGAATAGAATTTCAACAGGTGTAGCATGAATCCACATTTGTGATATTAATAATGAATGTTAGAAATAATTAACCAGTTTCCACATTCAGTTAAAGCCTAATATGCACTAACATAGATTTTTAATGGTGGGACACTAACTAATTTACACTAACTTTTCAAATGATCAATAACTTTAGTATCACTGACATCTACATTAAGTGTACATATTTTTTGCATAATTTTATTTATAGTGTTTCATGCTGGTTTTTAAAGTCCAAAATGCTTTTCCTAATCCATTAGTTCAGATTCAGATTTCAAACTATCACACTCCATTCCCTCACTGTGCTAGAACTCTGCCCTCTAAAAATAAAAACAAATAAGAGAGGCAAGTTGGTTTATTGTCATTTTAACCATACAGAAACAGAACACAACGAAACTAAACAACATGCCTCCAGGACCACAGAGCAACAAAACAAAAAACAGACCCAGAAAGAACAAAAACAGTAACACCACAAAACTACATAAGTGTGAATATGGCAAAATACACAAAGAAAAAAGAAAAAAGTGGGCACCAAAACAACAGGACATTTAGTGCAGTTGCTAAGACTGTACAGATTGTGCAGTTTATAATAAATATCAGGTGTTTACAGTGGCAGTTTGAGTGGGAGTTGTACATCAGAGGTGGACAGTAACGAAGTACATTTACTTGAGTACTGTACTAAAATACAGTTTTTGAGTATCTGTACTTCACTTGAGTAGTCTTTGCATATTTGTCTGCTTAAAGTGGTTTTGCTGTTTTATAGCCACTGTTATGGACCTGTGATGTAAAGTTGGTTG
>JBBPCY010000109.1:44819781-44832466 GCA_037974405.1 Brachyalestes nurse | reverse complement strand
GCTACTACTACTACTACTGCTACAACTACTACTACTACTACTACTACTACTACTACTGCTACTACTACAACTACTTCTACTACTACTACTACTACTACTACTACTACTACAACTACTACTACTACTGCTACTACTACTACTGCTACAACTACTACTACTACTACTACTACTACTACTGCTACTACTACAACTACTTCTACTACTACTACTACTGCTACTACTACTACTACTGCTACAACTACTACTACTACTACTACTACTACTGCTACTACTACAACTACTTCTACTACTGCTACAACTACTGCTACTAGTGATAATAATAATTATAATAATCATTACAATAATAACAATTCTGGGCATTTCACCATAAGCCTCTAGATCAAAATGTTAAGATGAACTTTGCTTCCAAGCCTTATAATGCATAGCCAGAGCTGGTGTGAGCGGAGCCACAGTCTGTCATGTTGGCAAACAGTTAATCACTGGTGTTTAGCCAGCAAGGAGACAGCTAAACCTTTGTTCCAAGAATCTACACTAATTCGATTGGGAAATGTACAGCCTGTAACATACATACGATACAGCGGCACTGTGAACTCAGTCGTGAAAAGGGGTTGGATATATTCTGCACAACACCAATTCAGAATGAGCTATTTATGAGTGCACTGTTCTTTAGAAACAGAACTATAATTAACCCATTACTGTAAATTAGTACTCAGAGGTGTAAACGCACCTGTATTTCAGTGAAATGATGGCAAGTAAAAGTAAACATGAAAGTAAAAGTAAACAACTTGAGCAGAAGTAAAGGAAATTAAGTGTCCCCTCATAGGCATACATAGCACACAGTGTGAAATATTTAACCCATTCACCAAGTGAAATATTGAGCTACCACCAATGGGGAGCAGTGTGTGGGGACGGTGCCTTGCTCAAGGGTACCTCAGTGGCGCCGCTAGCAGTCTTGGGATTCGAAGCCACCGCCTTCTAAATGCTGGGGCAACTAGCCAACCAATTACTGAGCTTCTAAGTGCACCCATAATCAGCGTAGGAGCAGAAATTAGATTCTATTCATCTCCTTGTGGATCCTTTTGGTGTAAAATAAAATGCTGCATCTCCAAAGTGAGAGACATGAGTGACAGCAAAACCACCCAGAGGCTGAACTAAAACAACAGTACTTTCAGGACAGTTCAGAATGAGCTATTAATGTGTGCACTGGTTGCTGCAAAGGGGGACCAACTCCATATTAAAGTGTGTTCGAATGCAATGTCGTTAAAGTCTTCGCTGGTAAAATGGTCAGGCGTCCCAATACTTTTGTCCATATAGTGTAGATAGGTAGATAGATAGATAGACAGACAGACAGATAGATAGGTAGATAGATAGATAGACAGATAGATAGATAGATAGACAGATAGATAGATAGATAGATAGATAGATAGATAGATAGATAGATAGATAGATAGATAGATAGACAGATAGATAGATAGACAGATAGATAGATAGATAGATAGATAGATAGATAGATAGATAGATAGATAGATAGATAGAGAGAAAGATTCATGTATTTGAGGAGAAGTAAAAGTGTCATTAAACCCACAGCTTTAACCATGGTGCTTTATTTGGTTCTCTGAAGGATTTCAGTAGGACACTTTTAAATGGGGTGATGATGGCACCCATGGTGTAACTGCAGGATTAAAATCTAAATGTGTCTGTCTGTAAGCGGGACAGTAGTCCTCCCTGCAGTTGCTCCTGGTGACCTGTACGGCAAAGTCAATAACAATCACACTCTGGATCTCTGGACCGAACCGAACACCGCTTTTACTGGGAATACACACACATGTCCATCTGGCAGGTTATACAAACTGTACACACACACACACACACACACACACACACACACACACACACACACACACACACACACACACACACACACGTGTACCCAATCACACACACACCACACACTACAAAACCATACACCTTAATTTTATCCCTTAATTTCCCAGATTAAGGCTGAATAAGGTGTAAAACTACTGAATTTCCCTCTTTTTCAAATTTGCCCCTTAAATAATAGAACCTCTTGAATTAACACCTTAAATGTAGGTTTAAGGGGTTTCACAGTCATGCCGTAAATCCAATTTTAAGGCAAAATTAAGGGGTCGGTTTCACAAATGAATAGCCAATTAATTCAAATGAAGGGGTTTGGTGTATTAAGGGGTAAATAAAGGCAGGGTTAAGCACATTTAAGTACACTGTATTTCGTGGCGACACACACATACACACATACACACAAACTCATACACACACCACATACATATACACATATCTCACATATACGCTGTTACACACAGAGACACACACACACACACACACACACAGTTATGTAATTGCGTAAAAAATAAAAAATAAACTGACCCTGTTTTTTCAAAAATGTAGTTGCCCAGTCCAAAGCTTCTTTAGATTAGCACAAATTAGCATTAAGAAGCTATAATGTCCCAATATGCTCCTGATTTTCTGTGTTGTTCTACAATGTATGGCTTTAGATTTCATGTGCTGTGCTCTGAGTGGGAGAACTGCACTGCAAAAACTGATCAAACCAAGACTTGCAATCTTTATTTAGCCTAAAAAGTCTTCTTGATCTTATTTTGAGAATAATATACTATATAAGAGCAGATTTGTAAGATTATTAAGATTGTTTTAAGATATTTTAAGATATTTCAAGAAATCTCAGACTAGAAACAAGTGAAATTATCAGTGCAGTAAGATATTTCAAGATTTCTTGAAATAGGAACAAATATCTTAAAACAAATTAAATAATCTCACAAATCTGCTCTTATGTAGTATACTATTCTCAAAATAAGACCAAGAAGACTTTTTAGGCTAGAAATAAGATTCCAAGTCTTGTTTAGATCAGGAGTTTTTGCAGTGTGTTATTGCATTTGCTTGGTTACTTTTATGCTTTTAGTGAATTATGTCAGTAACTGAGGTAATAATCCAGTGACTAAGTGAACTATGCTAGTAACTGAGGTAATTATGCCAGTGACTTAGTGAAATAATTTAGTAAGTGAGGTAAACGTGCCAATGTCTGAATTAAATATCCTACTGCAAACTGCATAAGCTTCAAATGCCATTAAGTATCTAATTTAACTCAAAGGAATGAGTCCTTTCACCCTACACCAGCTAGGAAAATGACCAGAGGGTCAGAGGTCCTCGTACTGACCCCCTGAAAGCCATGATTGCAAAAGTTTGAGGGGTCTTTGGAAAAATCTTGAATGCAGTGCAAAGTGTATGAGCAATGCAAAACTTTGCCATAAGTTTTCCACAATATATACTATACCTCTCTACTTGGAACTCGATATAATTACTGCATATGGGTGCACTGCAAGTCATTTCAGGTTAAATGGCATATTTTGTTAATTTTCCAGGTGAAAATAGGAGCCTCCTCTACAGAGAACATATTTCTGCACAGTAGACTGAATGTAGTGCCCTGGAGAAATTTTACACGCTTACAAGCTTTTCCTGCAGGCTTGAAGAGACATAGGTACTGTAAAAAAACAGTTCACCGCTAAAGATTAGAACAATATAAAGGGAGGCTTCTATGTTCAAATTATATACATAAATGAAAAATAAAAATGGACATGTTTTCTCTTGACTGCAACAATTTGCTGGCCTTGTTTACTGCTCAAATACTATATAACTACTAATGCTACTACTAAAAATAAATAAAATAATAATAATAATAATAATAATAATAATAATAATAATAATAATAATGAGAATAATAACTCCTACTAATAATTCTTGAAAAAAAATCTTGAATGTTATCCAAAACATATGAGCAACACAAAACTTTGCCACAATTTCAGACGCCAGCACCAGCACCAGATTGTTCTTGTTCGTTACACGCTAGTGCATGTAAACAGATTGAAACTGGTTTGATCCTACAGGCCAAAAGCTACAGTCCACGTGCCAAAGGTGTGACAAACTTTCACCATGGTGCATTCACACAGAGGCACATTCAAACCTGTACCTCTTAAAACATGACTGCTATTGATTAAATTACATCATGGTCATTAGATTAAATCAACCCGTCATTATCACTGAATATGAAATATGTTTTTACTCTCTGCTGCCACCCAGTGGTCTTAATAGGTTCCATTTTGTTGCTCGTTTCTCTTTTATCATAATTGATACTTCCCATAAAATAATATTTATATTTTATAATTAACTATACTTTGAGTATTTGTTTTAGAGAGTTCATTTTTAATTCACACATTCCTGTTACAATATGTAACAAATCACATTCATACATTCCAAGGATGAGCGCTCCATGATGCTGAAATGGATGTAACATTCTGTCAGATGAGGAGACAGATGAGTCTGAATGGATTTTTGCTAACCTAGATACAGAGACTGATGCTACGGAAACTGAAGAGTTTAAAACTTGTGTGTTTTTGTGGTCAATTGAGCTGCTTTGCTCAAATGAAGAGCCAAGTTTAGGTGAAACCACTTTGATAGGTGAATATGAACAAAGTTCGAGATATTGTATCGTAAATTATTCTATGTTTGCAGCCATTAATATGCTTCATTCATTCATATGGCATCAGATAAGCTGATTAGTTTTTTTATCTGGGACTAAAGGAGGGACAGCTTCTTCACCTGATTGTCACATACTGGGTTTTTACCCTTTGTTTAAATGTTGTTAGCTATTTTAAGATATTTTACTCAGTCATTTTGCATCAGACTTTTAAAGAAAAGCGGTAACTTGTGCATCCTTGAGGTAGTGTGGCCGTGTTCAGCCTTTAGCAAGTGTCATCTTAGAATGATGTCCTTTTTATAGCCATTCATGTCCATTATAATATTGTATGTGTTCAATCTCTCTCTCTCTCTCTCTCTCTCTCTCTCTCTCTCTCTCTCTCTTTCTCTCTTCACACTGTATTTTGTCAGGGATCCACAAGAGTGCTCTAGAATTCTGGTGGGTTCTTAAGGGTTAATAAAACTAAAACAAGATTCTGAAAACTGAACATTAAAAATATAATGAGTCTTCGATTACACTGATCAAACAATTTCAACAAAATGAAATGAGAAGTAGCTGATTTTGTATCAAATGTGCTTTTTTTGTGAGAATCTTTTGAGCTACAGATAGAGGCCGGAAAGCGCCGCAGCTCAGCTTTTTCAGTTTTAATCTGAATTCCATCAGCATGTTTTTGATCAGTCAGCCTATAAAGTGTCTCGGAGCCCGTCTCGTTTGTTGATTTGGGTTCTGTTGGTATCTGGTGATCTCTGGTTTGTTTAAGGTTAAGTTAGTTATTCCACCATCTCAGCAGGCCTCTGAAAAGTTCACTGAGGGGCACCAATAGGTTGGGAATGTAATGCAGACTAGCACGTTCCTTCAGAATCCGACCAAATGGCCTGCAGTGTGAAATGAGACCTTAATTAGGTTTTCTAAGGTGTTCTCTTTTTGTTTTATACACTAGAACAGTGAACTGCTCAGCAGAGTCATACAGTTATAGTGAAACTCTCAGCCAATCAGATTGTGCCATCATAACCAAATACTGTATAAAAGGAATCAAATACCAAATTAATAAATACATAAGAAAAATTTGATTTAGATTTTTGTAGGCATACACATGGAAATCTCTGCTTTAATATACAAAAAATTATGATACTGCTTTTGTAATGTTTGTAATATTTGTTTAGTTGGAATACATTTTTTTGTGTAGATTTACTGAAGTTTAACCTTTCCCATTTTTTTCTTCAATTTAAGCTATTTTATGTCTTTTGGGTCAGTTCAGGGTCTCATTTCACTACAGGTTGTACTGTAAAACTTTGTATGAGACAAATAAAGAAACCTGAATCTTGAAAAACGCAACCACACCAACGTGAGCAGAATCCTCCCACAAGTCCCTTTCGTTTATTGAACAAAATTAAAGTAATTAAAACTGTCCTCCCACTGCTCCATTGCTTTATTCTGCATTTCGAAATGCAAAATCGTTGAGTTTCATTCAGTCCCCAGCCTCCCTGCAGTAGAAAGACCCATCCTGGTCAAATTTCAGCGAGGAATCCAAAATTCTCTTCCAATACAAAACTATAATTAACCCTCCAATCACATCCCCAGAGGTCCCTGCCCCATGTGTAAACAAAAGGCGAAGCATATAGCCTATGAGCTTCCAGGAAGGAAATAATCACGTAACCCAAGTCCTTTCTCTAATCCTCCTCTATCCTTTTTATCTGGGGATTCGGCACAGGCTGTCCAGTATGGACTACTGAGGCCGAGAGACACAGCGAGAGAGCAAGAGAGCAGGAGAGAGAGATCACAGTGATGCTGCTACAGCTGCAGGAGCATCAGTGAAACATTTCTGGGAGGACTCCAGACTCCAGACCAGAGCAGGAGGGTCGGTGCAGGGGTGCGGAGATGTTGGGGCGTGTGTGCTTGAGTTTGTGCCTGGTGTTCAGTTGCCTCCTGCATGTGTGCAGCACCTGTCCTGCACAGTGCAGCTGCTTCTACCACAAACTCAGCGATGGGTCCAAGGCCAGGTGAGGATTTTGGATATACGGCTCAAAAATGTGCATTTCAAACCAGCTCTTATCTGTGTGTGTGTGTGTGTGTGTGCATTCCAGATTTGCCCTCCTCTCTATTTAGTATAGGATTAACTTGTGAATGCTCTTTAATCCTCTTTCCTTGTTAGCCACAGTACTGCAGGTCTGTTCTTTCTGCATCAAAAAAAAGTGCAAAAATTCAATTTCAGGACCTGCATGAGAGAATATCTATAATATTAAATGCAGTGTAGGTGCATTAAAGTTTGAGCACACCCATATTTTTTTTAGTACTAATGAACAGTTCAGAATATAATTCAGAATGACTGGAAGTCTAAGCAGGTTTTTTGGCAGGGAAATAGCCCAGAACAGTATTAGTAACAGGGCGTTGGTTATAATGTAAAAGGCCATGCATTTCAGCTCCTTATTTAGACACAGAGAAAACTTATTTATGCAGTATTTCCTTATGTATGTATATACAGTTTGCCTATTCATGCAATAGTGAATCCAAAATTCACTGTTTATTCTCAGAAAGACACTCTGATGAACAGCAGACTATATATGCAGCATTAGTACACAGGGTCTACTTTTAGATTGAAAAGGAAGTAATATTTTTTTTTACAATACACACAGTGCAAATGTGGACAGTGTTGAATTAAAAAACAGGATCTTTGCAATGCATCAGACATGCAGGTGATCAGTAATAAGGTATATCTGGTGAATATTATGCTGATCCTATGTTTAATGTGAGGTTTGTGCAGCTTTTTAATGTGTTATTGGTCACAGCTCACAGTAAAGGCTTCATGTTGGCCCTTCTAATTCAATCTGTAAGTACTAAGTACCAAAGTACTAAGAGAGTCTAGCAGAAACAACATGTGTTGCCCATTAAAAAAAGATTCAAGAAATTAAAGCAAGGCAATAAATTTAAAATCTGATATTCCATATCCATAGATATATCCATAGAATACGGCATAGAATATCCAAACATATCCAAACTATTTCTATTGCATCAATTACAACCTTCACTCAAATAGTGCTTGTTCTCTGGGATCTCACTGGATGATGCCGTTCTTTAAAAAAACTAAATTAAAATCAGGTTTCCTCCAGAAAACAGAGAGAAATCTCAGCTTCTAGAACACATCACATGTCACGCCTTCAATCCTGACCACATTCTGAAGGGTTTTTTTTTAAATAAACTGCTGCATTTGTGCTACATGCTGTACCAAAATGAGCTGAACAGTGTTTTATGATGACAGCACTTAAAATAAAATAATGAGCTTTCATCAATGTGTTCTGTAAAAATTCTCTTCCTGGAGTGTTTCTTAACAATAAAACCGACATTTTAATTATCACCGAAAGGTTAGATTTTAGTTTTGTTAGACAATTAAAATTTTTCATATTTAAGTCAAGAGTGATTAATTGGCATATGCAAATGTATTTTAAATTAAAAGAACTAAGCATTTCTACATAATTGTAAGAATATCAGTAATTAACTGGAAAAGAGTCCATGTGATATCTATCTTTTAAAAAACAATAGTGATTCAAATCAATTATAAAAAAAAATATTAAAATAATAGGATAATGGAATAATAAATTATAAGATTGCTGTTCTTTTATAGAAAGAGTCAAAGGTTTTTCTTTCAGAAACAGATATTCCAACAACTCATAAAACCACCAATACATATTTACAGCATTTCCTGCTATCAACAGATATTCTGAACATGAAATGTATGTACATGTATTATAATCTTTTTTTTCACATAAACTGTGACCGAAGTTAAAATAATAACCTTGATATTTAATTTATCGGCACATACCCAAAATAATATTACTCATCCTTCATTGTGTAAAAGGGATATATGTATATTAGGGCGAGATATTAGTGTCACATTAACTCATTATTTACTGAACACTGACAATTAATAAAAGTGTGCAATACACTACTTTTGAATTTATTATTGAAAATAACAATGCAATTAAAACATCTATTGTGAATCTAAATATGTACAATTGTCCACACACCAGGTTTTGAAGGAGTGATTTTTTGTGATCCATTAGTGTTAATTTATCTGGACTTCTGCTCTTTTTACAGCCCTTTCTCTTCTACAATGTTCTAATCTGTGTGTCGTCTTTTCCCAGGAGTGTTCTGTGTAACGACCCTGAGCTAACCGTCATCCCCACTAACTTTCCCACCGATGCGTCCAAGCTCCGAATCGAGAAGACCGCCATCAGCCGCATCTCCAGTGAGACCTTCCGCTACCTCAGCAGTCTGGAGTTCCTCTGGATGTCCTTCAACTCCCTCTCCATGCTGCACTCGGACAGTTTCCGCGGCCTCTACGCACTAGATGAGCTGCGGCTGGACGGCAACCTCCTCACCTCCTTTCCGTGGGACTGCCTCACGGACATGCCGAACCTGAGGCTCCTGGATTTGCACAACAATAAAATCACCAGCATCCCGGCTGAGGCCACCATCTACATTAAAAACCTGACCTACCTGGACCTGTCCAGCAACAGCCTCACCACGGTCCCTGCGGAGGTGCTGACAATGTGGTTCTCTCCAAAACTGACACAGGACATGGAAAACTCCAAAATGATTCTGGGTAAGATTAAAATTTGAAAAGCTAGTCTGTAGTTTCTTATTTTCCTTCTGATTTAAATGTATATCTCCATTATCTGAACAGCTTATCCTACCCAGGGTCTCAAGGTGTGCTGTAGTCTATCCCAGCGCCTGTAGGGTGGAAACTAATACAATAAAATACATTATTTTATGTTAACAGCATATAGCAGTGCATTTGAAATATTATGTGAAAGATTTAGCCATCTTACCTACAAGGGCCTATGCTAGTCATGGAACAGTTTCTAGTAGTTTTTGAATAATAAATCTTGTGTTTAATAAATGATTATTAAATTTCAATGGGTTAATCATTAGTAATCTAAAGCTATGTTACATAAATTCCTCTCGGACCCGTTAATCCCTTTTTAAATTCTAAGCTTACTGCTGCACTGTCCTGTTATTAATGTTTACTATTCAGTATCTACCATAAATGACTCAGTAACTGCTATGTGCTGATATGTATGTCATGGCTCCAAAAAAATGCTTTTAGCACAACATTAAACTGATGGTAGACTCTTCATAAGGAGAAAACCTATAGATGACTTTCATTCAGACTTTATTGTGGGTCCAATAAAGCACAGAGGTGGTGCTGTTTTTCTTGCAGTAGTATCTGCGAGGCTTTGTGAGAAGCTCCATGAACTGTTCTTTGACTGGAACAAGAGTGTACAAGGGCATTTTGGATGCAAAACATGCAGTCTGCAAAGAAACTGCTCAAACAAACCACGTGGTTTGACTTTTGATTTGATAATTCAATGGACTTGATCCTTTTAGGTGTGGCAAAAATGTCCAAATGCCACAAGAGAGAGGAATGGCCCCACTGACAGGTCTCTTAGAATTTCACATAAATAATTGTCCATAAACCTTACTGCTTTCTCTTCAGGCCTCCATGACAACCCATGGCAGTGTGACTGCCGCCTGTTTGACCTGGTGCAGTTCCAGAAGACTCCATTCTCGTCCGTGGCATTCATCGACACACGGCTGCGCTGCTCAGAGCCTGAGAGTCTCTCCGGCGTTCTTTTCTCGGACACAGAGTTGAGGAAGTGCCAGGCGCCCCGTGTCCACACGGCCGTGGCCAGGGTACGAAGCTCTGTAGGAAACAATGTTCTCCTCCGATGCGGTACCATCGGGGTACCCATTCCAGAGCTGTCCTGGTCTCGGGCTGATGGCAAGCCAATGAATGGAACTGGTAAGTTTGGTAAGACAAAGTCATTTCTCCTCTTTAGTAACTCTAGAGTCACTGATAGGAGAAAAGTTTCCTTCTTGCAGCTTTCATACCCAACATATTTGAGTGTTTCCATTGTTCTGACACACCTGATTCAGCTAATCAGATGATTAACAAGCCCTGAGATACCAAACCTGTGTTAAAGCAGAGTACAAACTAAAACGTATCATGCATAGGAACTCCAGATGTTTGGAAACAAATTTTTATTTGAATTTGTCTGAAACTTGGCTGATTACAATACAAGCAAGTTTCAATACCAGCAAAGCCATGCTGTTTATATCTATGATTCAGTATCTACCATAAATTACTCAGTAACTGCTATGTGTTATTTGAATGCTTTATACATTGAATTAATGGAAAACTTCCTAAAATTATATTTACTCGGATAAAGCAGAGGTGGAGAGCAAGCTTTGGTTTTTCCTTCTCTACCCCAAATATTTGGTGATTAGAAATCAGAGAAAAAAAAATCCAGAGCAAGCTGATTGGTGTACAAAAATGGCTGCTATACATAGAGTAAACCAAAACTGTGCTAAATAACAAATTACAATTTATTTGTTTTATTTTACAGTTCAGCAAGAGGTTTCAAAGGAGGGCATCATCTGGTCAGTCCTCAGTGTGCCCGCTGTGTCCTACCGTGATTCGGGCAAGTATGTCTGTAAGGCGACCAACTTCGTAGGAAGCGCTGATGCCATCATCTCCCTCGTCATCTCCGACACGTGGCGGATCGATGAGACCGTGGCAAAAAAGAATCGTGGTAAAAAGAATGGAGGCTTCGGACGGGCGGCGTACCAAGAGAAGTTAATCGCTCGCTACGTTCCTCCCACCACCAGCTCGGTGGCCGTCCCAATCATTGAGCCCCTTAATGGGCCAAAATCTACAGCTTCCTTTCAGATAGAGAGCTACAGTATCTCAGATGGAATCTCTGAGGTTAAAAACACAGCCCCTCCTGAGACGGGCACAGGGACAGATGGCGGTTTGTTGGAGGTGGAGAAAGATGTGTTGAGCAACCTAGCAGCTAATGCTTCCTCCTTGCAGCAAGGTCCAGAAAAACGAGTGGTGCGATCTGTCAAAGTAATTGGCGACACTGATAATACAGTGTCTCTGAACTGGCGAGCGCCAGCCGCCACCAACACGACGTCCTTCAGTGTCCTGTATGCTGTTTTTGGAGAGAGGGACATGAGACGCATCAACGTTGGGCCTGGCAAGAACCGAATCACCATTGACGGACTTGTGCCCAAGACCAAGTATATTGCTTGCGTTTGCGTCAAGGGCCTCATCCCAAAGAAGGAGCAGTGTGTCATCTTCTCCACTGACGAAGCAGCCAGTGCCAGTGGCACTCAGAAGCTCATCAACGTGGTGGTCATCACTGTTGCTTGCGTCATTGCCGTACCTCTCACCCTCATCGTCTGCTGCGGGGCGCTGAAGAGGAGGCTCCAGAAGTTGCTGGGCCGCAAGTCCAAAGACATCCAGGATTCCTATGTGACCTTTGAGACTCTCTCACCAGGCACCAAGGCCAAAGGGCTGGAGGGGGAGTACCTCACCCGCCTCAACCAGGATGAGTCCAACCGCTTGCTCTCGGCACGTTCCAGTGTGGATTCAGAAGCCACAGCCAGGACTGAGGGACAGCCTAATGAGTACTTCTGTTAAACCATGCTAGTTTTCTAAATTTTCTAAGTGGTTCTTTACTCCAGTTCCGGGAACCCAATGCCGCTTCTGTATTCCCTACACTAAAATGTCTTATCTGACTTATCTTATCTGGGGTTGAGGAGCTGGATCAAATGTGGTGGGACAGGTAATGCATTAAACTGCCATTGGGTTCCCAGGACCAAAGCAGTGGTTCTCAATCTTAGTCCTGGAGAATTCCTACACTATATATATATTTTTTCTCTCCACCACTTTACCTCAGGAAGCACTTGTCAGTTACTAAATTTGTTGGATCAGTTTTAGGGCTAAAACTACACAAAGAATAGAAATTCTCCAGAAACAAGGTTGGGAACCACTGTTCTTCAGCCCAGAGCACATTAATTCAAACCTCTCCAACTCATGACACACTGGCCAGAATGGGTGGCTGAAAACTTTTTAACCCTTAGAACCCTTAGAATTTCAGTAAATATAAACAGTACAAAACAGTCTAGAACCGGTGTTTACCCTCAGAACTCAGAGTGTATCAATAAACTCTGATTACAGTAAATATAACCGGTGTAAAACAGTCTAGAACAGGTGTTTACCCTCAGAACTCAGTGTATCAGTAAAATCTGATTTCAGTAAATATAAACAGTGTAAAACAGTCTAGAACCGGTGTTTACCCTCAGAACTCAGAGTGT
>JBBPCY010000109.1:44643860-44666652 GCA_037974405.1 Brachyalestes nurse | reverse complement strand
CCCTCGCCATCAGGAGAACGTTAAGCCACAGCTTTTAAAAGGAAGACCCCAGTCTTCACTTTCTTTTTTCACTGTTCATTTTTTTCCCCCCCCCCCCCCCCCACCTCTTCTTTTTAAACCCAAAAGCAGGAGTTGGCGGCGGTTCCTCATCATGCTGAGAGTTAGATTGTCTCTGCAGGCTTTTTGTAAATCCCTGATTTAAAGCTGACGTTGATTGCAGGAAGATTTTGATTTCAGTCACACGGGGCGAGGAGCATCATGCAGGATGAAACACGACACAACCATAGAGTTCCCACTGAAAATGTAATCACCGCCCTCTCGCATCGCGTGGGGCAGGTAGAGCTCCTGTTGAATGTTGCTGTGGAAGACAGTGATATGAGTTTGTTCTTCCATCTCCAGCAAACTGAGATTATTACTACAAGCAAAACATTCTGCGTCTGCTTAACCGGTACCATGACAGAAAAAAAAACATTTTTTCTTTTTCTTTTTTTTAAACAACGCACTATACTTGACTCGACTGCTTAAAATGTATTTAAAGATGCCATTATTTTATCTAATGTAAAGTAGTATTAACATTTTTCTGTAAGATATTCCTGTTTATTTTTTTATCCCCCCCACGTCTCAGCATGTATGTGTTGAAAGTGTCTATCACTCTGGAGCAAGAGGGTTCTGCCCACGTGCAATAATTGTTCGTATCTTTTTGGTTTTGGAAATAGTGTAATTTATGTAAAATAAAGGAATAAATGAATTATGAAATTGTTTTCGGTCATTCAGAGCTGTCAAAATGAGAAAATGTAGAGTCAAAGGTTTAGGTGAAGTTAGGTTTAGGCGCCCATGGTCAAATATTATTGACTTGATTTTGTATGTGAGAAGAAATCTTGCTACAAATTTGAAATCATGATTACCGTCAATATAGAATGCTAGTATCCTTTCAGTTTTTTCTAATTAAATTAAACAAAAAAAATCCTGAGCATACATTTTGTGATCCTTTAAATCAACAGCCAAGTGGCTTCGTGAGTTTCTGGAACAACTGATAATCAAAGACAAAAAATAAGCTTCATGACCAAAAGAGACACTTCATGCTTGTTATATTCGCTATCCGAAATATCACAAAAGTCAAGGCAAAGTGAAAATGATTGTCATACGTGAATGCACCACAGCAGCAAAAAATGATTCCTCTGTATTAAACCGATTTAACACTTTTAACCCATTCACCAAATGCCAGGAACACAGCGCCCAGAAAGCAGTGTTTGGGGGACAGTACCTTGCTCAGGGTACCTCAGAGGTGCTTCACAGTCTTGGGATTCGAAGCCACAGCTTCCTGATCGCAGGGCGAACACCCTAACCACTAGGCCTCCAGAAAAACTGGTCAGAAATGCAAAGCAAAACCCCCACATCACTGCCAGGGATCTACAGGAAGAGTTTGATGGTGTTGGACTAGCGATGCACTGGTCCATTTGATGTTTTACCAACATCATCTTCATAGAAGGATCATCAGAAAGGGCAGCTTTAACTGTGATCTCAACTTAAAGGCAATGTCTTGGATAAACTAGAACCACGAGTGACGACCTAAACTAATGCCTTAAGATTAAGGGGTTTCACACTCACGCCTCAAATCTAATTTCAAGGTGAAATGAAGGGGTCGGTTTCCCAAATTGATGGCCAGTTAATTCAAATAAAGGGGTATGGTGTATTTTCAGGGGTAAATTAAGGTAGAGCTAAGCCCATTTTAAGTACATTGTGTTTGGAAGTGGCAGCAACACCATAGCAATGAGACCTGTTGATGTCGGTTGGCTTTTTGGTTAGTGTTGGCGTTAGTGGAGGTCTAACCCAGCAGCACATTTGTAGATGGGTTCAGGTTTCAGTTTTATAGCTGTGCAGACCATTTATACCAGTTAATAATGTGGCTCTGAATGTGCATGGGTATTTGGTCTAATCAGAAAGGTGTAGCCAAGCCCCCATACTGATTTCCTCAAAATCTTGTAAGACAACAAAGAAACAATGGTTCTATTTGAAATAGATTTAATAGAGTTCATTTCTTTCTCTAGATATATAAATTTTAGTGTACCATAGTTTTATATATAATATATATATATATTTAATTATACTCAGTCTAGTAATACATGTCATATTCATTGAATAAGGCATAAATTGGAAGTCACTGCAAGCAGCATGTTTGGCCAGTTCAAGTCTCAGTCTCCATGTGTTCTGGAATTGACAGCCACCAGCAAAATGATGATCTCTTCCCTCAGAATACTGATGAGGAAAACACCAAAGCAGTGTGGCTGGTGTTGGACCAGGTTAGATGGGGGAAACTGAAATGCCTCTCCAAGACCAGCTTCTCCATTCAAGTCTGCTGCCACCCATTCAGACCCATTCTCACGCTGCTCCTCTCTGTTTCCGGCAGCTTTTGTACCCACAGGTGGCACTTCGCTCCATGTGGTTAATGGCAGTGTGGGCGAAATGCATCGTTCTGCTGTCCTTCAGAAAAACTCTTTTTAAAAAAAAAAAAAAAAAACATTTTGGAGGGTTTGTTCCATGTCCTTTCAGAAAGTCTCAGCCTTCGCTCTACCCTCTTAGCACCCAAACAAGAATTACAAGGGGGAATAAAAAGCTGTTCTATGACATGGGCAGCTCTAGACATCTCAAAAAAAGATTAGCAGCTTTGGTCTCACTGCCTATATAAAGTATCAAAACCTATAAATCAAAGACTTTGCTGTAAATGTCGTGTACTTGTCCCAAGCAGGCTCTCGCGGTCTGTCAGTCTTATTGTTTCCCGGACTCGGCCACGCTAACGGAGATACATCGGCACTGCTTGACACGCTGGATCTTTCGGTGCCGGAAGGGGGGCTGCAGGTCGGGGCAGTCCAGCTCCACGGTGAGCGTGGTGAACCGGTGCGGCCGGCAGAAGGCGCAGGACTGGAAGCTCTCCTGCTCCTTCTTGACGTGGCGAGGGATGTAGAAGGAGTTGCACTGGCCGTAGCAGAAGCGGTTGATGATGGTGCGGCTCTGGCATCCCTCCTGGCTCACGGTCTGCCGCAGCGGCTGAGTCTTACACCAGTCGCTCTTCAGGTATTTCCTCTCCGTGACCACCAGCGCTTCCTGACTGGAGGCCAGCACTTCTTGTTTGCGCCCACGGCGGTCCGAAGTGTTGGAGCTTGTCTTGTACGGTGATGGGATGGAGCCCTGAGGGCGGGTCTTGCGGGACTCCGACAAGACGCACAGTGCTGCAGCCAGCAGGAACCACAGTAGCAGCTTGTAACACATCCTGAAAAAGAGAAGGAAAAGAACAGATCGACATTAGCGTAGCACTTTCCAGCTCCTGGTCCTGGAGTATCCCTCTCCTGTGTAGTGTAGGTTTTTCCACACGGCTAATCAGCTCATTATAGGGCCTGAATGGGCTTAAGTAAGAGTATAGGAGTTACTTTGTCATCAGCAGCTGTAAACACGTACATAGTGTGATGAAACGTTTCTCCATGGACCACAGTGCAACACAGCATCATTCAACACAGTGCAAGTTATGATAGAAACAATACAATGAACAGACAATGCAACAGTGCAACAGTGTAGAGTGAACGGGACGGAAACCTTCTCGAATGACTACTTTACCTTTTCGTGACATTCATTCAGCAGATGCTTTTATCCAAAGCGAAACACTCAAGACAACAGAAAACATGGTTCAGGACAGTGTGAGGAGCAGAGGACAGTTTCAAGAGCTAAAATCTTTATGTTGGGAGTAGTGCATCAGGTGAGGGCATTCTCTGATGCATCCCATCTCCTAACTAATATTACACCGAGTGTGCTATTGTACAGGAGGCAGGATTGAAACATATTGAGTAAAGGTAAATTATAAGCTTACCAAATCAAATGACAGGACACGAGCGCCCGCTGTGGCAGTGAAAAGGCCTTTGTGTAGGTGCTACTGAAAGTCCAGAGTGTAAACTGTCACATAAGAGCCACTGTTGCATTGTCACTCAATAACTCAGCCCTTGAAAAATGTAGGATTTCCCTTCAGATCCCACCCAGTCCACGTTTTCTTTCTTATGTAGGTCTTAACATGCTTAAACCAGGCAGCCGAGGGTCTGCCACTGTCTTGATAACCTTGCACGTGTGAATCAGGAGCTGGAACAGGGCAGTTATGTGGATTGGATGGTAGCCTCTGTGGATAGGAATTAGAACTGTCGCTTTCAAAATCACATAACCATAAGAGCATGGCTGGATTCCTTTCAAAGGGAGACCCAGACAGAAAAGATTCGAGGGATAAACAGAGGCCGAAGGAGGTCTATATGTTTTCCATTGTTCTACATCAGAGTCCAGCCATGCTCCTCAAAAGCAACACTCGAGCCAAAATATACATCTGTTGTAAACATGTCTGCTCACATCCTACAGTGGTGCTACAGTCATCTCTCTGGTAAGATTTTCCAGACTAGGACAAACATCATCTGATGATGAGGGGAACTTCTGAAAAACTACAACTGCTCTGATGCTGTTTGAAATATAATCGTTCTCCATTACATGCTGGTTGACACAGATGCTTTCGTCTGAAGCGATTTACAACTTGAGGAAACGCTCAAGTTTCAGGACAGTGTGAGAACCAGAGGAGAGTTCCAAGTACTAAAATCCTTATGCAGGGGTAGTGCAAGATGATAAAGCATCAGGAGAGGAGATGCTCTCAGAAAAGATGAGTCTTCAGGAGGTTTTTGAGGCGAGAGATGGATTCTGCTGCTCTTGTCGGCTTTGGCAGCTCATTCCACCAATGAGGAACCATGAATGAGACCTTTCTGGACTGGGTTTCCCCAAAGGTTTATGATATATTTGCAAAATGCAGGCTAAGTATGGCTGTGAGAAAATGTTGAACTAAAAACAAAAAATTTTGGGAAAAAAGCCAATACTACACTGTACAGCTCTGGGGAAAAAATGAGAGCATTGCATCTCTGACTATGACCACCATTCCATGCAGTGTCTGTTAAATTCCTACACAAGAATCCTATTCAGCTTTATGAGGGACTGATTACTGATCACCTGAACCAAATCTTATTTCATGAGGAAAATTATTTATTAAAAAAAAACTGCTGCAAAACCAGTTGGATGGTAAATGTCATTCTTACCATTTTGTTTATAAGTGAACAATAGATTTGTTTTAGTTCTCTAAAGTTGCATCAGTTCTCTTATTGTGATGTTTTCCTTTAAAATGGCGCTTTAAAGAACAATATTTTTATTTGAAAATATTATGTCAGCAGTTCTTAAAAACTCAAAGCTGTTCAGTTCAATACTTGCACCTATAAAAGATAAAACCTGCGAAACGGAACGTTTTTCCAGTGGTCTCTTATTTTTTCCCCCGGAGCTGTAGAATACACAAAACAAATGCTTAGAATTCCTATTAAAGACGTTCCCTTTAAAAATTTTGTCCCTGTAAAATTTAGATACTCCTGAAGACCTTGAATATCCAACCTCACCACACCTGATCTACATTATTAAGATCTTCATGAGCTGGTCTTCTGAATATTACATGGACATGTTAGGTTTGGAATTTAACTCTGTATGACATGACAGATAATATATTAAACTGTAGTTCAGGGCCAGAATTCCCCTTAAAGTGTATTGCTTCTAATTTCTAATTAGTTTGTTTGCTAGTACTGTAGTTCTCAGTGTTGGGTGTCAAGGTTGTTTTCCCTGCTCAAACGCACTCCAAAACATTTTGGACTGGAAACCACTGTGCTAACAGGTTTTAGCCGAGCTCAGCATGCGAAGCGTACCCTTCTGAGCCCTTGATCCGAGCTGCCAGTCTAAACTGGCTCAGTGCCACATATCCTTAACTTAATAAGGATTAGGATGTCAGCTGTGTAGTAATTAAAGTTAGCCGTGGCCTCTTACTCTGCCCTGAGTGGTTCTGTGTTTTCACTGCGCTAACACGGCCACGCTAATGAAGAGCTTTGTAATTAACTGATGCCTGGAATCAGGTGCAGCCGAGCAGGGAATCGCTGGGTTCGGCATTTGGGTTTTACAACAAAATCAAAGCTCATCAGAGATTAGTTGGATCAAGCATGGCAGAATTGAGGCACAGCTGGAAATAAACGAAAGCATTTTTTCAACTACAACAAGGCCCGCCTGCGCCGGAACTCTGCCATTAGCTAATGCTAAAGCCCTTCTAGAAATGAAGCAAGGAAAGTAAGGTTGGTGATTAACGTTTTGATTAACGTTTAATTTTGCACTGGTCCATTACATCCAACTAGACTCCTCCACGATAGAGCTAATACAGTTTTCTTTTCTATAATTTAGTAGAATAGTGGTTCCCAGCTTTTGTCCTGGAGTTCCAGTGGCCTTAGGCATTGAAAAAAAAAATGCTGCTTTTTTTTATCATCATGAAAAATTGGCAAGCAGAGCTATGATACTCCCAAGACCAGGATTGGAAAAATCATACATTGATGAGCTGGATCAGATCTGTTGAATGACCAGGTCTTTAGAAGGTCACCAGGATGAGAAATAAAAAATGCTGTACCAGAAGACACTGACTTTTTTAGACTTATTCTATGTAATTGGTTGACCCTGTCCGGGCAATGGATAAGTTAGAACCTGTGTTCTCCTCTGTGTGGTCTGAAGGTCCTGGATGCATAGACAGCTAGTTCAAAGATACTGTTGTGTATGTGTTTCACTGCTTTATCGCCTACATTATCTATTATTGTTGATTCGTGTGTAATAGCTGCTTTTAAATATTCTGGTTGACTTGAACTGAAGTGTTTTGTTTCTGCTTTCCTTGATTTTGCCTGATCAGTAGCCCATTGCCTTGTTAAATATACTGGGAGAGACTAATATGTAGAGCCACAAAACCAACAGATCAGGTTATCTCAAGGAATGCTGACTATATAGACAAAGGAGTGTTTTTAGGAGACCTTGATCAGTTTATAACGTGTGTTTGATTTACATTAAACTAAACAATGTAGGGAGGGGCTGTATTGTCATCACCATACGAGCACTGTAAATGCTAGCGATGCTATTCATTGCTTAAATAATTGGTTTTATTTGGACATAATGTGTTTGATTTCACCTTAATCCCCAGATTGAACCTACTATGCTTTCAAGAGCCAAATGTCTTGTATTTAGTTACTTTGGGTCATGATGAGCAGTGCAGTAGCTTTCAAACTCAACTGATTCACTCATATTTACTCATAAACTGTAGGAAAAACAAACTCAAATCAGTTGAGTTTGACTCCAGGTACTGTAATGCCTGTCGTGACCCAAAGATACTAAATACTAAGCCCTTAACCCCAACACGTTATGCCGCGTAAAGGGAATTTACAACCTTAAGACGCTAAGCACAGCTAAAACCCCTTGAAAGAAACTTGCTAATTATTTATAGAGAAAATGTGACGTATGTAGTCCTGATCCATGGCTTGTGAAAATCTGAGTGAGTGTATGTTAAGAACAGAGCTGTTGAATGGTTAAAATAGGGTATTTTGTTATATAAATGTTCCTAATCACATACTTGCAGAGAGTATATGATTTCTGAATATATGTTTACACTTAAGCTTTTCTTCAACGAAATCACACTGATATGCTCCATTTTATGCTATGGTACCATTTAAGCTAAAATTATCTTAAATCTTTAACAAATACTGCAATCTACAAATATTAATTCTCAACAGTCTGGAAATAAATGATGTACTGAACAGTAAAACACAAGATATCATCACTTGTGATTTACTACATCAGCGTAGTGCACAATCTTATATGACTAGCATGCTAACCACATATCGCACCATTTGCTAAAAGCCTGTAAAACTCTCTTCTGAAATAACTGTAACTATCTCTAACATCCTAGTTCAAACTTGTGCTAGGTGGTGTCAGAAACAATAGTGAGATTTATCCAAGATAAAGATTGAAGTATCTAAAAAATGTGATCTTCTGAGGGGTCTCTTCTGGGCAAAGTTTTTATGTAGCTTTCAAAATGGTCGCCAGGATGAGTGAACATTGGCACAAAGTTGTCAGAATATGCAGCAGCATGATTGTCTTAAAAAATACAGGGAATATTTAATTACAACTACATTTATTAATTTAGATATCAAGCAGGAAAATTACTTGTTTTTTCTTTACACAATTTGTGTAACAGAAAAAATGACAAAAATGAGTGTAAAAGCACTTTTAACAGTTCACAATGACGTAGGTAAGCGTACTGGTGTATGACAACTCCCTCATTCACACGCTGCGTTACTGTGCATTCTGCATACTCTTCCACAGCGCTACCAAAGTAGTTACGGGCGTGAGTGTCGTAAAATCGAAATGTCGAATGTCGAGACTGTCGCAGCCCGAGGACCCCCTGTATGTAAGATCATACGAAGGTATTACAGCACCTATATAAAACTGTTTTTATATAAAATGATTTTAAAGGCATCTAAAACTATGTTTTTTGAGTGGATGACTGGATGTGCTGAACAACTAGTACGTGTGTTCGTTCAAATCTTCTTTTGAAATAGTGTATTAATAAAAAAATTAAATAAAAATAGTGTGTCCCCACTTTGCTGCGGTAACAGCCTTTACTGAGTATGCTGTACATTTCATTTTTCAACACTGCTGTGAGGATTTGATTGTATTCATCCACAAATGTATTAATGAGATCAAAAACTGTTGACTGATTACTTCCTAATCACAAATGGCACTTCAACTTATCCCAAAGATGCTCAGTTACTTCAGAGAAGCACTTCTACCACTCCAAAGCAACATTGGTACAGTAAAGAGAAGGTGGTATTTCACTACAAATCAAGTTTAGCAGCTTCTTTCACTTTAAATCAAGTTTCTCTAGGTGCAATCCTGGTCCAGGAAATGTATCACCCTGGAGAGTTCAGATCCAACAACTTTCATACTGTGATGCTTTAGAGGGCCTTTATGTTAGCTCTCTTACTGCTTATGAAGGGTCCTAATGATTTAACAAGAGCATTTGCAATACAAAAATCGAAGAACAACTGTCTGTCTCAGGTAACAGACACTCATTCATACTCACCCGGCTGAAAGGGTCAGAGTATTGCTTGTCACACTTCTCTTCCAACTAAAAGAAAATGCAGAAAAAATAATTAGAATTTATGTTAAACCTAAGAAGCAATTGAAAAGATGGCTCTTTCCACCTACAAATAAAAAGAAAGTGGAACGATTGGTATTCCCAGAATACATCCAAGAGTCACGTGCAACAAACTACAACATTGTTTGACTTTCGTATTTTCACCACTTACAAATTTCCCCACGCACACTCCAAAAACCCTTTGCCAAGTTTGCACCCCAGGGAACTGACATTACTGCTTTAAAGTAAGGTTATCAAAATACCAGAATTTAGAGTTTCCTTTCAATAGCAAATGCAATGTCATCAAATACCAAAGATGTACAATGACAAACTTATAAAATTGGTCAACATCTGAACAGCCAATGTTTGCAACAACTGAATGCAGACTATTACACAAAACAAATAAAAAGATATAATGCATACAAACATGTTAGATGTCCACATGCAAGATTTTGTGGGTTATTACAGAATACTGCAGGTTAAATTATGATCTTCCTATTGATGCTGCAGTTGTGTGCAAAATTAAAAATCCCTCCAAAGACTTTCTACAGGGAAAATATTTTACTGCACAATTTGCTGAATATAACGCATTGAGGGAAAAATTAAACATAAAATGTGTCCTGTTTTGTGTATGTTTTTCAAATATGAAACTCGAAATACATAAAACATAGAAAATGCAGATTGCGCAGCAAAATTACATATTTATATAAACACCAAAACAAAAAAAAAGATATCTTGAATATGTTTAGAATTAGTGGTCTTTAAAATAATTAGCGGTCTTTAAAATAAAACAGTGTTGCAAGTTAGCAGGGTACCACAGCACGGCATGCAGCACATCACTGTGCCATCACTTACGCTGTCCAAGTCTGGGATGCTCAGATCATCCAAGTCAGAAACAATACTGCCTCTGCGGTTCGAGCGACTGAAATAGTCAGCAGCAGTCGCACTTATGTCAGAAAGGTCAGACGACTACAAGGTAAAGGCAAGGTAAAAATGAGTGGGAACAACAATGAAACTAGTGGATACCACGTTTAACTTGTGTAGCTCAATGATTAGCCAAAGCACTGTAGCATTGTTCCCCCATCTTCAACAAATTTGCAGAAGGTCAAAACTGAACCCAAAAGAGCACAAAATTTCACCAACGATTTTAAGAATTTGTTGTTTTGCATAAGAGCATGATCAAACTACACAAGATATTATTTCATGCTTTTGTCAGTACACAAACAAAGGTTCCAAAAGAGGTCTCTTTAAGGCAAGAAGAATCACCTTTGGTTTCCTAAATAACCTTTCAATAGACAGATCTAAAAATACCTTAGTGAATGAATGTGAATAATCTCTTAAAAGATTAAAGAAAATTCACATAAAGTAAACGTTTTGTACCAGTTAATGTTCTTCGACTATTTACCCTTAGAATCTTTTGCATAGCTCAAAAAATATTTTAGAAATCTTTATTTTTAAGGAAGTAGTTTGTATGTCATTCCAGACACTCCTATCTGTTCTATCATGGTCCCTGCTGGCTCACCACACTATCCCTTCTTCCACGGCTGTAGCGATCCTGAGACACAGTGCTAGAAGAATCATCATCAGAAGAGGACTGGTAGAGTTAAAAAAAAAAAACAAAACAAAACAAAACACCACACACATTACAATATGAAAATATGAAACATCAGCACAGGACAATTCCAAAACAACTTATGATCTAAAGAACAGTTAATTATAGCACACACAACATCTTTACATCTTTACTCAATTTTAAAAAAGGGGGAAAAAAGAAGAAAAAAAGAAAGTCACTCTTGTAAGTTTTGCCAAATGAGAAGAGTGCAAAAAAGTCACATATTTCCTGATAACGTGTTTCACAGAAAAATATAGAAACACAGTCTTGCACAAACATTTTAAGCTTGGCATCGCACTCCAATTCTACAGTTCAAGCTCAGATCAGTAGCAGCATATGTTTCATCAAGCTGAGCTCACTCCATGCAACCAAGATTTCACATCCAAGCACTTCAATCCACAATACAAACAGGTTTCTCTTCAGAAATTAGCATACAATATAACCAAGTAGTAATGCCTACTCTTACAAGCATTAAAACATATTTAAGTCCAGGCTTTTCTGGCATCATGTAATTTAGAAACTGCAGAGATTAGAACACGACAACGTTGTCAGGATTGTTTAAATCTGGAACTTGATTTTGAATCACTGGTAGTTATTCTGATTCTAATAAGAAACCCATTAGTGGAACAGATAAAACTCATTAGTTAATTATCAACCCCATTCATAAGATTTGCTGGATATAACTAAAGACCGTGCAGAATGGTGAGCTGATAAGGCCTGTTGTATAACCTAAATCAATAGTTATCCAATCTACTTTCCTGCAGAGTTTAGCTCCGACCTGTGTCTAACTTACCCTTAACCCTCTGAGGTCCAAGGATCCAAAAATGGATCCTTTTCAGTTTTCCAAAAACGATCATCTAAAGCTCTGTGAGCTTTTGTCCTAGAAACATGACAGCCATTGACACCTGGCCATTGACAGGGGGAGGGGGAGTTACAGGTGTGACAAACCCATCTAGTGAATATGCATGTCAAAAAGCAGAGAAAAAGTACCTAGTCCTATTCTTTTACAAATTGCATTGAAACTACATAACATTTCTGAATGCTCGTCTTGCCTTTTTGTAGCCAAAGCATATGTTTATAGTGCTAACTTCAAAAGTCTTGCTCAGATATATTTATGGTGTGTATTTTTACTTAGTTTGAACACCTCTGAAAACTGTTTGTCATGTCATGTTTAAACAATATTTTTAAAAAAACCTAATTTCATTACATTCACTTTACTCACGTATCATTGTTGCTGAGGTTTTCCAGAATATGTGTCACCTTTTGCATAGATGTTTTTAGTTGGATGAAATACTTAAAAATGTAAAAGGTATAGCAAACTGCCTTAAAGTGGCAAAAAGGTCGCGGACCTCAGAGGGTTAACCAACACTAAAATGTTTGAACCAGCTAAATAAGGATTTCTTAAGTTCATTAGCTAGAGCAAGCATGTGAAGTCGTGGTTGGAACTACACTCCGCAAAAGAGGTTAGATCTCCAGGAACAGGGTTGGTGAGCACAAATATAGTACCAGTAATCCCAAAATCTGATTAAACTGATCAGAACAGGCTCAGTGGTGGGTGAGGAACCAGATAACATTGAAACTGTGGCTGAAAGAAGAACATTGTCATGATTGACTTCAGTCCATCATCGACAATGCTGACCACCGACTCCACAGTGTGGTGGCAGAACTGAGAAGTACTTTTAGCCACAGACTCACCAGCTTAAAGTGCTCAACTGAACACCACAGAAAATCCTTCCTTCCCACCACCATTAGACTCTACTCCTTGCTGTACATTTTCTTACTGGGTTAAATAACTATCATTATGTGAATGACTATGTGCACTATTTTTGCTATGATGTCCAAATGTCCACCATGTGCAACATTGTGCAATATTCTTATTGGGTGTTAATCATCATGTGCAGTTGTCTTACCATGTGCAAGATCATGTGACGTTTTCTAAATGGGTGCGGAATCATTTCATTATGTGCAGTATCTTACGAGCAATAGTCTTCATGTGCAATATCTCTACCTATGTCAAAATGTATTATTTAGATTTTATTCAGATTTTATATTGTTCTTGTCTCTGTGTCTTGCAGTCACTACATAAGCAATTTTCTCCGGGATAAAAAAAAACCAACCTCAATGTCTGTAAAGATATCAATACTGCATTCTGAACATACTGCAAATGCGACCAGCATGCAGTGGTTTCCATGACGACTTGTTAGCAATGTTGTGGAGGTGATGCACATTGCAAAGTGCTTACCACAGGACTACTGCGAGTAGAGCTGGCACCAGAAGAGTACCAGCTGCACTCAGAAGGCTGTGGGAACAAGCATCCCATTCAAATGGGTTCAAATAGTGCCTTGTTACAATAGGGTTGACATCATATCAAAACATAAGACGCTTCAGGATACTAGCAAACACTTACAGCTCTGGAACTGTATGAGCCATAGAGACCATCATCACAAATGGCGGCCTGAATGCACAAAAGCAAAAGTCCACTAGTCAGCAATACCACACCAGTCATTAAATTGCATGTTTTCTGTCTTTAATAGTGACTGCATGCAAGGTGAAATCTGATACTTTAATCACAAATGGACACATTGTATTAACCAATCATGTAGGTCATGTAGTGCTGGAGGCTGAATTTTCCAGCATTCTTAGAGGTGTTGGATTTGATTACTTGACTCTTATTTGTCTCTTACTTAGTTTTCATCAGTTCACATAATGTTTGAATAACATGTTTTCCTTAGGCTGAAAGTTACACCTGGGTGCATTTTGGCTTGTTCTTGTTATTTTAAACACTAAGTTTTGGGTTTTTTTGCATTTACATTGTATCCCGTTTTTGTAATAGTTATGCAGAAGTAAGTCATTTTCTTATGTTAAAGGTATGTGTTCATTATAATGTATAAAAAGACCCCACCAATCAGATACAATAGGTCTTCTGAATGCAAATGTACAAACTATAAAATACTGTTGTCCACTATCTGGATACAAAGCACAAACTGACCAGACTATAGCTGCGCATCAGGCCAGAAGAGCTGGTGGTAGACATGGCCTGTGAAAGGTGGTGTGACAGGGTTAGAGCACTGGTGACTCAGGAGTGTGTACGCTTGAATACACATAGGTTTGCTTAAATAAAGTGCTGGGATATGGGGCAAGACACATTGTTGTATATATGCAAGTACCTACATTTAGTAATAACAGCAAAATAAGTAAACAAGTACCTATATGCAATAATTGTCCAAGTCAAACTCAAAATGTAAAACAAATTTTTACTTCAGTAACCAAAAAAATGTTTATTTTCCTTTCACTTCAAAAGCAACCCTAAAAAAGTAAAACATTGTTACCTTACAAAGCAATTTAATTTTCATTTTAAAAAATTCATATATTTGGGAAAAACACAGACACATGCATCTGTAACAATTACTTGATTGAAGCAATTTCTTAACTACTAACTACTAAGCCAGCTTAATCATAAAGTGCTCCAACATGAACGAAAACGTATGTGGGCAAATAACAGTACTTGAAAGTTTCAATATTTCTGCATAGATATGATGTAAACATTATGAGATTTTCACACATGTCCAGGTAAAGAGAACCCAATAAAACAAATGACTTTTAGTATCTAGAGACACTCCCTTGGGCAGCAATTACTGCAGATTTCTGGTAACTTTTGGATAAAACAGTGCACAACAACTTTCGCCATTTCTCCACACATCTTCTATCCAGGGATGTTGGTGGGTTTCCTCACATTAACTGCTCGCTTCAGGGCCTTCCAAAGGACTTGACTTGACATTTATTCTTCAGTTCCAGATTCAGTTTACAGACAGGCACTCCTTAGAATTCTGGTATAATTCAGAACTTATTGCTCCATGAATGATGGCAGGCCATCCCAACCAAGATGCCACAAAACAGGTCCAACCACCTTCTGGCTTTTCCATGTGTTCGTCAGCAAACTGTACACAGACAGCAATGTTCATTTTGGAGAGCAATGACTTTCTATTTGCAACCCTGCCATGTGCGCGTTTATTGTTCTTCTGATGGACTCAAACATTAACATCAGCCAATGCGAGAGAGACCTTTGGTGGTGTGGAAGTTACTCTGGGATCCTTTTGACCTTGCGGCATATTACCTGCATTGTTTGATGGTCGACCACTCCAGATAAACTCTTTTTATGAGGTCCTTCCACAAACGCGTTGCGAAAATCAGACTTTGATAGACGTTCTTTAAATAAGACTAGACTATCATCATACTTATTAAAAACATCTGACTTTAATTTAATCTTCAAATTAACTGTTAATAATAGAAGTTCACAAATTTTTTCCACTCAGATATGATATAGAATTATGCAATTGAAATCTGCAAAATTGTATTAAATATTTTTCCGGATAAATAAATTACAAAGTACAAAATTGTCTCATTTGTTTATTTGGGTTCTCTTTATGTAAGTTTCGAATGTTGTTTCAGATAATCTATTCAGAGAGACGAAAAATTATGATGAGTTCTTTGAACAACTTTCAAACACCACCATACATGGATAACAGAAAAGAAAAAAGACAAACCCGGGGCTGATAGGTAGAAACACTAGAAGAAGAAGGAGGAGGTGGTTTGGTGTTCTTTAAACTGCTGTAGCTCCTTTGGTCATGATACAATCCAGTCTAAGGAGTGGATGACAGGCTTCGTTAATACATAGATTCGCTCCAGCAAAATGTCCAGTATACTGCATACATATCTTTTATAATGCTGTTTCCAACCAACAACTTAAATATGAGGTTAGCTATTTCTGGTACCAGTACTTGAGTACCGAGTACAAAACCACAAGTCCTCACCATCAAACAGCTGCATCATTTACTTCTAATGTTAGCTTGTTAGTTCATTAGCTGACATTTTTCAAGCTTAATCTGATTAAAATTTTTTTTAATGAAATGTTAATGTGGTTAAATCAGAAATCACACTACTGCTCATGTTTTATTTGTGTGAAAAAAACTAATGTGAAGAAACAAATGTGTAGCAAAACATGTTAGTGTTGGCACAGCGTTAAAGGGCTTATCAGACAAAAGTAGAGAACATCAGTGATTTGATGTGTCAGTAGAATTTGTAGGTTCAAATATGGCTAAAAGTGAAGTCGTATCTGTTTACATTAAGGCTCGCCTGTGAAACCATAGTAACCACACAGCAAGCACCTCGCTACAACACAACAACCACTACAACAACCATAGCAACCAGCTAGTAACAGCTCAGCAACCACCTGCGTTGCCACCTCCTCATGTCACCATGGCAACCACCTAACAGCCACAGTTACCATAGCAACTGTGCAATCACACTTCACATTTTCTCACAGAAATGCAACCTAGGTTTTACTTCTGCAATCATACTGTGTTCCTCTTGAGAGTGGACAGTTGAGTCGCTTTTAAAATGTTTGCTGCAGAGAGAGTCTGTGACGTCATGGTTAAGGTGGCGAGACAGCAACAAAATGCAGAAAAAAACATTCATCTTGGTAAGCTAAACACACAGCAAACTCAAACAGACTTCAAGACACTAAAGCTCAGGTAAGTTATTAAAAAAAAGGGCCAAGGTGTGTCAATGTTTGTTGCGGTTTAATTAAAAATAATCACCCTAGGAATGCAGCTACGCATTCACCCTTCCATAACCATAAATGACTTGGTGAGGGCCAATGAGTTAACGCCCCTCAGTGGTTCAGTGGTAAGAAAGCAGGCACTGAATTAAGAGAAACAGGAGCCTGTCAGAATCCATGCTGAGAGTATATATTTTTTTTTAAACAAAATTTTTTGCTCATGAAGTCATAGCAATCACACAGTCACACTTGGCATTTTCTCACAGAAATGCAATCTAGCTTTTATCAGTGATATTGTGGAAGAAATCACACTATTGTTCTTCTTAAGTTTTGTCATTATTTTTTATTCCTATTATCTGTGAATTTTGAGGACACTTCTCAGAGGGCGTTTGAAACACCTGCAGTCTGAAACCTGGTGCACCTGTATACAGCTTATTGATCAGATGATCGGAGTCCGAGTACTGATCATTAAAAACTTTGTGGTCGAGTTGCCTCTGTAATGTATGGGAAGAGACAGTGAAGGGGTGAGACCCTTTTGTAGTTTATAGGCAGAGAGAGAGAGAAAGCAACTGAGTGGGCACCGTGACAGCATCTCACTCTGCTGGGGCCAAGTTAGAGGAGAAATCAGCCACTAAACACAAGGCATTACGAGAGAAATGAGTGTCAAAGTGTGCTAGTTTGAGAGTCTAATGGGGGATTTATACTGACTGGTACCAACTTGGTTCAGTTCAGTTCGGTTCTACTCTGTTTCGGACATACAGTTTTCCACTACAACTGGTTGCTATAGCGACCAAACATTCTGAGAAGCAGCACCAGTGGAGCACTCTAATCTGAGGTAAACAACATCATTACAAACAAGCATCATTACAATCAATAGCATGGATAAAATCAAAGGGATTTTATTTCTCATCCTTGGTTTGTGGCTGTTTGCTGAGGTAGAGAAAGTCGTATTCTGAGGTAAATGCCGGGTGGCTTGTCTGGATTCAGTCAACAACACTGACATAACAATAGCAACCACCAATCAGTAACCTCCAATATGTACACGTCATCATTTAGTATCGGCTCGGCACGCTTGGGTCCTCGGCCAAGGTGGTACCAAGAATGGCACCAGGTACCAGATTTTAGTTATGGAAAAGCAAAAAAAGCTAGTAGAGTTGAACCGAACCAAGCTGGTACCAGTCAGTGGAAAACCCCCATTAGTGACATTTTTGGTTTTATTCAGTAGCTACTATACTTTCCACTGGAAGAGGTTTAACATGTTATTGTTGGTTAATACAATTTTCCCACTGGTGAAACCATTTTTATTTCTGAATTTCGAAAAATATCTTTATTTAATTTTTAGTGTGATTTAAATTACAATATTTGATCTGTTTAAATTAAAGAAAAGTATCTGAAGAGTAAACATCGAGTACTAAAGCAGATTGACCACTAGGAGGCTTGCAAAAAGGCGGTCAACAAAATGTATCGTTAATTATTTACAAATAATATGAACAAAAACATGAATTAACAAGGTATCATTTTAGGTGATTAAACTAAATCAAATTAAACATAGTGGTTAATTTTCCTTGTGTGAAATACTCCATGTCGAGCTGCTAGTGAGCAATGAGGGGGTGAGGATCCTCTACTGGCAAACCGATATACAAAGCAAAGTTGCACCATAATAAAAAACATTTTATAAATGTTAATTTTTGTGAATTTTCCAGTTCTCTTGCTTATTTGGAAATTACACAAATGTTCACATAAAAGGGCACAATTAAATTAAGAGAGCTCCAAAACAGGTTGAAATTGAATTTTATGGCCACTGTGAGAAGAGGTTAAATATCAGCACAACCCCTTGAGATCAGATTGCAGTTCTCCAATGGAGGTTTATTCACGGATTCTGTTCCATGTGGCTTCACTCTATTCCACCACATGCCACTCCTCTCCCAGTCTGTCATTTCCCATTTTCTCTAAACACTCTCCAATCTTCTCTCCCTCCATCTTTTCCCCGCTCCATCTATCTCACTTTTTGCCTCAACTGACCCAGAGGAGAAAAGTGTTTTTTGCCCCTTGTTCATCAACTGTTAACCCAGCACAACACCGGTCTACTCCAGTTTCGTCTATCCCGCTCACTTTAGAATGTTACTCCATCTCTCTCTCTTTCTCTCTCTCTCTCTCTCTCTCTCTCTCTCTCTCTCTCTCTCACTCTCTTTTTCTCACTATCTTCAGCTGAGCCAGATCAGGTCAAGGCTTTCGTTTACAAATTCTCAGACTCACGTGGATTCGAGCAGAGCCCTTGCCTATGATGTATAAATCATGTTTCTAGTCTGTAGGTTGCATCACACAGACCTTTGAGGAGCTTCAAGTCACATGTGCAGTAAAAGCAGCAGAGCAGTGTTATGACCATGAATGCAGATTAAATTAGATTCAGGTTAGTCAGGTTAGATTAAGAAGTGGGAGGTGACTGCATCCCCCCTGAGCCCCGATCGCCATGCCTTATCTCCTGGCATGTGGGGATTGTCTTAGTAATTGCCTGACCTTTTGGGTGACAGTCAGATCTTGATCCTTTTTTTATTTTCCTTCATGCTCAGAAACTCAGAACCTTTTTTCTGGAGTCTGTCGTCAGTCTGTTTCATTATTTACATTAAAGTCGGTGCTTCCTCTGAGATTTCCGCAGCAGAAAACACTCACCAGCAGACCTTGGACTGGCCTTGAGTGAGGGTCAGTGTGAATTTTTAATGGGTTGAAATGTAAAAAAAATGTCTAAAGGTTTTCACACATTGTCCGGTAGATAAACAAGACATGGCTGAGGTGGGGTCAGGTGTTGTATTGCATTCTGTAGTCAAACCACTTTATTAGAAATCCCTATTTTGTAATTGCTGATGGACTGTTTGGCTTAGCCATTATCTAGACCCTCATCAGTGGTCAGGTTCTGATCACAGAGTCTTTTGTGTATCTTTGGATGATGGACCACTCGCAACTTCTAGGAAGTTTCTTTCTATATTGTAGTCCAAAAGGGTTTTGGGTTTGTATCAGTCGTAGAACCCATTTTGGTGATAGATGGGTTTTTTTTCTTGGCTTTATTTAAAGAAACATATCTATAAACTTATTATGCCCAGTGGTACCTTGCATGAAATATGTCTGGTGAAATGTAGACATAATTGGAAGAGCAGATGCACTGAATCCTACATTCGGCAAAGACAAAACATGGGAGGAGGCTATAACTACACTAAAGAGAGGGGATACGGTCTCACTTCGTCAGTTTACAAAAGAATGAAGGGAGGACGATATAAAAAAGAGGCCAATAGCCACATATTGGAGCATTTTAACTTGTTTGTGGACTCATTAGTGAGCGATTGAGGCGCTGAAAAGCATCAGAAATTCGTGAGTGGATCAATATCTTCACCACAATAAGGCTGGACGTATGGTTGGATGAGTTTTAGTTCGGCCTGTAGACAAATAGGTTAATTTAAAAGCAGAGCCTGCAGAGTCTGTACCATCATGCTTGGGTGGTCCCAGCAGAGACTGGAGATGCTCGCACAGCAGGAAGTCTCTGCAATGCCGGAGGTGATGAAGTGGTGCAGCTGTTTTGGAAAAATGATTGCTTGGATCTTAAATATCCCTGTATTTTAGAACAATATAATACTATATAGATGAACCCCTGAGGTTCTCCATGATGGTAACTCTAATTATCATTGTAAGTAAAGGGTTATCTTTAGTACCATAACAGGATCTGCTTGTTACAATAGCTTAACCTTTGTCACGTCTGCGCGTGAGGCTGGTGCGGGAAACACAGAGGCAGAAAGCCAATGGACAGATAGATAAGCTTTTAATTTAAGGAACTGATTGACAGATAATGATGTTAAATCCAAAATGCCCCATCATACAAGAGCAGATAAATAAAATGATCCAAAGACCTCACAACAAAATACAATTAAGGAAATAAAAACAAGGCACATGTACAAACTCCAACACAGGCTCACTGCACACCAAACAGCTTACAGGTTGTGGTACACAGGTCTGGACAGGCTGTATATAAATAGGAAAGACAGAGAAAAGCAACATGTGAGGGATGTAACTAATGACAGTAATCCCTCAGTTTTACGCGGATCAGTGCTCGCGGATTCAGTCACATGCAGATTTTTTCTGAGAACCGAACTCGCCACAATTTTTTGTTTTTTTGTGGCAATGTTTTTTTAATGCATTTTAGTTCTAGCCGAGCTGAATTTAAATCTCTCTCTCTTACTCTCTCTCTGTTTGTCTCTCTCTTCTGGAAAAGTCCAGAACGGCCGTTCTGACGCACTTAATTTAAATCTCTCTCTCTCTCTCTTGCACTCTCTCTCTCTCCGTCGAGCCTGAGATGGTCGTTCTGGACTTTTTTCAGAGCAGATAGATTGCCAACAAGCCCTCATTTGTATTTTTAGCCCAAGTAGATCAGGTTTTATTCTCCGAAAAACGGGTGTCCCAATACTTTTGTCACGGCAGGAAATTTTAATTAAAAGACAGAAAAGAGGTGAATACGTGTTTAGTTAAAAATGAAATTAAAGTGTTCTGGGAGCGTGTTTGGACAGTATATTTAAGGTTTACACTATAAAAATAGGCATTTTTTTACCAAAACACAACAACGCGGGTTTTCCACTATACGCAGGAACGTAACTGTGATGGCCACCTCGTCCTCACCCCATAGATCGCGTTCCCCGTCTCCCGAGTATTAGTTGTCCTTCCTTTCTTTCCTCCCCTTCCCTCTCCCTACTTTCAACTCTGACAGTAACCCCCAAGAAAAGTGAGGAATTACTGTATATCAAGTGAAACAAGATAATGCCAAACATAAACTATCTAACCAATGACAAGACAGATTAACTTAAACAGTAATGGAAGAGTAACAACACACAGGTGAGGCTGATAATAAGAGTTAAACTAAAACTGGAGATAGAGAAAGGGTAAAAGATAAACTCAGGGTCAGTAATCCAGTGGCTGGGACCATGGAAGGCGGGCCAGACATGGCAAGACTGTGACAACATCTTTGGTTCAATATATAAAACCATTTTAAAAATGTAAATAACCATTGACAATAGTTTCACTCTCATAGACAACATGCATTTAAACATTCATACGGGTCTTTTAAGTTGACATGGTTCTATGTATAACCGTAGTGGGTACTAAAGAACCCTTGAAGAACCATTTCAAGCGCTGGGGTCGAGAAAAGATAATAAGTGTATGTTTTTCTTTTCTTTATGTTGACTGATGTTGCCCACCAGATCCTAAACTGTGTGCTCTGACCCCAAATGGACATCTGGAGCTGAACATTCTGGGGGGAGGCAGGTTGAGTTTTGAAGAGGAATCCCGCAAGAGCAGCGTCACCAGTTTGAGCAAAACCAGCCCAGAGCAGCGCTCTTTCTCACTGGTGAGTGTCCTGTCCATCTCATACAGATCTTAACTTTAACATCTAGAGGAATCCTCCAGGGTTTTCTAGCTCAAACACCTCCTTCCACAGACAATAACCCCCAACAATTCTCTACATAGAAAAGAGAAAGCTTTCTTTATTTCTTTATAAATATAACCTGTGTATTAATCTAATGCATTGTCTTGGTTTGATCTTTCCTCATGATTGCCTGGGTAACTAGGTGACCTAGTACCTAGCAACCTAATTACTTGGTTACCCAGGTAACCCATGACTAAGCCTTGTGTCATTGTGCCTATAGTCAAATTTCAAGGAGACAGTCTTAGCATCTGTTAGAGAACAATGTACTGACTGCTGAATTCAATGTGAATCCAGTGCTGATTGACTTTATATCACAAAACCAGCAGCTGGCATTTTCAAATTATGCAAGAAACAGGAGAAAAACCTGATGTGAGATGTTATTCAGAGCTTCTTGATTAGTCAGCCATTCATTCAGTCAGTAAATACACTCACCCGCAGCACCTCACACTCTCCGGTTTAACCCACACCCTCTTTTGGTTTGTAAAAAAAAACAATACTGGGGAAAAAGTTGGAATCAGCGTGGAAATCAAGCCATTAGGATCAGTTTCGAACTTTTTAATCATGCTCAGCTCTAGATATGACTGTTTCCATCGTACTAGAAGTTACTGAGGACTCTAAATGGCTAATGGCTAAATGGAGTTTTCCACCTGTGATCACAATGTGTGTGTGTGTATGTGTGTGTGTGAGATCATCATCAGATCTGTGTGCAGTCTGCTTCTGCTGGGAAATCACACGTCGCTAATGAGTCAATGAAACATTTGCAATAATTATTGCTTTGATTAGGAATCGCTCAGCCAGATACTGCCCCGGCACTGTCAGTGAGCGTCCAGGATACGCATGTGTGTGTGTGTGTGTGTCTGTTTGTGTGTGTGTGTGTGTGTGTGTGTGTGCGCACACGCATGTTTGCAGAACCAAAATTCCCTTGGTAGGGTGCCAAGCCCAGCCATGGCTGTGAGGTTTCCATAGCAACTCCTCTTTAATTGAGGCAGCCATGAGAACTAAGGGGAAAAAGAGAGAGGGCGAGACTCACACACACACACACACACACACACGTGCATATACACACACTCACACACACACACACACACACACACACAATGTGCACATACATAC
>JBBPCY010000109.1:44589312-44607567 GCA_037974405.1 Brachyalestes nurse | reverse complement strand
ATGACTCTCTTCTCTCTCTCTCTATGTCTCTTTCTCTCTCTGTATCGCTCTCTCTCTGTGTCGCTCTCTCTCTCTCTCTCTGTCTCTCTCTCTCTCTCTCTCTCTCTCTCTCTCTCTCTCTCTCTGTCACTCTCTCTCTCTCTCTGTCTCTTTATCTCTCTCTCTCTCTCTCTCTCTGTCTCTTTATCTCTCTCTCTCTCTCTCTCTCGCTTGCTCTCTCTATGTCTCTTTCTTTCTCTCTCTCTCTCTCTATCTATCTCTCTCTGCCTCTCTCTCTCTCTCTCTCTCTCTCTCTCTCTCTACCTCTCTCCTTCAGTCTGTCAGTCTGAGCAGAGGAAGCTGAAGAGGACCTGATTGAGAGCAGTCTGCCAGCCACTGTCTGCTGACCTGCTGCTATTTCTGTTCTGTCTCTTTCACAACTTCTGAGAAGTCACCAAACGGCGAACAGAAACGCCTCCGAGAGTCTTACCTCTGACAACAGCCGGGCCTTACGAGGTCAGCGGTCAGACGGTGGGCCCGGACGCCGGCAGCTAATCCTGCACCACTCAGTCAAGTCAATGGAACACAATGGGACACTCCAAAACAACACTGTCCCAGACTGTCATTAACTAAAGGCCACTATCTAAAGAGGAAAGGTCAGAGCAACCTACAGAACAGTCAACACAACCAGACCTGCACCACAACACGCTTAACAAACTGTGTCCTCCATAAAACACCTGAGGACAGATTACTGCACACTAATATACGTCAATCTGTGCAACTGCACAGATTTGTAGTTGTGAAATAAATGAACATCTCAAAATATTATTATTCTAAAATATTCATAATTCTAAAATCAAGTGTGAAATTTGAATTAAACTGATATTCGGTTAGTCATTTATAGGAACGTACGTGT
Organism: Brachyalestes nurse; assembly: GCA_037974405.1. Taxonomy (NCBI): domain Eukaryota; kingdom Metazoa; phylum Chordata; class Actinopteri; order Characiformes; family Alestidae; genus Brachyalestes; species Brachyalestes nurse. The sequence continues at coordinate 44,606,672 of JBBPCY010000109.1, read as the reverse complement.
CCAGAATGAAGACTGTAAAAAGCCTAAAGTACATAAAAGGCTAAAATATTACGTTCTGATACAATAAATATTGAGGTCTTATGATGTTTCAGAAACTAATAAGTAAATCACAACACAGTTAACCTGAAAGAAAAATGAATGTAAATGAATGATTACAGAAAATGTAAAGAACTCTTGTGACCTGCTCAGGGTGTTTCACCCAGTGACCTCTGGGATGGGCCCCAGCATATAAATAGTATAGTATAGTAAAATAGCTAAATATAATATAGAGAGTAGAGTATAGTAATATACTGTAGCTATATATAATTTAGAGAGTATAGTATAGTAAAATAGCTAAATATAATATGGATAGTATAGTATAGTAATATTGCTATATATGATATAGAGAGTATAGTATAGTAAAATAGCTATATATAATACAGCTAGTATAGTATAGTATAGTATAGTATACTGTACAATCTAGATTGTATGCACCTATATTAGAATAGTACACTAAATGACTGCTCTATAGGCAATATAGAATACTATCCTAAGAATAAAGTTCCTCTGAGTGTGTTTTTATGTTCATACGAAACCAAAACACTTCACACAGTTTCAATATTACACACACAGAAAGACCCAGTCACATTACGCACATTTATAGAATCATGAACACACAGATAGAAACACATAATCACACTTAGAGAATCACTCAGACACACACATATACACGCACACACACACACACGCACACACATAGAGAGCACATTAAGGAAGAGGAGGTTTTCTTGTGTTTTTTGCGGTAACACAGATAACCAACTGTTCTTCTCTGAAATGCTGCCACCTGTTTCCTAAAGAGAAGGACAGTCTTCCTGATCTCTAGATCTAGCATCAGAAATAATGGGTTTTATATATAGCAGGTAACAACACCACTAGAGATTGCACTCTTTTTCTCTTAAGTCTATTTCCAAGCATCAAACCAGATACCCGGGTAGGTTATTAATAAGTGGCTAATTTTCATGACAGAGAGGCAACAACACTGTGAGAAAAAAGTACTGTACAAACAGTGAAAATGCACTTGCAAAATGTACATCTTTAGTATAAAGGACCCAACTGGACCTTAAAACAGTTTTAAAGGTACACTGCATTCAGTTTCCCACAAGAAAGGCAGATTAGTTTGACTATTCATTTGAAAAACATATATATATATGTTTTTCAAATGAGCTATAAATGTAGCTATAAATGTAGCTATTTTGACCAGAACTAAGTTGTGTGGCACAACAGACCTGTCTATTGCCCACAAATGCATTTTTTGTAGCTGTTTTAAGCTTCTCAAAAAACTGAACTGCCAAAGACCTGTTCAATATAATACATCACGAAAAAGTATATCACACACATTTATCACAAATTATTCTCACTGGATAATAGTTTTTACATGACGTTTACAGTTTAAAATGCTAGACTGTTAAGTATAATTAAACGAATTAACTAGTGATGGCTAACTGAAACTAGTCAGATTGGTATTTATAACAATTATCCAAAATGTCAGAGTTAGCTTGATTTGACTGCAAGTTTAAAATCTATTTGAAACCAATAGTACAGTCTAAGTTTGGATACTTCCGATAAATCTGTTCTTGTTCTTAAAAATCGTAGCTACTATTGTGAGATTTACAGAAATGATTTAAAAAATCCCATTCAAAGTAATTAGAAACTGCCACACATCACTAATGTAGTTTCTGAAAGGAAGGGGTAAGTATTTCTGACTGACTGCATGAATGCAGACGTGAGTAGCCGAACCCACGTGCCGAATGACACGAAGAAATTGTCTCCCTGAGGGACAGATCACCTTTTCATCATCGCCTACACATGACAGCTGCTTCACTGGACACTGCAGTCTTCTGTCAAAAACAAACCGCCTTTCTGCTCAGATCACTGCCTTTACCACGAAGCCAGTCTTGACTTTGAACTTTCCTCACAACACAGAGTCAGTTTCACATCAGGCTTTCGCAAACGAAGATCAAAACACCCAACTACAGTTCAAAAGGACGAATATCCACAGTGTATAAATACTGTAAGATCCGTATTATCACAGAAGGCACAGCTTATCTGATCTGACTGCAGCATGTAGACCTTGTCCAGCAGCAGATATGAATTCAGTGCTGCGTGACCTAAAAATAATGTTTTACATTACATTAAACATTATACTGCACTGCATTCAATTCATTTGGCAGACGCTTTGATCCAAAGCGACTTAAAATCTGAGGAAACACTGTAGACGGTGTGAGGACCAGAGGAGAGTTCTGCGCATTAAATCTTCATGTGGGAAGTAGTGCAAGAAGATAGATGACTCTGAATAGGTGAGTCTTCAGGAGGTTTTTGAAGATAGAGAGGGATTCTGCTGCTCTGGTCACCAGCGGGGAGCCAGGATCGAGACCAGGCTGGACTGGGTTTACCTTGTGTGCAGGGATGGCAGAGCCAGACAGTGTTCCTTGGAGGCGTGGAGTGAGTGAGTAGGAACATGAGGCTGAATGGCAGGATTAAAGAAGCTGGGTCCCCTCACAGATGTCAGTTTGTAGGCAAGAGTTAGTGACTAGAATTTAAAAACCTGAAGGATTTGCTAAAAACCATGAGTTCTGACAGACATTTATCATTGTGTCCAACAATTATCTCAAAGGCTACAAAATATAGGAGTGTATGTAACTTACAACTGGAGGATATTCTGGTATCTGAGGGCCATATAGAAAGTTTTTTTAAATTTAACTATGCTAATTTTAATGGGTTGTATTGGCCACTGAAACTAAGAAACATGATCTAAATGTCTGTATTGGTTACACAGTCAAGTTTGGGGTCCAATTATACAGTTGTGTGAATTTATGCAAAAAAAGGCAATAATTCATTTTAAAAGCCACTTTCTAACTGTTCTAAACCCATTAGATTTAACCTGTTTTGAATACTGTTCCTTTAAAATGTATGCAAATGAGCTCTGTTCAGACTGGCTCTGCCATTTACAAAACATTTCAGGTTGAAACACTCTTTATAACTTGTAGTGTAAATGGGTTTTTGTTTTATAACCAGTCAGATTTACTTTCACAGTGGTGAGGCCTCCAAAACATGGCTACATTCGACAGCTGTAACATGGAAAGTGAATCTGTTTTCGTGGAATTTTTATATCAGGACCTTTGTAGATTTTGATTTGAACAGTACTGGTTTCTGCTGAAACTCAGGTATCTCAGAAAAAGTAGTATTGCTCCACCTCTAACTCTGTGTTACCTTTTTTTTCTTAACTCCTTAAAGAGACAAGAAGCTCTAACAAGGTTTTCAGTCCAAAACATGCACGAAATGGGTCAAACACTTCAGACGCTGTCAAAGAAAACAATGGGAATCAATACGTACAGCTGTTAAACACATCATGAGGCCTCAGCATTATTTACCAGTCAGAAAAATGGACTTTTCCTTTCTCCCTCACACCATTTGCTAGATACTTTTGCTTGTTTCCTTGTTTGTTTGTCTCTTTATTTTTCATTTGGAGCATTTAAAAACAAAGGAGTAATGAGTAAATCATGCATGTTTTATTTACTACATTAATTAAATAGTTTTTGAAACCATTAAAAAATTTGCTCATACACCACATTACCTTGTTTACTTTATTTAAAAACATTTATAAAAAAAACAAACAAATAAACAAATGAGTTATCCATGATTCTTTCCGTGAGTATCTTTATGTAGGAGTGTGAGTGTGTGTATGTGTGTGTGTGTGTGGACTGTTAGGTGTATGTCCGTTATTTAGTTTGTTTGTTTTTCTCTTATTGTCTCGAGTTTGCCCTCTGACCTTGAGGGCCGCTCTTTCGTTAGAAGAAGCCTGACTCTCTCTCTCTCTCTTTCTTTCTCTCTCTCTCTCTTTCTTTCTCTCTCTCTCTCTCTCTTTCTCTCTCTCTCTCCTGTCCATGAAACGTGTTATCTCTGGCAGAGTGCTACCGGAAACACTGTTTATCGTTTCCTTTCAGTCAGAGTTTGTTTGGGGCTCTCCTTCTATGATCAGATGCAATTCTGTGTGTGAGAGTGTGTGTGTGTGTGTGAGAGAGAGAGAGAAAGAAAGAGCGAGAGAGAGCAAGAGAGAGACAGTTCATCAGAAGAAAATACCCAGAGGAATTGCTATCATCTATTGCATGTGTTTGAGTGTATGACAACACACACTATCAGGGCCAGACAGATTTGCCTGTTGGTCTCATTGAGAGCAGAGGTTTCTGTAGAGCGTGTAGGATTTGGACAGACGAGCGTTTCACTTCTGCTTTCCAAATGAGCGCTGAGCACTCGGCCGCGGCAAAGACACGGTCATTTCACAAGAACAAGAGACAAGTGCAGCGAGCTTACACTCCACCTCAGAGAGAGAGAGAGAGAGAGAGAGAGAGAGAGAGAGAGAGAGAGAGAGAGAGAGCGAGAGTAGCAGGCAGCAGTCTGTGTGTGTATGAGTGTGTATATATCTGTATGCATGAGTGTGTGTGTTTGTGCATGAGTGTGTATGTGTGTGTGTGTGTGTGTGTGTTTGTGCATGAGTGTGTATGTGTTTGTGTTTGTGTATGAGTGTGTGTTTGTGTGTGTGTGTGTGTGTTTATCTGCGGGTTTTACTTTAACTGCTGACCTCAGGTCAGTGATAACAGCTAATTCAGGAGAAGTGATATGTATATAATAGTCAGTGATCTATAAAAAGCCTGATCCGAACACTTTGAAGTACAGTTTTGAATCAACAGGAACAGGCTATTTTGGCTGAGTATTGTTTCCGCCGAGAGAGAAGAGTGCTGGAGGAGAGCAGACGGAGAGAAGCTTTCTTTTTCACCTCATCTGACTTCACAACCTTTAAATGAGACAAATGTACACAAAGAATAAAATGCTCACAAAATTCATTACAGTAGTTTTGGGACTCCACTTGTAATATTATAGGCCCACTGTATAGGTAACATAATTCACACACACACACACACACACACACACACACACACACAAATATATATATATATAGTGTGGGTGGGTGTGTGTGAATATATATACATAATGTAGTACCTCTTTTTTGTTTTTCATAAGACTGGCCCTTTAAAGGGTTTAAACAGTTTATTAACAGTTCAGTATTCAATATGATCTCAATAAAAACAGCTATAATGAATGAAGAACATCTAAAATGATATCTCTCCTCTTTCTTTCTTGGTCTCTCTCTTGCTCTCTCTCTCAGTCTCTGTCTCTCTGTCTGTCCTCCCTCTCTCCTCTCTCTCTCACATTCTACTTCATTATCTCTCTACATACTTCTTGAGGGCTCTTTTCTGTTCATTTGCAAGACGAGTGGGCAGCACTTGACGTCTCCTTCTCTGTCTCTCCGTTCTTTAGCCGTATCCATGCATGCAGAACTCTTCAAACCCACCTTAGCAGAAACAACAGCAGGGGCTGAGGGCCCTGAGCTCCAGCGCCAGCTCAGATATGGCCTGCAGACCACACAGATGCAAAAAAAAAAGTACTATCTAAACAAATTAGAAGGGTTTGACATGAGATTTTTTTGGTCAACACAGCCTCTAAAAGTTTCAAAGGTAGACCAGTATTGATCCTGGAGAGTAAACTGGCTGGACGTTCAAACAGGTGATCCAGAGCCCTAATCTAATCTAAGCTCTGACAGAGAACACAATAAAATCAGAAATAAACGCTACGCAAACACAAACGCAGGCCTCCCTCGGCTCAGGCTGGTAAAGTCAGAGAAGCTACTAATGAGCGCGAGACAGTCGAAGAGGACGTCGACGCCGCTCTGCTTGCGCTCAGGCGACCAAACCCAGGCTGGAGACTCATCAGTCAAATGAAGGCTGATTTTCAGCCTTTGAAGTTGACACACGCGGCCTTGGAGAAAGTCATCAACACAGTTTCTACATGACCAAAAGGCTGAAGAGGAAAAAGGTAACTCAAGAGCCCAATAACAGAGGAAACACCAGGAAGACCCCCAGTGAGCCAGTCACGACTCCGACAGCACTTCCTTATCTCTTTTCTTTAGGGAAACATGTCGGTTTATCTTTCTGGACATTTCAGTCGCAGTCTGTGGCTGATTGATAGACTGGATTGGACTGAACAACTAACTGATCTCACTGATCGATTCACTGACTGATTATTTTTTGGACTGATTTACTGATTATCTTGTGGACTGAACGACTCGCTGATGACTGTTTCACTATCCGATTCACTGATTAGTTGAATCATTGACTGACTGACTGACTGAATGTTCAACCACTGGATTCACTGATGGACTGAATCACTATCTCACTTAGTTCATAGACTGACACACTGGCTGAATCACTGATTCCCTCATTAACAGAGTGAATCACTGAGCAATTTACCAACTGACTGATTTACTGACCAAATCACTGACTGATGTGGCGACCCACGAGACGGTCTGTGAATCAGTCACTCCACAGGAGTCAGGAAGGGAGTCATCTCACCAGTCATTCTGTGAATAAGTGATTTGGTCAGTAAATCTGTGAGTCTGTCTTGTGGACTGACTTACCACTGACTGATTCACTGTATTGTACACTGACTAAATCACTGTATTGTAGACTGACTGAATCACTAATTGTAAGTCACTGACTGTCTTGTGAACAGACTGCCAAACTCACTGACTGATTCACTGACTGTACTGTGAACTGACAGATTCACTGACTGATTCACTGACCGACTGGTTTACTGATTATCTTATGAGCTGACAGATTCACTGACTGATGCACTGACTGTCTTGTGAACTGACAGATTCACTGACTGATTCACTGACTGATTCAATGACTGACTGTTTCACTGGTTGACACACTCATAGATTGTTTCACTGACTGATTCACTGATTGATTGACTGAATCACTAATGAACTCACTAACAGAAAACAAATGTGAGGGCAGGGGGGGCCTCCAGAATTGAGGTTGGGAATCACTGGTTTAGACCCAACACTCATCTAAAACAACCATAATCTGACATACACTATATATACAAAAGTATTCACCGCCCCCCATCTCGATGCAAATTTATGCTAGCTGTTAGCAACCATATCTCATATAAGAGATTTGCTAAAAGAAGACTGTGACTTATGTTGGCTAGCGAAGGCAAGCTGAGATAACTAGCATTGTATCTGGTATTTGTTTTATTAGCCAAAAGTAAAACAAACATTTATTCTCATGGGATAAATTCAGGCCTCAAAGCCACTAGGAGGTCCAGCTAAAGTATTTTATATTATGGGTTAGGTCTTTTATTTTATTTTATGTGTTTATGTGTTTTATATATAGTTTATTTATACTTGTAATTAGTTATTTATTGAGTTGATGAGTCTACCTTAGAATGTACATTGTTCTCAAATAACATGAACTAAGTATAGACTGAGATGTAACTTGCCAGGATATTACTTGATATACACTATATGGACAAAAGTATTGGGACACACCTCTTAATTACTGAATTCAGTTGTTTCAATTATATTCATTGCCACGGGTGTATGCATTTAAGGCCTATTGGACAACATCATGCTTCTAACTTGTGGACACAAGTTCTGGAAGGCCCTTTTCTATTCCAGCATGACAGTGCTCCACTGCATAAAGCAAGAAACTGTATTTGGTTGTGCAGTTCATTTGAATAGATGCTTTGATATGTTGACCTAAACTTTCCATCAACACTGATTTACTCACCAGTTCTCAATCACTGAAAAATATTCTAGCCACACAAGTTAAGCAACTATTAGCACAACCATTTGCACCACACCGGCTGACACTACACTGAACTGAATGCATCAACAAATGTCTTGCTCCCATAAAGATAGTCTATTGTTCTCCAACGAGTCACTTAAGCACAGATAGATGGCTATACAGATGAATCACATCCAGGAATGATGATTTTCCCTTTTACTAGCAAGCAGACAATGACAATGTTCCCAACAGGCTGCAGGTCTTTTTTTTCTTTTGCGCCAAATCAACGGTAGAGAGTGAGACTGCTTCCGCCAGATAAATTACCTCAGAGAGAAGAGTCAGCAGGAAGGCCCTCATGCACAATGCCATCCAGCCCCCCCACACACACACACACTCACACACATATCCGTTACAGATGGGAGCAATCATGACCTGCTTCTTGTTTTCGCCTCGGCTTGGAGGAAACCCATTGTTAAGGCCCTGGCCAGAGAGGCCATGAAGATTTGATGGCCCCATTGCAGGGACACCATTAGAAAAAAAAGGTCAGTGTCTGTCTATCTGGCTTGGGGGGGGGGGGGGGGGGGGTTCCACACCTGCATTATTTGGATGGGAGGTTGATTCCTGGATGAATATTAAATACGTGGTGTATAATTGGTCATGCTATAGAATGCATGCTTTGTAGAATATGGTCTATTTGTGTTAATATAGACTACTTAGTTTTTTTGGAAGGATAACAGTATGTTCTTGTAAAACCCAGTGACGTACGACAACACCGGACTAGTCCAAGTCATTTTACGTCTCTGACTTTCCAGAATTCATATCCAGTGAATCAGGCTAGACTGATCACATTTTCCTTCCCTTCCTGTTTACAGCCCCAGAGTAGACCCTGCTCTTTTATAACTGGTAAGGTTCATGATGGTTAAGATAATAAGTTGCGTAGGGGGCGCTGTTCCCACAAAAAATAATTCTCCAACTGCACAAGTGAGCAAGACTGAAGGTTTATTCCCTGCTCAAGACATTATATCGCCCCTTAGTGGTCTCTTAGTGGATAATGCATTTTGGATTTTGGTGAAATAACCCAGTTTCATCCTAAATCAGCCTTAATATACCCTTTTTCTTTAATGTATCTATTATTAAAGTTATGATTAATTTGACTGTAATTGCTAGAACACGAAAAACATGAAGGTGCAGCACAACTGTATTTTGACCAAACCAGAAGCTGTTGTTCATAAAATGCATTCAATAAAAACAAATGAAAAAATGTCTCCTTTTAGTTTTCACCAAAGCTGTGAGCTCATATTGCAAACCCATCACAAAAGCGTTCACATAACTCTAAAACCAAACGAAATTAAATGTATATTTGTTGACTCAAAAAAGGTTTGGGCCAAAAAAAGAATGATAAGAATGATGAACTTTCTACATTTTGTTACAAGAAAACACAAAAATGCATAAAACTAATATACCTGACCGGTTTTGAAATGTAATGTAACAATATACACCGTATAGAAGTTTACACAATATATACAAGTTTCATCCAAATAACAGCCTCTGGCCTTTATCACAGCAGCACAGATTCAGGACGTTTTTGGAAATAACTTGTGTCCAAACCCTCCCAGCACCTTTTCAAGCAGCAGACAGTTCTGTCTGGACCTCATGTGGAACTTGTGGGTCTCCAGCCGGTCCTGCAGCTCAAAGGGAGAAAGATCTGGAGACTGGGGAGGAGAGACATCGCTCTCTAAACTTTGGACTGGACAGAATTTCAGCACAAATTTGAAAAACGCTTGGGAATCATTATCCTGAAATTTTGTCCAGTGATGAACTGAGTGATACGTTTCTTTTTTTCATGATCAACACAAAGTGAATGGCGACGGAGACAATCTGCTGATTAAATGCATGTAATCGAGCCAAACACTACTGATTCACTTCTGAGCTTGAGTCCATCCCAGATGTTGAACCCTGGGTCCCTTTTGGAGGCATTTTGTTTACAATGGAAGGTCCATCATGGGCCCCACCCTGTGCATAAGCAAGAGAGTACATTAGGTACGATGTGTTTTGTATTTTCAGTGTCTATTACACTGTTTGTTTTCTTACAGCCCCTTTACTAGCGCACTAGCATACTTAATAATTTGGGATTAATTTGGCTCCATACACTCACATGGACTTGAAAATGGTAACAAACTGATGTCGATTAGTGATGGTGGTGAAAACTCAAGATGAACAGCACAACACACCTTTTAAATAATATATATATATATATATTTTTTTTTTTTAAGTTCGATGTCTCTATATTTGTCCAAAAAACTGTCAGGATTTACTATTCAGTCCCCAGTAAATGCATATATAATACATAAGTATAGTATAGCAGCAAAAACAGCTCGTTTTAAACTAGTCACAAAAACAAAGAATTTACATATCTCCACATATTCAGCCTATAGCAGCCTGGCTCCGCCCCTTTACGCTGAAGTGATAAGGAGTGTTTCAGCTGGACTGGTTTCTGAATGTGGCACAGTACAGCACAGGGAGAGCCAATCAGAAAAGTGGTCATTTACATTAATCAGTCTTAAAGGCACATTCACAAAAATGGACGATTTAGTTTAAAGGCATAAAGAGAGGTTTGAAAATAAAAGTACGCAAATGTTTGGAGTTTAGGGAAAGAAATCGAATACAAAACAAAAAGACAAGCGATATCTTTAAAAAAGCCAGCAACAACAATAAAATTCTCTTTTTTAAAACAACACAAAACGCTAATTTTGTAGAATTAGAGTGTTAAAATCAAGCATCTTTATTTCAAACATTAAAAACAAGGATTTTCAGTATTTCACAGGAGCTTTCGGACCCACAGTCATTTCAAAACTAAAGAAAAATATCAGGCAGCCTTAAGGCGGTAGATTTAATATTATAATGCATGGAGTTAATATAAAAACCCCACAAAATTCCACACACAGAATGTACTCACAGACACATACACACACACGTGCACACGCTTCTTTCGAGGGTCTTTAGAGAGTCTTTAGGGAAATACATGTAATACTGATCATTTTAAGATCCTGTGAGTGCACATTTAAAAAAAGATGCATATTCACACTCGTCCTTAGAGCAGGTCCAGCATGCATCTGAGCAGAGGAGACCCTGAGACACCACAGCTCACGTATTTACAAAAGAATCCCGAATTCAGCAGTATTTGAGATCTGAGAACATTTTTGAGTTTGTTTTTGGCTTTTTTTTCAGAAATGCTAACAAGACTTCGCTTCTGTTTTTCAAAACTCTTCACACAGTCTGCACAACAATATTTATATATACACACACAGAAGGGACATTCAAAAAGTTTCCACATTTTTAAAAGAAATTTACGCTTTTTTTAAAGAATTTCAAAAACAAATCACTTTTCTTCATACTCACATAGTCACCTTTATCACATGAAACTCTCAGACACACCCAACTACTACCTTCACCATTTGGAAACCTTTCGAATGTCCCTCGTATATGTGCATGTATATGTACACACACAACTTTTGCAAAACTGTGCATTTCTGGAGCTCAAATAGCAAACATTTGCCATTACAAAACTGTTCACATAACTCCAAAACCAAAGGCAAAAATAAACCAGATATCAATTTGTGGATTAAAAAATATTATATATGAGCAACAATCAAATCCCAGAACATTAGAATGGTTATAGAGACAAACTGCCGATTGGATGTTTGCAATCAAGCCAAACATTGCTGATTCACTTCTGAGCTCAAATCCAACCCAAACATATTTTGTTCACAATGTATGGCCCATTTTGGGCCCCACACTGAAAATAGCAAGAGAGCAGATAAGGTGTGATGTGGTTTAGAACCTGTGACTTTCTGTGGGGACTTTTTTGCTGATTATGTAAAGTATTGTATTTTGGTTTCTGTCACACCATTTGCTTCTATACAGCAGGGGTTCCTCCGCATGCATCCAACCACAAACGCCTCCACAATGAAACCCAATTGTTTCAAATGCAAACAAATATAATACAATAAACAATGAGGCCTGTCAAATTCTCTCAACTGTATAATCATACAACATGATTAAAATAAAGACAGCTGAAGAATTTCTTATCAGAGTCATTGGTCCACAATGGACAAATTACATATGATTGGAAAGAGAAACGTTTTATATTGACTTGCACTGAAAACTAGCTCTGTTATGTATTTGTTGTATTTTTGCAAATAACTCATTTCTGTCATGTGTATTTGTTTTTTCTATTACTTAGTTTTAAATATCTATGAATTGTTGAACTTTGTCAAAGATCTGCACAAAACAGTTAATTGCAAAGTGTTCCTGTTGTAAAAACGCTGGCGCCGACGTTTGAATGCCCTGTTTTCAGTGCAGTCGTGTCTGTAGAGCTTTTTAAAGCTGCGCGTTTTTAAAGGGTGATGTGTGAAGAGTTTTGAAAAAGTAGAACTACTGAAAAATGCTAAAAACTGATTATCCTTCTGACGCCAAGAAGAACGCTCCTTTAACCATGTCCCTGAATAAAGGCATATCAAACACGGTTTTTTGATGAAAAATGTCTTCTGCATATTGTTTACAATTTAGAGTTTAAAAACTGGCACGGTGCCAGACATTACATCTGAGTTCAGTAACAAAACACTGATCATGTGTGCTAGCCTAGCACTGTGCTCCACATCTCCAACCAGTACTTTCCTGCAACAGCTTATAACACTGCGCCCCCTTGTGGCTTTACATAGGAGGTGCAGGGTCAAGAGCTTGCATCCCTTGTCCAGAAAATTTTAAGCCTTGTCCCAACTGGGGTCTGTCTAATCCTGCGTTATTTGAGGAACAGGAGGCCATAGGGTCGGGTGTCCCATTTCTCTTTATGATGTTCAAATGGAGGCTCACAAGAGCTTGTACTTGATGGCACCATAAGCCCTGCAGTCCATCTGAAAGTCCACACTTTGGTGGCATCAGTAACTTGCAGAAGGGGTTTAACACACACATTTGGGACAAACGTATGCAATCTGCTTGCTCTGCATTCGCGCCACCCAAGGAGTCAGTCAATCTTGGTCATACCGAGGAAATTTGCTTATTTAGTGCAACTCAATTCAGATTACAATGATAAAGCAGCTCAGTTAAAGGATAAATACATGAACAGACGCAAATTAACTTAAATCTGAACATCTTCAGAACCAAAGTCATCAAAACACCTGCACATTCTTTTTATCATTCAATGTCTGTTGCTAACCACAGTGTACATACATTAAAAAAAAACCAGCCCTGGAGGTGTGAGGCAACAGCGTTACCCACTGGACCACTGTGGGGCCACAAGCATACATTTATATAACATTTTGCATAGTGCACATATTATATCCTTGTATTGTATAGTTTTCAGTGGTTATGCTGCTTCTTTTTTTTCTTTTATTCTGTCCACTTTGCTGCTGTACCACTGGTGAGACTAATAAAGGGTTTTTTCTTATCTGATTGGTCCTGCCCCACCCTGATTTCTGAGTAGCAGATCACAGTAAGGGTGCATAGACAGTGAGCAGGCCTTTAAAGGCAAAATGAGAAATGAGACACCCTTCATCCTTGAGGTTCTTGCATGTAAAAGTAGAATAAAGTGGCCATTTTTTGTCATACGTGAACATACCACAGCCTGAACCTCTCTGTATTTAACCCATTCACCAAGTTAAGCAGGGGGCAGCCAGGAACACAGCGCCCGGGGAGCAGTGTGTGGGGGCGGTACCTTACTCAGGTAACTCAGTGGGGCCACTGGCAGGCATGGGATTTAAACCCACAACCTTCTGATCACAGGGCAAACTCCTGAACCTCTAGACCACCAGCTGTATGGCTGTGGACTGCAGGGCCGTGAGGGCACCATCTGGGGCGAGGCTTTAGTATTTCCCACTCTAACACACCAAATCCAAGAAGGGCTCTTTAATTAGCTGGACCAGGAGAGTTAGTGCAGAGGAAACCCCAGAGACTCTAACTCACTTTACAGTCGCTTTACAGTTTAGTGCAGGACTAGAACTGGGAATTGCTAGTTTACAGCCAGGCCCACTGTTAAAGAGTACATGTACATTTATCCAGAATGTGTTTATTTCACAAGCCTCCAGCCCTGGAGGACCACAGAACAGGCCCCAGTTTCCCAAAACCATTGAAGTGTCAAAGTTATGTCATCACTGACCGTATCTGGCATGCTTGATGTGTTTCCGTTTTCACTGGATTTATTTAGACTTTATATTTTATATCGTTCTTGTCTCTGTCTCTGTCCGTGCAGTCTTGATAAACTATTTCCTCCGGGATCAATAAAGTCCCGATACTGATTCTGTGTCTAATTGTTCTGGATTTTTAAGGTTTTTTTTGTTCTGGGGCATATTCAGTACATCCTTATTTTAAAAGCCTGTTGTAAAACACTTCATAAAAAGAGTCACTGAAATTGTTTTTACTTGCTGTAAAAATCTGTAAAGCTGAAAGAGTTTGAGAATATGACATTAAACATTAAAACTATTCCTATGGATGTTACTGGGGTCTAATTTTGGTGGCACAGGTTTCTTAGCGTTAAATCTGAGAATTTGGCTCTGTGGGACCAGACTGCTTTACTTTAATCAGACTCGAACAACAGGTGACTTACTTCCCCTTTTTGTGCCCTTTAAAACCTGTAGCCTGCCTGATACAAGTCACCTGTGTCATTCCTTCTCTCACTTCTTCCCTCTTTTTTTTCCTCATCCATCCCTCTGCCTCGTGAGGTCCTACGTGAAACCGCAGCAACTCGTCTCTCGCGTTTCCATCTCCGTCATGTCATGGATTTGGAACTTTGGGTCCGTGGGCGGCTCGACAGATCGGCCTATCAGCTCCCTGCAGGGCGGAGCACAGAGAATGACAGACAGATGTAAGTATAGAAGAATCTCTTCATCATTTGGTTTTGTGTATGGAAAGGTTTTGTCTTTAAAAATGTTCTCAAATTTAGCAAAACATTGAATTCACGCTATTTCCCACTGTTGTCAATGCTTGGTGTCCAAGGTTTATTTCATTAGTTAGAAATGAAAATCATTGCCAGGATTGTTTTTCTGAATGTGTAGTGCTAAATGGTCCATTCTTTGTTAGCTTCAGAGCTCCATCTTGGCTAATTTCCTACATTTGGGATAAATGGAAAATTGTGTACATTTGTTTTTTCTTCCCACAACTTAAAATCTCTAAGAGCATAACTCACTTTGCCACTGTCACAAACCCTTGATCCACATAGACGCCAGTCTTAATGCTGGTTTCCATGAATTATTTTCTATTGATTAATGTCTTGCAGATACTTGCAACTAAATTTTGGCCTTAAAAGGATTTGTTAAGCTAATTATTTATTTATTTTTTTTAAGTACTTCAGCAAAATTTCTCTCAACCCACTTAAATCGCATCCAGATCTTCTTGTAGGTGAAGCAGACTTGTCAGTGTGGTTTCAGACACAGTCTGACTCATAAAACTTCACAGCCATTTCAGACACCAGGACTGGTCCTTTATCAGAGAACAGTGTCCTAAACCACATCCACAAAACTGCACCACCTTAATGAAGATCTGGATCAGGTTTGAGTAGGTTAAGAACTTTTTTTTTTTCCTTTCAAGAGTCCACAAAACTGCAAGATGCCCTTTAATTCTAGATTTTGTTCAGTATTATTCTTTTTTTCCATGTCTATTTCAGATCATTTGGTCCAGAAGAAAAGGTGATGAAGTTTGGATGTCATAATAACCCGACTCACTTTGCCACTGTCATGAACGCCAGATCCACATTGATGCCAGTCTTAGCGCTGGTTTCCATGAATATGACGCCATATTCCTATAAAAGAGTGTGAAAAATACATTTTGTCATAAATATTCAAAATGTTAAAAGATGGATTTCGTCTTGGTTCTCTGACAGTAACTCAGATTAGTAACAACCAAAACATTTCTTTCTACAAGAATAAGAATAAACAAATAAATAGCAAACCCTGGCCAGTCTCTCTCCCTCCTCACGCTTGATCACCCTCGCACCGGCCATATCAGCCTACAGAAGAAAACAGAAGTCTTTCTGTTTATGTGTCAGTGTGTGTACCCGTGTATGTGTGTGTGTGTGTGTGTGTGTGTGTAGGTGGGTGCATATGTCATGGAGATATATGTAACACAAGTATCAAGCAGCGGGACCTCTTACCTTGTTACCAAGCAACATGATCACCACGTCACTCTGTGCATACTCATGGATCTCAGTGAGCCACGCCTTTAGAAAGAGATTCAGCCAATCAGAGCTTGTCAAAGCATGTCCTAACCTTGTCCTCCTCACAGCTGTAGTAGTAGATTTGAGAAATTGAGAAATTTGTGTGTAGAATCTGTAAATTTTATGTTACCCTGGTGTTGTCAAATGAAGACTTGCTGGTGATGTCATACAGCAACAGGAGAGCTGAATGGAGAACGCAAAACCAATGTTTATACAAGTTTATACATCATTCATTTTACAAACAGTGATGAAATAATAGAGTAAGTGTGCTTACAACCACCCTTACATTTCAGTATTGGTATCTGCTTTAGAACATCTAGCATCTATCAGCACAGGATGTTCTTTAGGGCTGGACCAAATGGCATTTTATATACATGTAATATTAATTGGCATTTACAATACTTCCAGTTCTCAGTATGGACCTCTGAGAAAATATTAAGTTTGTGTCTTACAAATGACATATATATATATATATATACACATATACACACACATAAAACCAGTTTTGATACACTGAGATATTCTACATTTGTTATCAAAGAATACTGAGTGTAAATATAAAGTGAGTACTCAGTATTCTTTGATAACAAATAAATTCACTGTAGGTCCACAATTTGAGTACCTTTATTAGCCAAAAAATATTAATCATTACTAACCTATAAAAAGCCACTATAATTATCATTAAGACAAAAATAAAGTTTATGAAATTAATTAATAAGTTTCTGCACAATATGTTGCTATAGAAGTCAGGATTGTAGCCTCTCACTGAAACACAGCTTTCACAATTGAGTCATGTACACAAATAGTGTGTAATGCATTAGAGTTACTGTTTTATTCATCAGCATCAAGGTTTTACTTTTCATTTGTTTAATGTAGTTGCTTTTATTTCTTCCACTGGCAGAACTCTGATACTCTATTAACACCTGGTAACTAGAACAGCGGTTTGAGGTTTTAGTACAAGGGTTTTTTTAGGGGTTTTGGTTGTTGAATGTGGTTTGGATTGACACACATTTCCACTACACATTAAAGACTATGGCTTGGTTTCACAGACAGGGATTAAGCCTAGTCTTAGATTACATAGTGCTACAAATAAAGAATTTTCTTTGAAAAGGAAATGGAAAACTGACCCTACAGCATCTGACTAAAGTGTGTCTCAGACCACCTCCTGTTTTAAATACATCATGTGTGTGTTTACAGAATATAGAACAAAACAGTACTTTGGAGTTATTTAAGGTGTTTAAGACTTGAGTGCATGGAACTGAAGAAGCGGGATTAGTTATTGCTTACTTATGTAAGATAAATGTGGAGAGAAACAGGGGAATCAATAAGAAATTATTGATGTCAATGCCATTATCGATTCTTCTTATCAATCTGATTCCTTATTGATTCCACTATTGAACAGTGTTGCAGGGTGAGCCTGTTACCTTAAGAAACTTTGCATTCTGGGTAATTGAGCCTCTAGGGACGCTGGGAGATGTAGTCTTTCA
>JBBPCY010000109.1:44550275-44568153 GCA_037974405.1 Brachyalestes nurse | reverse complement strand
TGCTTAAAAATTCCAAAATGTAAAAAAAAAAAAAAAAAAAAAAAGAATAGTTTGTTGCAAAATCTAATTAATACAATATATCCCCATTTCTTATAAACAATTAAATCAGACAAGACACAGTTTGCTTCTTTAGTTTTGCCCTAGAGCTGATGAATATTGATCCAGCTAATGCCGTAAATCTGTTTGGGAATTGTGGACTGCTAAATATTAGGGATGGGTACGGTTAGGATTTTACTTTTACTGACATTGATACTGATACTGCTTATCAGTACTGGTCACAATGTGAAAATATCTATATTTCAGTACTGACCAGTCAGGAACTGGTGCAAATATAGTACCAGTTCTCGATACCCATCACTGATACATAAACATTTATTGAGAAATGGAAGTTGATACTTCTATCTGGATTAGCATTACAGAACTGTAAAATGAATAAAACATTTTAGCTAAGGAGCCCAATGCTGAAACATTCAGCTCTTCTGGAGTCCAATGAATAGATAATGAAATATCGATTTCATCGACAAGCATTTGTCCATTGTTGTTGTGTTTTTGCGATTTTCTGCAGATACAGATATGACTTGTGGATCCCCGCTAACAAGTAAAGGAAGCTTATAGGAACTGCAGGGTCGTGGCACATTAAGTTTATGCTGGAAAACCAGCACCCTGCCAAGGCCGAGAGAAGATCACTACAGTGCGAATGCCTGAACTTGTCTGTATTTTTGTCCATTCTTTATAATGGTATTTATCATACAGGGTTCAAAACTAGGTAGGCAGCTCTGATTGAGAACTTACAGCACTACACGGTGGGGTGCACGCTTCCAGTTGATACTAGTGGATTTGAACCTACAACCTTCTGATTGCAGGGGCAACTGCCAAACCACTGGTCCACCAGCTGCCCCTTAAAACAATGAGAGAACTAAAGGAAAAACTAAAGAAGCAAACCAAACACATCTTGGCTGACGGTGCATTGGGGCTGATTGGAAACCGCCTGATCTAACCAAGACTTGCAATCTTATTTCTAGCCTAAAAAAAGTCTTCTTGATCTTTTGAGAATAATATACTATATAAGAGCAGATTTGTAAGATTATTTTGATTGTTTTAAGATATGTTTTCGTATTTCAAGAAATCTTACCGAGTGTAAATACCTTGCTGCACTGGCAGATAATTTTACTTTATTGTCTGAGATTTCTTGAAATAGGAAAAAATATCTTTAAACAAGCTTAATAATCTTACAAATCTGCTCTTATGTAGTATATTATTCTCAAAACAAGATAAAGCAGACTTTTAGGCTAAAAATAGGATTGCAAGTCTTGGTTAGATCAGGAGTTTTGCAGTGAAGCCAGTGTGCCAAATATGAGTGAACAGCTGTAAACGCAACTTCTTTTTGTTTTATTTAGAGTGTACATCGGAAGGCGCATCCCTACCTCCCACGGCACGTTCTGAGGGGGAACAAGCCCGCATCTGCACCTTCACCATCTCTGCTGCTTCATCTTGAATCTGTGTTTCAGTAGATACAAATAGGTCAGGGTCACGTGACCGGTTTCCTCTCACAGGCTGCGTGCCGCACTGCCGTCGTTACCCCTCGTGTATTCCACTGGCTCTTTCCCCACAGTTCCTCCCTGAGCCCACTTTAAAGCCAAGACTGCACCTTCGTTCTACGAGGGAAGTCATTCTGGCTTTGAAGGCTTAGTAGTATATTCATCTAATCCTCTTTCATCCTTTTGTCTTTTCTTGCGCAGAGATCTATTAAAATAAGTAATGTGACCAGAAAGGATGTGAAACGGAGATGTAGGCAAGGAGCTGGATTTGAAAACACTACAGGATATTTCAATAAGGTCAAAAGTGACGTGTCCATTACCTCGTCTGCTACTGGACAGGCTGGACTTTTGGCTGAAAGGAACTCTCTCTATTTGCCGAATCTGTAACATTGATTTACCTGACATCTAAAAACTTCATTCATGGTGGAAGGCACTGGGCAGTTGTTGAACTCCATAAATAAACTTAAAAAGTGCTGACTATTATGAGTGTTATGAAACACTGACAGTTTAATTTGATTGATTCCGGGTTCACGGTTCGATATTTCCAATATTTTTGGAAAAAGTTTGATTGCTGAAAAATGATGAGTCATGTAACACAACTTATTACTGACTCTAGAACCACTGAACCTGAATTGTTGGTCGTTTGCAATACTTTGGTGTTCACGTAATGCATGTCCCATTGTAACATTTTGGATTGCAGAGTCTCACTGCATTGTGACACCACCAGTAACTATAAACTCACAACCGAAGGTGGAAACAAGTCACATAGTAACAAGAAAATCTAAAGTCTTGAGGCTTACCTATATTGACTCAAGCCTCAAGTTTTAACTGAATTCTAACCAAGTGAGTTAATGCCACTTCAACATACAACACCAAAATCTTGGCACTGATAGTACAATCTATCTAAAAGAGAACATGGTAGTATGTGGCAAGATATTAAATAAAGAGCATTACCTTCAAAACGACTAAATTCGTATACTTGCATAGATATGACCACCGCAATGGTAAAAGCAAAACACGCTCGACAAGAAGTAATGTTCAAAGTACTGCCGAACTACGTAATACTAAGTAGATGGTGTTTGAGGGGTCCTCCATTATGGGTCCATTTAAAAATATATATCTCTGATGTAGTTCTGGCATGCCCACAGTAGGAAATAAATCTTTTTACATGAACAGGCATCCTGAAGCCAGACGCCACACAGTGGGTCTCAAGAGTCAAAAGTCTGGTGGTTGTGTTCAAATCGAGCAGCATTTTAAAAATGGATTTATTCATTCATCAAATTTGTGACTCGAGTCCACACCTTTTTTTTAAAAACTACACCAGTTAAATGCTGTACATGTTGTCTAGGGATGAGAGATGCCCTTTGTTTTATTTTAATTTCACTTGAGATAATGAACAAAAAAGCAGTTTCAGTTCCTTATACTTTCTGTAAGGTTTTCTGATATCTGTGTCAGTAAGACCAAACATGAGAAAACTAACCACAAAAACTTAATATCGATATTAACAATACCTTTACTTGAGCGATGCATGAAATTGTTCTGCAAAAATACATTTTGCATTTAAAAAAAATTGTCACTGAATTCAGCAACTGCCCAGTAGCTTCTATTATAAGTATGTAAATTGGTCTTCTGTTCTTTAAAATTGTATGTATTGACTGTTCGCAAGAGATGTGGCAGATAGAAAGCTGAGAAACAATGAGTATTCCTCTGTTATCTTTCAAAATGGTACCACAGGTATATAGCTCCTCCTGTGGATATTAAGAGGGTGGGTTTGTAAATAAAGACCCTTGAGGAAACCTTTATTAGAACCGTCGGCATCAAAAGTGAGAGTAAGCTTGCTGATCTAGTCCATATGGAAGTAAACGATACGCACAGGCTGTTCCTACTTCAGCGCACTCACAAGATCAACAGGGAGAGAAGAGTGTAAAATATACAGTTTGATAAAGTCGCATGGGGAATCAATCACTGAGGATGTATAGAGCTGTAGGTTCTTCAGTATCTGTATCTATTAATAGTTATCTACCAAATACATTTGACGTGTGATTGTGACACTACAAAGACATTTTTTTTCTCCGTTGTGATATTTAACTCAGGTACACATCTCAGAGGTAAAGGTGTATCATTAGCTGGCCAGAAGCAAGGCAGTATTGCACAGGTACTGAAACACAAAGGGGAAACCCGTTTTTCAGTGACACATCTACACACAGAATGTTTGTCCAAAATACAGTTTCCCTTTTTTTTCTGTTGAAAGAAAAACAAATTGCGAAACTAAATTTCACCCAATGGCCCGGTTTTCTTTGCACAAGGGTTGACACCAGAGCAGCCCGCTTTCCTTTCTATAAGGTTGACTGCTTCCTCTATTGAAATTTGCCTTATATTGTACTCAGTTGAAATCTAGAACCTCCTCTGGATCTCCTAAAGCTAGTCAGTGTCAGTAAAAACAAAATAGTCGCTGTTAGATCGCCTTAGCTGCTGTGATGACTGTTCACTGGAATAAGGCAAGGAGACAAAGGGAAAAAAAAATACCATTTGTGCATGTTTTGTAGTGTGTAGGACTTTTTCGTGTACGTGGCAGTTCCTCTGGTTTTGTATTAAAAGTGGGAATCAATAAATAAATGTGATCACACCTCTTGTGCTCTTGTTCTTTGGCAAATCGTATCTTTAGCACCAGTTTGCCGGATGTGGATTAGGCCTAAATTTCAGCATCAATGGAGAATTACTATTAGACATCCTATTGGTAGGAAACCACGCTGAACTGACTGCAAGGAAAAGGCCTCAAGAGGGAAAAATAGCATCGAGCAGCGTCCCAAACTCAGGTAAACACAATTAAAATTTATTTAACTTTGGTCAAAAATAATCAAACAAGTGTACACTTCCACAAGGTTAGCATCATTATTTAACAAGGAACGAGGCCAGGCCGAGTACGTCCTTTGACCCGTACTGTTCCCAGATTTATAGAGCGTCACAATCAGCTATACAACTTTGTACTTTTTCAACCGTTAAAGTTACTTTCGGGATTTTATTTATTTATTTATTTTATTTCTCAATCGCAAGGTTGTTGCTGCCTGTCGAAATCTAGCAGTGCACAACCTTGGCGTCTCGTCTCTGATGGACCTAACCATTATTTTTGCAGAAATATCACAGTCTCGCTGCTTCACTAAGCAATTTATGCAGTAACCGCCTCAAACGGGCACACGGGCCGCTCCAAACTGGACTCGGATTTGACTGGAGAAAAGCCAGTTTGTTTTCGGAAGAGGCACTCTGCTTCGCTTCTTCAGATCTGAATTTCGAGAAGTGTTCTACGTGTCCCATCACTGAGCACGAGATGTCTATTAGTGTCCAAAAACGAAGACCCACACATACTGTAGCAGCAAGTATACGTGACGATGGCCTGAAGTAATGCATTGTGGAAAAGGGAGATGTGGGGGGATAAGGATTCCAGGGTAAAGGCTTTTTTTTAGTTGGTTGGGGGTTTTAACGATACAGTTAATTAATTGTAGTTACTATGGAGAATCATTACAGGGATTCCCCCTCTATAGTCATACAGAGATTTAAGGCTGCAGCATCCCTTCTTAAAATATAGTTATGAGCCCAAAGCTTCGACTTTGGAAAGTCAACGGCAATACTGACACTTAAAATGGCCAAATGTCCTCGATCGTACAGTGCAACTGCAGCTTCAAGTAGTTCTAGACTGAGAATCGTGTCAACAGCTGCTTACAGAGGAGTTTTCACCTAAAGATCAGCTTTTTCCTCGTCTTCCTCAGCTGTCTAGAATCATATCCCAGGTAGAGCATTCTCGATTAGAGCTTTCTGCCTCACCAGACTGCGCCCCGAGGCCTTTCGACCCCCCTGCTCTACCAAGGATTAGAACGCGGCTGTGAAGAACAAGCTTCGTTTTAGCACAAAGGGTGCAGGCGACCGAAGATGATGGAGGTAAACTGGCACGTAGGTGGGTGGTTTTTTTTTCTTCCTTGAAGTAGCTGGCAAGAGATCAGCAGGATGACTTCACATTTCATTACTGGCGCTCCGAATCCACACAAATGCAGATTACATGCAAATACAGGACACAAAACAAAAAAACAAAAACAGAAACAGAAAAACAAACCCCCCCATACATACCTGCCCGTAATGTAAAAAAC
The DNA here is from genome assembly GCA_037974405.1 of Brachyalestes nurse. Lineage (NCBI taxonomy): Eukaryota > Metazoa > Chordata > Actinopteri > Characiformes > Alestidae > Brachyalestes > Brachyalestes nurse. The sequence goes on along the minus strand of JBBPCY010000109.1, from coordinate 44,562,476 downwards.
GCTTTCTCTTTATAGTTTTGTTACTTTTATTAAGTGGTTTGACACCAAGACGGTGTGGTTATATATAGACACAGTCAGTGAGTAGATGTTACTATGCATGAGAAATAAACAAAACGAGAAAAAAAAAGAAAAGAAAAGAAAATTCTATATTTTGTCCACTGACCCGACTGGAGACCTGCATTAAGTGCTTAAAAGGTAAAACACCAAGGCCTGCGAATGAGGCCAGGGGGAGGAATGTTGACAGGCATCGACAAGCCAAAAAAATAGTTTCCAAAAGGCCTGGGCTTTCAAGACTAGCTACGGTTCTTACGGTGAGCAGATTAGTAGACGCTCTTCCTCGGGTGTGTTCCGTGATTTTGGTCGTCAAACTAAAAAAAAAACAAAAAACTAAGGCTCAGACTGAAAATATAAGAAAAAAAAGACGTGACTGTTGAAAAGCGGATTTGGCCTCTTGAGTACTATTACTGATTCTGCTCACAGGTGGTGGTGGTGGTGGTGGGGGATGGGGACGGGTGGCCTTCTCCTGGTTTTTGGTGGGGGTTTTTAGGGGTCTTGACTACGCCCTTGTGACATGGCGTTAGTAAAAGAAACACTGGTCGTATCATCCCTCGGCTACGTGGGAAAGAAAAAAAAATACGAGTGCATTAATTCTTCCGTTAGGAGAACAACAAGGCTGCAGCTTCTCGTTACTGACTAGGCTATGGAAGGTACAAGAATTCTTTTTTTGTGTGTCCTCTGTCCTGTGCCGGGGGGGATAAGGTGGGGATATTTCTTTATTTCGATTTTCTCTGTTGTTTTTCCCCATACGTTTCCTTTGCTTAGTTAATTTTGTCCTGGAATATATACAGGTTGTTGGTGGCGGCCACTGCTATGACGTTCTCTTTCGGGTGCCAGGCGGTGTGGAGGATCTTCTTGTTGAAGTCCAGGCTGTCCACGCTGATCTCGTCCTTCTTCCTCTTGCCCCCGGTGCACACTTTGCGGGGTTTGAGCATGGCACGCGGTTTGCTGTTCTCCCGGGACGCCTCCAGTGTGATATCCCGGCGTGTGTTCCGGTCGAACATCCTGAAGAAGTTGTTATAAGAGCCAGTCATGATGGCACTATAAGAGAGGAGAGAGTGGTCAGAAGACCTGAGGCTGTGAGCTTTACTACACTTACAGGACTGTGCAAAAGTCAGCAAGTGAATGTTTTTCTGCTGTACTGCATTTCCATGAAAAAAGGCAAAGTATGACTGCATGGTTGATATAAAACCAGACACACAAACATTGGTTTTATGGCCAAAAAAGTGGCACACTGAACCTTTTCTGATCATAGTTACCACAGAACCACAGAGGGTAGAGTGAATGTGCTGACATTTACCAAGATATTTATGGTTAGGGGTGGCTGGAAGCGAGTGGAGAGAACTCGTTTGAAAACAGGTGGGGAGAAAAAGCACATATAGCTGTGTTCACAGACTGATTATTATTAATTAAACCACAAACAGTGTAGGCTTGTCACGGCCTCTTTCGATAAGTCTTGGGGTGCTGAGGGTCCCTGTAAAATTTAGCGGCGCTAGGTTTTTCCCAGCCGAGCTACGGGGCAAAACGATCCGTTTTAGCCGGCTCAGATCTTAGCAGGGCATTTAAAGGTGCACAACGCTCCCCCACACCTTCTCTCCGACAGTATTGGGCTAATAACTCCAGATCCCCATGGGCTAGGGGCGCAAACAAGGGCTCGTTGGAAAGGTCTCTACCGGCATGTCAAGTTTTGCGTGGCTGGGTGCTCACCCAGCGGAGCGACGCGGTTCGGAAAGTCCGTGCTCACGGGACCGACGCGCCGGTTCTGTGGGAAGGAGAGCTTCGCCACAACCACATTCGATAAGTCTGGGGCTGCAAAATTTCACGGCGCTAGGTTGTTCCCCGGCCGAGCTATGGGGCAAAAAGTAAACATCGGATCCTCCAGGTAGCCTGGGGAGGGGCTGCCCGCTGCAATGCCTGTTGAAAATTGTTGTAGCCTGTGAACCGGCAGATGCAAAACTGGCATTTAAGTACCAGTGCTAATAGATACTCAATACAAAATTTTTTTGTATCGATTAGTATCTGAGAATCGATTTTTTTTGACAACATTAAAACAGTGACACTTTTTTTTTTTTAATAATTTACCCTGAGCTTTAGTGTCGAAGTCTGTTTATAAGTCTGCTGTGTGTCTAGCTCTTCAAGACTGATTTGTTGCTCCGCGTTTTGTCGCTTTCCAGCAGTCACCCCTCTGCTCTCTCTTCCCGGCACATTGCGTAGGTGATAACCACAAAAATCGAATTTTTAAACGGTCAAGACTCAGCCCCTGTTCAACTGATTAAAACTCTAAATAAACACACACTACACCAGATACTAATGGATGCTTTGGCATTGTAACAATACCAATATTTCAAAAACTGTAGGAGAAGAGGCGCCAAATTCCAGCTGTAAAACTCTCACTAACTAGAATAAATGCAAACAAACAAGAAAAATTATCAAGATTTGTTTTGTGAAACTCCATCAGCAGCTCCTGATTTAATTTAATGAAGGACTGATCGAGTCAAACCAGGTTTCTGATGGAAACTACAGTAATACTGAACTTCCACAAGAACACACTGATATACTGAACATAAAATCACTGCTTACTGTATAATGTGGTTTATCTTTATTATTTTTAGTTTTATTTAGTAATATTAATTTTTAATATTTTAATATTAATATTGTTTAATATTATCTTTGCTTTCGCACAGAACTGTATATGCAAAGAAAACATAGATGCACAGTTTTGAAGGGCATCTAGATTTGTCTGAATGCACGCAATCAGAATATTCTCCATTATAATCTAAGTTTAATAACCAAGTATGCACATATTTTTGGCCATGAGCATTAAACCCATACCTGTCTGATCCATTCCAGCAGCACTCGAACTTGTCGAAAATGCAATCGTTCTCATACAGCGAGCACAGCTTGCTACGTAGGTATTCATGTACCTATAAACACAATGTTAATGACTTTAGAAGTTGCAAACAGAACAGAATTTAGACAACGGTTGGTCATATTGGACAAGTTTCTTCAGTCCAGTCTTCGTCCCAGTGTAGTCTTTAACAAATTTCACTCACTAGGTAGGTCTTCCAAATCACACAATCCCACCAAGCCTCCTCCAAGTCACCTGAAACGCCACTGCACGAAACTGCCTCTAATGTAACATCACTGGTTAGATCAACATGCTTAGAGGAGAATGCTAAGTGCCAATAATGAGGCATTAGTTGAGACAGCTGCATTAGTACCACACTGAAAGCTATAGAGCAAATGATGCTCTTCTGTACTACCAGCTTAGAACTAAGCAGATTTAAAGCAGGCCTTTACAGGACATTTTGTATTTTTGAATTAGTAGTTTTTATCATTGGGAAATACAAAGAATCCAATGAATATTGCATTCATGAGGAAAAATCATATACAAGTAAAAAAATATGTGAAATTATGTACAATACCTTATGTCTTACCATGTGCAATATCACTACATTTGTCAATGCTACTGATCTACTAACAAATTATATTACATACAATAACCACTATTATTGTTATTATTAATTCACTTACCCGTAAGAGCGTAGAGTGTTTCTGCACAGTTTTTATTACATTTATTTAGACTTTATATTTGAAACTGTTCTTGTCTCTGTGTGACCGTGCAATTTCCTCCGGGATCAATCATTCTGATTCTGAAAATTCCTCACTGTTATTTTGAGACTCTTAACCACAAACTGTTCGCATTAAAGAATCAGCTTTACGTCTCTTTAAAAATACTTTTTACATCAACCCAATGATCTGTTCTGTCAGATTGGTCAGAATGTGTTTAGCATTAATGCATAAAGTTTGCAGTGGAGTACCTGGTAGGTCTCTACAGGCCGGTTCTCCATGTTGAGGTCCCACACCTTCACAGAAAGGTAATCTCGGGTCATCATGTATCGGCCGCTGTGGCTGAACTTGACGTCAGATATGGAGGAGATGATTTCTGAGAAGAACGATCGGCTGCTTGGATCTTCAGGTTCTTCGAAAACTTTGGTAGACGAAGAAAAAACATGCATTGTTGCTCAAACCAGATGCTTTAATTTATAATAATGGGTTCCAGAACAGTCGTCACTTTCTGAAACACTGAAGAAAAAGAGGTTGGGCTGTGCAATATTATCATCAAAGTATCAGCCTTCACAAGACATTGCAGAAAGAAGGAAGATGCAAATGAGTCTTCTTATTCAACACATTTTCCACTGTGTGCATCTTCAGCAACTGCAGCTGGTCCAGATGAGTCAGTCAACCAAATAAAATCACAAAGTTCCAACAAAGGCTGAAATTATTCAGGCCTTTCTTCAACTGGACCAAACGTTTACCAGAGTCTTTTTAACAAGGCTAACTAAAATATTGATTAATGAAGGTCACAATAAGCATTTTGTGCATATTTAGCAGTGTTATGTGAGGTCCATGCAACAGTCTCCCTGTTGTTTCTGTATTTGCATCGTCTGTTAGTTTTGTACAAGCATAAGTAATTCATCTTATAGAAGAAATTAACATGTATAATGTTCAAATTCTGCATTGAAAAAATGAGACATTCCTGTATACACTGTAAGGCCAGATTAATAAAAAAACTCAAAAAAGAGAGAAAAACCCATAACACGTTTTCTGTTGATTTAGAAAGCATGAATTTTCAGCTGTTTGCGCATTTTCATTGATCGTGAGACTGCAGAAATGGCCAACTGCGTTTGTTTTCTTGACCCACAGTGAATGTACCAGATTAATTACATAATCCAGTGATTATGCAACAGAGACTTGTTGACATTAAACAGACCCAAAAAAAGCATTTAAAAACTCCTCTAAAGGGGCCAGAGCTTTCTCTTTCAGCAAGGTCCTGGTCTCATGATCCAAACAGAGCAGACAGTATCTGAGGAAGATATTCTCTTTTTTTTGTTATGTCCTTAAGGACTTTGGATGGAAAGTTGTCTCTCTGTTCCAGAAATAACATCTCAAATGGGCACAACGTTTTGTCCCACTAAACACTGCAAAAATAACCCCCACCTCTGACCACGACCGCTTTAAAAATACAGCATTAAAATAAGCCACCTGGCATTCTCAAGCGCTGCATCGTTTTCCACTGAACACGAGAGAGAATGAACGAAAGAGAACGCGTGTTTGTTTTACTCACATTTGCTATGTCTATCGCAAAGGGCTGCCGCCCGCATGTCGCAGAGGCGGATGGTGCCCTTGCTGCTGCTGTATACGAACACGTTGCACTGGTGAGGGTGGCACTCCGCAGCCGTGATCACCTCCGTCAGCTCCTCCATATTGGCAGGCTTAATATCTACAATGTCTGGGAGAGGGGGAGCAGTAAAGGAAAGCAACAAGGGCCAGTATTGGATAATCAAGAGAGAGGAAAAAACATGAGGAAATTACTGAGGTAGTACTGACAATTCATTGGGAATGGTTACATTCATCTTACTGGTTATCAAAAGCACTGGTTACGCTAAAACATGATGTGTGATGTGTGTGTGTATGTGTATATATATTTATTAATATATATATTAATATATAAAATCACACTTGCACACACACACGTACACACACACACGTAGACACATACACAGTGTCTCCTACATACCTAGATGTGCAAGTTAAAATATATGTACCAAGGTACCATGCATAGGTATTTCCATGTACACACACCGTATATGTACCTGCTATATAGCTAAATGTAGCTCCCATACAGGTCCTGTGTATGTACCAATATGTATATATGTGTGTGTACATACAGATCTGCATGCACGGTACCTTGATACATATTTGTGTGTGTATATACACACACACACACACACAAAATACTTGCACACCTAGGTATACAGGAGGTACGCACAAACACACACAGAGTATAGGTACCTCCTATATACCTAAATGTTCAAGTTCCCATATAGGTTCTGTGTATGTACCTGTATGGGACAGGACGTACCTAAACTGTTGATGTTAACATGCTCATCAGCCAATCATGTCTGGTTCTCGTTACAAGAATAATCATTTCCTCACTAACCCTGAAACGACTGATTACTCAGGGACTGAAATGAGGTCTTTCTGTAATTGTCAGTACAGTAAAACCATTGCATTTTGACACAGAGCTAAATATGTATCTCTTCAAAACTGTTGGCATAATCGCATCTTTCAATATCTTTTACACTGTCAAATGAAAAGGGACATCGAAACGTGCATGTTTATACAAGTGATTTAGAAAAGGATACTAAAACTTCTATCTGTGATTTCTAAGTGCCATAGGTTTATTCTTAGGTCGTCTGCAGAAAGGTATGTTTCATGATCGCTATTTACTGAAATGGAGTTGATGTGATATGTGTGTGCGTTTGCAAATATTCTGCGTGGGCTGGCTTCCACCATCAGGTCCATCGGCATCAGCACAGGCACCTGCGGAGGACAGGTGATGAAAATGAGTAAAGCCAGAAGCAACTGATTAGCAGCAAGTCAGTGGTCCAGTGCTAATTTGTGAATGAATTAATTCATTAACGTGGAATTCTAGCAATTTGATTATTCTATCTAGCAGTTGATTATTATAATCAAAACTGATTATGATGGAAACAAACTCAGAGTGCTTTGGATCTTTCCTTTTTTTGTTTACAATGGAGCTGATGAGAACCAGACGATCTAATAGCTACCTCTCAGAAAGATTAATGTACTGGCTAATGGTTGAAAGAATGATTTGCAATAGTTTAGACAAGGTTTTGTCTGAACCTATTTGTTAAAATACAGATAGGTATATGAAGGGCACTGCAGGGAAAAAAAAACAGTCCACAGAGAAAACTTTTTTTCATTTCATGATCCCTGGTTCCAATCACCACAGCATCTGATGGCCCTCTTACTGACCACCGTAAATTATTACGCTTGTTATTATTATTATTATTATTATTATTATTATTATCATAGTAGCTGGAGTGTTTGAAATATTGGCCTGCTTCAAACACCAAAATGTTCGTTAACATCCGGTGCAGTGAGCAGGTGTTCAAATTTTTGATCAGTTAAGCAGGGGCCGTGTATTGTTCATTTAAACACTTGATTTTTGTGGTTGAGTCGTCTCTGTAGTGTATGGGGAGAGAGGGGCGAGTTGCCTTAGCGTCATGGCTATGGTGGCTGGATCAGAGTGTGAATTATCCCTCCATAATTGGGGGTACTGCCTTCATAACACTGTTAAGACCACCCCCGCCCCCCCAAACTGCTATTTTTGTCTCTTTGGGGGGGTCTGGGTCTTGATCGGGGGGTAATTCGAACCATGGGCTGAATACACAGAGCAACAAACACACAGACTCAAACAGACTGTCACTTTTTGTTGAGGTTTAATTAAAATTAATCAGCCTGTGAATGTAACACCTGTTTCTGGGCGAGAGTGGTTCTCTCCACCCATTTTAAGCTGGGCTTAATGATAAATGGCTTGATAATAGACAGCAAGTTAACACCCCCTCAGTGGGGCAGCGGTGAGACAGCACACCCAATAAAAAGAGTCTGAAAAGGCCTCAGTTCGATACTCTGCTGTGAACTAAACTTTTGGTCACAAAACCAATGTTTGGGCAACACTGGTCTCATTACAACCTCACAATCACACTTCGCATTTTCTTGCAGAAACACTATCTAGGTTATACTGTTCTCGTATCTGTGTGTCTGTGTAGTTGCAGCATAAGCAATTTCTTCCAGCATCAATAAAGTTCTCTGATTCTGAAATAAACTACACACTGTAAACTATCAGGAACTGACCTAAAAGGGCTTTAACATTGGGGGGGACAAAAGGACTGAATGCAATTCATCTTTTAACGTCACTGGCCTGCACTGACTATTGTCTTCTCACAAGAATTCTTTTTATGCGTCCAAACAGAGACAGGAGACAGGAAGCAGAGTCCAAAGGAAGCGTGATGACGCGAGTGGGACAGATGAACTTGCCCTTAGTGTTGTGATTCTAAACGGATCTCTCAGACGTCCGTCTTCATCTTTCAGGTTGTAGCCCTCTGCTCGTTTGTCCCTTTCACTGATCTTCCACAGCTTGATGGTTTTATCTTTTTCGGAAGAAGATAAACAACACGAGGGTGAGGATGACAACACATGGCCTTCCAGCCTCCTTAATGTGCAGGACAGGTCAAAAAATAGGATACAAAATAGTAATCATTCCAAACTAATTTCAGATCAGTCTTCAGAGCAAGAATGGAAGGAAAACTCACCGTTTGTAGAGAGCAGAAAGTGAGCAGCATTCTGCTGGGGTAGCCATCTGATTTTATTGATTTTCTCTTCGATTTCTAAACTTTTCAAATAGTCAAACTCTGGTTCATGACTCTGGAAAGTGCTGTACACGTTGTACTCTCCTCTTGAGAGTGGCCGATTTTTACTCTGAAGAGAGAAGGGAGGGGAGGATGGAGGAAGAGACCAAATTAGTAAAAAAAAAAAAGTTGAAATAGAAAGAGGTCTAACAATGCATTGTACCTTGATACAGCATTGCAAGATTTTGAAAGACCAGCACCAATTAACAAGCCAGACATCCTGACCCAGCTCTAGTTTTGTGGCACCAACAAAGATATAATCATAATTTTCCTTCATTCAAACTATATTCAAAATATTGCAAGGACAACAAATAATTAACCTACTGAGTGGTCAACAATAGTCTGTCTAGTAGTAGGAGCAGTACCACTAATTCTTTATTTTAATTGCTCAGTTTTTTTTTTTAGAAAGAGAGATCATTTGCTGGCACAAAGAGTCTAGAAAGTTCTAGACAGTTTTGTACATATGCAGCTCACCTCTTGTTCTCGCTGAAATATGACGACTCTTCCACCTTTGTCCCCTGTAGCTAGTAATTCCCCAGAGTAGTTAAATTCAACCGTTGAGATAATGTCCGCTGGAACACACCAACAAGGAAAATGGTCATTAGTTACGCAGTCAGAAGGACAATCCATGAGCTAGACACACCAATCACTCAACATTAAAACCACGCGACTGTGAAACTGCAGACTGGTCAGAGTACCCATGCAAATCCCTGTCCACTGCAAAAAGTGCCTACAATGGACAAGTAAGCATCAGGAACTGGATCATGAAGCAATGAATGAGATACCAAAATCTACTAGATCAGCAGAATCCCACTCTATCTTCCAGACTATCTTGAAGACTAAACCACACTTCCATCCTCTTGCACTTAAGGATCTACCACTCAGAACTCTGGCTCTTTTGATGTCCTGAGGCATGAGTGGTTGTTCAAATTTTAAGTTGTTTTGGATAAACGCATCTGCCAAATGAATGTAATGTAATTTCAGGACAGTTCACATTTACATTCACAGCATTTAGCAGATGCCTTTATCCAAAGCGACTTCCATTCTCTAACTACAGGGGACACTGTCCCTGGAGCAACTAGGGGTTAAGGCTCTTGCTCAGGAACCCAGTGGTGGTATACTGAAGGTAGGACATGAACCCATGACCTCTTGGTCCAGTGGCACCACCACTAATTTAAGAAGGGGGCCTGGGTCATGTTTTCTTTGATATTATGTGGATGTTCAGGTACAGATGCAGGGCGTACTTCTGGAAGAGATGGCAGCAGGATGCACGATGGGAAGAAGGCAAGCTGGCGAAGGCAGTGTGATGCTGGGGGCAATGATCTGCTGGGAAATGCCAAAAGCCTAAATATTGGTGCAGACGAAGTACACCCCTTCATGAGAATGATATTCCCTAATGCAGTGTGAACTCTGTCACACTGCAAATATTGTTCAGGAATGTTTTGAGGGAAATTACCAAGAGTTAAAGAAGTTGACTTGGCCTTCAAATTCCCCATATCTAAATCAGATCCAACAACTGTGGGATGTGCTGGACACACTAGTCCAATCCCTGGAGGCCCCACCTCACAACATACAGGACTTGAAGTTTCAGATCCTCCAGCACACCTTCAGAAATCTTGTGGAGTCCAGGCCTCAACAGGTCAGAGTGTTTTGGTGGCACAGGGGAATTTACACAATGAGGCAGTTGGTTCTAATGTTATTGCTGATCAATGTGTACTCACATTAACAGCAGTTTAACATTGTGTGGCTTCTAAAATCAAGCTTTAACTCTTCACACTGTCCAAACTTCTGTCTAGTGTCGACTCTGTAAACTAAACGCGCTTGTCTTTGCCCTATATTTAACTCTGACGTCAGGCGTGGCAGGAGTATATTTACACCAAAATAAATCCATGACAATCACACAACTCATAGCCATAACACTAACCAATGTTTTCATTCAAATTCTCAGTTCTGTCTTTATAATTAAACTGAATAACACATTCCTCAGTAAAGCAAACAAATAATGAACTATACATTTACATCCATCCTTAATGCAGCCAATTAAGCCAATATCTAACTCACAAAGAGCATAGCAGAATAAAAACCCTCAACAAAAGCTAAGCTGCAACGGTTCACAAAACTCATTGGTTTGGACTGTCTCATAGCTGTCGAGTGACGGATCAGATTATTCTTCAGAACAACAAAAAAAGGAGACTAATAGAAATTTGCTTTCCATTTAATACTTAAAGGACTTATAGAACAGTTTTAAAGTGTTGGTTTTAAAGGAGGTTTTAAAGGAGGACATCTTAAATGCTGTTCACGGTTTCAATACAATCTTCCATATTTATGTTGCATATTACTACCGTGGATTGGTTATCTGTGTTTATTGGATATTGCCATTGGACGCTTCTAACTTTTGTTCTGTTTTATAATGTTTGTATTTGTTTAGTTGGAATATTCCATTTTCTTTATACAGTAACCCCTCACTTTAACACAGATCAGCAGTCGCGGTTTTAGTCCAGAGAACACAAAGAAAGCGCGTCTTGGGATGGTGAAATACCGTTGTATTGAGAGGCAGGAGGTTTGAAAGCAGCCAATCCGAGAACGTTGTTTATTTCTCCTTGCTGCTGATTGGCTGCTGCCCTTTGACGCAGCTGCAGTCCAGAATTTCCCCCGTGAAGCGTCTCGAGTGTTGTCGTGTTTTTCGTTTTGTTCTTCTTAAAGCCCTGTATTTTAATTACTGTACATTAAATGAATGTATTACTGTATTTACCTGCTTATATCAAAGAAAACCACAGAGTATTCCAAAGAAAATGTGCATGAATTACAGTACAGTCTATACAGGGGTAACATCAGTATTTACATTCTAGAACTGCAGGAGGTCAGTGTAAACTGTACAGTACGAATACTTTTATATTTTCTTTAGGGGCAACGTATTAAGCTGAGTTTAAAATTAAATTAAATTGTTTTGGGAGCATATCTGGGGCATATTTAGGGTTTACACTATAAAAATAGCCAATTTTTTTTACCACATCACAACACGGTTTTTCATTACACGCGGGTGCTCTTTGAGTTACTGTATTACCTTAGTGTAGCCTTTTCAGCTTTCTATTTAATTAGTTGCTAACTATCACACAGTCTTACAGGTTGACTTAGGAGCTCATTTTACTACATGTTGTATAACTCTGTATGTGTCCAACATCTTGAATCTGCTATTGCTCCCAACAGTTTCTGCACAGCTTGGCAGTGTCATTTGTCAGTACTGCTTTGACACATGTTATGTAAAAAATTTAATATTTGCTAAACAGTATTGCTCAAAGCAGCAAGTCTGTGGTTTGTTGTTGTTGTATGTGTGTGCATGCATTTGAGTGCCCTGCACAGCACACAGTTAGTCCTTCAACTGTTCAGATGCAGGGAGTTTGTCATTTAGTTTCTGCATTGACTGTTAAATGTAAAAAAAACAAACATAAATGTTTAAAAGTAAAGATTGTGGCACCACAGCTAAAATCTTGAATCACCATTAATCTGCACTGTTGGTCAGCAGTTAGATGACGTTAAAACTGTTGAATCATTATTGAATCATCAGATCACACTAGTGTTACAGTACTCTTTAGTGGAAAGTAATCAGTGGCACTCCCATGTTTAACACGGCCTGTTCACATGAACACAAAATAGCTTTATTTTTTACTGCATCAAGATTTAAGCAATTATTACTTTAAAAAACTAACAGCAGTAGTAAAACTGCATTTCATACTATTAGGCCTCGTTCACACGGACGTTAGAATCTTGGATAAATGAACTCCATAGGTGTTTTTGTAGTGTTTTGTATCTGCGCTTGATTGGTGTTACACTGGCGTTTGTCTGACGCTGTTTAACTCCAGCCTGC
>JBBPCY010000109.1:44532998-44550175 GCA_037974405.1 Brachyalestes nurse | reverse complement strand
ACACACACACACACACACACACACACACACAAGACCAGGACCTGGATTCAAACCCCCAACCCTGGAGGTGTGAGGCATTTATGATCTCCATTGTTACAAAAACTGGTTCTAGATCAGTACTCCTACTCTTGAGGTGGTTTGAAAACAGACCCGCAGTGTTTAGCTCTTCAGTGACGTATTGTTTAGTTTTATATCACAGTAAGTTGTACTAGATACTAAACCACATCCACAAGTCTGAGCTGGTTGCGGTTTGAACAGTTCGTGCCACATTTTGTGGATGTTTCTAGAGACAAGATTTAGGTGACTACGGACCTCTAGTGTTAGCATTAGCCTTTTAGCTCCAATTCCAAACTAATGGACTTCCAACATTGTCTGAATGACATCAGCCTTAAATGGATAATTATCTAAGTTAGAGTTTTCAATAAATTGTCCCTTTAATGACTTTTACACAGTTCTTTAGACTAGTCATGATGGATTTATCTTAATTTCTTTCTGTGTACTTTCTCCTCTGATGTGGGCCATTTTTCACATGTGGCCTAAAGACTATGGGCTGAAGCTCTGAAATCATTTCTTTTGTCAAGGATCGACCGTTTTGCTTGTTTACTTGTTTGTCCTGGTGCAATTATTTACATATTGACAAAAATCACATCCAAATATCTTCTTTAAAAGAAGTGGGCTTTTTTTCTAGCTTTAATCACTGGAACATGTAATTCAGCCTTACAGAGAGAGAGAGAGAGAGAGAGATGAAATCTCTCTTTCGTCACAGGCCCTCTCTCTCCTCCTCGCACCCTGATTGCATTAATTTCATTGCTATTCAGTCCCCCTTCACCATGTTCATAAAATATTAATCTGGCTTTTTCTGTGAACTATTTATACCAAGATCGAACTGAGTCATTGGGGTAATCAGAACAGGCCATTTAAACTTAGAAAGCTCCACTGAATAAACAATCAAAAGACGGATGTCCACTTAAATATAGGCTATGAGTTCTGCAGAACCCTCCAAGGACACTCTGGGATCTGCTAGGAGCTCATGACTATCTGTTTGTGCGCTCGAATAGCATGATTTTACTCTTTTACTCGATTAAAAATCGCTTGGAATTGACTGATCCATTCTCTGCCCCCAAATGTGTACTTTAATAACTACTATTACAAGGCTTGACAAACTTTATAGAGCAGAATTCTCAATCAACCCACTGAGAAACTGCAGCGCACGACGGTATAAAGTGATTAATTTCAATTGCTATTTATTTTGCGTGCTTGTGAAAGGTCATGCTGTTAGAATGGATTGTGCGTGGGGATTTTTATGTAAGTATTAACATTTAGCATGGAGGTAAATGTTGCTGCTGTTTCTGACCAGCCTGGTTTTGATTATCTACAAGGTCAGGTCAGTGCAGCAGCATTTTCTACTGAGAAATCAACGTCACTGCATTGTGGAGAGGATAAATAACCACAGGAACGGTCTGCTGTGAATACACATATTTTGACAAAAGACAAATTCCCATTAGGTGAAATAGTTTTTTCCCCTAAAACGTCCAACACAGCAACTTTACATAGAGAGGAGCCCATTGCCCATTTGAGAATATCTGACAACGATGAGGGGCCAAACTGGCTTGAATATCTATATTTACAAACAGAAAGAGAGAGGAGGACAATGTGAGAGAATGAAAGAGGATGAGAGAAAAAGAGTTCAACAGAGAGGTGGGGAGAGAGAGGGAGGATGAGAGAGAAAGAGAGAGAGAGAGAGAGGCACAGAAAAAGAAAGCGGGAGAAAGAACGAGAGAGGCAGAGATAGAGACGAGTGTGAAGAGAGACAGGTACAGTGAGAAAAAAGGAGATATACAGAGTGAGAATGAAAGAGGTACAGAAAGACTGAGAGAGGGGGCAGAAAGAGAGAGACTCAGGGAGGAGAGAGAGAGAGAAAGAGAGAGAGAGAGAGAGAGAGAGAAAGAGAGAGAGAGAGTGAGTGAGAGAGAGAAGGGAAGATACAAAAATATAGCATGTGAAAGGCACTAAGAGAGAGGGAAAAAGAACAAAATGGAGCAGATATAAAGAGAGGCAAAAACAGAGAGGGGGATACAATGAAAGAGAAAAAAAGAAAAAATGATTTAAAGAGAGAGCATGAGAGAGTTAGAGAGAGAGAGAGAGAAGCAGAGACAGACAGTAGAGAGAGAGAGAGAGACAAGAGAGAGACAGTAGGAAGAAGGAAAAGGAATAGGGGAAAGAGAGCATGAGAGAGACACAGAAAGAGAGGAAGAAAGAACGAGAGATGCAAAGCTAGAGAGAAGGAGAGTGAGAAAGCAACACGGAGAGACCGAGGGAGAGATACAGTGTGTGTGTGAGAGAGAAGGATATGTGATTCAAGAAAGAGAGCATGAGCGAGTTACAGAGAGAGAGAGAGAGAGAATTAGAAAGACAGATAGAGAAAAAGAAAGCGAGTTCAACAGAGAGGCAGGGGCACAGAGAGAAGGAGAGAGAGAGAAGGAGAGAGAGCCACAGAGAGAGAGAAAGAGAGAAACAGAGACAGAGACAGAGAGAAACAGAGACAGAGAAAGAAAAAATAGAGAATGAGAGAAGCAGAGAGAAAATCAGAATGAGAGACAGACAGAGAGACAGACTGAATGAGAGAGAAACATGGAGAGAGAGAAAATGAGAGAGAGAGACAAAGACAGAGAGGATGAGAGATAGAGAAGCAGCGTGAGAGAGAGAGAGACAGTCAGTCAGACAGAGATAGAGAGAAAGACACACTGTCATGATGTCAGGCATTAAGCTGTATAATGTGTTTGGGAACAGAGCGATAGAAAGGAAGCAAACACTGCGCCCGTGTGCGAGAGAGGAGGCAGAGATTGATGTTGGTAATTAAATAGCATTTTCGGTGTGTAGCGCGAAGGCACTTTTCTCACCGAGTCGGAGAGCGAGCGGAGGGGGTCGCGAGTCGTCCCGTCAAGAGTCGCCATGACAAACAGCTGCCATCACCTTCCACTCAAAGCCTGTGGCACCACTGGATATTATTAACCAGGGATAATCAGGTGCTTAGCAGTCATAACACACTCGATTAGAGCGAAAACGAGAGCGGCAGGACCGCTGGCTCCTCTGTGGGCGCACTCTGAGGCATTTTTTCAGGGAAAAAAAATTCTCCTTCAGGCTACAGGGACAGAGTAGGAACACAAAAAGGTTGGCTTCCTAAATGGTTCTGAGTCCCACCAGATTTGCATTGACCTTTCCTGGGCTGTGAGAAATACAGGTGAATGGCCTCGGTGGGATTAAGAAGGGGGGGCCCAAATAATCAGGCTCATAGATCTTAAGACTAAAAGAGGAATGAAAGAGAAATACAGGTTAATATAACTGGCCTTTTCTTCTACAGGACGAAACTCCACAATGATCTAAAATACGTCTCCTGAAAGCCCGCAGCACTAATAACTACCCGCAGCCCTAAATCTCGACACAGACCAGCTGGAAGGTTATCTCCAAGTCACATGCGTGATTGCTCAGTGTGTGTGTGTGTGTGTGTGTGTGTGTGTGTGTGTGTGTCTGTGTGTATTGATTGACCTAAAAGAAGTAAATGCCACTGACTATGCTCTCCCCTCGAAACACTGAGTGTTTAAGCCACTATGAAGATGATATAGTCCTCTACTATGACACATGTAATTCTGCAATAAAACATGTTTTATGACAAAACACTGCATGCCAAGTCACGGCTGGGTAAAAAAAAGAGAAGAAAAAGGAGGGGGAAAAAAGCCAGAATAGTGTTGCTGAATTATTCAAGACGTAAAAAAAAAAATGCTTGTGCTCTATAGTCAGCCCCCCGGCACCTTTTCCAGGGATCCAAACCAGCCGAGTCGACACAAACCCGACCAAAGAAGGCCTGTTCAGTATGCAGCGAGAGTCGGCTAGTAAATCTGAACAACAACTGATTACTTTGCATCCCAAAACAGCTAATTAGAGACTTGTTTGAGTTTTGCAGACAGTTTCTTTTTTTTTTAACCGGGCGCATTCCGGCAGATTAATTGTTTGTCTTTCCAGTTGTGCGTGTCGAGCGCTGCGCGAGGAACGCGGACGAGTCGTATCGGATGAAATGACCTCCAACGTGATCCGCTGAAGAGTGTAATTATTACCCTGAGAATGCAGCAAAGCTCTCTACCGAGAGCCATCTGTGCTGGATTATTTAAACATGCTAGTGAGGCTGCACTAAACTGGGCTCTTCTCAAGCAAGTCTCCAAGCCTCCCGGAGACGAGCCTCGCTGCGCTTTCCAGCGCCAGCTTTTTAACACCACAGCTAACCACAGTGTTCTCCAGCAAAACCTCTGAGTCATGACCTGAATAACCCTGACTGCTGATATTGAGATGTGCAAAGTGATATGTGATCAGTTTACAGGACCTGTATCATGGAAATAAGATCAAACTTGTAAACACTCTTTAAGTTCCAGAATGTACCGTTTAGCCCATACAGTACAATCCATATCCTTTACCAAAGTCTATTTTGAAGTCAGTTTTTGTGATGTCATGTAAAATGAAACACATAACAGCACATATTTAAGTGGCAGGAGTTTAGCACATCTATTCATCATTTGTTAGTTTAAAAAAGAAAAGAAAAGAAAGCATTGTCTGTCTATTAGTCTATATTAGTCAAATATTTATAACTATTTTATAACCATATAAATGCTATATAGAGAATTCAGGAAAAAGAAATATTCAAAATATACCCTTTAATCATTTTTATTAACAAGAGTGCATGGAAAACACAAATCAGACTCCATGTGTAGTATGCATTCATTCTTTTCATTTAAAATGGTTATGTTTAACTTCTGAATGTAAATGAAAACAGTGCAATTGAAGTGATTGACTGAGGTCTATGGGACCAGGCACCATGTAACTTGTTCCTCTAGTTAGTAATACTGAGGCTACACAGTTAACCAACAAACAGAAGGGAGACATACACATGGGAAGGTATGGCACAGATACAGACATCACACAGGGTGGGAAAAAACAAAGAGAAAGAACATGCCCAGTATGAAAATAGATGGTGCCAGGAGCCAGAGGGCACAAGCTGCATAAACATCCTGGCAATGAGCAAACAAACATTTGTTAAATAAAGGTGACAAGTCAACACCACCAAGTTTCTGAATTTAGTGAAATCCATTTATTGAATAACACTAGTTAGAGAGTAAGGACTCCTTCTCTTTTTGAGTGTTATGAGAGACACTACCTTATTGTGTTATGTTTGGTTCCCAACAAACATCCTCTATTGAAACTAACAAATCAATTACATCAGTACTCATAGACATAACACCTGATAGGCCAATGGAAAACCTTAATTGTCAAACTTTAGCAGCCCCCCCAACTCCCCCAAAAAGTCACTAAGCAAGGATTCCTGTTCCCCTCATTATTGGTGTACTAGAGGTTTTCTACCCAACTCCAGTTATTCTGGTGGAAGTCTGTTCTCTTTTTGCACTTTTCCTCTGGCACAAGGAACCGCGCCAAATGTTTTTCTGTTATAAGTAAAGTGACCCGTACCCAAGCCGAACCTGTGTTGCTCGAAGGCAGGGCTAAAAGTGGGCTGAAGCCGGGCTGACTGTATCACTGTTTTCTGATTGGTTGAAATGTCGTCACAACATGGAAAGAGGCCACTTTTTTTTTGCTGTCCTCACAAAAAAACAACAATGGAGACACAAACTAACACCTGGGCGGTCGACGAAGTACATGCATGACTGTCTGTTTGGGCTGAAGATACCTTTCAAGTGGAGTTTTCTAACAAATTCAGGGGGAGTTTTCTAACAAATTAATTTTTAACGCTGTGAGAGGCCATCAGCAACTTAGCTGGGTTAGGTATTCTCTGCACAGCTAAGGAATGCTAAGAAAAAAATAAAAATCTCCAACAAGACTATAAATAATAAAGGACCAAAAGAGCAAAAGCAGATCTGATTGTAAAACTTTCCACTGGTTCGACTTCATGGACAGGGTTTTGTGATGACGACTGTGGGGAGAGATTTGCGCATCAGAAGCATCATAACCTGTCTGAGATACACTGAAAAATCAAAGCGTGCTGCACGTTCTGTGCCATCGCAGGACGGTTTAGGTACAGGATAGTTCCTGTGTGTCTATGGGAAAATATCTTATAGGTCTACGTGTTGCCATGCTTTGAATCACATTAAGTAGAGAACTGGGAACCAACACCATGAGCCTCAGTGTTTCACAGTATTACTCCAACACAGCTGATTCCGCTCATCAGCTAATTATCAAGTACTTCATTAGCGGAATCAGGTATGTTCAGGCGGGGTATAAAATACATGCCGTGCAATTATGTGGCCCATGGGGACGACACTAAAAGAACACCGCCATATAATATGTATACTGACTGCGACTGCTGTTCCACAAAGAAGAATTGCTGCGTGCTACAGCGAGAGTGCTGGCAGTTAGCATGTGTATATCGAGCTCCTGGGGGATATAATGTCTGAGTGCTACTTTTTAAGACAAATGTCCAAGGAAAGAGCAGAAGAATGAGACACTCAATGGAAGTTTGATATTGAGGACATGGCCCTCAGTTTCTGACAGTGTTTTTAGATGGCCAGCTTTTCCAGTTGCCCGGGGAAGGCACTCTGAAGTGGACATGATTAAACGCACCCTTCATGCTGGAATGGAGCTGAACCGCAATTCCCTTTATTGTTACAATCTAGCTCTCATAAGCATACATTCCCCATATTGCTCAGGGCTATGGTGCTGTGTAATGGTTTTGGTAATAGGCCCAGCACTCTAAGGCAGGTGGCACCGGCGCAAGACCTTGGTATTTTCTTTCCATGCCCTTTGGTGTATTATATCTAAATTGCTTCGGCAGGTAAGAAGAGGAATTGCATTGTGAAATAAAGCTTCACTTTGATTTAGATACACGCTGGTGGTGGCCGGGAACCGCGGAAGTGACTCTCATTGATACATCAGCAAAAGTGATATTTCTTTCAACTCCAGTTGGAGAGTTGAGGTCTCCCAGCACGGTAGCCTCATTAGCTAAAATGGCAGTAATGCTGGACTCCTATGACATTATTAGAGCCACCGTTTGTCTGAGGCCACTCTGTGACCTGCAGGAAAATGTTGGCAACGTTAATAAGATCCTAAAACGTAAAGGAAAAAGCTTATTAGAATAAACGGAATCAAGTGGGTTTCCATTTACTGCATGGTCAGCAGAAACCCGATGCGTGCATATGGTCTTCGATTAACACGTCCGTTTCGATTAACACAAACTTATGCAATTAGCAGTGCAGGGATGTTCTGGGCCGTCCGTGCGGGATTGGATTGGCTGCCTGAGCTGCTATCAGGAGCCGGCAGGTCCCAGTGTGGGAGGCACAGACTGATGCTATCAGAAGTTAGAGCCGTGGCAGCTTTCAGCCTGTAATAGCGGATGACAGAGCTGGTTTAACTCGGTGGGTCTGCGGTCACATTCCCCTCAATGAGACCTGACTAGAGCTCGGGGCTCTCTCAGTCCTCAGAGACAGCTCATCTGCTCTGGAGAGCCAAAAACCCCCCAAAAAAACAACTAAAAAAGGGAGAGGAAAGCCAACAGTCAATTGAACCCCTTTTTCAGCCCAATTACAATGCATGAGACTATAATGGGAGTATAGAACGTAAACTAAATATAACTATTACATAAAGTCCTGCTAGTCTTAATGGTGCAGTCAAGGTCTATTGGTGCAACTCAGCAATCACAAAAGCGTTTGAATATTTCAGTATTCCAGGCAGCTTTTTGTTTGTTTTAAGCAGGGAAGAGTGAAGAAAAGACCCTCTGAATAATGCTGCTTGAGCTAAATGTCAGATTGTAATTGCAAAGTCAGTAAAAATGACAGAGCTGCCTAATCACGAACACTACTAATGCAGTGCTGTGCAAGTTTGACTGAAGTAGTTTTAGGAAGCATGTCATTCTGACATTAGATACATACGAACCAATTGGTCTTACAATGTGTCAGGTCTGGTTAAGCAGACCAAGGATGAAAATTCATCTCAAGCCTAGTGGTCATTAATAAAGAGTGGCAGGGATGTTTCGTGTTTGTTACTGAGAACGTAAAGTCTTACACCATCAGATACTGAACACCCATCACTACAAAACCAAACACCTTAATTTTATCCCTTAAAATGACCTTAATTTTGACCTTAATTTCCCGTACATTCTCATAGGAAATTAAGGAACATTAAGGTGAAAAGTGCACAGATTTAGGCTGATTCATGTGTAAAATTACAGAATCTTCTCCTTAGATTTTCAAATTTGCCCTTTAAATAAAAGAACCTCCTGAATTAATGCCTTAAATTTACATTAAGGGGTTTCACAGTCATGTCTAAAATCTTATTTTAGGTCAAATTAAGGGGTCGTGCTATACAAAATGTATTTGTATAGCACCTTTTAATAAAGGAAATTCATCATAAAGTGTCTTACAGTGAAGAAATGGCACGAAAAGACATGCTAAACAAGATACAAATTGAATAAATAATAAAGCTCAGTGAATAATAAAATAAATAAAAGTTAAGATAGCATTTATAAAGTTACAAAGCATTACAAATGTAATCAAAATCAGTTAGGCTGTCATGTGGGTAGTGGAGGTGTGGAAAACGAAATGCATACGCAGGAGCTGTGAAACCAGGTTTATTTTAGAAAACAGGGAAAAACGGGCAGCACAGGGATATGGAACACTGACTCCTGCAACAGAGGGAGAACAGGGAGCAGACTTTACAGAGACACAGACAAGATGTATGTCAGGAATCAAACAGGCTAGAATAGGCAGACAACAGTACTTTCATTGACAAGAAATACAAAGAGCAAAGAGCTATAGCCACACTCCTCACCCTCCGCGTTGTCTAGGCTGTCCTAGGACTATTGGGGACCAGAGAGGAGCAGACATCAACAGTGGAGGAACCTAAACACACAAGGGAGCATGAAGCAGGAGATAACTGAAAACCAGAATCAGAGAGGGATGAACAGTTAACAGAACAATAATAAAGGTGAAGAAATAAAGTAATGAAGTAGTTTAAAGGAAAAGAAAGAGGGGCATAGTAAGGATAGTCATGAGAGTGGGTGGACCTTTGCTTTATGGTAGAGGCGGCTTAAATAGAGAGCTAGGTGAAACTAATGGGAGTCATGGGACAAATCAAAGGAAGGAATAAGGAAGGTGGGGGAAAATGGGACAAAGTGGGGCAGAACGTTACAAAAGTTGAAGAGAATTGCAATAGTGCAGAAGCACAAAGCTGAGTGTAAAAACGAGTTTCAGGCCAGGTTCTGGAAAGTCATAGTTGAAGGGTAATCAGAAGGGATATCATTTTAGCTTTCTTTTAAAAATATTTAGAGAACCAGCTTCCTTAATATCTACAGACAGTGTGTTCCAGAGCTTAGGGGCATAACTGACAAAAGCTGCATCTTTGATTTTCTTTCTGCCTTTGCTAAAAACTTCCATTAAAACAGCAGAACAAGATCTCATCGTTCCTGAAGGCAAATGGGTAGCAATGAAGCTTGGTCCTTGTCTTTTAATGCCTTTATATATAAGGAGGACAGCCTGTAAATCAGGTCTATATGTTACAGGGAGTGCAGCCAGTAGAGAGCAGCTAAAACTACGCTAATGTTTTCTCTCCTTTTGGTTCTGGTTAGTTTTGAACGAGCTGAAATCTCAGTTCTTTTTTCAGTAAGACATACAGTAATTAAGTCATCTTGAAATTAAGGCATGAATCACTTTTTCTGCATCCTTTTGATTTATATGTGCATCCTTTTTATTTATCACTTTGTTACTGTGGGAAGGTTAGATTTGAATCAAAGATAAAACCATCCATTTATTTATTGCCAAAAGACAGGCAGTAAGGACTTAATAGTTTCATCATCATGTGGTCCAGCAGAGATGTACAGCTATGTGTCATCCATGTAACTATGGAAACATACATTGTGCTCTCCATTCACCAAGGGTCAGCATGTATAGTGAGAAAAATAACTCAGTAGTCTAGACATCGACATGCCCCTGGTAAATAAGAACTAATGAATTACTATGAATTATGAAGTATTTTTTACAAGCCACTGAGAGTGTCACACCAACTGGTGACTCAAAGCACATTAAATCTGTGTATTCGGTGAATCATTTATTGTACAAGTCACTCACTTAATCAAAAAACAGAATTTAAAGCTTTATACTACACAGCATTGTATGATTTTATTTTTTAATGTTTTTCAGCTGTAGTCAAGATATCAAAACAAAAGAAGCTCCACTATGACCTGTTTCTATTTTTTTTTACACATTCTTGACCTTCTTTCAAATAGCTTCATGAGAAGCCACCTGCTAAAAACATTTTCATTTCATTTATAGACCCTTAAAGCTTCCTTGAGTCTTTTGTTTTAGAATTGCTCTCAACTTCATTCAGACTTTATCTCTGGTCTGACTCACTCCACTTCTTGACTCTTACTGAAACTTGGATTACACTAAATAATTCAGTATTTCATCTTTTGTATTTCATCACTGTAACTAACCCCCATTGTTGGGTCAATGTGTGCCCATGAAGACTCAGCACTGGTGTTCCTCAGGGCGTAGTGCTTGGCCCTCTTTTCTTCTCCTTGTACACTTACTCTCTTTGTGATATTATATGTCACATGGTTTCTCCCACTGCTATTGTGCTCATAACATTCAGCTCAGCCTCTCCTTTCTTCCCAATGACCCTCAGATCTCGACCCGGATCTCTGCATGTCTGAATGACATCTCCTGGATGTCATCTGAAGCTAAATCCCAGTAAAAACGAGCTCCTGTACATCCCAGATGAGGCATTCCTAAGCTCTGACCTTTTCATCAGTTTTGGAAATGATGTCATCACCCACACAGTACGAAATTTTGGAGTCATCCTAGATGAGGATCTCTCATTTTCATCTCACATTAGTAGTCTCTCTCAAATATGCAGATACCTTCTTTATAACATCAGGAGTATTCATCCTTCCTGTACCACTGAACTCTCTGAAACACTCTTTTAGACACTTGTCATCTCAAGACTGGAATACTGTAACATACTGTAACCACCAGGCCTCTACAGCTGATTCAGAATACAACAGCAGCACATCTGTCTTCAGTACACCAAAATTCTCACACATCACTCCACTGCTGCGGCCCCTTCACTGGTTTCCAGTAGCTGCTCACATTAGATTTAAAAGCCTAACACTCACCTACAAAAGCAAAATGGTCCAGCTCCGTCTTACCTGTCACCACTTATCAGGTTATGGGTCACAGCTCGCCCTCTTAGAACATCAAGCATAGCCCCACTTGACCTATGTCTTCGCAAAAGCACGCATCACATCCCTTTCAGTTTAGGCACCCAAGTGGTGGAACGAACTTCCCCTGAACTGCTGAAACTGTCGCTGACTTTAAATGGAGACCGAAGACCCCGTCTTGACTGAGCACTCACTCCAACAACTACACGTCAAAAACCTAACTTACACAAACTCTGTGATCTGATAGAATCTTAACTTGCTAGCTTTCTTGATGTAAGTTTAGGTTTACCAGAGTGAAGGACATGTTTTCTTTGTAGACTACAAAGCACTCATGTATGTCGCTCTGGATAAAAGCGTCTGCCAAATGCTGTAAATGTAAATGCACAAGAAGGAGAGCAAGGTGTGATGAAAGGAGGCAGAGTGAATGCATGAGTGCAGACTTCATTAAACAAAATTCTGGAGAATCAAATGGAGGACAAATAAGAAAAACTTAGAATAAGCAACTAAATTAGAAGAGACGATACAAACCACAGAAAAATTGGGGGCCAGCAACACAGCAAAATGGGACATGGCAAATGTATGTAAGCACACATGATCACATGTGCATAATTCTCCAACTCAGAGCTTGGTTCTTAAAAACATACTCAAGATTCAGGATTCTGTATTTGTCATGTAATTTGGAAAGGCTAATCTAAGGTAATAAAAATACAGAAAAAAGACTATTCCAACTAAAAGAATTCTACAAATATTAAAAACATAGCAACATCCGTACATATAAGGAAATATGTTAATTAAATGGGGGAAAGTAGCCGGTGTTTGTGAAGAACTTTGTGTGGTTTCTGAATTAACAACTGCTCCCCTCTGTTTCTGGTGTGAGTAGAAACTGTTGTTTTATACATGTTCTTTGAGCTGCATGTTTATTTATTGGGAATGTGTGCTGCATATTTGCCTTATGCGTTTGAGTTTGGTCTGTTTGCTTTGTTTGGTAGTCATTAGATTCATCCTAGTATTTTCTGAGGATTTTTTTGCTAGTACTGCATGGACTTGCGCCATCGTAGCAGTAATTTGCTTTTAAGGATATTCGCTGGCTTTGATGCTGCTTTCCACCCTGCTCTTCAACCTCCTATGGACTGCGGACACTACTGGACTACTCTAGCAACTTTTATACAGCGATAAAAGAGAAGAAACGAAGTTGGACTGATTCTTTATTTTACCTCAAGTAGTTTGGAAGCCAGTTCATAGAACTGGAATCATGTCTGTAGTATGTGTGTGTTGGGACATGAAATCCTGAATCGATTATACATTAACCTGAATTTCAGTCATTAACAACATTTTCACCAGTTTCTGTTTAATGTATGTATTAAATAAAAAAACCCCCCATCATTATGTGTAGGTAGGCCTCACCCCTCTACGTGAATAACACACAACTGTACATCTCTGCTGGACCACATGGTACACAAGCTATAAACTCCATTACTACCTGCCTTTTGGCATTAAATACATATGATTTTATTTATTATTATAAGCAAAAATCTATTAAATTTATATTGTTTTAAAGATTAATGCAAAACTAAAAATGTGTTCTTTGGCCCTAATTTAAAATATGAAGAAATGAGAAATTATGTTAAACATCCAGCAAAGAAAAAAAAGGTTAACATATTAATTTATTAATTTTCTGTGACCGCTTAATCTTCACTAGGGTTGCAAGGCAGCCCACCACAGGGCACACACACACACACGCACACACACCTATGGTCAGTTTAGAATCCCCAGTTCACCTGATGCGCATGTCCTGAGACTGTGGGAGAAACCCGGAGACCCCGGAGAAAACCCACGCCACCACGAGGAGAACATGCAAACTCCACATACACACAAGACCAGGACCCGGATTCAAACCCCCAACCCTGGAGCTGTGAGGCAACAGTGCTACCCACTGTGCAACCATGGGGCAAGATAAACATAATAAAACATAAATGTAAAATTGCTTATCAGATCAATCTGTGAATCCGTGACGCATGGGTCTAAAATCCTGATGAGCACCCGTGATTAAAACACATGACAGCTCAAGTGAAGCAGGGAGAACTGAATGAAATGGGTTCTGCATATGTAGGCCATGTTGTAGACTATTCCCACCATATCCATGACTCACTAACAATACTATTACACGCTTTTCTGTGGTGACAACTTAAAGAAGCTAAGCTCTTTATTCACTTCATAGATGAATGTGCACCCAGGGAATGATAGTATGACTGTCTGAGTGAATGAACAGACAAAGGACAGGCAGTGAGTTGGTCGTTAGCTTTTGGTTGAATTAGAGAAAGAGCCAGTTAGAGCATGGCAGATATACCAAAGATTAGTTCTGCCTGGTTTACATTAAAAGGGAATTGTGACACATTAGGAATGAATTGCCCAAGTGTACTGTGTGTCCACCAGAGCAAGGTTAACCAGAAAGATTAGAAAGATGCTGTTTTAGGTTTGTTTGGACTTTAAACTTCTACGCTGTTTGCATAGTTCAGCAACTCTACTGAAAACATTATTCTTAAGTTATAGAAGTGAGGAATGAAAGCCTGAACTCTCCAACAGTTAGTTCAAGTTCAACACAATTGTATTAAGAATGCAATGAAATACTTGGGCTCCGACTCTCTCAGCAAACCATCACAATGTACACATAGTAGAGACATTCAAAAAGTTTCCTCACTGTTAAAACTCTCTGTTTATTGTGAATTTCAAGAACGAATTCAATCTGGCTTGCCAGACAGAACTAGACAGTTCTCAGACAAGTTCTGTGTGGCAATTACTATTTTTCCAATCTCAGACAATTACGACTTTTCCAGTCTTGACTGTTTCCAGCGTAAATATAAGTGCGGATACTTTTTGAACGACCCTACAACAGCAATGTGTGGTGCACTTGGCTGTATCAGCTGAATGGGTAAATGGGTACTGAGAAGAGTGGAGTGTGATTTGAGTATTACATTGCATTCTTAATACAATGGAGTTGAACTTGAACTAACTGCTGGAGAGTTCAGGCTTTCATTCCTCACTTCTATAACTTAAGAATAATGTTTTCAATAGAGTTGCTGAACAATGTAAAGAGCGTAGAAGTTTAAAGTCCAAACAAACCTAAAACAGCATCTTTCTAATAATTCTGGTTAAAACTTGGGCAATTCATTCCTAATGGACAATGTGTTTTGGCACAATTCCCTTATAATGTAAACTAAGCAGAACTAATCTTTGGTATATCTGACATGCTCCAACTGGCTCTTTCTCTAATTCAACCAAAGAACATGAGTGGGATGGCTGGTGTCCTTACTGATAATTTGGAGTGATGTAGATATCATGAAGTTGTGGTAGTTCTGTGCCTATGATTAATGGAGCTGTCTTTAAAGTCTTGTGTATCAGTCTGAAGTTCTGAGGAGTTAGATTGCTGAACCACACTGTGATGCAGCCTGTCAGTACACTCTCTCTATGCTACAGTGATAAAACTTCACAAGAGTTTCGGTACTCGTGTCAAATCTCTCGAGGCTCCTCAGAAAGAACAGTCCCTGCTGTGCTTTGTGAAGATGCAATTGGTCTTGAGAGGCCCTACGAGGGTGCTTGAGATGTGTAACCCATGATATCTTAAGCTATCAAAAAATTTCAACACATGAGCCATTGAAAGGCATAGGAATGTGATTTTCTCTGATCTTTCTGAAGCCAGCTGGGTTTTCTTTTGTCTTCTTGACATTTAGAGAGAGGCTGTTTCCAGGGCACCATATGATTAGTTTGTCCACCTCCCTCCTATAGGCCATTCATTACTGACGCTTATTAGTCTAATCACTGTGGTGTCATCCGTGAATTTTATGAGGCTGCTGTTGTCATATTTGGCCAACACAGCTGTGTGTAAACAGACTGTACAAAAGGGGGACTGAGACAGCAGCCCTGAGGCGTGCCAGGCACAGGAACTAATGGAGATTAGTGCGATTTGCCTGTTCTTAGTCCGGGGCCAATCTGTCATAAAGTCAAATTACAGCCAAACAGGGTTGGCCAGAGCAACATAACTCAGTTTCAACACCAGCTTGGATGGTGCAAAAATCAGAACTACCATCTATAAATGCACTTTCAGGTAATTTTCTTTTTAAGGTGTACTAATGCATTGGACCAAATAAAATAGGATCTTCTACAGACACACTGTAATGTATTCTGGGTACATATTTTATATATATATTCTATGCCTTGCAATTCACAATAACAGAGGCCAAAGCAACAAGTCTGTTACCAATAAGTTCCTTAAAACACAATGGAGCGACACACAATGACAGGGACAGGTAAAAAATGTCAATATAACCTTGAGACAGCTGAGTGTTGCATGTCTTGAAGACACTGTCAGGGATGCCGTCTAGGCAGCAGCCTTATCTCTAAAAATTGAGACAGCTGGTGGCCTGGTGGATAGGGAGATGCTTAAGATCGTGAGTTTGAATCCCAGGACTGCCAGTGGCACCACTGGGGAACCTCTGAGCCACATACTGTCCTGCTTCACTTGGTGAATGGGTTAAAAGCAGAGAAGAAGTTCACACTGTGCTGTGTGGTGGTATGAATACATAAAAAAGGCCAAACTGTGTTTGCTGTCACTGGGTCCGAGTTGTGAGCATCTAAGAGAGCATAAATGTTGTTAAACTTGTCTGGAAGAAAGGCAGTGGTGCTGGTAGCCACACTGGGCTCAGATTTATAGTCTGTAATCCCCTGCAGTCCCCTCCACATGCACCATGACTCACCGCCACTGTAGTTATTGATGACTCTCTGTAGGTCATACTTCGATTTTGTGTAGCATTCCTCGCCCTCCCCATTTTAAAGCATTGGTGCGCTTCCTCAACCTCAGGCAGGTGTTGTTGTTAATCCATGGCTTTGGGTTGGGATAGGAGCAAATAGGCCATATTCAGCTATGCAGTTATTACACTGTCTCTCACTTAGCCAGTGACTGATTCAGCATGTTCCTCCAAATTTCAGGCTGACTCCTTAAAGACTAGCCAGTCTGTTGATTTAAAGCACCCCTTGTGTTTGTGTTTGGATTCTTTATTCCATTGAATTTCCATTTTTATTGATTTTTTTATCTCTTCTACACCTTTATTTTATTCTATTTTGTTTTATCTTGTAAAGTACATTGAATGACAATTATGTATGTTAATGTGCTATATAAATAATCCTGACTTGACTTGACTCTTGCCCTGCACTGTTGTACTGCACTGAGCCCACTTCAATTTCTGCTTATGGTCAGGAAATAAGAGCAAGGATTGGTGGTCAGTTTCCCAGAGTGAGGTCAGGGGATAGCCCTTTAAACTGCCTTGGTCATGAAGTATCAGTGGTAGAGAGTAGTATTGCCTCTGGTGGGGCAGTTGACATGCTGGTAAAATTTTGATTTCAGGTTACAGTGGTCAGAGCCCCCCACCACAACTAAAAAGGCTTTAGGGTACAAACTATCCTGTCTATACATGCTGTTCGTCCAGCACTGCCGTGAACAGACAGCACAGAGAAATTCCCCTGTGAGATAAAATAGCCTGCACACTATTGTCCAGCACTAGTGAACAGGACTTTGAAACTGTTTCCATGTCAGTGCATCAGGAGTCAATAAACAATCACACGCCACCTCCTTTTGCCTTGCTGGTTCTTTTTCCAAAATGTAGTAATGTTATTATGAAATTGTTTTGGAGATAAGGGAAAAAGGAAAAGTCTATATTACTTTAATATGACAGATGCTGGCCTACAAAAATAATTAATAGCTCACCAACGGCTCACAGACACTGCTGCACTATATATATAAGTCGACTAGTCAGTCAGCAAAGAAGTCGAGTCGACTAATCATTTGATGACATCATCACGCACGCAGCGGAGGAACAGGGTGTGCAACATTGAGCAACTTATATTAAAAGTTCTCTGTAACATTAACAGTCAACACAACAAATAAACAAAACAAAACAAAGGCTGATACCTTGAATTT
>JBBPCY010000109.1:44492552-44505600 GCA_037974405.1 Brachyalestes nurse | reverse complement strand
TCTGTTCTATTTTCACACAGAAATCGTCCTGTTGTCCTCTACAGTGGACATGCTGGGAAATTAAAATAAAAAATATAGTAAAAGAAATTTAAATTGTAAGGTGTTTTTTAGGCCCAAATAGATAGAAAATCACAAAAAAAAGAAATTGTAAGACACTTATTTTCTTCGGTTCTCAGGAGGATATAGTGCTGATCTCTATTATGAGTAAAAACATACTCCTAACCACTAGTTGTGTTACTAGTAACTGTAAGTTACTTATCTATAGATCTGGTCTGTGTCTCTCTGTATCTGTGTCTAAAGTTTTCTGATTCTGATTATTTTGGTGTCCATATACTGGTGGCCTAGCGGTTTAGGGCATTGCCCCTGTGATCAGAAGGTTGTGGGTTCAAATAATCACTGAGGTTCCCTTGAGCAAGGTACGTCCCCCCCCCTTGACGCCCCCTGCTTCCATTGTTGAATGGGTTCACCTGGTGAATGGGAAAGAATTCCACATTGTTCACACAGTGTAGTGTGGTGTGTTCACGTGTGACTATAAGAGGCCACTTTACTTTATGTCACTCATGTATGTGAGGTTAGCTAAAGCCCCCTCTCTTTAGTGATTTTTATACACTTGCAGATTTATGATCTTGCAGTAATGACATTGAGCACTTCTGTAATGACATCGAGTGAACATCACTTTCCATGAGATCGAAGCCCATGGCTCTGGAGTTTTGGATTAAGCATTTTGAGATTCGCCCTTCAAATGCCGGATTCAAGTTTTTGTAAGATGGGAAATATTACCTTTGAAAACTAAAGCCGTCCGAAATCCTTTAAAGGGTCATGAGAAATCCAAACGTGAAATTTGAGTCTAATGAATATTTAACGAATTATATCCAAACCCAGCTATAGCTGAGATCTGTGTCATTCCAACATTAGTTTAAAGCCTAGTGCAAAGCAGACTTTTCAGCAGCTACCTCCGAATAATCATGACAAGCCTCAGGTATTGGTTAAGGCATCGTCTCAGACAGCCTAGAGCCAGGCTGTACCCATCCCATCCTACTTTCAGCAGCATGTGGTGAGAATCAGCCCATATATCTGAGTAAATAGCATCACAGGACCAAGATGTTCCAGTTTAAAGATCAGAAGAAAAGTGATCTCTTTTCTTTCCCGGCTGGTTTTGAGAGCAATGCCGAGCAGGGGGTAAAAACATAATCCACTAGCCCGTGCTAATTAATCTTGAAGGGTTGGCGTGGTCAGCATGAGCGCCCCGAAAGTTCGTTTGTTTCTCACACAGATAAGTAAACAAATAACTTTGTCAAACTTTCATGAGTGTCTTGTGTATGTGTGTGTGTGTGTGTGTGTGCGTGCACACATATGCTCGCAAGTGTTTGCTTCCTTTGTTCCACGCCACTGCCCAGGCGCTGAGTATCATCCATATTTGACAGCACCATCTCCACTAGGCTGAGCACAGATAGCTCTAACGAGGGGGTAAACAGACTGAGAAAGCCCTGGTTAAGCCTGCTGAGTTCCAGATTTACTGGGTCTTGCCAGGGTTGCTCAGGATCGACACGGGTGAGAAATCCAGGCACTTTCAAAACGAGTGTGACTTCATCAAGATGCTCTAACACAGAACCGAAACAGATAGGACAGCGACCTTAAAACAGGATAACTGGTAAACACTATACAAATGTCAGAGGGCATTCACTTTAGCCCAACCAACCATTTCAAGTTCAAGTAACTCATTTTCCAGAGTCATAAAAAAAAAACATTGTTGACGTTGAAAACATTGAACAAACACTGAACACAGCAGCAAACTGAACAACTGTTCATCTGATTCCATTAACTTTAAGCTTAGAAAAGTTTTCCCTTCTAGTGTAAAAGTTACCATTTTGGAAATTCTTGTTTTGGACTATGGCAACATATTTTACATACATACACAGAAATGGCACCGAATCCTGAAACACTAAATATAGTTTTTATTAACTATTAATTATTTAGTGTTTCCACAATTCCCACAGAAACACCAAAATCTTGTGGAAATCCTTCCAAGAAGATTGGAAGCTGTTATAGTTGTAAAAGGGGACCAGGTTCATATTAAAGATTATGTATTTGAATGCAATGACTGTATCTGTTGGTGGAATGGTCAGGCGTCCTAATACTTTTGTCAATATAGTGTGTATGTATATATATATATATATAGCCTAAACACACACTCGGGAATGAACACAGACACCAGTGTGGGACGTGACGGAGCTCTATTGGAGCCAAAACAACATCACAATACAAAATGACCAAACAAACCCACCACCACTTTGTGCTCTCTCTCAGTTATTCACTCACACTCCCTCTCCAATCTATTCTCCATTCTGTCTCTCTCTCTGTTCTGCCATTCCCCTTTTACTTGCAGGAGAGGGAGTGTTGTAAAGACTCCTGGCTCCCACTTTGATGCCGTTCACCTGGCCCTCATCAAGGGAGCAGGCCTGTGCTCAATCCTAGGGGATGTGATTCCCCCATAATACATATAAGATACTAATGAGCAGTCATATCGTAGTTCCTCTGCTTTCCCTTGTGGTGCATTTTTTGGTCTACTTTCAGAATCCACCATGCTTGCCTCAAATTTTAATTACAAACAGTAGAAAATGGAGGATTCATCTCACGAGTCCCTGTTAATCCTAGTGCTGAATAACTGGCAACTCAAGGATAGACAGGAGGGCACTGCAGGCTGCAGTTGAGAGAGAGAGAGCGAGAGAAAGAGAGATGGACAGACAGAGAGAGAGAAGAAAGTGGGTGAATTTGATGTCATCATTTTTAGCTAGCATACTTCCACATCAGTCTAAGAGATCATGGCAAATTAAACTTGACAACTATTATTCATTCATTCATTATCCAATTCATTCATTCATTAACCAAGCTGATTACCCTCGGGAGGGTGCTGGAGGCTATCCAAGCACTCACTGGGCAAACTAAGTGGATAGGTCACCAGTCCATTACAGAGCAGAACAATTCATCTATATTTTAGATTATATAAAATATACACACTATATGTATATATATATAGCCCTCGTCCTCGTGCTGGTTGTTTATCTTAGCAAGGCCATCTGAACGGAATGAGCCTCTGTTGCTCAGAGCCACCCCAAACATAAACAACCAGCACGAGGATGAGGGGGTGTGGTGGAGGACCGGACGTCACAGTCAGTTGTACTCAGAGGCGGGGGTTTGAAAGTAGCCAATCTGAGAATGTTATTTATAACATTTATGACACGTTACGGCTGCTGCCCTGTGACACATCTCTGGCAGCTGCAGTCCAGAATTTTGTTCTTCTTAAAGCCCTGTATTTATATTACTGTAAATGAAATTATGCACACACACACACACACACACACACATATATACACACACACACACATATATATATATATATGTATATATGTACACGGTACTGTGTTTTTCATCCCTTCTAATTTCATCATGTTGGTGTAAAAATACTATTTTCTGCCTGACAGACAGTCTAATCTTTGGCATGTTGGGTAGATTCAATCAAATGGGAACAAATATTTTACTGTGAAGGGCTGCAAAGTGTCTAAAGATCCAAGGAGCCTAGATAAAAGAGTTCCAACCACTCAGTGTTCAGCACCACCAGTATACTGATCATCGCCTGATCAAGGGACTGGACTGAGAATGAGAGTCTTTGAAAGTCCTTCAGGAAGCCTATAGAAGCCTATAGACTACATTAAGGATGTCTGGATCTTTGGAAGCAAAATATGAAGAAATATGAAGGATTTCTTTTATATATCTTTCATGCAAGGATACTCTTAAGAAACAGGTGCTGATCCAGTGCAGAGAGTGAGAGAGAGAGTCATATACTCAAGGTAAACTGAACCTGGCTAGCAACTAATGACAATGTCAAAAACATTGTAGAAGATACTACATCGACTGAAAATAAGTAATGATTATCAGTGGACTTGGCAGCCTTGGCTATTTGGAGCACAGCTTCAAATTCCATCAACTAAAATAAGTTTGTGTGTGTGTGTGTGAGAGAATCTTGCCACAGTTGAAGACATCAAGGTACATGTCTTCAACTGTAAGCCTACTCTGCTCAGCTGCTCTACTTCATCTACTGCTGCAAGACTAGGGGAACACTTTCTATCAGTTCAGATTTTGCTGCCATCTTTGCTAAGAATGAGTGGCTCTCTTAAATACACCTTTCAGACACCTGCTGGTGCTGTTAGACTGTTAGGGGTTTGTAATCAATGCTACATCATTAACAGTTGGGAGATATATGTT
The DNA here is from genome assembly GCA_037974405.1 of Brachyalestes nurse. Classification (NCBI taxonomy): domain Eukaryota; kingdom Metazoa; phylum Chordata; class Actinopteri; order Characiformes; family Alestidae; genus Brachyalestes; species Brachyalestes nurse. The sequence goes on along the minus strand of JBBPCY010000109.1, from coordinate 44,501,337 downwards.
AACCTATTGATAACCTCTGTAAAAACGTGTGCCTTGGTTAGGAACATAGCATAAGGAATGGCTTTAACATCTTCTGCAGTGGCAGATAGCGCAGGGCAGTCCAGATGTGATGTTCAGTGCGTTACACAGCCCCCTGGATGGCATTAACTAGAGAGTGAGTTTCTCACACCACACATTTAGCTTTTAAAGAATTTGAAGTAGTGCTTCCTCTTAGTAGAAAGTGAAGTGTCTTGAGCTTTTCTACCCAGATGTGCAATTTCCTATGGTAAATAATTCCGGACAAAATCTTTATAATTGTGTACAATTATTACTTATGAGCAATGGTTTATGGGCAACAGTTTTACCATAGCAGTATTAGTATTTATGTCAGTACTTGTGTCACTTATGTTGTTTCTTAAACAATAGTATTTATCATGTGCAATTTTGTCAAGACCAACTGTTCGGCCAGCGTAGCATGGAGGATAAACCCAATCGCGGAGAGGCATGAGAAAGTTGGTACTCGCTAGGGCATTAACAGAAAAGTCGACACCCCCTGAGAGAAGTCGACAAGTCATGTGTTTTTTCCTCTCTCTGTGCGCACGTTTGTGTACACAATGCAATCTGCCTCTGATTGGCTGACGCTGACACGCGTTCCTTGACTTAACCAATTTTTATAGTCCCTTCATAAAAACGTTGGCGCGAGGGGAATCTAAACACAAGACTACAACAAGATGGGAGACACGGCAGCAGAGGAGACACACATCACATGCCTGGAGATACTTCACTCTAGACACACAAACAGCACGGTGACCTGCACAACCTGCAAGTCGGTGTTAAAGTACAGTGACAGTACCGGTGTTTAGCACGGTATCTGAAACAGCATCCACTAGCTAACATGGCTAACGCTAGCTAATATGGCTAACGCTAGCACTGCAAAGAGTCGTCAGAGGGCGCTGAGTGGCGCCGCAGCTTAAACTGTTCCCACTTTCAGTTGTGCAATTAAATTTACCAGAAATTCAAGGTATCAGCCTTTATTTTGTTTTGTTTAATTGCCATGTTGAATGTTAATGTTACAGAGAACTTTAATAAAAGTTGTTCAGTGTTGGACTCCTGTGTTCCTCCGCTGTGTGTGTGATGACGTCATCAAACAACTAGTGGACTCGACTTTGATTACGGATAATAACTGAAAAAAGTCGTTAATGCCTTAATACTCACACTTTACTCTGAGATCACTTTCTGACTAGTGTAGATATTCCAACCTGCAATCCACATTCTCATACACACACAAGACAAGAGCAACTGGAGTACTGTCCTGAAGAGATGAACTGGTGTGAGGTGAAGACTCAATGATTGAGCAATGACTACCTCCTTGACCTTGGCTTATAGACTATGTGACGCGTTCACTTCTGAATCCTTTTACGTGTCACATGACTTGTGGGTGAGACAAATATCACTACTTATGTCACTCTTACAGACTTGGTATAGTCTCCAAACTATATTTGTGTTAACTAGTATTCATCTATAGTATTTATATCCACCTCTCTCATTGACAACAGCATTTCTGCATATAGCATTGTGTATTTAGTACTAAACTTTTTCTGAGTAATTCTGAAGTTTTTTTTTTTATTGTTCTTGTATTTGTGTCTCTGAGTCTATGTGCATTCAGTGCATAAGCAGTTTCCTCCAGGATCAATACAGTTTTCTGTTTCTGATTCTATGTTGTGCAGTATATCCCTTTTGTGAATCATACAGCACTGAAATAAAACATCCTTAACATCTGAAAGACATTTAAACATCTCACTTCACTGTCATGACCTGGCATAAGGCTCTATGATGTGTTATACATTGTTATAGTGCATTAAAATATTTGTGTTTGCAATGTTTTCTGGACAAATATTATAATGCTGTATAGAATCTGAAGTCAAAATCTTGCTTTAACGTCATATGCATATAGGTATAACTACTTAAGAGCAGGAAAAATAAATGTGTTTTGTCTGTAAATTCTTTAGAAGTACCAGAGGCAATGAGTGATTTTGTGAGCAATGAGGCGTTTTGTGAGTGATGCGAAGAGGTTACTCAAACACAAATGGTGGGGTTCTTGTTATTTACAGCAAAACTTTTGATCTTGATCTCTCTGACTTTAAACTTGAAAGCAAATACAAGCATTTACAGGTTTATAGAGATTGTTTCAATGTTTTGTAAAATGTTTCGAAGCTTTGATGGAGGGTATGTTGGAGAGATATTTCAACCCAGTAAAAAGCACTGCAAAATTCATGAAGAAACTGTGTTAATGACATTCCTGAGAGTAGAATGCCGCTGGATTAAAAGAAGAATCTTTTTTTTTATCATAAAGCACATGCCCTCAAATATGTTGACTACAGAACTTATAGAAAATCAAATAGATCTGGCAGAGCAATTTGATGACAGAAAGAGACAAGGAGGCAGAAACATTTGGTATTTGAGCTTTGCATATATTGCATATTTGTGCAGACTGAATTATAATCCAAACAAATCCCAGTATCAGATAATGTCACATTAACAACTTGATTTAGCAGCATGAGCAGCTTGATTTACTAGACACAAAACCTGATTTATTTACACAAAAGCAAAGAGAACATTTTTATTTGAAACATTTACTGGACAGAAGCCACTGGTAAGGAGGTGGTTAAAATGATATTCAGCTCTACAATGAGATAAAAAACGGTGTTTGTTCTACATGCTCACCGTTTGCTGCTCTTTCTCTTGGCGCGCCACCACTCGGCTGCTCTCCGGACCCCTCCCTCTGCGGGTTTTCCCCACCCACTTGTGGGCAGAGACTATTCTGAATGTTTTCCCGGGTTCAAATATCTTGTGTTTTTTCCATTTGTTTTATAATGCCCGTTTACATGTGGTCATATTATTTCACCTTTCAAATACACCTTTTTTTACAAAAACATTGGTTCTATGTGACACAGGAACACCAAACAAAGCTCAGCATGACATCTGACACCTCTAGCATCAACAAAAACTGGTGGAACTTCCATACAAGAAGTTGTTTTGGCTTACAATGACAATTTACCATCTGTGGGTTAAGGGTTAATTGAATTGCAGTGTGAACTCTGCCTAAGAAAAAGCATGCATTTTTAGAGCTGAAATATAGCAGGTGTTCAGTTGGGTCTCCTCTGCAGCTACTGGTGCAGAAACAAAGTTTCTGCAGTGTGTCAGAATTGCAGCAGAGAGTTGTCATCCAGACAGAAGAGCAAGTTGACGAAGTGCAAGACAAAAGTCATAGAGTCCCAGTATATGATCAGAAGGAGTTTAAACAGCACGGCATCTATAGCTTCACCTTGCGTTCCACTACTGCATACTCCTTGTAAGGATCTGCAGACAGTCTCAGTTGAAGCTGTTTCAAGAGGGTGGTATAGGCTGCAAGAATAAATTGGTCCCTGGAGGGAAAAAAAGCTGTTGACTCATACTGGTCACCATGCGTGGACACCTGCAGGGGACTGCAGCACTTTCCCTTCCCGCTAAAACACAGCATGTCTGTCGCGTAACTCAGATAAATCTGTTACCAGATCACACGCTAAACCTTTTTGTACTAACAACCCTTTTTTTTCCCAGACAGCATTTAAGAAAGGGAGCCTGGTTCCTACAGGCACGCATCAAAGACTGCAAAAGGAAATAATAATAAGAACATGAGCAGCAGGGATAAAGTAAGTTGACACAGGCCAATTTCATTACAAAGCTCGCCCACTGTGTGTATCCCTCCGGCGGGCTGCTCAAGATTCTGCACCGGCTGACCTTCCGGCCAAACAGCAGGATTATGTCACATGGGAGAAGATAAATGGAATACATGGATTTTTGTGTATTTTCAGAGCAGGCACAAAAGAGCTGCAGACTTATTTGACCAGGAGAGGGTATAGCGAAGCCATAGATGTTTACCTAAGGCTGCTTCATGCGTTTTTCAGGCAGCCCAACGTTTATCCTTTCTCCAGACCATGTATCTGTAAGCTGTAGGAATATAGTTCACAACTTGGAAGTGCCAAACTAACCCTCTTCTCAAGACTGGACTGTAACTCGATTCTACAGAAGATTTGGAATGATGATCTTATGCCTACCCGGGTAATGCCTAAAACTTTGGAGGTTGTTAAAAATGGTGTTACCCAAAAATCAAGTGAACTTTGTGTAAAATAATAAAATGTCAGAAAGGTGTAAGAGATGGGCCCTTTAACTTTTAGACATGTTGGAATTATAGATGTTGGAATGTGTTCTTCTGCATTAACTAAAGAATTAACTAAGACTAAAGAATACACCTGTCAAATTCCATCACCCACTGAAGCATTACAACACAGTCAAATCAGCGGTGGAATGAAGCTCGAGGCTCAGTTCGCGAGGGACCATTTCCATCCTCCGAAAGAATTAACAACACCGTTTTTATTCGTCCTAAATGGGGCCAAGTAAGAAGCGAAAGTCTGTCTCCTGAAGGCATTTGTACAGACACAACATTCCTCTCAGCATGACAGGCCGTTAAAAGCTCAGAAAAGGAAAAGAGCGGCAGAGTCGGGGTTCAATAATGGAGGACCACCTACAGGCGCTGACGGCAAAGCTCAGCTCAGTGATTCTTTCTGAAATGACCTTGCTAGAAAGCAAAGAACAGCCTCAGATACCTTTAGAGGAGGTGACTTCTGAAGGCACCTTGCTGGTGTCTGAGGTTCTGCATAATGTTAAACTTCTCGGCTTAATGCTCAGACTGTGCCTACTAAATATCTCAAAAAGTGAAATGTGATTCGGGTTTTTAAGGGAATAATTTAGTGCTTCTCAGTCTCATTTATATCTCTGGATCTGTACAGCTGATGTCCATAGACAGTCATTTAAAAAGCCTGGCAACATATTACAGAAGCCATGGGACAGTTGTGGAACATATATTATGTTTTGTTGTAAATCTGTATCATTTGTTATTGGAGTTTTAAAGGTAGGAATATATTGACAGTGTGATGTTTTGTTTTAGGTGCACAGAAAAGTTAGGAGAGAAAGGAAAACAAATGGAAATTGAACTACTTTATATACCCAGATGCTCTAATGAAACTGTTGTAATGCTGAATAATGAAACATTAACTCAGAATTCAGCAACCACCCAGAGCTTATAAATGAATTGAGGGCCAGTAGCCACAGTCTAAGGTCTTATTAAGTATAAGACACTGGACATCACCAAGAGCTGTACAAAAGAGTCGCCCATTCATAGTTCTGTATACATGCGTAGTCTAACACTACTACAGTAACAGCCCCCTTCACGATGCACCTCCTAGGAGTTTCCATTTAAAGATTTTTAACCAAGACAACTTTTAACCATTCATTTTAACACAAACTGAACCCTCTACCTCACTGTATCTCACCTGCCATCTGTCACTGCCATCTGTCACTTATTTTCCTCAACCAGCACATAGATATTCTATTCTGTTAACTTTGCACACTGTTGGCTTGTTTAGAACTGTACTGTGTATGCAACAAATAATGAATCTTGAATAAATCTATATTGAATAATCTTGAATATATCTTTTTCTCCCTGTCTCCTTGTCATTAAATATTCCAAAAATGTAAAAGTGTTAATGCCAAAAAGGTGCAACATTTTATTTAAAAAAAAAGCCGACCTGCAAGACTGTGGAGTGGCTGAAACGTTTACATGAGCAAACCTGTCTCAGATAGTCTGACCAGGGTCAGCCTGGACCATTTTTAAGTAGAGCTAACCTTGGGTCCTTAGTCAGACAATGAAAATCAGCCTGTTCACTGCACTACTAGTATATCAGTCGTAATCAGATTAACCTTTGAACCATGGGGGTACCTACAAATGGTGCGGAGTTCTGTAGTAAGTAATGCATCGTGTGTATTGTGCGACAACTGTATGTAACAGATTGAGATTGATTGAGACTGACATTTAAGTATTCATTTAAGTAATAACCACATAAGCATCTGCGGTAGGTCACTGAAGAGATGTGTCATCATTCATTTCACATTTTATACATACGGCACATTAATGTAGATAAAGTACATGTTGCTCCATCTCCAGAGGTCCGTTGAGTGTGTCACACTCTGTGATTCTCATTACCATAGTCCTTCCTCCTGAAACAATGTGGCCCTAAAAATACCCTTCCACCGGCTCTATAAAATGCCTGCAGGCAAAAGCTGCAGGCAGAGTGACTGATGATACAATCAGGCCTTGCATTTACTCTCAGGCAGATTCATCAGCTACCTATAGTGCCGGTCCCAGAACGAGGCCAATTAAATGAGGGACGGCTCTCTTGCTATGGGCTTGCTGCTTTAGCTCTAGGAGTCATTAATTAACCACCCAGTACAGGACAACACTTTATTTCAAGGTCTGCTTCTTAATGACCACTGAACTATTGGTAAACAATTAATGATGCCCTAATTAACAGAAAAAAACCCATTGTAAGCAAACTTAGAAATGTGGTATAAGACGTTTTCTATAGATGATGCATTAACTTTTTATTGACTAATTAATTACATTTTACATTGCAACACTGTAAATTTTATATANNNNACAGAGAGAGGAAAAAAACACTCGACTAGTCGACTTCCTTCAGGCAGAGTCGACTAGTGCCTCTGAAGTCGACTAGTTAACTAGTCAACTTTTGTGTTAATGCCCGAATATATATATATATATATATATGTGTGTGTGTGTGTGTGTGTGTGTGTGTGTGTGTGTGTATGTCAAACTGAGTTTCCAACTGAATTTGTCCAAGTGAAAGAGCCCACTTGAAATAGCAAAGCCGAAATTGAATAATGAATACTGAATAAGGCTGACTGAATAATTACAGAAATAATGTTTTAAATGAATTTTTATAAATGAATTTGAAAGAGTGAATGTTTCTATATTGAATCTTACAGGCTGTGATTACAATTGAAATAAATCAAAGCATGTTTTTTATTCAGTTGCAAAAAATGTAAAAAATGTTGCATTCAAATACTTTTGTCACTAATTTACTTCTATAGGCACCCAGAGTTTATAGCAGGAAACAATGAAATACTGTAATTTAAGAAAACACTGTTATTGTTAAGTAAATATTATGTAAATTTGTTAACATATGTTGTGTGTTGCTACAAACAAGTGTAAGGTCATAACATCATATACCTTTAGATAAAAATCTGTACATATTATAAGCCTGATTTTAAACTATATTTCTCTGTTTACTCTGTATTATTATTTTCATTAAGAAATGATAAATATTAATAAGCAAACCTCAAAATTGCCCGGAATGTTATACATTCTTCCACATTTAACACTTTCATCATTATTTTATGAAATATTCTTACTGATATGACAAGATCTTTTAATGTCTCTACATCAATAGTGATGTAGCTCTTCAGACGTAGTTGTAGATGAAGCTAGCAGTGCATATGCTTTTCTCATTAGTGATGATGCCAATTACCTCCATTTGGTAGTGAACACTGCACAGCTTAACCTAATTTACATTCTGTCATAATCTTGCGAGCTTTGGAAAGACATATGAAAGAGATTTTGAAATAAGAAGCGCAGTGATGGCTTCAAAATGTGTGCAATGCAAATGTATTTTTTTTCCTCACAAGGAGAAGAAGCCCAGTCACCCTTGGGTTACCTTTAAAGTAGTATTTATGCAGCATGGTGTATGCTGTTGGTTTTGAAATGTAGGATGTGCAGCCTAACTCAGTATGCATTTTAAAACTGTGCCAGTGGGTCACTGTCACCCATGGAAGAAATGTATTCAGCTGAACATGGTTTTGTTCTTGTGAACCGGGGATTGAACCACACTGTGAAAGTACTGCAAATCCAAGCCACCACACTGCTGTTCAAACCTTCTCTTAAAACAATCTCCCAGCCTGTTTTTAATTGCTTTAATTAAAGCAGGTCAGGAGATTCACTTATGCCATTAGAGCCTGAAATGTGTTTGTACAGAGCCTTAAAAAGCCTAGTAGAGGTCTGCACGACTGATTGTACACACTCTAAGCCCTGCGTGCCTCTGTGGACCACTGTGGGATTTTGCTCTAGGTATTCCACTATAGATCTGACAAATGGGATGAAACTATATAACATTTTTTTCCTTCCATTTTTCATAAGAGGATCAAAATGAACTACATTATTTGAACAGATAGTGTGCTGAAGGCATTCAGAAGTGGTGGAAGTAATGCGCTGGGCCCCTGCTTGAGATTACAATAGGTGCACAGAGTAACAGAAATACAACATGACATACTCACTCTCATTGGCCATTTTATTAGGTATACGTCAAGCCAAGTCAAGTCAAATCTGGCTTCATTTCAGAGTCACAAAACAGATTTACAGTCATTGGTAGCAGCAGCTTCTACTGGAGTCTGTGTGAGAGGCATTAGCTTTGTGCCATGACATGAGGTTCGAGGCAAGCAAGATGTAATCGCGTGATTCAAAAGGTTTATTGCTAAAGAACAAGTAACAAACACACAAACAAAGATTAAACGAAAAGACGAGGAAAATACAAAGCACGAGATAGTCCAAAGGATAACAAGAACAGGAACAGAAACAAAGGGGAAAAGAAACCACAAGAAAACCAACACGACCAGAAATGTACATTTATGGCATTTAGCTGATGCCCTTATCCAGATGTACATCAGTGCTCAAGTAGTCCACATCTGTTTCTTACACTCGTAAGCTAAACTCAAAATCATCGTCTACTATTCAACTAAGTTACTGCATGCTCGGCACACCTAACCTCTCAGTGCTCCTAAACACCTGTCAAACAATATCTAAACAACACATGACAAAGAAAAGTCAGAAGTTAAGACAGAAGTAAGGAAGGGATGG
>JBBPCY010000109.1:44452722-44486765 GCA_037974405.1 Brachyalestes nurse | reverse complement strand
AGCACTTCACTGTGAGCCCAGTTAAGCACAAGACATGTTTGTTGTGATGCTTTCTTTATGATATATATTTTTTTATATTTAATGGTTTTGCTTTTTCTTACAGCTGTGGGCTTATGTTCTTAACAAAAGGCAAAAAAACAGTTCAATTGATGACATCCTGAAACACCTCATGTTTCCTTTGAAAGGTTTTTTTTCTCAAAAAGAAAATTAAAGCCTAGGAATGATGTGCTTAAAATGATTAAAATGATGTGTATATTAAAATCACATTTCACAATTATATGTACGCAGGTTAGTTTTATATTATTGAAAACATTCATTTCAAACCTGGTTTTCTGATTACCAATCAGCCATTTGACATTAAAACCACCTGCCGAATATTGTGTAGGTGCCCCTATAGTGCTTAATCAGACTGGGATTTGGGGAATCTGGAGACCAAGTCAACACCTTGAACTCTTTGTCATGTTAATCAAACCATTCTGATATATTCTCCAGTATTTCAATACATCCCAGTAGTGCCACTGTAACAAGACAATGTACGTGGTTTTAATGTTGTGGCTGATCTTCGTATATGTTTTTTACAGCCCTGGGGCACCTGCTTTAGTGTTTTCCCTGGCTCAGCACACATGATTTAACTCGGGATTTGAGTTGGAGAACCTTGTCTTCTAAATAGATTACTTACTTTGATCCTGTCCTCTATGGATTACATGCTCTGATCATGTCCTGCATGTAAACCATGGCTCCAGAACCAACCTGTTCTAGGAAAGCTGAAAAGAAGGAAACGAGGTGAGGAAACCAAATAAGAAACCTGCTTCAGACATGTTTGTTTAATATAAAATATAAACTTGGGTGATAGCATATATTTATACAAGCATGTGTGATGGATGTTTTCTCAAGCATCATATAAATAACACAGCACAGAGGTCAAGTACAACTAGAAAGAGAGAGAGAGAGAGAAAGATAGATAGAGAGAGGGAGAGAGAGAGAGAGAATGAGATAGAGAGAGAGAGAGAGAGAGAGAGAGAATACATTCACAGCCTATAGGGCATCGGTGGCTGAGATTATTTCTGGCTGGGTTTGTAGCTGTTTGGGGTCAAGAGGACTTCCAAGAGGACTTTCTGTTAGAATTTTAAAGAGCTGCCTGCATGCATGCTACCTTTTCCAGTTCAGAAAGAAGCCAGATGCAGTGGAAAATACAAACTGGATAATTATTTGTTATTTTGGCTCTTAGAAAAAGGGTAAAGCACAGACAAATGCTTTTCTTCTAAGGTACAAACAATGTGAATGTATCTGCAAAGATAAAATAAAAGTTCTTAATGTCCAGTTGTATCCCTTAAATGAGTTTGGATGGATGGCATCTATTCCTGACGCACCTTATTGTGTTTAGTAGCCATTTTTGTAATGCAAGAACACACTACAGCACAACACACCATGTTAAACTCTCCTCTGCATTTAACGCATTCAATTGACTGGAACAGTGGGCAAATGGGCGTCCGGGGAGCAGTGTGTGGGGATGGCCCCTTGTCCAAGTGTAACACAGTGGTGCCATTTGCTCTTCTGGGATTTGCAGGGGCAACTCCCTAACCACCAAGTCACCAGCTGCACCAAATACAAGACAAACATCATAGCCAGCATTAACTTTGGCAGTAGTTTTTTCTGACGATCTGACCTGCAGGCTAGCTTTTGTACCCCACATACATCTGTGAGTTTAGGGTGCCCATGACACCATCACTGCAGTTTTGGAGATGCTCTGACCCAGTCATTTAGAAATCACAGTACAGCCCTTTTCAAAGTCACTCAGATCCTTACTTTTGGGCAGTTTTCCTGCTATCATCACATCTCCTTCAGTAACATAATAATAATACTAAAAAGCAACAGGACAAATGTTGCATTTGCAGATTGTAGATTGGTACAGTAAAGTGACACTAACAGCACTTCTCAGAGTTAAACTCAAAGGACCCATCAATGGGTCTGCACTGCAAAAAATGTCCTTCTAAAAATAAGCTTAATATTCCTAAATCTAGTCAAATTGTCTTGTATTGAGCAGAAAAATCTGCCAATGGGGTAAAAAAGTTCTTAGCAAGAATTCTAATACCTAGCAAAAAAGTCTACCAACTAAAAAATCATAATGTGCCTTAAAACTAGACAAAAGTGCTAGAATTGTAGCAAACTGTGCTTATTACAAGCAATGAAATGACACTTATTTAAGCCAGAATTACTTCAAATGAGGAAATGCATTTTCTGACTGAGCTGACTATAAGAAAACAAAATATGCTTTTTATTCTTTTGATTCAGCTGACTTTAAGAACTGACACCTTGATTTAAGATTAATAACTAGCAAAACAAGCTCACAATAACCAGTTTCTTAAAATAAGTGAAACACTTAAAAAAACTCCTATATAATGTATAAATGTATATTGTTTGGACTCAGCTGACCTTAAGAATTAATACCTCAGAGTAAGATTAATAACTAGCAAGGAGAGCTGACACTAAGATACTCTGGCGAGCGTGAGAGAGAAAATGATGACACACTGATCTTCAAGCAAGTCTTATTTATTTATCAGCTTCACAGCTTAAAATACAGACTCTCTGCAGCACATACTGCGCCCCCAACTGACATAACCCAGCACAACTCCCAACTCCCACCGCTCCTCTCGTCCATCACTACTCTCCGGCAGATAACGCTCTGGGGGATGGTGACAGTTGAGAAGGGTCCAAACCACACAAATAACACAGATAACAACACAATATAACACATAACACATTTACACCCCACTTTTATCCCCAATACATACATAAGCAGCCAACTGGCCACTCGTGCTGGTCCGCAAAGGCTCATGGGAGCCAGTGTGACTACTGCCTCGTCACAATACAATTTCTTAAAACAAGATAATAAAATAAACGATTTTGTCTTAAATCAAGGCAGCGGTTTTTAGCATTTTTATTTAAAACCTTTTTTTTAAATCAACATATGCTATCTAACAGCAAGCTATTTAACAGCATTGTGTATATCGTTTACCGCAAGACCACCTCACACAGACCAAAAGACAGCAGAAACACAGTTAAGGACAGCAGCAGAACACAAAGTAAAAATACTAAATAAAAACACAGTAACATTCTGCTGCTGACACCAAATAAGACTGCAGTTGCTGGTTTGGAATAATAATCCAGGGAAACAAATTTTAAACATCATCAACAAACCGTTTGTTAACAATTTAGTTAGAGAGGGAAAAAGAGACTCACTCAAGGAAGGCCCTCCATTCACCAATGGATTTTTTGTAAGAAAAAGTTGAATCTTGGTCATGGAGAGAGTCATTATAAACTATTCTCGTTTTTTTTTGGTCAAGCCTGTAAATAACAATAAATGTTTTTTAAGTCAATTGCTGTTATTTCCTAAGATTCCTAAATTGAGAAGTGATCTCAGTCTTCAAATAAGGAAAACAATCTTGTTTCTTTGCTGGAATAAGTTGCAACCTCTTACCATGCCTTGTTATTGGTTAAATCCAGCTTGATATTAGCTGGAAAATCTTATTAAGAAAAAGTATATATTCTTATAAATAATATATATTTTTCAAATATAAATATATATATATTTTTAAAAATAAGACTTAATTTTCATAAGTAAAACATGCTTGGCATATTATTTTTGCTATTTAGGCCAAAAATAAGACACACTCTAGAAATAAGGCTTTTTTTTCTTTCTTAGAAATCACTTTTTGCTATGTGAACTTCAGTTTCTCTCTCTTCTTACTAAATAAGTTATGTCAGTTATTGAGAAATTTATAGCGGCTATGGGATAATAAATATTAAGATTTTTGAACAGTTCCAGTTGTTTTAGTCTGAGGCTCTGGCACAATATATTCGCATTATTTCAGATGGTCTGAACTGAGCGTTCACTTGTTGCCTAATTTATCTCACCTCTTGACAGGTGTCATTGTAATGAAGTAATCAGTGTTACTCTCTTCACCTGTCAGTGGTTTTAATGTTGTGGCTGATTGGTTTAAGTCAGTATTTGAAGACAACAAATGACTGGACAGCTAGTGGAAATTCATTCCACCACTTGGGTGCCAAAATGGAGTCTTGTCTTGCATTTGTGGTGAAGCCTGATGGACTATGTGCGGTTCAGGCCATTGTCATCAGGGGTTTGTCCATTTGTGCCTCTGTGGGCAAGCATTACATTACATTTGCAGCATTTGTCAGACGCTATTATCCAAAGTAACTTACCGTTTTTGAGCATTTCAACTATAGGCAAATGGAGTGTTAGGAGTTTTGACCAAGGACTCATATGGGTGTAGTGTGGTGAGCTGCCCAAGTTAGAAATTCAACCCCACCCTAATGCTTGGATGGTAGATATGTTATCCACTACACTAACCAACCACCTATTTGGGTTTTCAATCTGATATGGGCAGTTATAGGAAGCCAGAGAAGGGAATACAGCAGCAGAGTGGCATGTGCGAATTTGGGAAGACTGCAGACAAGCTGTGCTGTTGCATTCTGAATTAGTTGCGAAGGCACGATGCTCTCCTTATGAAAGCCAGCCAGGAGTGACTTGCTGACTTGCAGTATTCAAGCCTTGAGATGACAAGAGACTGAAGAAGTACCTGGGCCCCAGAAAGGAATGGCCCTCCAGATGTTGATGAATAGAAAATGGCATGAGCAAGTCAGAGAATTAGAATGGAAACTGAGAATAATAACAGCTCATCCAGAAACCAAGGCTGTTTATGTTATTATAATTTCAAATGGAAAAATGAAATGAGTCAAGACAGGATTTGTGGAATATGTTAAAATGATGACTAAAAGTACTAATAAGGGTACAAGCCCAATGACAGTTCAGAGAAGTAGGTTTTTTTTTTATCTTTTTTAATCTTTTTTATTATTTCCTGTGAGTGCATGATGATTCCACATTCTGCTACCACTTTGTGGTATTCCTACGTCAATTTGGTTGACTTCGTTGGTAGACTGGTTGACCAAGGCCTTCTGTCCAGCTCCTGAAGGCCAAACCAGTCGCTAAGAGTTTGTGATATATTTTTCTGACTAAATGCCATGAGAAAAATACTAATGTGACAAATTTGGGTGTTTCAAGATATAGCCCCTTTGTTTCCAACCAACATTTATTAATAAAATAAGTCATTCCTCTGTGCTTACAGACAAAAAAGAAGCATAATGGGCAAAAAATTCCATGTCCTGGTTATAGTAAAACACGTAATTGATTAAGAAGTTTTACATTACATGGTTCTTTCTCATTGCAATCTCATTCATAAAAAATTATTCTTCATAGAACCATCCATTGAAAACAGTTCTTCACTCTTCAGAGTCCTTCATTTCACAGCTATAGTCTTTTGATTTGAGGTGATGATGAGTAATTTGAAGCAGTATGGCTGTTCAGTTGTAACGTGCCAGATGTGTGCAAATACATCATCTGTTTCATACACAAGAGACCTAACAAAATGTCTAGCGTTGATTCTAGATGTGGCATTTGCATCTGGAGGTTGTTGCTGTTATTTTCTCAGCATGGGACTCAACAAATGGCAGCGAAGTAGACCATTTTAATGCTGTAGATCAAAATACATAAAAAACAAAGCCAAGATTTCAAAGTAATTGTTGGTATTGTAAGAAAGTAGTGGATCATGATCACCACTTTGGTGTGAAGGAAACTTGTACTCATTAAGAAAGACTAGAGGTCTATCTTAAACAAGAGCATTGCTGAAGATGAAGACATAGATATGTCAAATACTACCATATAAAAAGTTCAACATGAGCAAGACCAGGAAAGACCAAAAAAGGCCTTTTAGAATTGACAATAAAATCCAGTAGAGTTTTGGTAGAGAGACAAATGAGATAAAGATAACCCTGTATTGGAATGAAGACTGCATGAGGAAAAACATGACACCATATCACCCAATATGTGAAGGCATTTTAACTGCTTTGATCAAGCAGATGTCTCAAACCCAGTGAGTGGTTCTTCACCTTGCAGCAGAGCACTGACACAGACCAGTTTTACTAAAGCTACTATTGAGTTTTTCAGGCACAAAAAAGTGAAACACTTGACTTACCGTGCCATTTACCAGACCCACAATTCACTTATTTCAGCCTCCTAGTGATAGTTTCACTTCAAATCTACACAAAAACAAAACCAAAACAGCAAAAAGGAAAGTATTATAACAGTCTGAATAAGCAGACTGGATCAGACTGACCCTGGACTGTCTGTTGCTGTTTCTCTGTCTGGGACTGAGGCTGAATTGCCTACCACTTGAGAAAGCAGCATTCAAACATCCATATACTCTTTTTGTGCATGGCAATAAGGACATTTTATTCATTGCATTTTACACATTCGTGGGTCCTTGATGTATTGTTCTGGTATCATTAAGTTCTATTGAACACATTTTAACATTTTGACAGTTTCGTTTTGAGTTTCATCATAGTTTTAATGCATACAGACCATCACAAATGCTGTTTTCCTTCCCTGCAGAGAATCCTATAGAAATGGGATTTTTTGGCATCTCTAAAGAGTGTTTTTGTACAAATGGAAAGCTTTGTTGTTTCATTCATGCTATTTTTTTCCCCGAGTTAATTTGCCAACGAAGTTAACCGTCTTTCAGACTTTCTGTGTCTGGTCCATTGAAGCTGTTTTCTGCCAGAATAGCACCAACCACAGAATGCCCATAGAGCAAATATGACACCAATATAATGTGTGTGGTCAGTAAATGTATTTTGACACATTTTCAGGCCTTTATTTTGTACTTATTTTTACTTTAGGGGGTTATGTGATCATTACACAAAATGGTAAAGAAAAAAAGACAAAATAAAAAATATTAAATACTAATGAAATATAAGTACTAAAAATTCTCATAAGGGTAAGATTGAACAAAAGTCGATAACTGTGTTTAGTATGATCTCATTTCAGTTATGCTGGTGACCTTTATTTGCCTTGATTCAGTATTATCAAGGCTATCAAAAGGTGCTCTTAACCTAAAAAGGGAACACAGTGCTTGTTTTTGGTGGTCATGAATTTTCTCCATGACTGGGCAGTGAAAGCAGGCCTTGTTTGTTCTTCTGGGTACATTGGGGGTGGACTGGGTTTGCTTTTCATAGGCAGGCCGCATATTTTATATTTTTGGCTTGACACTCTGTGGACACAAAGAGCTTTCCTGACATGCCAGTCTAGTGGCGCACAAGAGGAACACAGAGCTTTTTACTGATGTGAGATGTGACAAGAAATGACAGAGTCACACAAGGAGAAAATCTCAAACAGGAAATAAATTGGTACACTCTCCCCCGGACCTGCGGTGTCCGGTTCCTTTGCAGATTTTTATTATTTTTTTGGCCTGTATGAGAAGATGGCACCCAGGAGGCAACCACCCAAATCCACTCAAATCAGCCAATATGTTCTCAGGTCCACCTGCCTGCCTGTCCATCTGTCAACTCGATGGCCAGCTTTCTGCCCAGCTAACTGTCCATCACCCCCTATGAGCACAAAACACACACTTACTGCTGTCAAAGCAAAACCTCGAAAAAAAACTTTATAAAAGAAGAAATATTAGATATTCTCCTTAAAATGTTTTTTTCTTAATATATACTTAATTTTACTATATCTTAATGAATTCTGTATCATTTCTCTTGAAATGTTCTCTTGAAAAGTCTCAATTTGTTTAGCACAAATCAAGCCAAACAGATCATTTTGCCAATATCCCAAGTAATAAGGTAATGAATGATGCCATAAATGAACCATTTTTGTTTCCCTTAAGAACATTTAAATGGATGGAACCATGGATGGATGGAATTTGCAAATAATGTAATGGATCTTGAAGCAATACTTTTACATTAAATGAAGGTCTTTCACACCTTTAAAAGGTTCTTCACACATCTTTACAGAAACAGGAACTAAAATGGTTAATCCACGGAATAGCTCAAAGAATCCTTTGTGGCACCTTTTTCAAGAGTGGATGGCCCGTATTTACTTTCAAAGTATAGGGTAAGCAGTGTTGTACGTACTGAGCACTTTGTTGTGCTTTGAAAGCCTCTGTTATTGCGGCACCGAGGCGGAGTTTGCTTTTTGCCATGATTCTTCATTGAAGCTTTAAATACAGTTGCGTACAGTGTGCTCTGCTGTGACCACTGTGATCAACAAAACAAACAGGAGCTTTACATCTCATTACTTTCTGCCACATTTGAGTAACATCTACTCTTAATGGGGACACATTTCACATAATATTCGCTTTGCACGCATCTCCCTATTAATCTTCCCTCATATGTAGATTTTGTGCTCCATTATGTCCCAGTTACCTGAAAAATAGGCCAGCCTTCATTTGCTTTTGGGATGCTTTCCATCAAAGGGCTTTAAAATGCAGCTTCTGAATTCTTTATCACATCCTCGCAAATCATTGTGACTGATGGAGTTTAGAATTGGAGGTGAGAGGAGCTAATAATGTGTACGCCAGCAGAGCGGCGTTTAAAATCCCCCTGGCTGGCAGGGAAAGGCAAAATGGAGAAAATCTCTCTCAAAATCTGGTGAAAAATCAAGACTGCTATGATGAGGAGTGAAATTATAATTGCTGGGTGATTTTCTGTTTGTTTGTTTTAGGCAGGAATGTTTCTGACAGATAATAATTCAATTACCTTGAAATTTATTGAGACATGTAATATGATTAAGCCAGAAAACACTAAAACAAAAAGGAACAAGAATTGAAAGCAAATAAATAAATAAACAAATAGCTGAGCTAAAAATGGTCCTGTCCAAATAGCATAACAGCGTATGAAACAGAGCAGCACATCAAAGAGAAGGTAGAGTTATGGAATAAATAGTCAGCATTGGTTAATATTATTACTGGTTTGAATGTGTTTCTATTTGTGAATAAGTCTTCAACTCTCTATTAATGCATTATCATACATGCATATTTAATAATATGCCTAGATGAGGATTATGAAGAACAACTTGAGTTAATTACATAGAAAACTAGTGTATTATCGGTATGATAATGCAGTACCTTGGGAATGGTGCAAATTTATTGCACTATATACAGTTTATGTATTTGTCAGTGGAATGATGATAGGATCAATATGTATTTATATTATTAACCTTGCCACAGTCTAGTGCTGCTACTCTTAACATTTAACATGAAATTAAATGGTTAATATGCACTTTTATGACATTATTTTAGCTAACTATGCACATTTATCTCGGTGCGTTAATATCTAGCTTGTTGCTTTGCAGAATAGGGAAATTAGCAAATTAAGATGGATGTCATTTAACTAAATCCATATAAGCTGATCAATTATTAATGACTGAGTTCATATATATATATACACATGTCTTAGGACTGGGAAAGTTATCGCGTTATTATTGTGTCAATGCATTGTTTTCTTATTTCACCGAAATAATGCGAGCGTTGAGCTATTTAATATGGACAACAGTAATGGACATAGACTTTCATATGGAGTTGGTCCCTCTTTGCAGCTGCTATAATGGTTCTGCCCCATGCTCTGGACTCTGAGGGGAACTTGTTTTTAAATAACAAACTAGATAAAACGCGAATGCCCTGCAGTGGCAAATAGCTTTGGTTTTATATTTGATTTGATTACATTAATGTTTAAGTTGAGATTTACAGAAATATTTTAACTATAACTGTGTAGCTGTGTTAAAGGGAACACTGCTGTTAAAAAGCTCCTTATATGTTTAAAGTGTTTGCAAAACAAACATTATTCCACTTTTGTTCATGCGCAATACACTAGTTTTGAATTAATTATTTCATTTTGCTTATAACAATGTGAGTAATTGCAGAAAATCATGTGATTAATTGCGATTAAAATTGTAATCACTGCCCAGCATTAATATGTATGTGTATGTATATATGTTTATGTGTAAGATTATTTTTGAAAAAATGTTGTTGGCAGTATTGACTGTCATTAATAAACATAAATCACCACAAAGCAAACATATTTGTCTACTCCTATGTTGATAAGCGTATTAAAAACAGTATGTTTAGGACGGACTTAAAGGTGCGATTAATCGTGTGTTAACTATGGCAAACATGAGATTAATTGCGATTAAATATTTTACATATTTTTTTTATTTTACACATATATATATATATATAGTGACTGGTGTGTGCCCAGGGTGAGTCCCTGCCTCACGTTTCAGTTGCTCAGGGACCCTGGTGAGAATTAAGTGGTTACAGAAAATGAATTAACGAAAAAAAAAATTGGACAGTATAACATGCTTGGAGGAGAACCCCAATCACCAACAGATGTTCATCAGCTAGCATTGCCATCAGCTAGCACGGAGTGATAAAGTAGAGGGGGCTATTTTACCCACTCAGAGAGAGAAAAAGCCTTCTCCTGATGACAGGGCCAAAACCTAGACAGTTGCACCTGTCGAAACCTTTACTCTGCTACTTAAACCAGCTTTGGCTGCTTTGATATCTTACTATATCATTTTAAAAAGTTTAAAGGGTGATTTAATTAGACTTCATATACGTACAAGCTAACACTGCCTCTACTGCCAAGCTTGATGACATGAGTAAAACATGAATTTTGATTAGCACGTTCATCTGCTGCATTGATTAGGCTGCAAATAGAAGCTTAAAATATCATTGTCACGAAAGAACCTTTTCTATTTTTACACCCCAACTCTAACTCTGCACTAAAGACACAGCTGGAAATGCATTATCACCTACACTGAGACACCTCTGCACTGAGAAATAGCACCAACACCACACTTTTTTTTTCCCAGAGATTAAATAAAAAAGTTTTCTCTTTGAAACAGAGAATGAAGTAGGAAGCACAGCTGTACAGCTGCAAAAATGTCCCTTCCATGAGCAGTTCGACAAAGATAAATGGATCTGAAGTCCAGTCTTAAGGGGTCTCTGCCACAGAAACTGGTCTTTTTTATCGACAGAGTCAGGCTTTAGATCAAAGCCTAGTTTTATCACTTGCAGCCAGGAGGCTGAGCTGGGGAGCTCGGGTATGAGGCCACCTGACAGTGCAAACCCTAAGATTTCTCCACTCAGAGATGTGGGGCAAAAGTTTCACCACTCTTGTCGCTTTGACTGGAGCTGCACCGTGGAGGGGTGTGAATATTAGCTGAATCTGCAGGCCATCTGCTCTAGCCTCAGCTTGCTCGTTATTTAAAACACCTGCATGTAGGTCTGACATATGTGTTAGGCATGGGGCCAGTTCAACAAATGGTATGGCACATCTTTGAACACTACAAAGGGAAACATGATCCATGGAATGCCAGACAATTATCCATCGATAAAGGGTATTTTGATGATATGCTAAAACTGCACTGCTAATTACCTAATTATTTTGCTTGAAATTTGCATTTTGATTGAAATAGCTTTCTTATGAATCTACTTTTCACTGACAATGAGTGATTCTTAGTCTCTCCCTTTCTCAAAAGCATTCCAAACCCTATACTGTTTTGTATTCTGGCTTCTGTTCGTTCGCGGCAAAGGATGCTTAAAATTCTTCCAAACAACTAAAACCAGAGAAAATGCCAGTGCTACATGTGTTTAAGTTTTTAATAAAGCTGTAGCTTGTACTGCTAATTCTGGCAGTACTCTGAACAGCTTGCTGACCTGCTGCCCTGGCTAAATATACAATGGCTTTGCCAGCAGTGAAACATGGAGTGGAGTGGAGTGTGAAAACTCTGCAGAGGCAACACTGTCTCGGACGGCATCCTCAGTACTGAATCATGTAGCATCGAGCCCTGGATGCTTTTTGAATATTTATTGCTCTAAATTTAACTGTCAAACTGTCAGCTGTGAAAACAGGATATGCCTTTTTAACACATACCACATGCACGTGGCATAGCTGGAGCACATTTAATGCGTCCGAAGAGCAGGATGGGAGCCAGGGCTGGAAATATGGATCCAGTCACAATTAGCCCAGTTTATATTCTCACTGCCATCACCGTATGCGGGAAATGCATAATTTGTGCACCTTATGTCTGATGTTCTCTTTAGATGGAGGCTGAATGTAATGGCACCACCAAGAATGGAGGACTGAATGAGTGAATTATTGAATGCAGCTGTGAAACGTCATTTGTATGAGAGGAAAGCCTAAAAATAAACCGTGGTTAAAAGGCAAGAGAGTGAATTACATTGGTGGTGGGCTTCCCAAAAGCATCGCATAGCGCTGTTAGCTGACTGAGCAAGCACCATTTTGAATATTTTCTTCAAAGCAATGATCTGGCCCCAAATCATTTTGTCCTCGGTTCTAATGTAGTAGACGCTACGCTATGTATGCAGCATTCGTGTATAAAGCACGGTGTATTTCTTATAGAGTGTTTTCTGCAAAGTTTTACTGAATTTATTTAGAGTTCATAGTTTATATTGCTCTTGTCTCTGTGTGTCTGTGCAGTCGTAACATAATCAACATAATCAACATTTTGATTGGGTTAAAAAGATGCTCAGTGTCTTAAGTTTTCTGACGTAGGCTTAAATGGCTAAAAAGTAGTAGAAGTTGAGCATTGACGCCTAGATCATCACACATTTGGCAAAAACCAAGTTAAGTAAACTCAAACAGACCTGCTTATGTGGTTTCGGACACTGTGTGACTTACTGTTATCTAAAAAATATGGCCAAAAATACAGTGTAGACAATGAAAGTAAAAGTAAAACAGTATGCCTTAGAGGTTCAGAAACCATAGAAATAATATAATTAAGTCTCTTACTTAACACTCAAATAATAATAATAATAATAATAATAATAATAATAATAATAAAACAATAATAATAATAATAATAAAACAATAATAATAATAATAATAATAATAATAAAACAATAATAATAATAATAATAATAATAATAAATTAAAAATATTAATAATAAAAACATTAATTTACCATATCAATCTACCTAAAAATAACTCATTTTATTTAAAGTGTTGTATTATATTAACGTAATAATTTCATTGTAACTGCATGAAGCAGTTTTTGATTGAACTAATAAATCTTTTTCTAGTGTATGTTTAGCAATAATTTATAAGAATGTTGATAAAATGTTGTTTTTTTGAGTAGTTTTTATTTAGTATATTGAAGACAGGCAGAATTTCATCCATCCATCCATTTTCTAAGCCGCTTATCCTAACCAGGGTCAGGAGGGGTGCTGGACCTATCCCAGTGCAGAGAACCCCCCTAGACAGGTCACCAGTCCATCAGGCAGACACACACACACACACACACAGTCATGCCTGGAGGCAATTTCACATCACCAATCCACCTGACATTCATATCTTTGCACCATGGGAGAAAACCAGTGCTCCTGGTGGACAGCCACACAGATATGTGGAGAGCATGCCAGTCCACAGAGAGGACCCTGGCTGCTCTGGCTGGGAATTAAACCCAGGACCTTCTGGCTGTGAGGCACCATTGCTACCCACTTCCAGGCAGAACTTTTTGCGTGATAAATAAATTGCTCTAATTACTTATTTAAAGTAATTTGGAAAGTATCTACCCCAAGATGTATCCCCTGCTTTCCAAATCTGAGCCGCTCTGAATACTAATTGCATTGCAGCAGCTTTCTCAGAGCTGCACAGATTTCTTAGATATAAACTTCATTCATTACAGTGGTCTGAACATTATTTAAAGTCGACAAAGTTGGACTGTATTCACATGGTGTCTCTTTCGACTGCTGTGCTGATGACACCCTCTTCTCGTTTCGTCCATCCCCCTCTTAAATCTTGCGGAAGATATGTGATTGTTTTTTGAAATCCCTTTCCAACTGGAAACTTGTCTTCCACTGGATCTAAGCATCACTATCCACTCCTTCATCATACATCCATCATGCAGAGTTCACAGTAGGAGAATGATTTATTTTTGAGCAGACAGTTTCTAGCCATAGGACACCCAAAAAAGGAGGTGATGTGGAACCAGACCATTTTTGATACCAGTTAAAGTTTAGGTTTATGAAAGTCCATGCTTATTACATTGGAATTAGCAAACAGATGCATAGCATTTCATTTTTATTAAAGGAAGACTCTTGCTTTTGGAGTTATAGCAACATAATTTAAACTCATAACGTTCCAAAAAGGCTGTAGGTGCATAATTACACACTCGCCTTTTCTCTTTCATGTATTCAGCCTACAGTTGGCTGGACTTGTATTCTTGCTGAAATCTTTTCTTTTGTTAGGAGCCTTTAAACAGACCATAAATTGAAATGGACATAAAAGTTTTCTATGTGTGTGTGTGTTGATTTTTTTTTCTTCTTTCGAGAACTTCACTAGCCTCAACACTTCTATGATACATTTTTTATGGTTCCACAGGAAAGCAATGAAAGGAAAAGACATATGCAATTTAAATTCTGTTCAGAGCATTGCACCCCAGCCTCCCATTTCAAGAGGATCTAATGAATCATCGACGCGCCCTGTTTTCAGTCCAGTCAAACTTTGGCTTCTTTGTGTCATGTCAATTAACAAAGGCAGTTTTTGTAGCATTGTTTAACCAAGCTGTTATATATGTTTTTGTTAGAGCTTCCAGAATTTTGGTCATTGTCTTTACACCATTAGAATCATCATCATCTATTTTAAAACACTGATTAGGACAATAATCTACCAAGACAAATCTACCAGCTGTTTCTCTTAATCTCAAATGATCTATTTCAAGACTTGATTGAGGGGAACAAGTTACTGCAGTTATTGAGACAAGAACCTAGTAAATGCAGGTTCTGGCCTAAATATGTCATCATAAATTCATCAGCAAATGTATTTAAATATCAAGCATGATGCTCTGTGAAAAAAATTAATGAATAAATAAGATATATAACTTAAGATAAGGCGGTTTTCTTAACAGCTGTTTTTGTAGCCATTGTACTGAGGTTAATTTAAGTCTGATGTGTTTATTTATCCATAGTTAGTTTGCTAATAAAGTACATTTGTAAGGATAAAACTTGCCTTAATTACATTTGTAGCATTTGGAAAACACTCTTTAGCCAGAATGAGGTGAATCACATTAGAGAGGTAAATTACTGCAGTGTTACTTTGGTGTTAAGTCATTCCCAGGGACATTTATTTTTAGAGTATGTGTGTGTGTGCAAGTGGGAAATCAAACCCGTTTGCTGAGTGAAAGTACAGGTGTAACCCGCTCTGCTTCGCAAACCAGACTCTTAACGATCAGACAGGTAATGTTACCATTGCTGATTTTATTGAATACACACCACGTCTCAACACATTTTAAATAAATGATTTGCAGTGCCAGGTTTATTCTGATGAATAAACACACAAGTAGTTTCTCAAGGTCACCAACATTTTCCAATAATTTCTTTAATACATTGTGTGTGCACAGTTTAAATGACAATGGTAATATCAACCCTTCTGTCATTTGATAACAGGTTGTATGGTGTAGTGGATAACAGCGCTACCCTCCACAGCTCCCTCCTCCCTCCTCGCCAGAGATCTTAGGTCCCTCCTTACAAGCCTTCCCTCAACATTTCTCCTCTATACCGCATTCTGTGGCTTACCTGGTCCAATAACTTCCTGAAGATCTCCCACGTGACTTCTCACTTCACTTCAGTGGATCCCTGTGGCAGCAAGAATCCGATACAAAGCTCCAGATCTCACATTCCAGGCTTAGAAGGGCTCAGCATCACACTGCCATTCCACCGGTTTAGAACTTTAACTTCCAAGCTTCCTTGACATCTTCATTCTCTGATATCTAAGCATGCTTCTAAAGCTTGCATCATTTCCTTTTGCTCCTCAGTGGTAGAATTAGCCTCCCTCTAAACTCCACAATGCAAGTCCTGTGGCAGTGGTCTGAAGATTCACCCTTTTTCAAGCAATAGCCTTTCTGCATGCACTTGAAAGGATTTTTTTTACTCATTAATTCATTCTTGTATGGTTTAAATCCCTGTCATTTTACTTGTTTTTTGTTTGCTGGCTTCTAAAAGCAAACAAAGAAGCAAATTAAATGATTGATGATGAATTATCTAAAATTCTCCTCGATGTATTCAACTAGATCAAGCTGTGGTACAGCTTTGGGTTCTCATAGTTTTGTTTTGGCTGTTTGCACTTTTGTTTCTCTGAATAATGTAAACATAACATTGTCCTTGCACCTGTAACAACATTAGCTTTATTACATTGAACACATTTACTCCAGAGATATGAAGGATTTTTCTATCAGGCTTATTCATCACATTCATTCATCACCTAGGTTAAGAAAAGACCGCTGGGATGAGCAATACGTGACATTTTGCAAGTCGTTGTAAATAAAAGTAATTGCTCAGAATCTCTGATTCAGGCACACTTGAACTCTTCACGAAAGGTGACTGAGAAAAATGTGTTATTTTCAGTGTTCGAGATTTAATTTATTCCTGCGAACAGGATCAAAGAATATTGTTTTTTCCCCACCTCACTTCATCCATCACCAAAAGCAATTCTGTACCTCTGAACGAACATAAAGCCCATTTTAGATTGTGAAAGATAACCACCTGTATAGATCCCCCTCTCGCCTCCAGCAACAGACAGGTTTCACATTTTGTTCTTCTGCTTCCAGTCTTGTTTTGTCTTTCTTTTCCCACCACCCACCACTTAGAATAAACAAGCAGAAGAAGCTTTGAAAAATGCCTCAGACAATAGAGGATTGCTTACTACATGACATGACTCCAATGAAGCGTGCGCTGTTCTGCGAGGGCTCATTCATCGTACTCTCCACTGTCTAAGCATGTGCAGAGAATCTTCTAAAACTCGCACAGCAGTGGCACAAAGTCGCATTAGTGAGAAAAAGTTCAGGGACTCTGCAAGTCATTGTTTTAATGATGCTTAGTTTTGCTTTCTCTTTAAAAATTCATTTTCTTTTCAGAATGCTGTACTCTCGAGTTACTGCAGGAATATAGGAGTCGTGAAATGCTGCCAACAAAATTCTTTCCACAATGATTCTGCTGTACACCTCCCATCCTTTGCCATTTCCATTCATTACAACTTGGATAGATTAAAACTACAACAGAAAAGGCCAGAGAACAAACCTGCCTACCCCACCTGGCGCCATCTCTTCTCCTGATAAGTGACACATATACACACAGTGGCTGTCCACATTATATAAAAGAAAATGTGATTTGTCTTCCATTAATGCTGTTGGTCATGCCAATGTAGACACTTTCGGCAGTGGGCAAGAATAAGCATGGGTACTCTAACTGGTCTGCAGCTTCTCAGCTCTAAAAGACATCAAACTCTGAAATCCTCTGAGATGTAAGTAGTCAATCCGAGAATGTTATCGATGCAGAATTTCTTCTTGCTGCTGATTGACTGCTGCCCTGTGATGCATCTCTGGCAGCTGCAGTCCAGAATTTCCCCCGTGGAGCATCTCGAGTGTTCTTTTTGTTTTGTTCTTCTTAAAGCCCTGTATTTTTATTACTATAAAATAACTCAATTTATTACTGTATTTACCTGCTTATACCAAAGAAAATGTGCATGCATAAATTACAGTACAGTCTATACAGGGGTAACATCCGTATTTTACATTCTAGCACTGCGGGAGACAGCAGTTCAGTGTGAACTGTACAGTATATCTTTATGTTTTCTTTAAGGGTAATATATTAAGCTGAGTTTAAAATGAAATGAAAGTGTTTTGAGTGGTATATTTAGGGTTTACAATATTTTTAGCATTTTGTTTTACCACATCACAAATTCGTGATTTTTCACAGTTCGCAGGTGCTCTTGGAACATCGCCCCCGCAAATGTCCGGGGTTAACTGTACAGGATCATATTTTAATGGTACAGCAAAGTGACACTAATAGCACTTCTGAGAGTTAAACTCAAAGGACCCATCAGTGGGTCTGGATCTCAGTTTCTCCCTCTTCTAACTGAATAATTTATAGTAGTCACTGAGAAATTTATAGCAGTTGCTGGATAATAAATCTTAAGATTTCTGAAGAACTTAAAGGGTTAAGGAACCCCGAGTGTTTTAGTCTGAGGCTCTGGCACAACATATGCTCACTATTTCAGACGGTCTGTGCATTTGGGTGGTTGCCTGCAGGTCCAGCTGTAATGTGCCACCCGCTGGTGTCAGGCTTGACCTGCGAGCCTTTTCCTGCTGCTCTGCTGATGGGCACTACATGAGCCTGGCCTCTCCGGGTCCCCAACCAGCCAATCTATGACTCTCTCTCTCTCACTCCCTGTCTTTCTTTGTGTCTCTATCTCAACAGGAGGAATAAAGGAGAGGCCCTCTCTCCGTTCACTGTACCCAGCTGGCTGATGTTGTGTTGTGAGGTCTGCTACATGTCTGGAATTAAAGATGCGATCAGAGCAGTGATGAAGGTTACTGAATCAGAGGAGGACTGATCAGAGCAGCAATTTACATTAAGATGATGAATATCTACCACACACCAGGCTGCCTTTATAATGCCCTGGGGAGCTCTGCGGTGGGAATCTGTGATTGTATTCGTGCAGTTATTATTATTATGACAGTGTAATGGCTTAACGTAAAGTCCAACAAGAGTTGTTCACATTACTGGTTTCTCGAAAAAGCATTACAACCTGGTGCTCCAGTTTTCAGCAGAAAATAAAAGTTTAAAATTTGCAACCAAGGTATTTTGCTAGGATATATGTTTATATGTATATATACAGCAAATATATCTGTGTGCATATACATTTAAATACACAGGAGGAGCTTGTTGATGATCTGAAGGCATTTGGTGATCTGAAGAACATCATGATGGATTGAAATCTTGCAGTGCCCGCAGGGTCCCCCTGCTCACGAAGGCACATGTACAGCTGATCTTAAGATTGCCAGTGAACATCGAAATGATTCAGAGAAGGCTTGGGAAATAATGCTATGGTCAGATGAGACCAAAATCGAGCTCTTTGGCATCAACTCGACCCGCTGGGTTAGGAGGAAGAGAAATGCTGAGTATGACCTGAGGAACTCCATCCCCACAGAACTACCTTCAGACCATTAACAAGCTCCTCCTGTGTAGTTCTGGGCTGATCCCTCACCTTTCTCATGATCGTTCACCCCATGAAGCAAGATACTGCATAGATCTCCAGACTGAGGGCAGTTGATGGTCATTTTATATTTCTTCCATTTCCGAATAATAACACCAGCTGTTGTCACCTTCTCACCAAGCTTCTTGCTGATGGTCTTGTAACCCATTCCAGCCTCGTGCAGGTCTACAGTCTCATCCCTGACGTCCTTTGGCAGCTCTTTGGTCTTGGAGAGGCTGGAATGGAAGAAACTGAATATGTGGACAGCTGTGCTTTATACACATAACGAGTTCAGATCAGGAGTGTCTGTAATTGATAGATGTATCTGTATGTGTCTGTAACTGTAATCTGTGTGTAACATGGACACACAGCCTGTCTGTGGGAGCCAGAAGTCTGACTGGGTTGTAGGAGATCAAATACTTATTTCATGCAATGACGTGCAAATTAATTTATAACTTTTATGTAACATTTTTTTTCTTGATTTTTGGTTGATATTCTGTCTCTCTCCATAAAAATGAAACTACCTCATGAATTAGAGACTGTTCATTTTTTTGTAAGTCAGCAAACTCACAAATTCAGCAGGTGATCAAATACATATACATTACTGAGCAAGAGACAGTTTCTATTGTAGAACCGCATTATAAGGTGCAGAGTGGGAGTGTGCAGCCTCGAACATGTAAACTAGATGCATTGGGACAAGGTAAAAGGCAGTGCGGCAGTCTGGGAAGTGCTGGAGCGTGCATGCCAGTTTGTGTTTGGAGAGAAGGCACTGCAGGCTATGGCTGATCTACGACTGACCAGAGATCTGTAGATCTGTTTGTGTACAGGGTAAGGGATGTAGACAGAGAGCTGCAATGGAGGGAAATAAATAAACTAGATCAGCTTAAAGCCGCATGACAGCGTGATCTGCACTCTTAAATATAGAGGAGCCAAAGTTCTGTTCAGTGCTGGCTGGTAAGAATTACTGTTCGTTACCTAAAGAGCCTTTTAATGGAAGGCTCCTGAAAGAAGAATTTCTGTGCAAATGTGAAGTTTAACAACAAAGATTTTTTACTACTTAGAGAGAGATTGTAGAACTGGATGTCTAAGCCAAGAGCCATTTTGGCAACCTTCAAGTGTCAGGTTTGATCAGTATTCTTACTGTACAGTTTACACCGAACTCCCGTAGTCATAGAATGTAAATACCGACATTACTCCTGTATACACTGTACTGTAACTCATGCAGCACATTTTTGGTATAAGCAGGTAAAGACAGTAATAAATTAATTTAATTTACAGTAATAAAAATACCGGGCTAAAAAAAACACATTCGAGACGCTCCACGGGGGAAATTCTGGACTGCAGCAGCGTCAAAGGGCAGCAGCCAATCAGCAGCAAGGAGAAATAAATAGCATTCTCGGATTGGCTCCTTTCAAACCTCCCGCCTCTGAGTACAGCGGTATTTCACCATCCCAACACTTTCTTTGTGTTTCTCTCCACAGTACCAAAACATTTATAGTTATTTTTTATATGGAAATGTAGCTGTATTTAAATGAACATTTATGTATATTTTTCTTAATAATTTAACAATAGAATGCATTTAGAAAATGATATATTGCCACAAAAAAAAGCTATGACATCCGGGCAAAAAAATGCGGAGGATATCTGCAGTTTCCACATTAGTGCGGGGGTTTCAGCCAACAATTATTAGTTCGGTTCTCAGACAAAGTCCGTGATGGACTGAAACCGCGACTGCTGATCTGCGTTAAGGTGGGGGTTTATTTATTTATATATTAATTTATTTATTTATCT
Source organism: Brachyalestes nurse (assembly GCA_037974405.1). Taxonomy (NCBI): domain Eukaryota; kingdom Metazoa; phylum Chordata; class Actinopteri; order Characiformes; family Alestidae; genus Brachyalestes; species Brachyalestes nurse. The sequence goes on along the minus strand of JBBPCY010000109.1, from coordinate 44,466,065 downwards.
ATCTTGTATGCTTGACTAATACAACTGTAAAGATTATAACTATGGGGTTTTCAACCACAAAACACTCGCATTTTCCCAGAACATGTTACTAGTTTCTTCATTTCCCTTAAAAGAGCTTTAACTGAAATAAATGAATGAAGAGTAAAAGTGAAATAAATGACTGTCTGATTTATCAGTCTACTCAGGCTTTAGCAAGAACAGCAGTGTTTGCAGAGAACGCTTTTGCTGAGTTCCTCTTGAAGAAGCATTTGTGTTTGTAGGTTTTGTCCATTTTCATATCCACTCTCTTTAATTTCAGATGGTTCAGTCTATTCCAGCAGATGGGTCAATGCAGCTTGCTTCGATCCACTTATCTCCTCAGCCCTGAGCTTCACTCTATCAAGCATCTTTTATTTTAAGATGGGCTGTTACTGTACAAGCTGCCGGCCTACATGCCATTTCATACGCGTGTGTGAGAGTGCGAGCGTTTGTGAAAGTGTGAGGGAGCGAGTGTGTAGGTGTGTGCAGAAGATGGCCAATCGATGTTGATGGCAGGAAGAGAGCAGCTGGAGAAAAAACAGGCCATCATCATCCGAACACCCTTCTCTCTCTTTTTTTTTTTTACCTTCGCTCACTCTCTCCCGCCTCCCTGTCATAATTCACCATGAATCTTTCAGCAGCTACCTCTCTCCACAATCAAATATTTACTGCATATTTATCCGGAGAACTTCTGTTGTTTTTGCTGTTTAAATCTTAATAGAACAGGCGGTGGAGGGTTCGAATCCCATGGGGCAAGAAGAAGAGTCTCCCATCATTTGCGGTCTAAAGCAAAGCGAGTGAAACAGGAATGTGAACTGAATGAGAAGAGAGACAGTCATTTGGATCATGCATAGCTAGTGTGAAAACAAGAGAGTTTTAGTCTCCTGATGAACCAGCTCAAGGGAACAGGTGTGTGATCTACCAGTGTGTGTGTGTGTGTGTGTGTGTGTGTGTGGCATTCTATCAGACATTTAAATGCACAACAGATTAAAATATCAAGGAGAAACAGAAGAGGAGGTTGAATATGTGATGTTTTGAAAGAGCTTGCAGAGTAAGCGAAAAGGAACGGCTCTTCAAAACCAAGCCGCCGAACAGAGATAGGTATTTAGAGGAACCATTATTGGTTCCCCCACGACCGAAATAAGCTGTTTTAACATTCCACTGAGAGGTTCTTTAGAGAACCAAAGTGGTTCTTCTATGGTGTCGCTACAGTGAACTCTTCGCAGTGTGTAATTGCACATTTTTAAGAGTACGTCGTTTTCCTTCAGCCATCTGTGTGTTTTTATACAACATAAACAGTCATAACAGTCAGTTTCCATCTTATCTTAATCCCTTAGAATTAAACACACTGTTTTTGCTGCTGTGTCATGAAGTCTGATAGTCGAAAATACCCTTAGTCCTGATTGAATGCCCCATTTTATGCCTCTTTTAAAAAGTAGGCCAGATTGAAACACTCCTTGTAACTTAATTAGGGAACTGTTGGGGCTGAACTGCTGTTGGTTGAACACGCATCAGAAACAGGGACTCAGTTTAGGCTGCATTGCAGCTTAGTTTACATATGTGGGTTCTATGGAGTGTATTATAGGGTTGAATCATACATTTTGAAACTAAACAAAGATCTTTTTATTTCCCATGACAAATGAGTGTCAGAGCTGGAAAGAGCTGGTTGTTGTGGTTTCAGGTTTAATGGGAAACAAAGCTGTTCTGATACAACATTTTTTACTTATAGGAGACTTCATTTCCTTTTCAAGTCATTTTATCAAGATTCTTATTGAGAAATTTCTTTCCACTGTTTCTCACTGTTTCTTCTTGCATATTAATGTATTAGCACTTCTTTCCTAGTCTGGACCAGCATCTCTAATATCTCAAGGTCCTGGTCAAGGGTGTCCCCAGACACCTTTTAAGCGAGTTCAGTTTTGTGTGCACATCAGTGTTTTCGACCGACATTGTCCCAAAGCAGCTTTACAGGAAAACAAAGCTTAATTTGATCCCTGAGCAAGGGTTGCAGTGGCAGAGAAAGAGCCAAAACGTCAAAAATGTTCAATGGAAGAAATGCCAAGGCATGTTTCTGTTGGATTATGTTTTCTTTTTGGTTTTAGTTATCCAGCGTGGTGAGAAATGCTGCTTTGCAGAATATCTACTAGCACTTTTTAAATGCACACTTGTGTCACCATTTGGAAGATATCATTGGTCTAAGACATTTTTCTCTGTGGGGAAAAATAAAACGTATTTTGAAAATTTGCCCCGTCATACTTTATAGGTAATCAGCAAAGTAATACTTTTATATAAGTGTATATATTCAGCCTAATTTTGACAGTGGCTAGGGAAATACAGTAGTTGTTCATATTTTTCTTTATATCATATGGATGCCCAAGTGCATGTAACTTACCTGGGGAAGAGATGGCATCAGGACGCACATTGGGAAGAATGCAAGTTCTTCCCAAAGCAAGTGGAGGAAGTGTGTTGCTCGGACAATGATCTGCTCGCATTCATTTGAATGTACCGCCTACCTAAACACCTAGACTGGGCACTCCTTCAGGGTTTTCCCCATCAGGGGCATCTTTTTAGCAGGACAATGCGTCTTCCACATCGTAAACATTGTTCATGAATGATTTGAGGAACGTAACAAAGAGATTGAAGTGTTGACTCTGCCTCAAAATTCCCCAGATCTCAGTCCGACTGAGCGTCTGTGGCAGGAGTCGGCAACCTTTAACACTCAAAGAGCCTTTTGGACCCGGTTTTCACAAAAGAGAAAACACCAGGAGCCACAAATCCTTTCTGGCATCTAAAATGAAGAGAACACTGCACATTTTGTGTTTGACTTTTATGCTATGTTTAAAAACTAGGCTAGTGTGTTGCTTGTGAAATTGTATTTTTTCAAAGAAAAAAATTTTGAGCATTTAGAAACACAAAAATTTAAACACATTGTATTTTAATGTTACAAGATCACAATAATCTTCAAATTTTGAACTACAGTTGGAAAAAAAACAAAGAATGAAAATAAAATACACTTAACACCTAGAATGGCTCACAGCGTCAATTGACATGATTATCAGAATCAGAATCAAAATGGTGTCTGTTGGCCTATTGGAGCAGCAGCATGCTCTGTAAGAGAAATGTGGGTGAGGTGCAGGCTCATGTACACACTTATCTTTACATACTGTTGTTGTTTTATACTGTTGTGCTTGAGAGACACCATCGACCGGAATCACATTCCTTGTGTTCGCTCACATACTCAGCCAGTAAACGTGATTTTGATTCTGATTCTGATTCTGATATGGCGACTGCCGCTGTACGACGGGCTCTTGGTCCAAAGTCTGCTGGACCCTTGCTGTGTCTGCTGGCTGCAGTTTGCGTGGATGTCTGCTGGCGGCTGCAGGACTTAACACCCAAACAAACTGCGGCAGCGTCGCATCAGGAAGCGTCTTGTGTTAAACTGGGCATGCAGCCGTTATAAGTACAGCCAGTTTTCAGCCGTTCTAGTGTTAAATTATTATTTATTTTCCAAAGCCGCAGGGAGCCGCAACATAAGGATCAAAGAGCCACAGGTTGCCGATCCCTGGTATATAGCAATGTGTGTGTATATGTATAAATCACTGTATTTGTTTAATATAACCTACTGTAACCTACATAATCCTGTTGATTTTGTGTTTTAGTTCTGTCTGAATTCCTTGATTGCATTACTCCATTCACTATTGCATCTGTTCCCTCAGGTTAGACAGGGCCTAAAGGCATATTCCAACTGGCCTACGTATCCACAACTTTATGTAAAAGGAGAACTCATCGGGGGCCTGGATATCATCAAGGTGATGCCCACATCGGCCACACATACGCAACATTAATAGACATTAATTAAACTTGGATAAGAAATATCAAAGGAGAAACAAGCAAAATCTTTTCTGCAACTGAAATGCTCGATATTTGTGCTGCAAATACCTTGAATATTGCTGTTTCTCACGATCAGGAAACTTGACCTACCCCTGTATGAGCACAAAATGCAACAAAAATATTTTCTAGTTTTGTAAATCATCCTGGATTATCATCAGGTCTGCAGTTAATTGTCTTCTCACTGCTCCCAAAATACATGATCTAACTAAATCCACTCCTGAATATGAAGTCTGCAGGACAGTGGGACTCCAAAGCTAGGGTTGGTATAACGAATAACGACTTGTTTACTGTAATCAGTGGTTATCAGCTCAAGTGCACAGTTTCAACTAATACCTGCCCAAAGTAACAAGCTCTTCATGAGGTGGGTCAGGAGTTTTTGAGCTTTAAAAGTTGAAACTGCTGAACAGCCTGCACTTGCATAGGGCTCTGGATCTCTTTAGGAGCAGGATTTCTATGGTAAGTGGACCTGGTAAAATGAACAGTGAGGGCACCTGATGGAGTGGCTTGTCGTTAGCCAACATAATTAATTTTGAGTTCTTAATAAGAACAATTATTTAATTTGTCTTTGAAATAAGCACAAATCGATCATTTGTTGTAACTCTGTGGCATATAAGGACTTTACATACCATGCTCTGGTTTGACTAGCTAGCGGTCCTCGTGCATGGGTGTTTCGAAAACAAAAAAGTTACTTGCATCTCAGAAAATTAAAGAAAGAGAGTACATGCTACTATTAAAGTTTAAAGCAATTGGTAGGATGTTTTTTTCCCTTTTCTATTTCTTGCTCACTTTTACCCCTTCACGGTTAATATTTCTGGTTACTAACAAAAAATACTGCACATACTGCCTGCAGTACAGGTTGTTGTCCATAAGAGGGCATAAAAGTCCCATAAATGAAACAACACAGTAATAAAAAGCCACCTGTATGATAGTTAGTATCAGTTACTCCCATTAAGTGACATACATTTCAAGACAAGCGTGCCTGGTGTAAAGGCAAAATCAACTGCCAGTAGCTTTAACATTCTTAAAAATGCACTAATTATGTGCTTTAGCAGGATCACTTACCGTGTTTCCTTTGAAATCTTTCTACAATATGGGTTTACCATATACTACAGTTGTTCTCATACACAGTCTGTCAGTCACCATCCACTCTATTCACCATTTTCACCACAGGACTGCTGTTGGTTAGATACGTGGGAGTGTGGTGCAGTCTCAACATAGCAGTGATACTGATATAATGCTGTGTGGCACTAGTATAGTACACAGTGGTGTTGTTTGGGCTTTTACATCAGGATCACTGGTAGGTAACCGTGATTAATCTGATAATATTCAGCCAACTCTGTGGTCAGAAAGTGACTATTGATTGGCTAAAGCATGGAGTTCCCAACTTCAGTCCTGGTGACTCTTCACCATGCACATTTTTCTCATCTAGTGTGTTTCTGCTTCCTCGCATTGTGTTGCATTGTGGCCGCCATGTCCGTGACGTCACTGACTCATTACCCATATATTACAGAGCCGACTCGACCACGAAAAATTTATATTTTCAAATGATCAGTACTCGGCCCCTGATCAAACAGAGGATATTAATCGACGTTTACAAACTCCTTGTGTGCTCGGTGTAGTGGTTATCTCTGCTGGCCTTCGTGCAGAAGACTGGAATTTGATTCTCTGTTTAGGCAATTACACCACATTGCACCAATACGTCCACAGAGTCCCTAGAGTCTTTATATTGGCCTACTTCTGTAACATGATTAAATTATTTGTCACTCTGGATAACAGTGTCCGCTAAATATCTAATGGTAAAAATGTGCAGAGTGAGGAAAAACACATCGGAAGATTTCCAGGGCTGCAGCGATGCGAAGCCCTGGGCTAGGGGTTTTCTAACACAAGTTGTACATCAACAGATTGCCTACAATCTCTAACTGTACACCTGTTAGGCGAAGCTGCTTGTTATAAAGTGGATGGGGAGTGTAGGTTGTATTTAGAGCAACCACAGTGATGAATGCCGAGTCCAGAGGCAAAATGCTCCTGTATTCTCAAGTAACGGAGCTTCTTGTTCTCGAACAGGAACTGAAAGAAAATGGTGAGCTGGAGTCCGTGCTCAGAGGAGAGAACTGAGAAGAGAGGAGATGGGAACGAAGTTACACTGAAGTCTCTGCTGCTGTCATCAGAGATGTGTCCTAGAGGTCACGGAGGGAAGACCCGTCGTATTCCAGCCAGCTTATTTCTTTTCGGAGATAAGATAAACTAATAGACATGCTATGATCTTATCCGAGAGCCGTCTGCAAATTGTAAAATGATTGCTAGTAAATACATTGCCTCTGTTATAAATGCAAGTTTTATGGCTTTATTTTGTTTACCCTCATGTATTTCTGAGACTTTTATTCCTGAAAATTATCTCGCAGTACGCCCTCGGAATGGGGTTTGTTCAGAGAAAATCAAATTTACACATTTTTCCACTTACCGAAGATGTAGATGATCAGCAAAGACATTTTCAGCATCCAAATGTTGCTTGTTTGGTTGTAAGCTGCAGCAGCAAGCACTGACATTGCTAACGGTAAAACTCAAGTCACCTAATTAGCGTAGATCATTTCTGTAAGAGCACTTCATTAAAACTTTGCTCATCTTGCTCAACCCACGTACAGATCTTCATTAAGGAGTGGGATAGTGGAATGTGGAATAATACACAATAATCGTTTACTATAAGCTATAAATGTCATAAATAACAGGACTGAGTTCTGAACCACACTGGCAAGTCTGCTTAGCCTTAATGAAGATCTGGATACGATTTGAATGGGTCGAGAGAAGTTTTGGTGATTAGGAGATGCGGAGGTAACGTTCCAGTGCCATACTAAAAAAACAACATTGGTACTTCAAACATGTCTTGGCTGAGTGGAAAATTGTATAAATGTGATTTTTTTTACATAAAGTCAGAGTGTGTGAAATCTTATAAATAAGAGATACCCCACAGTATTCACCTGGCACACACACTGGGAGTGTGATCAGTCGTGACCGCACCATCCTCACCTGCTCAGGCTGCAACCGGCGTCAGCGTGTGCTGGAAAAAAGGATGCAGCCCTGTTATTATGAATAAACAAATCATAAATATTTATCAACAGGCAGTTGCGAGCTGGGCTCTCATCTCGTCTGGCTCTGAGCCGCGAGCACAGAGCAGCCATAAGCCCCCTGCTCTCCTACACACTTTTACACCTGTGGCTTTACGGGTAATTACTGCACTCACACTGATGCCCCAGTTGTGCCGAAGAGAAAACCGTTTAAATGCAGCAGAACTTGCCCCACAAAAAACACTCAAATATTCAGTTATTAATTCTTATATGCACAGAAGTATAGAGTTTCTTATAGTGCATCATACATAATAATGCTCCACAATGCTCTCGCATATGCGTATGCACCCACAGTGGCTTCACTAGGAGCTCGCTTTAGAGTGTTGCCCAAAGCACCACATGCAGATTTTGCGCCGTCTTTGCTCATCAATATTCATTCAAATGTGTTCCCCGCGCATTAGTGCTGCCTCATAAGGAGGCCATTGTGATTTTAATGGCCATCATATTCAAATTTGGATTCTAACCATGACGAATTGATTCTTAATTTTCATCTGAAGGGATTTTAATACTTCATGGAAAAAGACAATTACATATGTTGCATTTATTTATTTAAATATTGCTTTTTAGTCATTTACATGTTTAGTTTTTCCCATTTTGTATTTGTTTGGTAAATTCTGTTTTATAGTGGCCCCCAAAAATGAGACAATTAAAAAAAAAATACATGTTTACTCTTGTTTAAATGGGATTAAATATGAAACAACAGCACAAAGCACCACATTTTGTTCTTTGCTTGTTAGTGGCAAAGTGTGACCATTTTGCTAAGCCTTCTCTGCAGTCAGTCAGTGTGTAGGGGTTTATTTTAGTCTTTTATTGAGAGTCTGTTTTGTGGCTTTGCCTTGCTGCACCAACACATCACCCAGTGGCTCTAAGAGTCTAAACATTTTAAAATGACATGCTTCTTCCTTGTACCATGACCACATTAGGCTACATCACAAATGGTGATCAAATCCAGAGCCTGGAGTGCACAAGAGGCTTAGCAGCAATGTCTGCTTACCTGTAATTTATCAGCAACCAGTATGAAAAGGGAGTTCAGAATACAGATTCCCTTGAAGTTTCTGCAGTATTCAATCAGAACATAGTCGTTTTAGAGAAAAAGAACAACAAATTTCTTTGCAGCGGTGGTGACGAGAGGATCACAATGTCACTAACAAATAGAAACATTCAATATCCTACATGTGTCTACTGAGTGTTTATACAGTAAGGTAAAAATATGGCCTAAATAGCATTTTGCATATTTTTTCAATGCTATTTATATATCTTCTATAAGATACACACCTAATAATATGACTACATATTTTTAGCACTTCAATTTAAAATAAATACATTAAGGGGACAATTTTATATTAATAGCCTGCTTATGATCTGTATGTTGCTGTAGATGGCACGATTGTAGCCTCTTATTCTAATACAGCGAATTATTTTATTTTGCACCATCAGGATTTTAGTCAGCAATGGCAGTGATGGGGGTTCCTCTCATCTTCTGCCAGTCTCCTCTAACAGACAGATTTCAAGCTCTGAGAGGCTGAGATCTCAAATGGTGATCAGGTCCGAGCCTGGAATGCAGTCTGTAGCAGGTAGTAGTAGTAGACTGCTCATATAACTGTTCAAATACACATATTTAAGATGATTCATGAACTTGTTGCTTGGTTCCGTGCTAAACCGCATATAAATTTTGAGTATTTTCACGTTGTCCAGTAATACAAAGCGCTTCCAACGTGTGATTTTTCAAGCATCTCTGCTCTTGTAGCTTCGGTGGCCACAAGAAGAACGGTGCAGGTGATGTGGATGTCAAAACTAAACTGAAACTCATATTTTGAACATTTTGCCACATAGCAACAATACCTGTCCTTTAAAGGCCTTTAATGAACAAATAACGTAGTTTAGACACATTTTGTGGTTTGAAAAGTAAGTAAAGGCTCCTGAATAATGAATACAAATCTAGCAAATTATTCCCCGTGTATTTGAATTACATGGACCAGCCTTGGTAAAACAGTGGACAATTTTTCCCTGGCTACTATTTTCCACTTACAGTGCTGTGTATATATGCTTTAGGCCAAACCTTACCTGAAAACTATTGTGAAACAAAATCTCAGGCAATAAAAAAGTAATTCACAACAATGTTCCTGTAAGGCAGGCATCAAATAGTAGACGTCTGGTTCCTATCACCAATTCTAACACGGTAAGTTTCTTTATAATGTCAACCCAGTATAAATTACTTTGTGTACAGCTTCATGATTTAATTATGCTTAAAAAACAGTACATTTCCTCATCACCTGTTTCTGATCAAGTTTAAGTCAAATGACTCAACCAAGACTATAGTTGTGCACCTTAACGGAAATGCAAAATATACAAGAATTACATTGACTTCCCGTTAGAGGATACTGTGGTGCATGGTCAAGTTATGAGCCAGGATGGAGGCCTGGGGGACCTTTTTGCATTTTGTTTTTTCCTCCCCCACAATTACAGTTCACTACATTCTTTAATAGGTTCTCGGAGCAAGTAATTAACTGGCTTCAAAAGCGCTGTTCTTAATGAGTAATCAATATGTCAGTGTGTGTTCCAGATTGTGAAAAGTTATCAAGGCAGTGTGAGCAACTTCTCTTATTAGGTATTCGTCAATGTGAGACAGAGAGCATAATTGTGTTTGAGGCAGGGAACTTTGTCATCGTTCTTTTTTCTTTTCCTCACACCACCTCCCCCACACCCACCGCTTTATCTTGTTCTTTCTTTCTCCGAGTTACACATAAAAACACACACACATAGACCTTTGGTAATGAGGGCCAGTTTTTGTTTTCTGTATGTATACGCACCCCTCTCTCTCTCAGTTTCTGCTTGATATGCGTTCACCTCCCCAGCGCTAAAAGCCTAGTGTCAATCTATTCCGCTTCCCTCTAGCGTTTTAGCATTCCGCACTGAGCGCGGTGCAACTTTCCCTATTCTGTTTTTTCCCTGCCCCTCTCCCTTTCATTCGCTCGCACCCTCTTGACTCAAGGGGTGGAGGATTATTAAGATGCATTGCAAATGATCACAGCGCAAGTGTTTGAAGAGAGTACGTCTCGTGGCTGCCGAGGCCAGTTCTGGGGGACAGAGGGCCTTCTTCTATTTTTTTTTTTGTTTGGAGGGGTGGGAGGTAGGGATGGAGACTAGGCCCAAGAGCAGATTGCTGTAACCTTGCTCCGTCTTTGCTCTCAGCTCCTTGAGTTTGCCTCGTTAAAGCGGACGCGAGATGAAATGCAGTTTAATATTCTTCAGACGGAGAAGCAATAAGCAGCCAGTCGATGGCGTGCATGGTGTCGGAGAGCTTCTCCGAGTGCTTCCTTAGGCTATCTTTCTCTTTTTTCTCTCTCATTCTTCTTCTCCATCTCTCTCTCTCTGTTCCTGATCGAAGGTTCGGAAGTTACACGGGCGTATTTGATAGCTCTTTCTCATTCTTCTGCTCTCCGTCTTCCTGCTACCTCCTCCTCCCCCAGGAATATTTGACCTTGTCCGGGTGCAGGCCGAGTCACATGTTTATGAAATAGTGGAGGAAGATGGAGAAAGAAATCACCAGAGACAGGCCAGATCAATACTTCCCTCCTCTGCTTGCAGAGGAAAACAAAAGTCACTCTATTTGGTATTTCATCTTCTCCACAGCACCTGCACCTCCCCATCCTATAATAGGAAGAGAGTCCATTTGTACAGCAACTAGTACAATCATGATGGCATTAATTTCTGTTTATGGCCAATTCAGTTGTGCCTGAGACAGACAAGAAGCTTCGAGTGAGTTTCATCAGCGAGAGCACTGAGGTCAGGAGATTGTCCTGTGGAACAGTAGTGGGGTAGCTGGCCATGTAATGAGAGCTCAGCACGGCAGTCAAAAGTGCAGTGGCTTTGATGTTGAAAAGCCAGAGAAGCAGGAAGATCCAAGCGGAACGTGTGGAGGCTCTCAGCCTGTAATGATACCTGACTCCAAGGAGACCCTTTTAAGTCCACAGTGCACAGGAAAGTCGAGAGCGGACAACTGCAGAGGGTTCGTTCGTCTATCTGCAAAATTAAGCCATGCAGTACTGGTCTGCTCTGCATCAGAAATGTCTCTTTAGAATCAGAATCAGAAAACTTTACTGATCCTGGAGGAAAGACCAAAGAAGCAGAATCAGAAAATTTGACTGATCCTAGAAGACATTTCTCTTTTGGCTGCCTAGACATCAACGGATCAGAATTAGAAAACCACTGATCCTTGATGAAATTGCTTATGCTATGATTGCACAGTCGCACCTAGACACAAAGACAAGAACAATATAAAATCTAAACATAACCACTCCAGAAAATACTCTGTATGAAATACATTATACTATGTGCATAAAATGCCATGCTCAGTAAGAGAGGTGGATAAAAATACTATAAATAAATAAAATTACTGCTGAAGTAGTTACTAGTTAACACAAATAGTGGTTTGGAGTTGTTACCTCTATGAAATCAGCAATTGCACATAATAGTGATGTAAGTAGTGATATAACACAGACAGTTGCAAATAATAATAAAGATATGGATGCAATGAGAACGATTTAGCACACAAAGCACCCAGTAAATACACGCAAAGTAACACATCTGGTTATTGTACCACACCTGTGTGTGACTGTAGAACTGTTCCAAAATGTTCCCCTGCCATTCACACTTTTCTAAAACATGTTCCTTAATTCATTCTCTATTCGCCTGTTCTAGAACATTCTTCTCCATTCACATTATTTTCGAATGTCTCTCCTAGTCACGCTGTTCTAGAATGTTCTCTCGCAATTCACACTATTATGAAATTCCACCTAACCCCTCAATCACACTGTTTGAGAGTTCTCTCCCAACTCACAATGTTCTAGAATGTTTTCTCCTAGTTCATAATATTCTAGAATGTTCTAGCTCCATCCGCACTGTTCTAGAATATTTTATCCGATTTTCACTGTCCCCAATTCTGCCCACCCCCACAATCACACTGTTTGAGAACTAAACTGAATTCCCTCCCAATTCACAATGTTCTAGAATGTCTTTTCCCAGTTCACAATGTTCTAGAATGTCTTTTCCCAGTTCACAATGTTCTAGAATGTTTTCTCCCAGTTCGCAATGTTTTAGAATGTCTTCTCCAGTTCACAATGCTCTAGAATGTTTTCTCCCAGTTCACAATGTTCTAGAATGTTCTAGCTGTTCTAGAATGTTCTCCCCTTTGACACTGTTCTAAAATGCCCCACAATTTATTTCTCCTGTTTACACTGTTCTTAAATGCCCTTCTCTCCCATTCACACTGTTGTACTGGCAGCACTCCAATCCCAGTAAGTGTCCAGGATTTCCCAGTCAGTCCTGGGATTCGTAATGGTATGCTTCCTTTTTAAACACTAAGGTATTGCTTGATTCACATGACTAGAAATCCAGAAACATCTGGGAATTTCTGTTTGATTGCTGTGTGCACTGTGTGCCGTGGTGTGTTCATGACAAATGAACTCTTTACAAAGCAGTATATTGTGTAAAGAGGAGAAAATTTCTGATAGTTTTTTCATTTGAAGGTAACGCTCCAGGGATGGAATAGAGCCCCTAACACTCCTACTCTACTCCTCAGTGTTTGGTATGCTAAATGAGTCTCTGAAACCACTGAAATAAATTTGCCACACCTGCTGGTTTCTCAGAGGATACTGGAATTGCCTTGCAAATGGGGAGGGAGGTTCTTCACACCTGTTTTGAAGTAATGAATCTGGCCATGTTTCCCTTTCTCTCGGTCAAATTAAGCTGGCCTGGCGCCTGTAATCTGTTCTTTACCTCTGTTTTTTAAGCACCAACACTGTGGCTGAACCATGCAGGTGCAGCTCCACAGTGTGGAGCCAGAGACTGAGAAATGTCCTTAGCTGCAGTACCCTTAACAACCTGCAGGGGGTACACAGGATGACCAGCCGCCCCGCCAATTACCTCGGAGCTAATGCACCTCAGTCACCATCAAGAGTAATATGGCTGTACACTTTCTGGATAAATACAGACTCAATAAACACCCAGAGTAAAGATGACTGGAATTAATTAATAAATCTGTCAATCAGTCAGTTAATCAGTCAATCAGTCTGTCAATCTGTCTAGCTTCCTGCCTGTCAAACTATCTATCTATCTATCTATCTATCTATCTATCTATCTATCTATCTATCATTTCCTTCTTTTTCTTCTGTCTGTCTGTCTGTCTATCAATCAATCAATCACTCAGTCAATCAGTCTGTCAATCTGACTAGTTGCATATCTATCTATCTATCTATCTATCTATCTATCTATCTATCTATCTATCTATCTATCTGTCTGTCTGTCTATCTATCT
>JBBPCY010000109.1:44428825-44439047 GCA_037974405.1 Brachyalestes nurse | reverse complement strand
TTTGTGTTCTGGGACACAGTCATGCTGGAATAGAAAAGGTTCTTCCCCAAACTGGGTCCACAGAGTTGGAAGCATGGCATTGTCCAAAATGTCTTGTTCTGCTGAAGCATTAAGATTCTCCTTCACTGGAAGTAAGGGGCCTAGCCTAGACCCTCAAAAACAGTGTCCCAATACATTTGTCCATGCAGTGTTTTCTTATATTTTCTTATGTTGGTAAATTTAAAAAGTATTTGCATATTTAAGTTTATATGAAGCAAAAAGAAAATGTATATGCATTTTATGCTCACAGAGCATCATGTTCAGTTTGGGCCAAATTTCCACAAACCAGTCAGTTCATGGGAAGCAGCCTGTTGGTGCGCTGTCTCAAAGTTAAATTCACAGAAATCATGGTCGACAGGAACATTTCCTCTGATCTTCGCCATTCAGGGGCCGCACGTCAAGCATTAGGCCTCATTAAACCTCATTAAACCTCACATTTTGCCTTGTCATGTTTCATAGTCTCAGCAACTCTTTGCGAGTCAGTTCGTAGCAGCCCCATTCCGTTAGAGCGTGCCACAGAGGGTAATGGGCTGACCTTGGGTCAGTATTAGCATATTGGTCATTATGCTGAAGGATATGAGTGAGGTTAGCTGGGCTGGCTGTGTGATGAGTGAAGGGTAGAAGAAATATTTCTCCATGTAGTTCATCTTTCTGATCGCTAGAGGTGCTGCTTTATGATTGGTCAGTGCCCAACACCTCCTGCACCCCCCCACAGTGAGACTGTGGTGAAAGAGGGTGGCTGATAGGGAGCTTTTACTTCTGGCATTCAGAGATGTGTGTCTCACACGTTTTGCTGAACTGAGACTTGCAAGTCAGGAGTCAGGGAGTGTGTGTACTGTATGTGTGAGTGTGTGTGTATATGTGTGTGTGCGTGTTTCACTAGAACATCAAATTTTTAAATCAGTTTACTGATATTATTTGAAATCTAGAGACTGCTTTTTAAATCTAGTGTAAAGACAGGCATTTTGAGTTTTTCAGCAATGATAGTTTTCTGAATAATTTATGATGTTTTTATTTCCATTCTGTTTTAAATGGCTCATATAATTGATCTCGCTTTATAAAATGAAAGTTTATGTAGCCATGTAAACATTGTCAATGTAACAATCATCCCCATACATGGGAAATAAAATAAAAATAAGTTTGAATTCACTGATTTTGTGATGTCACATATACACCCATTCATGGTTTAGTCCACTTGTTTAAACTAATGTTGTATGAACTGTTTCAGCCTGAAAAAAACAGCTTCCGCATAGCAAGACCCTTTGGACAATGTCATGCTTCCATATTACAGTCTATGTATTTGAATGCAATGTCATTAAAATCCCTGTTAGTGTCAGGTGTTAGTGTATTTTCCATTCAAATAAATGCGTTTTGCAGACATGTCTGCGTGGGTGAAATAGGCTTAATCAGAATGCATTTATTTATTAGAGCAGCAGTAATTGCATGTTTTGACCAGTGAGTTTATACCTAATGCCCACAGTCAGTGATGTCAAGTCTTTTGTACAATTGTAGCCTCTTGCTCTCATGAATTTTTATTACGTATATATGTATATGTGTGTGTTTGTGTGTGCGTGTGTGTGTGTATATGTAACGCATGGCTCTAAAAAAATACTTAAATTGGCATAAAACCTTTATATACATCTTGTCATAGTTTCTATACATTACAAATTTTCTTCATGCTTACACATTGCACATGCAAAAGTTCTTTAAAGGGCCATTCATCCAAAGGTTCCTTCTGGAAGTCGTACTTCAACAAGTCCTTAGAATATCCTAGATGGTCCATAATTTAGCTCTAACCCTGCTTCCAGCACATCTGAAGCCATTAGGAACTCTAAATCCTTGTTTTTAGGTGTTAGAGTGAAAGCAGGGGTTAGAGTCTCACGGGCTGTAACGACTGGGTTAAGAACACAAAAGTGCTTTCTCTAAAACGTTGCTTTTTTGGCACTCTCACTTTAAAGAGTGCATTAATCTATCTATCTTGATTTAACATTCTTTATTTCACACTAAAGCACTTTTAAAGTACAGAAGGTGATGTATAAATATCATTGAGTTGAGTTGGTAAGGAAGGAGGGAGATACAGAGAAAAGAGTACAGTTTATGTGGTTTTTTTTCACATTGACTTTCTATTGCACTGCAGAGAGCTTTGGGCTTCGACTGGCTTGCGCTGTAGCGGGCAGATGACTCAGCTGGGGAGAGTGTGTCACAAAGTGGTGCTTCCAGCAGCTGAGTGTGGTTAATATTGAACACTGTGGAAATAGATCAGTGATAGTGCAAAGAAGTGACTCCACTCTACGGCACTAAGGATTCTCTTTACGCCTTCACCATGCTCCAGGCATATTACGAGAAAATAACTGACAGCGCAGTGGAAAGTTCATACAATATGCCAACACTGAGCCTGTCTATTAGCGCAGGCATAAAAGAGGCTACTGAGTTGTGAGTGAGAAGGCCTCAGCTAAGAATCTGTCCTATATGATGTGCACATAAATGGTTGTCAGTGGGGTGATATCGGATTGAATGGTCTTTGGCGCCCTGGTGGTATTGAGCTTTGGGCTGTTTGTGAAAACGATCAGATGCCTTTCAAACCACACAGTGTAGTAAAGTGTTTTATATATGTATATATGACCAAAAATTTTTTACCACTGTATTTTAAAACATTTTACCGGGTTCACGGTATAGGATGGTATTAGAACTCCAGCGACATGGATCGCACAGCAAAACAACTCCTTTCGTAGAAGTCCGGCCATTTTTTTGTGAATCACAAAACTTCAGACGTCATCCTGAGCTTTGTCTGGAGTTCCTGTGTCCCGTAGAAGTAAAATTATATAAATATAAAAAGCATGTAAAAATACAGCTAGTGGTGATTTACAATTGGTGTTGCACACATTCTCAACTAAACAACAAAACACTAAATTTTCGCACTCTCCAAAAGTAATATTTTATGCCCTATAATCCACATGCTGTTTATCTGGCATATCGCAACTCTCACACGGAGCTTGTTCAAATGAACTGTTCCCTTCCCCTCGTAGTGCAGCAGTAAAAAAGGTCTCCCTTAAATAGTTTCCAGCTCTGCCTCTTTCTCAATGTTCTTTAGGCTATTTAAACTGGTATTACGATATAAGAAAAATATCATAGTAATAATAAAAACCTGTTTTCGAAATTAACCGGTATACTGCCCAGCACTAATATATGTGGTTTGGGGGGGGTCGGGTGGGGGTTTGGTTTGGGGTGCGCGAAGAGGTCTGCGTCTTGGCCGTGGTTCGGGGGGCTTGAGGTTGGTATGCGCAGAGGTCTGCATCCCAGCCGAGATGGCGGTGGTCTTTCTGGACTTTTCCAGAACGAACGGATTGCCAAATAGTACTGTTTTTAACCAAAAGCCTAGCTCAGTCAGATACCACATCACCTTCCATTGGCTGTGTAATGAGCTAATTGAGCGTCATGAGCTATATTTAAATTTCCAGTTATTCCAGTTATAACTTAAAAGTAATGCAATAGTTTTGTAATGCCTTTACATTTTAAATACTGTAATATTGTAAGTAATAAACAATAAATAACACCTTACAGTTTTGAAGTAACTTGCCCAACACTGTATATATACATACATAAATTAATGCATTATTATCACATCAACACATTATTTACTTAATACTTGGGTATTAACACAAAAGTCGACTAGTTGACTAGTTGACTAGTCGACTTCAGAGGCACGAGTCGACATCCCCTGAGAGAAGTCGACTAGTCGTGTGTTTTTTTTTCTCTCTCTGCCCTTGCTTGTGTACACAATGCCGTCTCTGCCTCTGATTGGCTGATGCTGACACACGTTCCTTGGTTTAACCAATTATTATAGTCTCTTCATAAAGAGGGCGGTAATGTTGGCGCAAGAGGAATCTAAACAACAAAGCACAAGAAGACCAGAGACATGCAGCAGAGAACACAGATACACATCACATGTGTGGAGATACTTCACTCTAGACACACAAACAGCACACTGACCTGCACAATCGGCAAGTTGGTGTTAAAGTATCCGCTAGCTAACATGGCTAATGCTAGCACTGCAGAGATTCGTCCTGCTGCAGCTTAATCTGTTCCTACTCTCAGACGGACACTTAAATTTACCAGAAAATTCAAGGTATCAGCCTTTGTTTTGTTTTGTTTATTTGTGGTGTTGACTGTTAATATTACAGGGAGCTTTTAATAAAAGTTGCTCAATGTTGCACACCCGTGTTCCTCCGCTGCGTGTGTGATGACGTCATCAAAGGACTAGTCGACTTGACTTTGACTTTGCTGACCGACTAGTCGACTTGAAAAAATCTGGAGTCGTTAATGCCCTACTTAATACTGACAATTGTTTAATCACGCATTAATGCGTTTTTTTTTTTTCATTTTACTTTGAAAGTCTTTTTTGTGCTTGACCACTTTACCTCACTCTAAGAGGGACTCTCTATTGAACATAGAGTGTTTCTGCTGATAAAAGAAAAATGTTTCTGCTGGTACCTGTTCAGAAAAAAAGGAAACACATTTATAAATGGTAAGGAGCCTGTTAGAATGTTCTGAGCGTGGCTCTGGACTCTGAGGTGAACTTGTTTTTCTATAAAAAATAAGGAGCTAATTCAGCGTCGTGGGGGATCTGTACCTGCTGTCTGTGACAAGTCAACAGATGAGGGAGATACTTAATAATGACTTTTGTGTTTCTATCGCAGTTAAGTTTCGTTTCGTTACGAACAGCGTAAGTGGTGGGTGGAGCATGGGATGGTTGGGCGTGGCCAGCAACAGCTTATTTGCAGGAAAGGGACAGAGCCATGAAACGGCTCCTTTTGAAAGGGACCCAAACTGTGAAGAATAAACCTGGTTATATCTCTTAATCGTGATTAAAACATTTTAATTGTTCCCCTGCAATAATATAAATGATATACAGTAGATTTCATGTTCATGTTGTACAAAATGTTAACCTTTAGCATTTTATTTGTTTACTATTTTAGTCTTTTGAAGGGATTTCAAAGAAGTTTCTTAGAGAATGCATGAACCGGATTTGTGACAAAATTTAGGATGAGCATGTGCACACACACACACACACAGACACATACACACACAGACACACACACACACACACACACACACACACACACACACACTTCCTAACCCTTAGCTGTAGGCAGTGTCTTGAGAATAGGAGAGATTTAGCCCCGTTTCCCTGCAGTGTGTTTGCAATTCATATTTGTATTCTTGACTTGTGGTTTTACCCCTTATTTAGGCACTTTTTCCTTTCCTCTGGTTTTACAATAGATATTGTCACAAGGCAGATTTGCAGAATCATAGGAGTGGGCCCCTGGTGAGAATGCCCCTAGCCTTGGGCTGTTGAAACAAGGAAACGTTGCCTTTGGCTAAATAAAGATGTACCATCTTCACACATTTACCTTGCACTCTGCCTGAAAATCCCTTAGAGTCTGGATTTTCTGTTCCGTCTACTTTTAGGCACAAGGGTGTGATTTTATATGTTTATATTTCAGTTTTTTATCCTTCTAGATTATGTATCATATATATTTGAGATACATATGAAGGGATTACATGTATATAGCACAGAGTGTGTATGTCTATATATATACACAGCAAACCTCTGACTATTGTGGGGTTACCACGAATCTGCACCTTCCAGAGATGCATCACAGGGCAGCAGCCAATCAGCAGCAAGGAGAAATAAATAACAAATAACGTTCTCGGATTGGCTACTTTCAAACCTCCTGCCTCTGAGTACAGCATGTCACCATCCCAAAACGCGGGATATTCTTTGGACATTCCCAATAAAATGTATAGTTCGATTTTATATGGAAAAGTAGCTGAATTTCTGTTAATATTATATTACACTATATTTTTCTTAATAATTTGGCACTAAAATGCATGAAAAATGATATATTGCCACGAAAAACACTGTGACGTCCGGGCCTTGTCTGCACCCCCTTGTCCTTGTGCTGGTTGTTTATGTTTAGGCATGGCGCTGAGCAGCGGAGGCTCTGTTCGGGTGCGTCTGATTTCCTTGCTAATTGCCGCGCCCAAACATAAACAACCGGCACGAGGATGAGGTGGGCGAGGCCTGGACATCACAAAAGCAAAAACAAATGCAGAGGATATCTGTGGTTTCTGCAAATGTGCGGGGGTTTCAACAAACAATTACAGTCAACAAAAAAAACATCTTTGTTATCATCAGAAACCACAACACACTTTTTAAACCAGTTTTTCATGCTGATTTCAGATCTGCTATCAGTTTTTTTTCAGTCACATCCACTTTTTGAATTATGAGTAATATTAGATTTGCAATAGACTTGCATGCATTTTTTATTAAACCACAGGCACCAATCAAGTAACTGTTTCAATATTTTCAGTGTGAAGTCAGATAGGCGCACACTGTGGCATAGATATAATGATCAGTGTCAGGTACCACTGTCTCTTCAAAAACGCCTAACATATGATTATTATATGCTAATTATACCAACTATCATACAATATATAACTTCATCAATATATAACTAGCTTCATAACTAGCTTCATCAACAACACAGATTTGAAATCAGCATGAAAAACACTACAAAACCCACGTAAACTTATCTTTGATGATTTTCACCTGTTGACCTGTGTTTATTGTCAAAACTTGTATTACCACCCAAGCTTAGCTTAGAGGATGCCTGGCCATATGGTTCCTCTTTGATTACATCACTGACCCTACTAACCCTACACTGTGTGGTTAAACACACCCTGCTGGATAACTCCTGAGGCTTACATTTTATTATCTGAGACAGTCTGGGTCCACTGTGCGCTTTGAGTGCATGCGTTTGAATATGTACTTTGCCTATACATGCAAGGCTATACAACCATTTCTGGCAGTGTGTGGTCGAGCATCACTGGAACGTTTGTTTTAACATGTAGGAGTGGCCCAACATAAAGCCCCCTTGGTCTAAATTATCAGTGTAATGACAAGGGGGGGTTAGGTCTCCACCCATAACTGTTATTCTATGGGTTTGCCGCTGTCCCTCTATGCCAAATGCGGCAGAGCTGGCAAGAGCTGCTTTCCTTTTTAAGATTAATGGAAATGTTTTGTCGTTGCAGAAGCCCATGCCATGGCGAGGTCTAGGCCTTCAGAAAATTCAAGTCAGGTTAGGCTGGTGCAAAGTAACCATGAACAAGACCAAGCCTATGCACGCTTTCCTGTCATGTCACACAGCGGTTTTCAACCTTGGGGTATTTTTGAGGGGGGAGGGGATTTGTGGGATGGCCTATCTTTATTATATGTTTGAAAATAGGCTTTCCATAAACTCCCCCTCACCAGTAGCATCACATTGTCATTATAAGCTAACACACAGAATAGCTATGGGAGTGACACACAGAGTTGCCAAGTCTCAAACTGACATGGTTGGAGGCTGCAGCGCTTAGTCAGACAGCTAATAATAATAATAATAATAATAATAATAATAATAGATATATGAAGTGTTGACAAGTCTGCCGCTGAATCCAAGATGTAATTGTAGCAAAAGGGAAGCTTCAGGGCCTTCTAGGTCTTCAAAGAAGGTTTCATGATATATGAGATCTAAAAAGAAGTTTATTTTCATTCAGTAGACTCATTCTGTATTTAAATTATGCAAGCCCAACAGTACTGCTTACATTTCATTGTTAAGTTTTGTCTAGACACAATAAGGTACAAATTTTAAAATGTAAAATTAACCACTCAGAACTAATGTTTTTCTGTGGTATCCAGGTAGATATAGACAAAACATGCTAAATAATATCCCACAAAAATAACCTAACAACCTGGTAATTCTGTAAAAAGTAGCATGCAGTAGGGTAACTCAAGCTACTTCTTAAGACTGAAGTATTCACTGAAGTAAAGCATTATATATTTTTAATATCAAAGTATTTAACTGTATTAAAGTAGTTTCTGGCCATGACGTTGCATGTTGTGATACTGCACTTAAATATCGTGGTGGTGAAAATTCCCGGTTACTGAATCAGACTGGAATTAAGTAGGAGTAACAGCAGAGCTAGAACCATGGCATGTATTTACAAAAGAACTGGACTATAAAACCAGTCTGTCAGTGCAATGGCACTGCTGTCTTAGGGGGGCAGACCAAAGAGCTGTCAAAGGACATCAGGGAGAAGATTGTAGAGCTGCACAAGGCTGGAATGGGTTACAAGGCCATCAGCAAGAAGCTTGGTGACAAGGTGACAACTGTTGGTGCGATTATTCGGAAATGGAAGAAATATAAAATGGCCATCAATTGCCCTCAGTCTGGAGCTTCATGCAGTATCTTGCCTCACTGGGTGAGGATGATCATGAGAAAGGTGAGGGATCAGCCAAGAACTACACGAGAGGAGCCTGTTAATGATCTGAAGGCAGTTAGGACCAAAGTCACTAAGAGCACCATTGGTAACACACTACATCATCATGGATTTAAATCTTGCAGTGCTCGCAAGGTCCCCCTGTTCAAGAAGGCATATGTACAGCTAGGGCTGGGCGGTTTTATCGATTTTATAGATTAATTCGAATGTACAGTTCAGGACGATTGTTTTTTCATGAAAATCGATTTTATCAATTAATTTACATGCTAGCACCAAAAGCGGGACTAATGCGATGCACTGTTCTACACGGGTAAATTAGCGCGGTGCACCCAAACACTTACTTGTCTTACTACATCTGTAATATGGAACTGTTTCGGTTAACAAACAACAAGTCCTGTGTCCGACAGCTTAAGCAGCGCAGCCACTCTCTGCAGTGCTAGCGTTAGCCATGTTAGCTAGCTTTAGCCATGTAAGCTAGTGGTGCCGTTTCACATGCCACTCAGAACGCCGGTACTGTTCCTGTACTTTAACACCGACTTGCAGATCGCGCAGGTCACCGCGCTGTTTGTGTGTCTAGAGTGAAGTAAAGTAATGTTCCAATCTCTCTCTCTCCGGAAAGTCCAGAACGGCCATTTTGCCGCGCTGAATTTAAATATCTCTCTCGCTTTAAATTTAAATATCTCTCGCTCTCTCGCTCGAATGTTACGTTGCACGAATGTTATTAGGTATTTTAATGATTTAGAACTAAAATATTTTATTTATAGGCCATATCTCCCAGACTTAACTTTAACCTTTTTTGAAATAGGCATTTAAACAAACAATTTTAAGCATGACAAAGAAAGGGCTACACACAGAAACGTTTGGCTTATGTTTCTGTATGATGTGTGATTATACAATCACAATGACATTATATAGTGCTTATTTTACTATAGTCAAAGTTTTTCAGAGTCAGGTTTTAACCTTCAGAAGTCTGAATCATCTATCAGAGGGAAGGAGCTGAAATAAGCGATGGCCAAAACTGAACTGAAGAAACTCCTTCAGTCTTACAAAGATTAAAACCAGACTCTGGAAATCCTTCCATTATAATGCCATTAATCTGATGAATAGACTTGTCTGTAAATCTGCATCATTCAAACACTGTTTCTAAACCAGTATTTTCTGTGGAATACTGCACTGTATGAAGGTGTGTGTTGTATGAAGGCTGTGATTGTGTGTGTGTGTAGTATTTAACAACCTTCCCTGCAAATAACAACATAATGAAGAAATAAAACCTAATTCTGATTCTGAAAAAAAAAGAAACTTACTGTCACTGCACACAAATGGTTTCCGATCATCACATCTGTAATCTCCCCACTGTCCGAAATCTCCTCCCCCTGTCTGAACAGCAGCACAGTATTCATGGCCATTGTCAGGTTGGTTTGACTGCCAGTATCTGAATGAAGAGTTGCTCTGATCTGACCACGTCCACCAGTCTCTGAACAGACCAATCCAGGTGGTGGAACTGGGAATCTTACTGTCTTCAGTGGGGTTCCTCACACTGGTCAGGTCTGTGTAATGCTCTCTACAGAACCTCTGAGCTTCACGCCAGGTCTTCCTTTCAGTAGATGATAAGAAGTTGTAGTAAGTGTCTTTTTCACCTGAGAGACATTAAACAGATTTTTACACAGATATCACACTTCACACTGTTTTCAAGCAGTAACTATTCAGTTTTTTGGACTCTATAAGAGTGTGTCTGGAACACATGACCTTCAGATTCTTAGGTAATATTTTTAGGATGTTCAGTACTACAGAGAATTATATAATTCACCCTTTAAACAACTGTGTTTCATCCAACAGACACTCCTTTTACAGTACAACAGTG
>JBBPCY010000109.1:44397956-44408762 GCA_037974405.1 Brachyalestes nurse | reverse complement strand
GCTGCTGTCAAAACAGTGCAAATCTGTTCCTTCCTCAAACAGTCAGTGGACTTGGAACCCTGAGGCCCACGGGACTTCTTGTGTGTGTGTGTGTGTGTGTGTGGGTGGGGGGTGTTGGGGTAGGGGGGGTGTGAGAGAGAGAGAGAGAGA
Source organism: Brachyalestes nurse (assembly GCA_037974405.1). Lineage (NCBI taxonomy): Eukaryota > Metazoa > Chordata > Actinopteri > Characiformes > Alestidae > Brachyalestes > Brachyalestes nurse. Next base: position 44,408,612 of record JBBPCY010000109.1, on the reverse strand, counting down.
GGACTTCAGCAGTTTTGGAGAAATTGCAGTAAGTTAGATTCTCTTTTGTACCCCAGGAGAAAATTTGTTTTTGCAGTGGTTGTTTCACAAACACAGACAGATACTGAAATGTACAAAACCCTCATGCATAAATTATACATACATTCATAAATTTGCATCCTTTACATGTGTTGATTGTGTATATACAGTAATTACATATTTATTTATAGGAGGTTTGAAAGTAGCCAATCTGAGAACGTAGTTTATTTCTTCTTGCTGCTTATTGGCTGCTGACCTTTGACGCAGCTGCAGTCCAGAATTTTCCCCGTGTTTTTTGGTTTTCTCCTTTTTAAAGCCCTGTTTTTTTATTACTGTAAATTAAACAAATTTATTACTGTATTTATCTGCTTATACCAAAGAAAACGGCAGTACAGACCAAATAAAATGCGCATGCATGAATCACAGTACAGTCTATGCAGGGGTAACATCAGTATTTATATTCTAGCACTGTTGGTGTTTAATCAGAACGGTACGGCTAGGGGTTTACCTTTACATTGATAAGGGTAATGAGTTTAAAATGAAATTAAAGTGTTTTGGGAGCATATTTGGGGGCATATTTAGGGTTGACACTATAAATATAGGCATTGTAGATATTTTTTAGCCACATCACAACGCGGCTTTTCACTATACAAGGGTGCTCTTGGAACATAACCCCGGTGATAAGCGCTGGTGTACTGTACACATATACACATGTACGTATGTATGTGTGTGTGTCTGTGTGTCTGTGTGTGTGTTCATTGTTATTTCATGGAAATATCCGATAGTTATTCACTGATACTGCCTAACAGTCATGCTGAAGGCAGCTTTACCAGTGCTGCTTCCTTGAATGCGAATGTGCTGGAGATCTGATTAGCAACACTAATAATGTAGCTGCCAGTGGATTTGCTCGTAGCAATGAAGCAATGTTTTTGACAGTAGCCCCCCTTAGACAGAAACAAAGTGAGGTATGAACCCCCCAACCCCACCATCCCCAATTTACGTGTGTGCCAAGTAATATTTCAGCTTCAGTAACAGCTCTGTCTTAATCTTTCTGTTTTGGCACAGGGGACAGCTTGTTCTGGCGGATCCTAGGAGGTTTAAAATAGACTCGCCACACACACGCTCAGACGCACATATGCTATACGCACAACGAGGCGTTATTGGTTCACGAGCATACTGAATGGAGTGCCTATATTTTAATTTATTCAATAGTACAGACATAATCTCTTCAGAGTAGCCACTTATATTTACTATTCATGAGAGAATGATTTAGATTTATGGAAAGAGTATCTTGTGCAGAGAGAGAAAGAGAGAAAGCGAGAGAGAGAGGTGCAATCAGGAAAATGGACTGACCACAATAACTGCGTGTTTGTATCTACAATCAGAAGCTTTGTGAGAGAAGCACACTAATTATGAGAGGAGCGCTTTGTTGTCCTCGATGTTTCATTAAAAGACGGTGTTTGATGTTTGTGCTATAGTCTGATTTCTGCAAAAATGGCCGAATTATGCCACTGTGCCTTTGATATCTTAAAAGAGCATCATTAGCCCGCCATTAGATATCTTCTGCAGATGGGAGTGTCTGTACAAAAAAAGGAAACGGGAAAAAAAGACCATGCGTGATTGGGCTCCCACTCCATAACCCCATGTTAATCCAATATCATACTGCTGCTTCACTTTACACAACTTGTCTATAGGAAATGAATAGCATCACTAGTGCATTGCCACCTACAGCACACGCGCTTCCCACATATGTTGAATACATTCTAATACACGGTGCGGCTAGTTTGGAGTCTATTATGTAATGGAGCACTTAAACCCAGAGCAGACCTCTAATGAGCAAAGCGAGAGCGACAATGGCAAAGAAAAAGCAGCCATTAAAAACGCAGTCAGTAATTCTGAGCATAATAACAGTGGGGCATTACCGCAGATAATCAGCCCTTGATGTCCCTCGAGTTGTCCGGTTAAGCTTCATGATTTTCTGTTCTCTTAAATGAATTGAGCTGAGGTAAGTTCAAATCAGGTACTGTGCATTATAATATATTATTGCTACTCCATCACATCAACAGAAAATCACAATAAATACATGTACAATTATGTTAAATAAACCCTATTGGTAAACTCCTTATTTGAAACCTATTGCATAACACGAACACAATCATGACATAAACCTGCTGCAGCGTGTATATAATGAGTTTAAATTAGAACACGACAAAAACTGTCATTAAAAAAACTGTATTAACGCTCATGATCTGTCATGACAGCTCATGGCAGTGTATGGCCTCCCTCATGAAATGTATATAAAATGGATATAGTAGTGTGATGCAGCAAGGTTTACGTATAGTGTAACCAAAATACATCTACTTATATATATTTTATATCTACTTATATACTACATACTTTTGTATCTACTTCATCTACTTAAATGTTTGAGTTTAGATTGACTGAGTTGAATTTAGATGCTGTGGCTAATTGAAACTAATCAGGCTGGAAACAGTGCTGAATTCACTATGCTGGACATAAATACCAATAAATATAATACATAATAAATATCATTTGAAATGAATAGCACTTTCTAAAGTCACATTTTAACCATAAAACCTGTTGAATGTTTTGTTAGACTAAACAAGACCTTCACTTCATGTATTCATCCTGACCTTGCCTTGCATTGCCTTTACTTTATAAAAGACCACATTTGTGGGCAGAGAAGGTTCCTACTGTGTACGACAATTACCCATAACAGTGCTTTTCTCCTATAGCAATTTTGAAGGTCATGTAGGTTCCTATATCTCTTTCCTTTCCTTCCCGTTATAGCATCCTGCATTAAGTCCCCTCTCCAACATCAGTTGAGAGAAGTTAGGGAATCTGCCTCAAGCTGTTCTTCAAGCTGTTTCTCTGATTCACTGATTGCAATAGAGTTTAATCTGTGTGAGTAATATACTTTATAACATTCACTTTAGCCTGATATTGGTGACTGGAAAGGTTGTTCTAACCCACTGAAAAGTTCATGGGTTAGAGTGGAAATAAGTGTATTTCAGTGTGCATTCTAGAAGCAAATGTAGAACTGATGTTTAGAACTGTTGCTTTTACTAAGAGAGAGGTGACCTTTGCTATTGCATTGACATTTGCACTTGTCATGATCTGCTAGCAAGAAATGCTAGATTATTAAATACTATTTGGCTTTGATCCATAGAAGCTAATGCATGAAAGCAGCGCCCTTCTGTGCAAACAGTGGTATTTCCATTAGTATCGCGTATCAGTCATTATTTCAGATCTGCCGCATCCTGTAATTGTAGTAAATTGGCCGGTTTCTGTCCCCGCCCCGTTGCTTTTTCCTTTACGTTATGATGCTAAAGTGCATGTGAACTGCGTATATATGGCTTATCCATCCCTGTAATTACTCAAGTCTAACAAGCAGTTATTATTACATTTCATGAGTCCCGACCCCAATACCAATTACAGTCCATGTGTCTATCATGATGACATTTCATTAAAGGAGTAATTGCAAGTCTTGTTGAATTGAGCTGTACCCATTTAAAAAAATGTGTATAAAGCTTACAGTGTCTCCACATTTTGGTTGGGGCTTTTTCCATTCTCTTTGAGCAATTGCGCTCTGAATAGGAACACTTTTCCTCCCCGGTCCAGATCTCCCCAGAGCCAGTTTGCCATTTTTGTACACCTGCAATCAGAATCGTAGACCATTTTAACTCGCACTTATTTTGACTGAGAGGCTAGCGCTAGCAACCATGCTTCCAGATGATGTATAATTCATAGAGTGGTCAAATATAAAGTGTCTGCCAGAGATGGGGCCTTCAGTGAAAACTGTACATCTTGGCAAGTGTGTTTTGCAGGGCCTTGTATTTCTGCCGACACTCCCATACGTTTCTGACACTCTGGGTGAGGCCTGACGGACCTAATAAATGGATATTCAGCATTGTTTGTGGAGGCAGTGGCGGGACTTTCCTGCGCAAGTTATTTACTGGATTTCTTTTCTCCAGATAAGCACACGTTTGACACCGGGGGATTCAGATCCTCAAGAGTGGGCTGTCAGCAAGGAGATTGAGCTTGTATTGTAGCCAGTCACAAACAGCACAATGCATTTCTACAGTTGAACGCACCCTAACCCCTGTGTTAAGATTTCAGACAGGCCATCCTGATGTGTATCTGTGTTATTTTCTCTTTGAAAAGTGACTGACAGGTCCACCCTTCACTCAGTTTTTCTTTTTTATAAGGGACCATAGGGAGGCTTGAGTTGATCTGTGCATGTGTGTGTGTTGCTTTTTTGCAATGACTGAAAACAATAAAGCAGAAATTCTCTTCGGGTGAGTACAATTGTGACTTCCCTGGTGTAATATGAAAAGGTTATCTGCAAATTCGCTCTTTTTTTTTGCAAACTAGGTAACAACGTCAGGGATTGTTGCCTTGAAATGCAACATACCCTGAATTATTTCAGGATCCCAGTGGCAATGCAGGTGTACTTTATTCCCATGAAAATACAGCCAAAATGGTTACTGCTATGAAAGCCCCGCTTTGGACAAGATGAAGTTCACAATGAAATGTGTAGCTTTATGTCTGGTAATGATTACTGATTACTGAACTCCACATGCTTTATGATGTATTTGGTCAGGACATGCAGCTTCAGTTTTTTAAGGGCTCCTCAAAAACTAAAGTCACTTCAAACTGTACGGTCACCACAGCCATTTAATTCCTAACCTTCTCATTATAAGAAATTGTATGTTTCGTTCTCTGTCAATGCCATAGGCGTCTTGACACCCTCTCCCCCATCACTCAGCTCGAGATTATCATTTGTCTTTAAACTAACAAATGTTATCTATTCAGATTAACAATGTAAATAATTTCTTGCAACACCTTTGTTGGAAATTACAGCTCATAGACTTCAACAGTAAAGTAAATAGCTTTTATCACAGGATTGTGATTCAGTTTCCGCATATTTCTCTTGGTAAATAATCCACTTGCAGTTTAAAGATTTCGCTTAAATTTAAGTCTGGAGATTGGTTAGTCCATACGAGCGCCCTCACCAAGCCAGTTGCAAGTTAATTTTGGGTCTTTGTCTCCCTTTTTGGGTTGACGATATGTATCCCATATATCTCCAGACACATTGCTCTATTCATTTTCATTAGGACATGAAATGCTTTAGAATAATTTGCCAAGAAGCAGCTTTACACCATATCGTATTTCCCACAACTGTACTTTGCTGTGGTTATTGGGTGCTTGGAATCAACCATGCAACCTGTCTTTCTCCAAACATGATGAGCTGAATTATTGCCAAAGACTGCTGTTTTTGTTTTGTCAAGCTAAAGTATATTATTCCAAAGGGTTCTGTTAAAATCATCCAATTTGAGTCTTGCAGCAAAGAGCACCAAATAGTGCTTCTTTTTTAGTTTTGGCTGAGATGTAGGAACAGAGATGATTGTGATGCAGTTTGCTTATTATTTGTAGTTTAACTGTTGTTCCTGCTGCTTTTGAGTAACACTTCAACTTACCCAGAGTGCTGTCTGGCTTCTTTTATACCTTCCTTATCATTAGTCTGAGAGAAATCTTGTATAGTGCACTTTTCTGAGGACAGTTGTTTGAAATTCTCATGATTGATGTTTTTGTCTTTTTTATGGTTTTAGTCCTCTCTATGGTTTTGTACTTTTTAAAATTTGAGCGTTATTTAATAATGTTGTTTCTGAGAACTTCAGGAAGCTCTTTTGTCTTCACCATTGTTATTGATATGTGTGTGGCATTTTTCCAATGAAAGGCAGTGTCTTTTATCACAACATCAGGGGCGATTATACAAAAAATACAATTGCAGTTTTTGAAATTAGTGTTTGAATTTAGATGCTGACAGATAGAGCATTCAAAGACAGCCTTCACTCACAGAATGGAGCCAGTACATACAGAATATTTGTTTTGCAAAATTGCATTCATTAAAGTGGGAAACTTTCAGTGTGCATTGATGAAGCATTGAATTAGAAACACTAGAGGTCCACCTCACTGGCATACAGTTAGAGGAGACTGTTCTTTACTGGACACCAGTGTATTTGTTGCACAGTTTGTGTTAGCTATCCTCTAGCTCTTGATCAGTGGTCAGTCAGTAGCACTATTTGTTGAATATTGTTGGGTGGTGGACCACTCTTAGGTGTGTAAGTAGTGCCACATTTCATGCCAACATCGTTGTGCTGAGATTAGATCACTGATCACTGACCTGTGATGGATGAGGTAGAGGGGGTTTGATGTTGTGTATGACAATAGATAACTCATCTTGTGCCTCTTCTATAAATACTTACCATTCCTTTTATGTAAATTGGGTTTTGTAATTGACTACATTTACATTTAAAATATCTGATCTGACTCTCTTCTTTGTACAACTGACTGACATGAAAACATGGTAAAAAGTTGTTTTCTCAACCTATCTCTTCATTGCCATTGAGTAAAAGATAATAATTGCAACCCAGATTCATTACTAGTTGCAAATTCAGAGCATTAATAAAGAAGGAAAACCAAAAAAAAATCAGGCTCCAAGTTGAAACGACAAAGAAACTCCAACGGAAAAACAAACAAACAGGTCCAAGGGGTAAAGTAACAAAGTCTTTAAACACGAGAACACAAATAGTTCAAACCAAGAGGGGTTGAAAATTGGTAGAGAAGCAGAACTGACACAGAAGGGCAATACCACACAAATAAGGGCTTCATAAAGGTGAGTTTAAATAGAGGGCTAATGAGGGAAATGAGACACAGGTGAATGGAGCAGAAGGAACTGGTGATCTGAATGCCGAGGCAACTGAAAAAACAGAAATAATTCATATGCACTGCTGTTACTGCCAGCAATAACTACCTTATAATGGTTAACTCTCACTTTATTTCAGAAGATATGAAACACGTCACTGAATGAATGTGCTGGGGGTTTCTAATGAGTAAAAACGCAACTACAGCATTAGGTGTCGGGCAATGGGGATTACTGCATATGTGGGAGGGTAGTAAATCTCTCTCTCTGTCTCTCTCTCTCTCTTTTGGGATATCTGCTCTGGGATGTCACTATTGCCTGCACAGATTACAGCACTTATTAACAGTATCAGCAGCAGTTCATTTGTGCATGCAGAAGAGAGGGATGAATTAATGAGAGTGGGAAGGAGGAGACCCACACTTTAGCATAATGATGCAATGTTAGGCTAATGAGCGGCACAACATTTTTCATTTCTGTGAAACGATATTTCATTGGCCTGCCTGTTCTCCTTGTCATGAGTTGCTAAAATTACGTAAACTTACAGAGACTCATTTGGCAGGTCTGTAGACGGAGTGGTTTTAGGATAACAAGAAAAAACACCGTTCTCAAATTCTGTCAATCTTAAGAGACAGAATGCCTTGTTAAAAGAGCGAGGCAACCACAACAGACTGTAACTCACTTTGCTTCTCTAAAACATAGTAATAACACAGTTATTATTATTATCAGGTTTACAATGTAGCGTTTATTTAAATTGAGAAATTATGGATAGTATTTAAAATTGATATAAACATTTTTATAGTTTTGTTCCTTTTTCACATTAGACTGCACAATGCATGGCTGGGAAATTTGCATTGTTACAGCGGCAAAGTGAACAGTGCAGGAGAAGAAAGTAGAAGCAGCTTAACCTACTACATAACCTACTATACGATAGCAGCAAATACAGTATGTATTCCATGTCAGTGTCACTGCACTGCTGCGATTAATCCACCACCAAAATAATATCAGAAGAATGTATCAGCACTTCTGAGGTCAGAAGCTGACCCATGATGGATGGTGGTTGATAAGTTGTGTATGACAACTGATGATACATCTACCTCCCTCAAAAAGTGCAGATTGGTAATCCTTCTTCTTTATGGCTGAGTTGAGGGAGGTCTTCTGAAAGGGCAAGTTCTCCTCTAAAGAGTTAGCCTCTCCCTGATGCTAATTGGTTCATGTTCATTGAAGTTCACAACCTGCTCCTGTTTTTTCTGAAAAAATATCAAGAGTCTGTGCTGACACCAGGTTAGTGTATAATGTCCTGCCTACAAGTCATTGATGTCCTTATCTGAAAAAGGTTTGTGTAGCACATGAACTTCTGAAGACTGAGACCAACAGATTAAGCAGGTAGAACCATATGTGCTCCTGTTTGTTTGGAATGAAAACCTGCAGACACATCACATCTTTGTAGTAAAGACAGGACACCCCTGCTATAAATGTTCTTATTATTATTGTACATAAGGCCCATCATGACAATATTTTATGATTTAATTTGAGCCATATATGTGCACGCTGTGATATGATGATGCTCAGTGTGGAAGCAATGTCTTATAAACCTGCAGTGAAGAAGTGAAGAAGTTAAGTATCCAGGTTTTGAAGGTGCTACTGAGGCCCACATACATGAATACGGATTTTACTCTTTTAACCATTAGACCATGAGTGGCACTGATCCGCAACAAATGGTAAATCGTCATCATATGGCAAAACAACTCCTTATGTGGAAGTTCCCCTAGTTTGCGTTGATGCTCGGGACGTCAGACATTACGGTGAATTTTGTTTGGTGTTCCTATGTCATGTAGAACCAAAAATGTGAAAATAATGACCACTACTGGGTTTTTAAAAATTGAATTACATGCAAATGCCCATAAAGAATAAAAATGAACAAACTTGTTTTATTTTATGGCTTAGAAACAAACAGAAAAAACTTTGAAACTGAGAGAACTATCACGATAGTTTCTGATTACAGATGGGTGGGGAAAACCCGCAGAGGGCAATCTGATTTTACTGATACGCTCTCAGTTCTAAGGGCTAAAAAGTGTGATAAAGAACTATGCCATTAAAAAGAACCCCTTTTGGTTCCCTAAAATGTCTTGTTTTAAAATGTGATGTGAACAACCCTTGAAACATTTATAGAACCTTCACGCAGCTTTCATTTTATGTTGAGTTTCTACAAATTAAAAAATTAAAAACCATCTACTGAAACGTTTGAGTGGTTCTTCTATAGTTCTGTGAAAAAAATGGCAGCTTTTTAAAAAGATTGCATACAATTGTTTTTGCGTCCAGGTGTGCCAGAGTACAAAACACAAAAGGAATGGCAATGTTTCCCAATTTAGGTCTCAAGCAATCCACATGTTGGCTCTGCCCCAGCTCCCAACACACCTGAACCAAGTCATTACATTACACTCAGTGCTAGGTTAAAGCAAAAATGTGGGCCATCTGGTGTGCCCTGGGAACTGAAATGGGAAATACTTGGATATGGCGTCCCCAGCAGACCATTGTGATGGTAAGCAAACTGTAGGGAGTACAAATGATGTAGGATGATTTTCTTACTGTTGTTGAAAAGCCTTTTCTTCTTCAGTTCCAATTTACACATACCAGTTGCAGTCCTTTCTGGCATTAAAATCAATGCAGTGTTTGTCTTGCAAAGTTTTTTTCTAAATTGTTTCATCCTGAGAGACTAATGGTGTTCCACTGTGACATTAAATTCCATCCAGCCAACCACAGTGTGCATTGAAATGCAGCTTTCACAATTTGTGTGCTCTAGGCCTTGGCCGTGCCCTGCAGTAGAATCCTCTAAACCCTGGAACTCTGGTATTAAGCACAAGGATGCAGACTCAGTCTGATCGAGTGTGTACGGATGTGGCTAGATGTCAGTGATGCTTCTGCCAGCCACTGGGTTGTAATTGAACATGAATTATTTAAAGATGGGTGTAAAGCTGGATCAGGATGGGTCACCTAGAGCCACAGTCGTGTCTTGCATCGACAGCTGTGTACTGCAAAATCTTTCAGAATCGCCGCCAGGCACTGTTGAGCTCATACACAGTAGTAGCTGCCGCTGCACTTTAGTCAATTTGATCAAGGCTCTGGCTGTAACCAGCCTACTAGTCTAGCATCAGCACTAGTGATCCCTTGCTTGGTGAAAGCACAAAGGGTAAAATAATAGATCGGTTGAGTGCTGAGAATTTACCTTAGAGGGCCAGACAAATGGGTAGAGATAGAAAGACCATCGGAAAGTGAGCAGTACACAGGATAAGATCAACTAGACAGTATTTTCATGAGAAAATGCAAAGTGTGATTGCGTGATTGCTGTAAACCATCCAAAAATTATCTGGGACATCCAAACATTGGTTTAATAGCCAGAAATACAATTCTGCTCAAAGCATGGTATCGAACCGGTCCCCTGTTCTGACTCTCTTCATTAAGCGCGCTGTGTTTACTGCTGAACCACCAAGGTTTACTGCTGAACCACCAAGGGGGGCGTAAACTCGCTGTCTCTTACCAAGAAATAATAGCTATTCCATGTTTTGTCGCTTTTTATAGACATAATATCACAGTCTCTCTTTCTGCTACACAATTTTAAGGTGACTCGCCCCTTCACTTTCTCTCCCACATTCCAGAAGTGGTTTGACCACAAAAATCAAAATTTTAAACAATCAATACTTGGCCCTTGATCAACCCATCAAAAATCACGCACTATTCCAGATACTAACGGATATTTTGGGATTTGAACCAAAACTGTAGGAGGAGACGAAGTGCTACATTTCAGCTATAATAATAATAATAATAATAATAATAAGTCGAGTACTTCAATACATGTACTTGCACATACACGTATATTAATATCTGGACAGGCCTCATCATCTCCTTCCTCTGAT
>JBBPCY010000109.1:44374280-44388628 GCA_037974405.1 Brachyalestes nurse | reverse complement strand
AAAGTCTATGTATTTGAATGCAATGTCATTAAAGTCCCTGTTGGTGTAATGGTCAGGCGTCCCAATACTTTTGTCCATATAGTGTACATAAGTTAGATTCAGACTAGCAACCTGTCCAGGGTGTTTCACTATGACTGCTGTGATAGGCTCCAGTGACCCTGGTTTAGAATAAGCAGTCCAGATAATGAATAGATGGATAATGGACAGATTACATTACTCATTATTATAGAATTACTTTTCTGCTAACACCCTGTTGGTTGGAAGCTGTGCTATTTTTATTCTTAATTGTCTTTTGCAGGGGATTGCATCAGAGGCTCAAAAGCAGTCCACCTACTACTAGTACTGTAGGTGTTTTATTTTTAAGCTCAAAGCCTGTTTATTAGCATCAGCTGGCAGTTTCATCAGGAGACTGCACTATCGCCCCATATGATCTCACCCTTGTGATAAGTAGAGGAGGACAGTGTTAATTATGGTGACTTTGGCATATGCACTGCTCCAGAGAGGCGTGAAAACAGTGCATTTTGTAAGGAGCTGAGGACTTCTGGGAGAAATCTGTGATTTCATTTCATCTGGCTATTATTGTGGAGTGTCAGGCAAGCACATTACAGCTCACACTTCCTGCTATGTATTGTTTCTTTTAAAAAAATACTCTTGTCGTCATTCCTCATGCTTTCAAAAGTGTAGCGAGTCTCTACTGTCGAACGTCTACTCAAATGTCCCCCTCTGCCCTCTGCCCTTTGTCCCTGTTCCTTTGTGTATGTTTGCATTTGCCCATTGCCTCTGGAAAGATTCAAACTGAGGGTGATTTAAAATAATTAGGCCTATAGAGATGGAAATGTGTTTTTCGAGTCAAGCGCTGACCTGGCCATTGGTGGAAACACTTTGGCTCTGAATGGCTTGTAAAAAATTTAACTGCGTGTTGTAATTAGTCTGGGGCGTGGAGGCAGGTGACCCTGATGTCCGATTAACACACGAGAGCCATTTGACGTACAGGCTGTAGAAAGTCCTGCCAATATAAAAACCCACAATGAAAAAAAAGACATAAGAAATGTTGCCAGATTTCTTGTATCCGGGTAAACATAGCTGTTCAAAGCATTTTTAACAGAATCATCTTAAACACAGTGTCTCTAATGACATGATCATATGTATTTGTATGCTGAGACAATGTATTTGTATGTTTTGGTAATTTGTGAATTGTGGATTTTATTTTAAAGCTTCTGTCTTGTTTTTTGTCCCCTTTCATTGCTTAATTAGACAATGAAATCATCATTAATCATCTGAATGTACAAATACTTTAGCTAAAATATAAAATACTATGGGGGGACAAAACAGGGAGACAATAACAATACAACATTGTAACGTATGTCATACAGCATGTCATCATAAGTTATTAAGTTAAATTGCTTTTGGAAGATGCAAGGTCTTGTGATAGTAATGATGATATGTATAAAGAACACTGGCCCTATCTCTGGAAGATCATGAGTGCCAGGCCATCCATGATCAGGAGTCTTAAGGGAGCATAAATGGCCTTACTCTCTCTAGGTGGGTAGAATGGGCCTCCCCCTCCCTCATCACTCGGTTTGATTAACAGGTATCTGTTAGTGGATGTAAAAGAATGAGCAGTTAGCATTCTCCTGCAAGCGTGTTAAGCTGCCCACTAACATTGCGTTAGCTTCAGTTCGGAAAGATGTGAAGGTGTGTTGCAAGTCTCAAAGGAAGCACAAATAAACCTTCACCCTGTTGACCTGGTAGCATTGTGTGATGGCGGAGACTTAGCTAGAGGGTGGAATTAGACATAACTAAAATTAGTAGAAAATTGGGTAAAAGTCCAAAATAAACTTGGATTAGCAACTTGGTGTTGCCATATGGACTACAGAATACAGCAGCTTTCATGTCTACATGTAACCTTTATGCCACCTGTTGTGTGTATCCATTTTGTGCCAAAGATTTTTTTTTCATTGAAGGAGGTGGTTGAAGGTTTTTAGCCTATTGGAAAGATCCAGATAACAAGGACATAAGGAGATGAAGAGAAGAAAGAGACTCTTGGTGTTGATCCAGTTTTTATAATAAAATCAAGGCGTAACATGGCTATAGCTTGTCTAATGTTGGTAAAGTCCTCCAAAATGACTTCACAGCAAAAAATGTTATACTTAAAACAGTCCTCAGCACCTTTGAAAATGCTTAGATACTGTCTCAGGGGTTCTGGGAACCCCTCCATGGACACTTGAGACCCCCAAATACCCTCAACAGCAAAACAGGGTCTTAGGAAGAATTTTGAAATCTGCAAGCAATGTGAAATGGTTGAAGCGAGCTTGAGCTTAAAGCTGTTTGCTTCATCTCCCCTCTGCCCTTCACAAATATTTTGTTTCATTTCGCCCATCCCCAGTCACCCCCACCAAACACCCTCCTACACTCTCCTCCTGACAAAAATTCAGATTTCATTTCATCTGCCTCCTCGACCAGTATTTTGTTTTGCTTCATCCGTAGCCAACCCCTCTGACGAATATTTTGTTTCGCTTCATACATCGCCAGCACCAACCCCCCACCAAAACACATGGCCCCCCAATTGCCACTGGGTATCTGGCCTGCTGCAGAGAAACATACATACACATGTTCACACTCAACCACCATTCCAGATCCTGAAGATGTACTTTATTAAATCTTGTGTCATGGTACTGGATTAAGCGTTACTTTCCTGGCTGCATAGCTTTGGCTGGGTTGACACTTGGTAAACACTCGACAACGCTAAAATAGATATTTATGAGTTTATGTAATAGAATTTTTTTTCCCTCCAGCTAAATAAGTGCTTACGTTCTATTGAGTCATTGTTTATTTGTCTCTAGAGGCCACAGTTGCGGCACAATTAGTTAAAATGTTCCACAGTATTTGAATGCTAATTAGCCTCCTTAAAGCTAGATTAGGGAATTCATTATTTTTCCTTAAATGAAGCTAAAGGTGTGAGGCCTTTAACACTGTTCTTCCAAACACAAGCCAGAGGAGAAAATTAATTACTACTGTGCAAACACCACAACATTTATCTGACACCCTAGAACAGGAGCACCATGAAGGCTAAAGCTAATGTTTGACAGATTACGCTTATCCTTTCAGCAAGCAATGTGACATTAAGGTTTGGGAAAATAGCAGTTGAATCTATATAGTGGCTGTGGAGATGTCGTTATGGATCAAAGCATAAGAAAGTGAAATGTGTTGAAACGTGCAGACCCACGAGACAGAATGCATGTGAAAGAGCTTTAGCACCATTGTGATTTATCCGACTGAATGGTGCATGATACAGAAAGTACAAAGCAATAGAAGTAATGGTCAGTAGTGAAAGGAGAGTGAAAGGAGTAATGAAAGGAGGTCAAGATTAGTGGTCCTTGAACCATTTTGGTCTCTCTCATGACCTTTTTATTTCCTTTTGTTCCACTCCACCCACCCTCTCTTTCATTTCCCACTTTCTCTCCTCTGTATTGATCAGAATTTACTGTAGACATGTTTATAGCAATAATCCCACCCCTGGTTTTTGAGGAAAGCTGAATTTCATTCAATAAAACACGGAGAAATGTAAACATAATTCATGCAGAAAGAGATCTCTGTACTAAGGCTGGTTATAGAACCTCCATTCATGTATATTTACTGATTACTATATTAGAAAATCCTACATTGATAATGTGTGGAGTACAGTTAGAGGCTGTAGTCATGGTGTGTCAAATCTTATCCACAAAAGGCCGGTGTGGATGCAGGTTTTCGTTCTAAATAAGCAGGGGCATATGATTAACTGAGCAAAACCAAGTGAAATCAGGTGAGCTCCTGATTGGTTGGAATACATGTTTGTATTAGTTGTAAAGTGTACTTTTTATTTTAGTCTTGTTTTGTATAGCTTTTAATATATTGTTTTTTGCTCTTACCTTTGTACTGTCTACTTTCTGCCTTAGCAATGTAAATGTCCCACTTGTGGGACTAATAAAGGTGTATCTTATCTTATCTTGAAAACCTGCAGCCACACTGGCGCTTTGTGGATAAGATCTGATACCCCTATTTTTTCAGGTGTGGTCCTGGAGGGCCGGTGTCCAGCAGTTTGGTGGTTTCCCAACTCAAATACACCTGATTCAACTCATCTGTTAATAGACAGATTTAGTGGGTATGTTTGAGTAAGGGAAACTACCAAATTGTGCTGGACACCAGCCCTCCAGGAGTTGTGCACCCCTGCTGTAGTTCTTAATCAGTGGTCAGTTTCTATGCACCGAGCTCCTGCTGGCTGAACATTGTGGGTAGTGGACCACAGTCAACCTAGCAGTTACACTAATGTGTAAAAACCCACACAACAATGCTGGGCCTGATAGACTTGTAACAGTGCCACATACTCCCACGACAGTGTCACTGCAGTGCTAAGGATTGTCCATCACCCAAACAAGACCATATCGGTGTTCTTATGATCTGACTAATGATGGACATGATATTAGACACCTGCTATATTTGCAGATCTACAATATAAAGTAGGTGGAACACAGTAAATGGAAGCTGATGTTTATATTAAAGTAAATGGTGAGTGTATACAATAACCAACATCACATTTGAATTCTGCAGTAGTTCTAGTACATACAGTTGGGTCTAAAATGTGCTCCTGTGCAAATAAACAATGCAAAGGGTGAATGCGTGGTTGCTATAAAGACAGTGTCTGGAGACACACAAACATTGGTTTTATGGGCAATAAAAGTTTGTGCAAAAAAAAATAGCTACTCGCGACGTGAATTCAAACTGGTCCCTGTTCTGATTCTCTTCATCCAATGCCTGGCACTTTATGGCTGAATCACTGAGGGAGTGTTAACAAGATAAGTCTGACCAAGCCATTTATGGGTAAGGACTGCTGAACGCGTAGCTGCATTTACAAGTGAATTATTTTTAATTAAACTACAAGAAACAGTGACACACAGCTGCTTTTAAAACTGACCTTAGTTTTAGTGTCTGTTTGAGTCTGTTGTGTTTGAGTCCAAAAGACTGACGTGTTTCTCCATGTTTTGTCACATTCCGGCCGCCTAAGCCGTGACATCAAAGACTCTCTCTCTTACATACATTCTTAAGGCGACTCGACCATCCACTCTCTCTCCCCATACATTACAGAGGGGACTTGACCACACATTTTTTTAAATGATCAGTACTCAACTCCTGATCAATGATCCAAAATCTGAATGCAGCACTAGACCTGATATTAACTGAGGTTTTGACATTGGAATCAATCCAATATTTGAAACACTATGCTTCTTAGCTGCACAAACTTTTCAATTAGGTCTTCTAGCTTCTCTAACTCACCTAATGTGAAAAAAAACATCAAAGGACTCTATCTCTGGTGCTATTAATGAAGTATTCATCCCACATGCAGATATGGTACAGTCGTACTGTAGAATGCTGACCTATAGTCTCTGATGATTCATGTTCTCTTGTAAAAATGACATCAGGAGGCTGAAAGAGGATAAGAATGTTAGACAGAGGGCATCATCTGCCCAAGGAAATTGCTATGCTGCAGTTTCAAGAGCACACGTTTTTCATTGGAGTACTATATTGATTGAAGATTGATCATGTCCCATCTGCAGTGCTTGTAATGAGCTCAGCTTTCTTCATTACAGTAATGATATTTGGATTTGGTACAGATTTGTGTATGTAAATCCACAGTAAACAATAGACAATAAACAATAGACAATGCAGAACACAATAAAGCTCACCAGCTTCATCACGCCAGCACTAAATATCCTAAACAGATTTTTATTACTAAATGATGTAAAGAAAGCAGCGACTGGTACGGGTGATGAAACTTTGATGTGACATTGCCAATCTAGATTTGCCATCCAGACATGCAGAGGATGCTTTTCAACTTGTAAATCTTACAAAGTGTTACATCATGAAAGTGCCCCGATCGTGGTCTCTCCAGTGTGATTTATTTATCTATTCATCATGGTGAAGTGTATTCCACATACCCTACTCTGCCCAGCTTTGTTCTCTCTCTCTCTCTCTCTCTCTATCCCCCTCTCTCTGTTTTGAGAGGTAGAGGTGAATTGGATCCATACCAGAGGTCTAAAGTGAGATGTCAGCAGACACTGCACACTCATCAGTTTCACTGGGCTCTCAGCTAATTGGCCAAAACTTCTGAAATGTTGGCAAGTAGCTCAGAGAATATCGAACCATCTTACAACTATCCCCAAATGGGGGATTTTAGGGTACAACTGTAGTGAACCCCCTTCAAAAAAAATCCAAGTCAAGTTTATAGAAGTTCTCAGACTTTTCATGTTTTTCGTTCATTCAAGTTCACTTTGAATGTTTGTTGGTTTGTTGTGTACAGTTTAAAAACATTTAATCAGAGCAAAACCAAAATAATAATGAATTTTCTTTAAATATTAAAGGACTCGCAATGTTCTTTGGGAACCATAAGGTATTTTACCACATCATTCCCATTCCCCCATTTTTTTTTAAAGATAGCAACATAATATCTACTAGCTCTCCAACTCACATAGACAAGTAGACTCATGTCTCCAAATATCTTAAGTCATACTACTTTTTCATATTTTTTTTTACACACTTTCCAGCATAAACATACGGCATTACAGTGCATTTCAGTGGTTACTTACTCTTACTACAGAACCAATTAAACAGCAGATTGAGTTTGAAACATACACTTAAGCCTTAGAATGCGAATGGCAAGAATCTGTACCAGAAGCGCACCAAATGGTAAATTGATATCATGTAGGTTTTAGATTTACACCACTTTTATGTGTTGAAAGCAGATTTCACTAATATTCTCTAAGGGTTAAGTTCTAAGGGTTATAAGGGTTAAGCAGCTAATATGTAGAACAGGCTAATATTATAGTCTAATTTACTTAAACTGCCCCAAATAATACTATCCAAAATAATGATCTAGGCGTTTAATGGGCAGCTGGTGGCCTGGTGGTTAGGGAGTTGGTCCTGTGGCCAAAAGGTCGCGGGTTTGAATCCCAGGACTTCTAATGGCACCTCTTAGGGACCCTTGAGCAAGGTACCGTCCCAACACACACCGTTGTGTTCTTGGCTGCCCGCTGCATCACTTGGTGAATGGGTTAAATGCTGAGGAAGAATTTTGTGGTGTTCACGTATTACAAATGGCCACTTTACACTTATTTATCTGGAAATATCTAGAACTTAATGGACTGTACTGATAATGGCTTTAAACTGAGTGCACCGCCACATTATGCAACCATTTATGAGGTTTTATTCATTAAAAAATAATAATTTACATCCCACATTAGGTTTAAATGTTTCAAACTTGATCTTAGTGGTGATGTGAGACTGATGTGGACCGGAGTATACTCATGTGCTCCAATGAATGAAGGAAAAAGCCAACATCTGACTCACTACTTTGTTTTGGTTGTTTGCTTTGCTAGATTTCACTTTTAGACTTTTTCCCATTTGCTTAAACGTGAAGTCTGATTCTATTGCTGATAGCGCCACTTGTCTGGATGACAGAGTCACCTGTAGCACATACACTGGTGTGTTCATATTCTACATCTTAAATGACCTTTAGAAAACATAGCTGTTCTTCACGGATGGAGCTGCATTGACATTTAATGTAATTGACTTCCCCCCACCTTTTTTAATCTCTATTGGCCCAGAGGGTTATAAGAGATAAGTATACTGTGTGTTTACTGCCCTGTTATCTGGATCTCAAATGAAGTTCGCGTTCATCGCCAAAACAAACAAGATACTGTGAGGTATGGTACGAAGGCAAACAGTGATATTTAGCAAACTGCTCCTTGCAAGCCATGAGCTGTATCATAACAGCCTCCATAAAAGTCAATGACACCAAGGTGCCACCTCCATCATCTGTATACGAGGTTAAAAGGACATTAAACTGTCACATCCCCCACTCACAATATGGGGAGGATAAGTGGTCGGCGTTAATCTGATGGCTGAAATGATACCTTCAGGCGGTCTGCGCTTTATGGCTACAAAACAGACTGATGGTGAGGACACAGAATATTTGTCTGTCCACAGTGGTCTAAGAAATGTTAACATTTTTATAAAATGTAAGCAAAGTAATAAAATGGGATGACACTGTACAGCAGAGTGGTTCCATTCAGACCTCTGAGACTCCAGCCAGGCCACATATTTGCTGGGTTCAATATTAAAATATACCTGATCAGCATTCTACAGCCTTTTTATACCCGGTTGAAGCCTAGAGCTGGAGCAGGAACTAACCAGCGTCTGCAGTCTTTCTTTGGAGTGGTTTCATAGAAGTATCTACCCACCTGTGAGACTAATGAATGTTTATCTTAATGATCTTTTCTTTTCTGATCTAACGACCCTAAAAAAGTCAACAGATGCTCGTGTTTGCTTAGATCCATGCCAGAAACAAATGGTAAATTGTCATCATACTACGGCGAAACTGCTCCTTATATGTCATGATGCTCGAGGTGTCAGACATCATGCTGAGCCGTTTGGCGTTTCTGTGTCACATAAAACTGAAGTTATTGTGATTTAAAAAAACATGCAAAGTAAACTGAGAAGCCATGCCATCTAGGTCAAGTCCTCCAAAGTGTCTTTAGTTGACTACAAACAAAACAAAGAATATCTAAAGTGGGTAGAAGTCACCTGTATGAGTCGTGTCACTGAAGATGGATCATTTTCACCAAAACCTGTGTGGACAACACTTGCTTTAATGCTGCTTCTGTCTATATGAGTTTATAGCCCTTCTGTTCAGTTTAGTTCTTAATTAACGTCACACGTCCCTGATCTTAGAAGGGATTAGAAAAGGGGAATTAGCCAGGACAATGCTAGCAATCGTGGTGTGACAAGTGTGATTGGCTTCCCATAATGCACTGCTGAGGCATGACTCTGGATTCAGAGGGCATAAGCGTGTAACATCTGTTTTGTGTGTGTGAGTGTGTGTGTGTGTGTGTGTGTGTGTGTGTGTGTATCTTGTATTTATATTTTTTGGATTTTTGGAGACTAAATGAACTTATATGGATAAGTATACCAGAACAGTTGAGATATTCTACTAGGTGTCACAATACACATGCTCTTTTCACCTCTAATTCGTGTGTGTGTGTGTGTGTGTGTGTGTGTGTGTGTGTGTGTATATGGGTGTATTGTATTGATCACGTTTTGGGGACTAGATATATTCAAATTGATAAGTATACCAGAAATGTTAAGGTATTGTTCTTGTTGTCACTAAAAAACATTCTGTCTTCACTTCTAACTTCTAACTGTGTTTGTGTGTGTGTGGGTGTGTGTGACCATGCTTTGATTATTGCATTACAAGATACTTGCATCAATTTTTTTATAAGAATAGGACCAAGACCCATTAAAATGAAACTGTGAGAAAAATAAAAGAAAAGTATTGATCTGGACAAGTCCTGCAATCTCTGTAAGAGCCACTGTGGCGATGATGAACACACATGAAATTGTCTTGTCATCTTCATATGGCAGGGCAATATTACCTGCAACAATTTCTCCCTGGACGTTGGAGAGGACGATCATCATGTGACAGCCTAAGGAGAGCAGATTGGGTTTTCATATTCTGAAGCTGTGACATTTTTCAAACAACAATTTCGCCAGTCACCTCCTGTGTGATACAAATTTAAAATGTCAGGTTGTGTCGCTGAGGCCACTTTGAGTCATCCAGACTGCCTTTTGGTGACTATTACTAAAGCTAAGGGTTAAACACACAACTTGGGAGAAGTCAAGAAGCCCTTTGTAACTTCACAGTGTGACATTTTTTAATACAGACACTTTAACTAATGTGCACAAATCTAGCCTTATAATTTAATGAATTTTAGAAAAACATCATACGAAGGTCTCTACTGATCAACGCATTGGATTCAGTCCTGTAGGTAATTAATTAACTATGAAGCCTAAATAGGACATAGAGGAGGAACATACACACTTTGATGTCTATTTTAATGTTTTCATGCATTTATATTTGGTCTGTATCACTGGTAATTATATAAATTGATTCTATTTGAACAGCTATACTTGTTGCACGGCACGGGTTCCCGTGTGGTCATGCATATTGTAGAATAACTAGGAAATTACTGTGAATGACTAGGAAATGACTTATCATGTGATTAACTATAGAAAGGTAGCTAATATAAATGCATGAAGCTGTATTGTTTACTCTGAATGTTGCCGTTTTATTTTTGTAGCACTAGAGCCTATATAGCCATAATTACAATTCCTCACACATGGAACGTAGCCTAGAAATAAAATCAATGGAAAAAACGGAGGGATAACAAATGGATAGAATGAGCATAACTGATTCATGCTAGAAGCGAATATGTGAGTAAATAGTTACCTGTGGTGTATGTGCCACCCTGCTAGGAAGCTTCTAATCAACGTATTGATCATAACAGAATTACAATGCTCAGTTATAAAACAGAATAATACAATCTGATTGGCTGATTCATGTTTTAAATTACAGTATAGACTTACTGAGTGGATTCTATAGAGCTGTGCCAGTGAATTAAACACTTCTTTGCTGTTGATGGAAGAATCATTCACAGTTATTTTCCATGGCCACAAAACACATTTAGGGCAGTGTATTTAGTATTTAGCTATTCATATTTTTCAGTTATATTTTTATATTAAATTGATATTGCTTAACTTTTTGATTTTGTGTTAAAAGCATATATATATATAGATAGAGAAATATATATATAGATCATGTGTTTTTTAGATAGATAGATAGATCAATGTAAAGCACATGATCTAAAGTGGGTTATTACTGTCATAAAACACTTTGATTAATGTACTGTAAATATTTAAAGTTTTTTAAAACTGCAATGAGCCACTTCCAGGCCATGTGTTACAGTTACTGTCCCATAGATTAATTCAACAATTCCAGGAAAACACCGAACAGAATACACAAAAAAAGGTTAAAAGCTGAATAATAAATTATATGAATACATACAGTGGGCCCAAACACTGCCATTCAAGCAGCGAAGTTTAACCCGTTGTAGATGAATCTCTCTGCTTCACTCTGTCTAAAACAGGATTAGAGGAACTGGCGGAGCGAAACAAAGCTTCCCGGTTTGACGATGATGATATTATAAGATAAAAAATGAATTGAGCTGCTTTTTTTTTTTTTTTTAAATATGGGCATAGAACCAGACAGCTGAACACTTTCAAGTATCATTCCACACAAGGCTGTTTGATAATTACTCCCCGAATTAATTAAGGAAAGAGTTTAAGTACAGCTCTTAACATTCCATTCATCTCTTCCAAAATGCCTCTCGCCTGTGGGGCCCTCCATTTAGATTTCGCAGGGGAGTTCAGGACACTTCCGCAGAGGAAGCGGCTTTTTCTGCTGGAGCGGTGTGAAGCAGCGGGGTTCTGAAAGGGAGGGAGGTGGCAGTCAGAAGAGCCAAAGCGGCCGCGTCTCCCGACAGATGCGCTGCACATCTTTTCTCATTGATTTTGATGTGGAGCTCATTGTTTGATGTGCTGTGGGACTCAACTGGGTCACATTATTCCTTCCTTTGTCTCACTCCGAGTTTTGACAGCATGGAGTCAAAAATGGAAGGTAGGGGGGCCTTGGAACTTCGTAAATCCATCTGAAACGAAACAGACACTCGCATCACTGCCATTGCGAGGCTTTGGTTTATTATTTCCAACAAACATGATACAAGATTACCCAACACCCAGACAAAAGAGGATTTATTCTTCTCAGTTGGCGACGTCCTGTCGAGAGGAGCCAGGAGACGAGGCTATACCAACAAATTAGTTTATTGCATTAGCATAAAGTGTTTCATTTCCATGGGTTTATATTGATTGAACTATGCATACAGATGCCTCTAGATTACAAAAACAGCTGTCTGCAAGCCATTATGCTAAAGAAAATTCCACCCCCCATAGCTTCAGAGGCAGGTCTAAGGTTGCTTTATTTCCTGAGGTTCTTTGTCTTTTATTTATTGTAAAATCATTCGGAGGCTTCCCCTACTCACTCGGTTAAAAGGAGCAGAATGGAGCCTGATTGTGTAAGGCGGCGAAACAGCACCTGCTCGTGCTGCGTGGGGCTTCGGTGGAAAATAATGAGGGAGACGACAGCTTGTCCTACTGAGGCCTAATTGATTTAGATTGAATTCTCACCAGAGAACACATCTCCTGATGGATTGTCTTTTAATAGCTAACTTTGCCACAGGCTGTTCCTTTATCACTCTCTGCTTCTCATTCTTCTCCTTCTTGGCTAAAAAAAAATGGAAATGTCCATTTTTATTACAGATTGCAGATCCATTGTAATGTGAGAGAGATGTAGAGAAAGATGAGAGCAGCCGAGCAAACCCATCCCCCCCTGGTGTCTTTTGTGTACTGATTGTGTGTGTGTATGTTTGTGTGTGTGTATCTTGTATTTATCACATTTTGGGAGCTAAATGTACTCGTCTTGATAAGGATATCAGAAAAGTTGATGTATTTTGCTAGTTCTCACAAGAAAACATGCTATTTTCACCACAAATTCAAATGTGTGTGTGTGTGTGTTTCAGATTTGATGTGAAATGACACATACACTCACTTTACACTTACACATTTAATGCCAAAAAAGTGGCTGTTTTTTTGCAGCACCTTGAGTTCTAGGCCTTATCCTGTAAGTTTGAGATACAAGCCTCAAAAGTACAAAGTAATTATTCAGGCCTCAGACATATTGTTTACAAAGATACTCGGACCAGCCTTTGTGAACATCATGCTAAAATCTTCCGCTATTTGCTTTTCTCTGCCAAGTTTAAACCAGTCCGGTTGGAAACAAACAATTGAGAATCAACTTAAAAGCAATAAACCTTTCAGAGCAAGAAACAGTGGCTAGACTAAATAAATTCACACTAGCTACTTGTTTTTTTAAGTATTTAACCAGAGGCTGTAATAAGTAAACAACATGTATATGCTATTTGGAATCAGTATAAAGAAATTCAATGCTCAGTTTCACTGTAATTCATGGGCTCAACTATTATAGCGGGGGCGCGGGGGTTGGGGTGGGGGTGTCCGCCCCACTTTTCAAAATCATTAATTCCCCCCACACGCTTTTTGTTTCATGGACAGTGGCCGAAACTCTGCACACGTGCAGTCATCCCCCTGACCCCCCCCGAACAACAACTGAGACTTTGCACGAGGTGTAACAAAGCTAAACATTTTATTTTTTGTTTTCACTTGTATAATTAACATTGACTACCACTTAATGCAAAACAATAGACAAAGAAAATGAAAATATGCATCAGTATTATTTTTACTCTGACGAATATTTACCCACACCTTCTCAGAAATGAACACAGTGCATCCAATAAAGGTAGCCTGAGGAGCAAGCAAAAACATGATTCCACATGCTGATCCAATTCGACCATGCATGTGCTCCATGTATTATGGGGCAGATTTTAATGAGCTCAGTGGAGCAAAGTCAATGAGTTACAGTCTCTGAGTGTATTTCCAGTCCTGTGCTTGGTAACCTAGGATTGAATCAGTTATTAAAGGATTTTTTTCAAGATATGTGACTGAGTAGAGCTCTGTGGGGTCTACATGAATTTGCTTCAACCACTTTTTTCCTTTTTTCTCGCTTTTTCCATTTTCTCACAGTTAGTTGTAGTTGACCCCCACTGCTACAGCCAACTCCCCTATCTCATAAGGCTCCGCAAAGCTGTCACACTGAAAGCTTTCCTCTGAAGCGCATGAATGCTACCGTCTTTCTGCTGCCGCCCACACAACATCCTCGAGTAGCTCTAGTAGCTCAGCGGGCCTGGAGAAGCGCTCAGACTGGCCAGCACGCAACTCACCGCAGAGAGCAGCGGAACTACAGGACTGAATATTTCTCTTTTAAGACTACAGTGGAAAAATTAGAATCAAGTGGACTGTTGAGTTGGATGATTGAAGCGAATATTCACGGCTGTAGCCCAAGATGGAACCCCATGAATGAGACTACTTCTAAGGAAAGAAAAATGTTTATTCTTACGAAGCAGTGATCAAGCAGATTATCTGCATGGATATGAATATTTTTAACGAGGTGTTCTCCAGGGATCCTAAACTAAGAGATCCACCTCATCATACTGGTCAAGGCCGAGATGACGCATCAGGTTACTGCAGGTTACAGAGTCAGCTGAACAGTTTTACAAAAGTAACCTTTCTTAAAAAGAACTGGACTTTAGACTTTTAATAGTAAGTAAAAAAAAAACTAAAACAAAACAGTGTTTTACATTCTATTTACATTCTATTACATTCTATTAGCATCTCAGACATAATTATATTTAAATATATATATATATAACAGTTACCCTGAGAAGATGCCCGTTTGCAAGGAGACCTTGGTTAAAGTGTTTGGTGAGCGCAATTTTCGTTTCAGAATATGC
>JBBPCY010000109.1:44334502-44363599 GCA_037974405.1 Brachyalestes nurse | reverse complement strand
AATTACTAACAAATGATTAACAAAGTGTTAACTAAGACTTAACCAATGCTTAAGAAATGCTTAATAGGGAGTAGTTACCCAAGTTTTCTTAAAATTCTTTTTGCAAAAGTAAAATTCTTTTTGTGTGGTTTCCTGACTTGCATACAATTATAAATATTGATTAACTACTATCTGTCATCTTTATCCTATTTTAGATTTAGTTAGCCTAACCTTACTTCTGGGTGTCCAACAGAAAATACAAAAGCAGGTGTCATGGACAGAAAAGGATAAGAACTCTGTACTGTTTTTCTGATGTAAAATGCACTGATAGGGGCTCCTAGAGTAGGTCACAGAATGCCTTAATATAGCCTACTACATAATCCTGTAACCACTTAGAAATAAAGCTGTACAACATGCAGGTACATAAATAAGGGGCATGGGACCTGACAGTTTACGGGGTTAATTCACTTCGAAGGGTTATGTAACTGCATTTGCCTTTTTTGACAACCTAGAAAATACCAGTGACCTCAAAATTAAAATGTAATGATGTAAAGTGATGAAATACAACTTTAATATCTCATGCTACACCTATTGTGCCATTTTCCTGAAGCATCTCAGGACATATTTATCTGCACTGTTTATGAACATTAGAGTGGGTCTGCAATCATTCATGATGATGGAGGGATTCTTTTTATGTCAGTGTGTGTGTTCTGAGTACAAACAGAGCACAAACAAAAGGAAGTATATGACGGCCTTGAGATCTTCAATAATTCAAAACCTTTAAACAAGAGTGCAGACGTATTGTATTTATAGAGCACAGTGTGATGTATGGAACCGCGCTTGTTATCCAAAGTGGTCATGTTTAAATTTTTGAAGGCAGCAGGGCTCAGTTTTTCCTACATGTCAGTCTCTGCCGTGAGACAATACCAGGCAAGGCAAGGAGTGTTCCTATTTTGGCAAAGATTTTTTTAGCATCACCCGTGTCTGGGGAATGCATGGCAGCTCTTCAGACCCCAAATTATTCATTTGAAGTTCTCTACTGAGACCCTGGAGCTTAAAGACTGTAAGAGTGGCTTAAAGGGTCTCTATTCTATTTGTACTTCTTTACTATTTTAATAATCTAAGAAATTGCTGAGTGGATGGATCCTTTGGAATGCTGCAATTATTCATTTGCTTTCTGGCTGCCCAGTACAACATTTAGCCTTCCATTCCAAAAACTCTGCAGTAACAGCAGTCTTTAACAATCCTCAACATGACTCTCTGGGAATGAGTATGGCTAATGGTCTGTAGGGTGAATGGGTAAACATTTGCAAATATTTACATATGTAAATGGTTATGGTATCATGTCTATGATCCATTTAAATAGTCATTTCCAACTTAGAGTTGGGGAATAAATAATACGTTTTAAGTGCAGTGCTGTAAAACCACCAAAATAAATGTGTTTTTTTCATGATGTTAAAATTACCAGTAAGGTTTTCAGAATGACAAAGCAGGACCTTGAATTGTCTAAAACACAATGATCTCTACAGATATTCTGAATGCAGCCAGTGGCCAGTAAAAGAAAAAAGAAGAATAGAAATTAAAATGAACAAAATGTTACAAAAAGTTACAACTATCAAGGTCACAAAGCTAACAAAACACTACTGAAAGGGTTTGTCGCTGTACTACAAGTTGGAAAATCTATGTAGGTTATTTTTTTAACCTATTGACAACAAAAATGGTTTTAAAAGGCCCATATCCTGCATTACTTGTATTTCATTTTTTTTGCTGAGATCTGTTTGTGATGTATGTGGTTTTATTCACCAAAACCAGTTGTATTTAATTAAAAAAAAATGAAATAAAAATCAGTGGTATTTCATGAATTCTTCTGTGTCTTTGCCAAGGTTCAATCATATTATCCCCATCCCATATGCTTACTCATATGCTGATGCACACCTTCAAAGGAAATGTGTACATAAGGAGCTCTTTAGGTTTGGCAAGCCAAAAAAAATGAAAGAGTCACACTTAAGTCACACAAATAAAGACTTGTGACTTGAGTTTAGACTTGCCCTCAACGACTTGACTCGGACTTAGGTGTAGTGACTCGTGAGTCATAACTCGTAAACAATGTTCATTTCATGGAATTATTACTTATATCTCGCACTCTTTCCAATGACTCCTCGTTTGCCATTATGCGACCCGGTGTCCCATTACTTTTGTCAGAGTTTAACGGCTTCCAGCTAATAACTCCGGATCTCCGGGGGCTATTATGGCAAATGAGAGGTCGTGTGAAGTTTCACATTTAGAGTGCGAGATATATTTTTCATATTTAACTTTTCGATTTAAGATCCTTTAAGGCAAATCCTCCATGTTGGTGAGGGGATATCACAGCACGCAGTCCAGCCCCCTTCTAAGTAACAGCCAATTGTAATTGCAGGATGTGGCCAATTCGCATATCTTATAAACATTTAGAGCTTAACAATCCCACATTTAGAGTCGCCATTTGTAAAAGTTGAACATTTAGATTTAGAGCGCAACATTTTGTTTTTTAACACATTTAGCTCTAAATGTGTGAAAATTGGGCTAAATTATGAAAAAAGACACCTCTAAATTTGTTAAGCTGTTTTTACAAACAGCACCTCATAGACTTGGACTTGGGACTAAAGACTTGAGACTTGACTTGACATCGCCACTCAAAGACTTGAGACTTGACTTGGACTCGAGCACAAAGACTTGAGACTTGACTTGGACTTGGTAAAAATGACTTGTGAACATCTCTAGCTCTAACTCAAACTTTCATTACAGTAATGCATTTTTTTTCTTTCTCCTGTACGGTTACAAATTTAAAGATCTTGAAAACAGCAGGTCTTGCAGGGTGTTCCTAATATGAAGTGGGTAAAGTGGTCCAACTAAGGAAAACCAGTAAGCTGGTGGGTTCTCAATCCTCATGAAAGCACCACGGGTGCTACTTCCACAGCACAGCTACATGTTGCTGAAAAAAGTTAATGCTGTGTCTGATAGAAAGTTGTCAGAACACACAGTGCATAACACCTTGGTGTGCATGGGGCTGCGAAGACACAGACTGGTCAGAGTGCCCATGCTGACCCCCTGTCCATCCACATAAGATCCTACAATGGGCATGTGATCATCAAAACTGGACCTCTGACCATCACTTACCTGGGGTAGAGATGGCACCAAGATCCACTATGAGAAGGCGGCAAACAGGCGGAGGCAGAGTGATGCTCTGGAAATGTTCTGCTGGGATTCCTGGCATTCATTAGGATGTTACTTTGAAATGTACCACCCACCAAAGCATTCTTCGAGACTAAGTACACCCCTTCATTTTCAACAGTGTTCCCTAATGGCAGTGGCCTATAATGCACCCTGCCAAATACTGTTTAGGAATAGTTTAAGGAATATGACAAACAGTTTAAGGTGTTGACTTGGTCTTCAAATTCCATAGATTTCTATCCCTTCTAGCACCTGTGGGATATACTGGATAAACTCGTCCAAACTACTGAGGCTCCTCTTCGCAATTTACAGGATATAACTGCTGCTAATGTTGGTGCAAGATGCCACAGCACACCTTCAGAGGTTTTTGTGGGGTCCATAGCTCAATGAGTCAGAGTTGTTTTGGCAGCAAAGGGGGACCTATGCAATATTAGTCATTTGATTTGAATGTTTTAGCTGCTTAGTTTATATGTAATTATTTTAATTAGACATTGGGTGTTCAAACGTTTGCATTCACTACCACACCATATCATTATTATTCTTTTTTTGTTACATTCTTAATTATTTTTATTTGGTCATTGTTTATAATATTGTAATGAGTGGCTGTGCCACAGGGAGCTCAGCAGCTTATGAAGCTCATATTGGATGATATATGTCATGAAACTTTGACAGTGAAGCTGCTATCAAGGGCCACCATGCACCTAGTTAATTTATTTTTCCATTATCAGTGGTAAACACCACCCCCAGCCCACGGGATCCATTTTTAAACACACACTGGACAGTGGATTGGACTATCAGTGAATAATTTCTCTTTACATGGCCGGTATGGCTTTAATGCACAAGTGGCAAATGATTTTCATGCATAAAGGGCTTCAGAGAAGAAAGTAATAGGGAAATCTCAAGTTGTGACGCACAGTTCCTTTCTTTAATCAGTGCTTTTAGATTCTGCGGTACCTGTCATCTTCTGTCACCGTGAATGAATTTCGTGATCTGCTGTGACATATTTCCATCTGCTATATTCTACCACCTTCATCTTCACATCATTCACTCACTCCATATGAATGAGCTCTGACTTCTCACATCAGTGCCCCCCACTCTGTCACTCTCTTTCTCTCTCTCTCCCTCTCTCTCTCTGTCTCTCTCTCTCTCTCTCTCTCTCTCACACTCTGTCTCTCTCTCTGTCAGAGGCATCTCTTTCATAACAGGGTCATTCAAATGTTGTCCATACACAGACTGGCCCAGTGCTCCCTTATGCTTAAAGAAGCCGTCAATGGATGTTATCCGTGCTGAAATGGACAATTATTTTGATGGGTCTCATCTGAGCAGTTTGGGCTTGTTTTCAGATTTTAATGGCCCATAAAAGCTTTCGGTTTATGGAAAAAAAACAAATGTGTCTCTCCAAATCGAAAACTACCACCCAAGTAATACAGATATAGCCCATTGTTATACTATGTCTACAGCCATATTTCACCTTGTCTCTTCATCCATTTACATCGAAAGGAATCAGTCTGATGGAATTCAGACCGGATTGTTAACTTAAAAATGAAACAAATGCACCGCAAATTTGAATTTGGTTTCCAATTTGAAGCTTGTTTCCTCTGCCGGTGAAAATGGCAAATTCATATTCAGCTTGACTCTCAGACAGTGCCCAGCCTACGGCTAAAGTCAAACGTAATTAACCTTTCCAAACAAGGCTTGGTTATCCACCTGAATCCAGACAGGCAGAGCGAAATAAAAGGTTGAATCTTGCCCAGTTGAAGAGAGTGGACTGTAAACAACATCCTTTTCATTCAGATGATAATCCACCGAAGAGGGCTTTTATTCATAAGCGTTTAAAAGTGTTGTGTGTGTGGCGGGTGCAAAGGGGTGTCCATGAGCTAATTATATGGGGGAGAAAAATAAATAATTAAAAATAAATAAATAAATAAATAATTTAAAAAAATATATAATAAGGGGATGCTATTCTTTTATGAACTGATGCAGTGTGAGCTGTGTTGTGTGCTGCAAATGTGTTGTAAATGCAGTAGTGTTTGTATAGCAAACATATGTGAACCAAGTGTGTCGTATAGCTTGTATTTTATGTGCTGTATTCCAGCCGCTTCACTCCTGATTCAGTTTCTTATGGGATGAAATAGTCACACATGCACACACTATACTTTTACCATCATTATTTTAATTGTTGCAATTATAAAATAATGTAAGTGTGTTGTGTTTAACATTTCCAGCATATAATAAATTATTTATAGGTATTATTTTTAAATGATGCAGTCTCTAATTTTTACCATCGCTGTATATTTATATTATATATCAGCACAAACCTTGAGACTAAAAATACCTACACTTTTTAAAAATATAGTACATTGGTCAAAAATGTGTTCTCTAAAATCCTCAGTGCATCTTATGGCTCTTAAAGATTAGAGTGTGAGAAGGCTAATCATCTTGGCTAGAACTGAGAGCCAGATGGATGTAAGTTGGAAGGCACAGTGTGAAATGTGTTTCGATGCAACTGCAATATGTGCTCCCAGTGTGGCTAAAATCAATCTAAATTACTGAGGTAGTAGGTAATCACATAAAATGGACACAGGACCACCTGCAAATGCTTATTCTATGCTTGTAAGATATAGATGTTTAGAAAAATGTTAAATGGTAGAGAACTAAAGAGAACCAGCCTATAACAGATAGTGGCGTTAAAGCGGTGTGGTGTTAAAACTATTACTAGATGTCATTCTAGTCTGTTACAATTTGAAAACTAAGAAAATCAAAGCCAAGGATGTGATTACAATTATTTGTATTTCTCACATTATACCTAAAACAACTCTAGCAATATGGTGCCATTGTGAATGGATGATGTCTACTGGACTCCTCCTCAACTTTTACTTTTTTGCTTATTTGTCATTTATTCTTTATGTCTACTTATTTGTATATTTCTGCATAGCTGAGGGTCATATTTGCTATTGCACATATGCCAAAAAAACTGGAAACATGATTTTGAGTGAATCCACCGTGAACGGGTTTGAATGAATCTAAATAGCTCGGAACTTCTTAAAACTTTGGTTACTAAAGGATGTATTACATTAAACAAAAGTCTATAAGAACTTGGCAATATCTGGATTACATTAAGCAAAGGTCTATAAGAACTTGCCAGCCTCACACTCCAACACTGGTTGGAGCTCAAATGGTTTGCATTCAGTGATGTTAGGAATATACATAAGACATTGTTAGGAAGTCCTATAACTGGAGGGGTTTAAAAAAATGACAGTAAAGCTGAATGTTTATTTTCTGTCTTCAGAAATCAGCATTAAAATGTTTAACCATTTACAAATTAATGTTTTATAAAATATATAAACCCATTCATATTGGATTGGACTTGCAAAAAAAAAAATTCTCCAATTTTTGTATATCAACCAGAGAATGTAACCAACTGCACTTCCAATGTACTTCCTATTTTTATGGATAATCCTACTTCAAATACTTTTGCAAAAAGCATAATCTGCATTTTAAGCTCTTCCAATAGTTTTGTACAAAGTTTTTTGGCTGAATGCAACCTATTCGTGCTTTAACGCTACTACAAAAGCCTCAGTACATCTGGCTCTGTGTGATGAAGCATTCTGAGAGGATCCTATGTTATGGTATGCAAGATTATGAGAGGTTCATGAGCTGCATCAGATAACACCTAGAGGTTTAATGTGGCCTTCATAATTTGTCAAATGCGAATTAATTTACTTGGAATTATTGCTTACCTGCAGCATCTTACTTGGCCTCTGTGAGCAGCAAATTCTGGTGTGTTTTCCTGATTCAGCACAAACGGGTTAATCAGATGCTCTGAGAAAAACACTGCTTGCTTTACTGAGGCAAAGGCAAATCTTCTTTATTTAGACTTTTCCGGTAGCGTACTTCTAGAGTACCCCCCATTCCCCCTTTCTGTTGTTTGATGCTGTGAAAGCTCTTTCATGCAGACAGATTGTCTGATCCTGTTCTCTTTCTCCGTCTGACTCGCAGGGTCTCGGAGTGCGTGGGAGAGCCTTTTGAGTCCCGCCCTACCGTCGCAGATTGCCGCGGTAACATCCCTGTCTGCCCCGAGTGTGACCCTTGTGACCGGAGACTGGAAAGAGCAAACGGCTCCAGGTGAGCTTAGTCCCAAAGCTCAAGGAAAAGTCAGCCTTTAACTGATCTTATTTTTTTATTACAATTTCAAACTGAATTCTGCACTGTCAGAAAAAGGAGTTCAGCACAGATACATGTTTGCCCCCCAAGGGACAAAGAATCTATGTATACCCTCGAAGGTACATGACATTCACTTTGCATGTTTGCACGGCATTTTTGTACCATTTCATTACTTAACCTTTTGCAGTAGAAGCATGTTTAAGTGAAGAATAGCTTAATTAGGAGAAAACTAAAACTGCTGATGGGAGTCAAAACACAAGCAGGCAAGCATATTCTAGGTCAAAGGGTCAAAACCAAAGACAACTAAATCAAGGTAACATGGCTGAAAGTGCCCAGAATAGTGGCAGGATCTTGTAGAAAGCAGACATACTGTATGCGCAAGTCTAGGAATAAGATGCAGGTGTGTATGGAAAGAAGATGGAGCCAGGACAGAACTGATACCGGAGAGAGCAAGACTCAGACAGGAGAGTACATGCTAATTCTCCCCAGAGGGGTGAACTGTGACAGACAGACACAGAATAAAACACATACACACACTCCCACACATATGATCTAGTTTTGTTCCCTAGCAAAGATTCTCAAGGCATTCCCCTCGAGAATTTTTGTGACAGCGCTCCCAGTGGTCACCAACCCTACTCCTTGGCCCCAGAATCCAGCTATGCTTTAAAATCTGTATTTCATAGGTGAATTTTAAACTCAGTGTACACAGGCAGGACTTATGTAGGACCTTGGCTAATAGCACTATTAGAATATGTGCTTTCACGCAAACTATATGTATTTCATTAGACCACATTTGATGTTGAAGTAGACCAACTTCTGCACATTTTCTTTCTTTAACTTCTCTCCTCGACTCTTCCTTGGTCTTCTGAGGTAGATGAAGTATACTGTTTGGTTCCAGCTTGTATCTGATAACACTGCCATCCCTTACTAAACACTAACGCACCTGATTCAGCCAATCAAGACCTTGAAAGTGTTAAGTAGCAGGAGCAGGTGTGGCAGATCATATCTAGAAGTAAACCGCAGAAAGGTAAATCTTCAGGACCAAGGATGATGACCATAGAAAAAACAGAGACTAAACCTCTCTGTTTTTTCTATTTTCAACATATTGGTGATTCACAAGGGTTGAGCTGCACCTTCAGAAGCTATGCTCGTCTTATTTTCTGACGTAGTATGGATTTTTTTTTATTGTATTATTTTTTACCGTAGTGTTTATGTTTCCTAAATTTGATACTTTTATTCTACTTCTGTAAAGCACATGGAGTGACCTTTGCGTATGATAATGGGCTATATAAATAAACTGGACTAGTAGTCAGGAAAAAGGGTATGGTGCAGTAAGGAAGGGCTTGCACACAGAGCAGAAATAGAACATTGTCTGGATTTGAAATATTTGGGTTATTAAGGGTTACTATACAGGTGCACCTATTTAGATAGCTAAGGCTTGATAGAGCACCCATGGAGCTAATTGCCAGTAGGTCAGGTCATTGCAAACACTTAAGGATAATATATTCTCATACATGTATTTCCAGTGGTTAGGTTTTACAATATGAACAGTACACAGTGGGATAAAGAGAAAATTAGACAGCAACAACATAGGTCCAATTCTTCATTTTGGCCACTAGGATAAAATGTTTTAAGGTAGGAAGGATATCTGCATTTACAGTAGAAGCAAACATGATCCACATTCTCACCTCGATTACTGGGAATCATCCTGTCAATCCCACACATTGCCATATCCAAGATATGATGATACTTTCCAGCTATGAAGCATCTTGCAACAACAGATTTAGTATCACCTTAATGGATTGCTGTTTTATATTCACTGATTCTAAATTTGTTTGTAAATTCTTTGTTATTCCAGTACATTGGATACCACGTTTGGTATGCATAAAGCTAAACGTCACTAGAGCTGCAAGTTACTCATACTCTCTTTTTGGTTATAAACTGATAAAACTGGTACTTTTTTGTAGGTAGAACTTGGAGCACATTTTTTCAAAAAAAACGTTGCAATTTGAGGGTTACAATCCAGCAAACAGGTATAACAAGGATGTTCCGCAATCAAATTCCAATCACAGATCAAAGCTGAACAGGGACAAAGAGATGCATGAAGGTTAGACCAGGCCCGTAATCCATAAGAAATAGAGCAAAAACTGAAAACAGGACTTTCAAAGGCAAGGTTAAAAGTAGAAAAAAACAAAAACAAAGCAGGTCAAAATACAGGAGCCAGGAAGCAGCAATGAACCCAAACATTCAGTACACCATGCAAAAAACAATACTTCTCTAAAGCTCAGACATCTCAGTCCTTAAATAGTGCCAAAACAGGAAGCCCTCCATTATCACAGTTCATTGCTCCATAGCTCCTCAAGTGGTGAGGAGGGCAACCAGCAGTAACATCACAGTACTAGTATTTTTTAGACATTCCTTGTTCTAAATAAGAAAAAAAACTTGCAATGTAGAACAGCCCTTTTTTTATTAATTAGTAATTAATTATTCACCAAATGTTGCACTGGTGTCAACACCTGGGTGCGATATATATTTTCATTTATAATATTTTACCTATTGATGATAATGGCAAGGCAGTTTTTAACTGTCTTCCACCTTTTTCCTTGCCTAGAGCAAAGAATGTTTGGGACACAAAAACTCAATCCACTAGGAACAACTGGAGAATGGATTTGGACAGGTTTTTACCATAAAAGTGCTTTCCACCAAGCTGATCCTAAATCAGTGGGTGCAAGACACTTTGGAGATGGCAATCATTCTATCTTAGATTTGGCGCTGTGTGAGACTGACATTTCACTCCTATGTAAATGCAGATATACTATCTACCTTAAAAATCTACCTTAGTGTATGAGAATGTGATGACATCCAGGTGAAAGACATGACAGCAACAGTTATGGGGAAAAATAATAATAATAAAATAAATAAATAAACAGCATCGCAGAGATGGACAAAGGACCTCCCCCTTCTTAAAATAAATTGTGATCAACTATAATTGTTTTGCATAAAAAACAGCTGCTCCTAGAGCATTCCAGTGCATGGTAGAGCAACTGAAACAAACAAATCAACTATGGGTGGCAAGGCACTGGCAAAAGATCTCAGGGATAAAGTTCTGGACAGGTACATGTCAGGAGATGGATACAAAAACGTATTAATTCCTAGGAGCGAGTAAAATCTATTATTAAGAACTTGCAAGTGTTTGATACTACTAGGACCCTGTCTAAATCATGAGAAGAATCTTCCGCATTATGCCATCATTGGTGCATCTTCTTCTCCTACAGTTTTTGAAAGATAGGCATGATTCCAATTTCAAAACATGAAACAAACATTGGTTTATAACAACCATACAATCACAGTTCACATTTTCTTGTAAAAATGTATCTAGTTATTACTATTTTTATTCCGTCTATTTTTTTGAGGCGCTCCTTCTGCAGTTTTTAAAATGGTTCCAACATCAAAACATCCATTAATATCCCCTTCAGTGTTCTTGCACACAGAGGATCATAGGCAGTCTATTGATCATTTAAACATCAATATTTGTGGTCGGGTCACCTCTCAAACCAAAGACAGAGTCTGTGACACCATGGGTAAGGAGCCCAGAAACGGATAAAAAGTGAAAAACAAAAAAACACAGCAGACTCGTAAACAGACCTCAAGATGTTAAGGCTCAGGTCAGTTATGAATAAATATAATGTGTGTCACTGTTTGTTGTGGTTTAATTAAGAATAATACTGCTATGCATCGAGCCGTCCTTACCCATTAATGGTTTGGTAAGAGCTGGCACATTCCTAAGGAATATTTTGAAGGGGGATATACCCTGTGCATGTATATATAAGAAAAGAAAAGGCAACTGGTGAACCAGTGACACGGTCATGGGTGCCCAAGTCTCACTGATGCACTGCATTTAACAGTGTTGAAAATGGTCAGAACAACATTATATATATATATATATATATATACAGTATATTGCCCTCTTGAGCACACTGGTATCACTCTTATAGAAAGCTGTCCCTTAAAGAAAAAAAATGAAATGACTTCCAGATGCATCACTACTTTTACACTCTGCTTTCATGCTTCTGATGTGAGATTCCCCATTGATGCACTTTGGCTGCAGAAAGGTTGCAGCTAAAAATAGTTATGTAAAGACTAAGGAATAAAGGGGGAACTTTATTCAGTGGGTGTCAGGGAAATCATTTAGCAGAAGGGAAGACTGATTTGAATAGTTAATCTCACTAGACATGTGCAAAGCAAGCATAGTCTAAAGTGGCCTTTCAAGATGTTAAGAAATCCATTTATTTCAAAACAGGATTCCAGAGACCCTAGCAGAAAATCCTGTAATATTTTAGTAGACTTCACTCAGAAACAATACAAAAGCCACAAAAAGACACTGCATCACGTAGTTCACTAATACCACATATTTGTCTACAGCCTAAATCAATGGGAGTCAAAGTCTAACAACAAAACAAAATATTCCTGTCCCAAATCAAACTCGCTCGCAAAACTATCATAAAGCTATCAGAAATATCTCAGACATCAGGTAATTTATTCATTACCATTCCATGTAGTCACTTTCTCTGAGGGAACTTTTAGAGGCATCAGATGCTTCGGGTGAAGAATTCTGCTCGAAGCTTCTTCTAGAATGGTGCCTTCCACATCAAAGCACTACGAATTAGTTTGTTTGCATCTTAACGGCCTAATTTAGCAGAAATTT
Source organism: Brachyalestes nurse (assembly GCA_037974405.1). Classification (NCBI taxonomy): domain Eukaryota; kingdom Metazoa; phylum Chordata; class Actinopteri; order Characiformes; family Alestidae; genus Brachyalestes; species Brachyalestes nurse. The sequence goes on along the minus strand of JBBPCY010000109.1, from coordinate 44,351,541 downwards.
AAAATCAAATATGGTGGAATTTCCCTTTAATATTGCACCATGCAAACAGCCCATGCTTTGTACTCTGCACTGTACTGGAGCTTCAAAGCATTGTACTAACCCAGTATCATGGACGAACAGAAGTTAGTAAAAGTCTAATAACAAACAATATATTCCAGTCCCAAATCAGTGAGATGCTCCTGAGAACTGATTCTAGATTATCAAATTAAACAACCTTTTTCCCATTTTCTAAGACTGTATCACACAAAACTCAACAGAACTACAGTACAATTGCGATGGAAAGTAATGCAGTAACATATGTTCTATCTTAAACACAGAAGATTACTCTAAAAAATGTAGCTTTTTGAAAGAAACAGAATAACGTCCTTGTCGAAGTTAAAATGTCAGATTTTAAAGGATTCTTTCTTGAATGTGCTTCTTTATTATGTGTAAGAACGAGAGGCCTCTCTTTCTATCTCTCTCTCTCACTCTCTTTCTCTCTCTCTGTCTTTCTGTTTCTGCATGTGGATCATTCCTTAAATGTTTCGTTGTGCATTTTTATTTTCTCCATGAGGAAACGGGCCTGATTTAGATGCCAGCTTTGTGCTTTAAAAGAGATTAAACAGCAAGTGATTGGACAGACAATCGTCAGACGAATGTGTGTTCTCGTTGTGTCCTAGAGATATGAGGCTTTTTGTCTGTCGTGCATTGCATCAGCACTGAGCAGATGACTGCATGCTGTAGGCGTTGAACTCAAATTTGAGCGATTTAGTGGATGATGGATAGAAATTCATATGTTATGCCTTCAGAGGGATTTGAAGCTTCAGATGAACTACTATGAGTTGTTTATCCCCAGTAACCTAAATAAGCTGATTTAAAGGAGAATTCTATCAATGTTTCTGCATAATTCAGTCACTGAGATCAACAATGGCTTACGGAGGAGCTTGATGCGAAATGATGCACTGAGGAGAAATGTATCAACTCAAATAACGATAGGAACCGGGGATCACATGCACAAAGAAAAATATAATACTATTTTAACTTATTTGTTATGAAGTTGATGATGATAAAATAGGGGAAAATCCAAAAAAGGTCATTTGCCATACAGCTCCTTGCATGTTTTTTTTTATAAAGCATATTTTAGGCAATATTCGCTCGCAAAACTATCATAAAACTATCAGAAATATCTCAGACATCAGGTAACTTATTCATTACCATTCCATGTAGTCACTTTCTCTGAGGTAACTTTTAGAGGCATCAGATGCTTCGGGTGAAAAATTCTGCTCGAAGCTTCTTCTAGAATGGTGCCTTCCACATCAAAGCACTACGAATTAGTTTGTTTACATCTTAACGGCCTAATTTAGCAGAAATTTAAAAACAAATATGGTGGAATGTCCCTTTAATATTGCACCATGCAAACAGCCCATGCTTTGTACTCTGCACTGTACTGGAGCTTCAAAGCATTGTTCTAACCCAGTATTATGGACGAACAGAAGTTTGCTAACTTTTTTCTGCTACTGCAGTTATAAATCACCCCCTGTTGTTTGGTTGCTTTTGTTGCTCTTAGACTGTTTCGAAAAGTCCTGTACTGAATTTCCATTCGCACTTCAATGGCCAGGATTGAATTCCTCCCTCTCTGTCATCTCTGGCTAGTCTTGTTGCTTTAGAGAAGGTCTGCAGTCATCAGTGGCATGTCCAGATTTCAGGGTAGTATTGAAGCATAGACTTCTCTTGTGGTTGTTTTCTTTCTTTCTTATCACCATTTGAATTGGAATATGTTTGGAGGCATGTGCTTTTTCTCAGTTCACTTTGAAAGGAGAAGAAAAGATCAAGCAGAGCACCCAACATCTCAAACGCCCCCTTTGTAAGGCTTGTCTATTTTCTGGTGTGCTGTTGAAGCAAAATGCAAGTTTGGGCCAATTCAGATTGATTATGTAAGACAGTGATAATTACAATATGTGGACAAATGCATTGGGACACCAAACCATTACACCAACAGGGACTTTAATATCATTACATTAAAATACATAATTAGTAATTAGGGTAAATAAGGTTTTGGAGTTTCTGTGGGAACTTGTGCCCATTCATTGTGTAGAGCATTTATGAGGTCAGGCACTGATGTAGCACAAATTCTGAAAAACAGGTTTGTTCCAATACTTTTGTCCATATAGTGGATCAGTGGTAGGAATATGTTGCAGATAGTTGTTGCCATCAGTTTGTATGCCAGAGCAAAAACCCGCTTTGATGTCCGCTCTCTTACTTCAAATGTATTTTTTTCTTTTTCTTTTCTTTTTTTATCATCAATTTTTATGTTAGAACTCATAGCGAATCAGAAGCCAAAAAAATCTGGTCTAGCTCTTGAAGTGAACTCCTGTGCCAAGACCTTTTGCACTGACCTATAATTCCCTAACTCTAATGTATGCCTGTATCATTGTTTTGGATCCTTAGCAAAATCCCGTTTGGATTTGCATTTATTAAGAAATTACAGTGCACTCTTGACGAAAGAGCGTTTTAAAAGGGCTTTAGTGCAGTCGGCAGGAACAATGCCAAAACAGAATTGGTAATAGTAACAATAAATGAGTCCCAGATGCTGTAGGAGAAGCTCTGGAAGTGGTAAATCACTTAATCCATAACCACAGGTTGTACAAGTTCGAATGCCTTCATACCCCAAGGAGTGAAGTGAAATGCCTTACATTCAATTCTGGCACTGCACCCACAAATCAGGCACGTGTCCAAGTCGTGATTAATCATTTCTTCCTTGAAATGAATAACACTGGAATCCTGCTACATAACGTTGACATAACTGTGCATACACATGTCATGGCAGATGACATGTCACTGTCATGATACATGCTATACGTGTTTGATGTCTTTACAGTTTATAGCACATGCTAAAATAATGCAATGACATCAAATATTACAGTATGTATCATGACATATATTGGTATTAATAAGATGACATTGTTATATTAATAGATATAGTCTTTTATGACAAGCCATGACAGCATAAGACATCTTCCATGATATGTTCATGATTATGCTGTGTAATGTAATGTAATGTATATTGTGTAAGATTTGAACCCAAAAGGTAAAACAAACAAGGTAGCAGGAACAAGTGATTTTTTTCCATCCGTCTGGAACCTTTGCATTCCTTGACCACTGTTCTGTTGCACAGAAATGTTTCCTCGGATCGAAAGGTAATAATAAGTGTTCTCTGCTTTGAAAGATTACAAACGAACATTTAATTGTTGGACCAAGTGAATGCTCAAGTACTATAATTTCCCATTACGCTGTTCAGCTGTCCATAGAAAACCTCCTCTCACAAGTCTGAAGATCTGACCTGTGTTTGCATTAGCTAGACTGCTTATAAATGAAGATTTGATCTGTAGACCAATTGAATGCTTAAGTGCTTTAATAAGCCCACTTGACTCCACTTTAAATGGTATTGTCATTCACACAGACTAAGTAGTGTTTAAAATGTGAGCCATCTGTTGATAGCACGCTAATTGATTGTGTAGGACTGATGAGAATTTGGACTGCCAAAATTAAGCCAAAGCGTTCTCTCCCTTCAGTGAAAAAACTGGAAGTGAAGAAGCCATCTTGTGCAGGAGCTCTGGTGCTTCGCTCCGATTCCACCCCGGAGGACAAAGTGGAGGTTTGTGATCATCAGTCACTTTCTCCGTCATTAGTTCTGTCTGATCATTATGTCTGTATAACAGGCAACATCAACTTAATTGGCATAACTGTGCAGTTCATTTAATTTCCAGTTCTGTGGTCTGGTATAAATTGATTCTAACTGTCTTTTCTTCCACAAAAGAAAATCAAGCTGATTTGTGAGAAAGGCCTGGAAAAAGAAGGAAGGCTAAGATTTAGGGTCCAATTAAGAAACGTCTGTTATTGTTCAGTTAGAGTGCAGGAGTACCGCAATGTCCCCTATAGGCTGATGGTTTGGAAAGCCCCGGCAGCCACATTAATTAGCTAAACTCCCCCAGAACACGTATTAATTTGGCCAGACAAGCCTTGTGCGGCTGCTGCCCAGCAGCCTGAGTGTGGAGAATTGGTAATCTGTGTCATTTGGTCAGGCAAGGGTTGAGTAATTGACTGTTATCTGCATGTCGTCGAGAGCCGAACACATCTAAACCATTTATCACACAATAATATCCACTCCACATTCTGTTATTAGCTTCCTAACCCTTGCATGAGGCAAGTTAATTGAACTTCATATTTGTGAGATCAGCAGGGAAAGATAGCACAGCGAACGTCGATTATGAAACACATTTGTACAACACATTTAGTGATCAGGTCTCTCTTAGATGAGGAGAAACCAAGCAGGTGCCCGTCAAGTCATTTACTTTCAGTTTACTGCCACTGAGCTAATTTTAAGATAAGTCTGGGAGATGATTTGTGCTGAATTTCTTTGAGAGTGGAGGAGCAGCTAGATTGTGAAGGTAATTTTGCACCGGGTGCTTCACTAAATCAATAAGAACGTGTTCAGTCCTAATGTGGTTCTGAATGTGCTCAGTACAGAGAGTGACTGTGTTTGTTTTAGACATCATTTTTCACGCCAAAAGACAAAGCAATCATAATTAATGTTGAAACATTTTCAGTCCTGTTTGTTTTTGAATGCATCAAACAATTCATTTATATTTAATAGAAAGTTACAAAAGCCTCCAACACTTGGCATAAAATAAAACTGACCAAAATTTAATGGGCCCACTCTTTAGTTTCACCTAGTGCAGGGGTCGGCAACCCGTGGCTCTGCAGCCGCAAGGACAACAGTATAAAACAACAACAGTGTGTAAAATTACGTGTGCCTACACCTCACCAATATGTCTGCTTGCTACTCCAAAAGACCAATAGATGCGATTCTGATTCTGAGCCTGATGAAATTACGTCAGTTGATGCTGTCAGCCGTTCTAGGTGTATTTTATTTTTATTCATTGTTTTTTTTTTTATTGTAGTTTGAAATTTGAAGATTATTGTGTTCTTGTCAAATTAAAATACAATTTGATTTTTTTAGCTCTAAATGTTCAAAATGTTTTCTTTGAATAAATAAAATTTTACAAGCAACACACTAGCCTACATAGCAGTTTTTATACATAAAAAACAATATATTAATTTATCTTCATTTTAGATGTCAAAAAGGATTTGTGGCTCCTGGTGTTTTGTGGAAACTGACTCTTTGAGTGTTAAAGGTTGCCGGCCCCTGACCTAGTGCAACTGTTAGTCTTCTTTAATTATCTTAGTCCAACCAGTTACAGTGGCCTACCACCAAAAGCTGCACCCAAACTTCTCAATGACACTGAGATTTTCCTTCAAAGGGAGACACACTCACACCAGCAGCTACCCACACACACCTCAGCTGCCTCGCACATATATCTCACATAAGTGTCTAAAATGGCTAAAAGAGAGATTTTTGAAAAGATTACATTAAAAATTATCCACTCACATGGGGAAGGGGAATTCGAAGGGGAACAAAAGAGGAAAAAAATGATTAAAATGATGATTAAAAGATACAGAGAGAAAATTGGAATCTTAACCATTAGATAGATTAAAGCATTCATCTCAGGGAGCTGGGAGAAAATCAAGCTCTACTCCTGCTATAGATCTTTAAAAAAATCTATCCTTCCACTGTGAAAAGACAACTCAGAGAGGATGTGTAGCTGTCAAGAGACCATTACTTAGAAAAGCAGAAGCAAAAAGTAAAAAAATAGTACTATAACACCAAACATCTGAGGTGTGAAGAAAGGTTTTCTGGACGGATGAATGTACATTTGTAATTATGTGAGAAGAAGAAATTGCAGCCAGATTCTAAAGAAATTTACAAGAAGCATAATAAACAGACCTGCAGAAAAAAGAAAGCAAGTTTACTAAATAAGACTCAAAGCTGTAATAAAAGGTGGACAGATCAAATGCTGAAAATATATGTTATATGTAGTTGTTAAGGCAGTTGTTAGTTTAGTTTTCTGTATAACATGCATTTGCTGCTTTTTATAATGCTGAAAAATGAAATTAACTTACTTAATGGTCCTTTTGACTGATATTCAAATAACTGAAAGAGAGGTCCTTGACTTTTGTGCGGGACTGTATGCAGAATATAAAACCCAGATATGGCAGACACAGCAATGTAATCTTCACTTGTGTGTTTGTTTATGTGTGTGGGTTTTAATACTTAGGATCAACAGTTTAAGGTCGCCATGGACATTGACAGCTCACCCAAAGACAATCGGCCAGTCGCATCAACTCCTGTGCCGGGATCACCATGGTAACCAAGCCCTTAATAATCCATTCTGTTGCGTTCTCATTTGATTGACACTAAACAGTTGCAGAACATTTCAGCATGCGTCTTTAGAGAATCCACACCAACATCCATCCACTCTTTGTTATGCCTGCTGGTCGTTAATACATAAATTCAAAGTTATGTCATCACAATCTGTGTTCCTCTCTATAGCATTTTTTTGTTGGCAATACAGGGCAAAGATCCAGGCCGTCGCTCCTTGGATGTGTTCCCATCTCATCCCTGCACCAGAACAATGCTGTTGTTATGCAAGCCCGCCATCTTCATCTTGCAGTGCAGTACCAGTGTTGTTTCTTTCACCCTCCATACAGATTTTTTATGCCATGGCGGGCGTAATGGTTTATCTCTGTCAGCTTTTGTTGGCTTGTAGAGCTGCATTCGTTCGAAAGGGCTTTACAATAAACATGTCGTGGATGACAGTGGCTCAGAGAGACTCTCACTAGAGCTGCCGTGTGTTTATCTAGTTCCTGCATTGCTCATATAGCACAAAGCCTCAAGGCAATATAGGGTAGCAGAGCATGTTTGGTTGGTGAGCCAGCTCCTTAAGCTGTTGTTTTGCAAGGACATTTTAGGTGGCAAAGATGTTTGAGGTATGAAATGTGGAATTCTCTTAACAAAGTTACAAAAAGGACAAACAGGGCATTGGACCGACATCCACCATCTGTTTGCAATATGAATAACAGCATATAAAAATATGAGGGCTTCGCTGAAAATGGTTTAATATCTTAAAGCTGGTGTGCCTCTATACAGAAGGCTGCTCATATCTGATGATGTGAGTCAAAATGAAATGTCAGAATTTGTTTGTCATGCTTGGCTTGAAGTCACATGAAATTACTTTGTGGACTCCTGAGGAATACGTGATTTCTCCATTGACCGAACGATGCCTGAATTAAAATAGAAGCATTTTGGGTTGAAGATGACATCAAAATACATGATTTTCACTCAGCAGGATTATAGGAAAGGTTCTTTCTATTAAATTCAGTTTAGCTCCAGCTATGTGTACCACATTACAGTTACAACCACTTCAAATTTGAGGAGGTGGGTCTTAATCAGCAACAATGACGAAACAAAAGTGAGGTAAAGCAAATGGTCACAAGATGAAAATCTTTCCTTAAATGTAGGGAAACAAAAAAGGAGATTCTTACTGAGTTCCCACACTCAGCTTTCCCCACTGACAATCTGCTGTGGAGCGGGTGAATAGCACCACTACCTGTTTGCATATTTCACCAAGGACCTCTCCCGGACCTATAATACTGCATCTTCCGTTGAATCTACAGAGCAAGTGCCCTAGCATGTGTTCCTTCTACCGAGGCATCATTGAGAGCATTCTGACCATGCTTCATCACTGTGTGGTTTGGGAGTTGGACTGCCTCCAACCGCAGGATCCTGCAGTGCATAGTGAGCACAGCTGGGAGGATCATTTCGGCCTCACTCCCCTCCCTCCTGGACATTTACAACAAAAAAAAACAAGCAGCATTGTAAGTGAACCTCTCCCTTCCCCCATATAGCTTCTTCAGTCTCCTGCCATCTGGGGGAAGATACTGGAGCTTCAGAGCGTGCTCCAACAGACATGGTAACAGCTTCATCCACTAGGCTGTCAGGATGCCAAACTCTCTCCCTTCTGCCTCCAAAAAATACCCTCACCACCAACCACTTTGTATAACATACTCCAGAACTGCTGCTATTTACTCAGACTGTGGATGACATAACACTTGCTTGTGGGGTTTTTTTGATCACATTTGCCCTATATTTATCATTACAGTTTTTATTCTAGATCTGTGTCTTGTCATTACCTCCCATTCTGTTTTGCCTTACATAATTATAGCCAAACCACAGTCTGGGGTCTGACTGATTCTCTGTATGGCCTGAATTAATGACAAAATTGACAATAAAAATTACTTTGACATTGGACCCCAGTGAGCTAAGCTAGTTCCACTTTAACCCGTAGAAATACCCGTAGAGTTATTACTGTTGTTTTTCTCTGTAGTCATGTATGGCAAGACAAGACCATTTTAGTCCCACCAGTCATTTTTCACATTTTAGTATAAATTGCATCTGCACTATGTACCTGTACCAGGTAAAATCCATTCGAAATTTCCTGGAGAATGTTTACTGAAATAGCCTGCTTCCTTCACGGTGAACTAACCTCCACATAATGGACACTGTGCCATGACGTCCTTATTTCGGCTTGGCCATGTGAGCTATGTTCATGCACGTCAGCCTCCATTCTCTCTGAGCAGATGTGTGTATGCATGTGTGAAAGTGTGTGTCTCCCTATCTCTCTTTGTGTTTGCAGGTGTGTGGTTTGGACAGGAGATGACAGAGTGTTCTTCTTCAACCCCACCATGCAGCTGTCTGTGTGGGAGAAGCCAGTGGACCTAAAAGACAGGGGAGACCTCAACAAAATTATAGAGGATCCCCCACATAAACGCAAGAAAGACTCGCTGGGTAAAGCTCCATGGTTTGACATCTGTTGTAACTGTTGAATGGCCTCAGTATTCAGGATACTTCCTGACAAGTGTATTAAACTGTGCACTCCCTAAAATGTCACACATAATATACCCAGTTAAAATGTCAAATTTATCCAGTGAAGGGCAGATTACCTTGCTTCCCTTAAGACATGGATAAATAGACAAGGGAATTTATCAGTTTAGGAGAATGTGGAGTACAATGGGTACCATATTTTAACAGCATGCCGCAGTTTTGTTATCGATCTGATGAACTACAAATATCGATGTAATCCCTGTACAATCATAATGATGCTTATGCAAAAGGATAATCCCCAAAACAATTGACCCGGTGTTCTTGTAGATTAGTTAATAAGGATTAATCTGATGCGACTGCTTCTGCAAATATTGAATTAGTCTGGATGCCGTCTGGAACATATTACCCGGCTGACTAGATTTCCCTGAAGCTTGTTCATCTTTATTGATTTAGTCTTATTGCGGTCGTCAGACAATTAGCTATTGATGTTTGAGCTTCCCAATTCAAACAAAACAGGTATACTGAATTAGACTATGCCTTTTTGTATAGATTCACATTCTGATGAGTAAATTCACGATTTGTTGCCTCACCTCTGCCCTCATAACGTTCAGTTATTACTATAATTTATTTGATGCTGCTGAACATTTTGGGCTGATGGAAATAATTTATTTATGCTTCAAGATATGAATCTTTATAGCGTAATAGTAAGGCCCTCAACGTAGTGTAGCACTAACCGTTTTTATTTATTTATTTGTTATATATTGTATTTTTTGCACATCCATTATTGGAAAAATGTTTTATATATCTTGTGATTATGTAGTAGTTCAAATCAGGAACTAAAGAAAAAAAACATGGCAGGATTGTTGATGCTTGTTAGTTTTATCTGCAGAAGATGGCTCCAATTCTCCATCAACTGAGGATGAGGATGACGACGACGATGATGACGGTGACACCGATGAGGAAGATCACATTTCAAAATCCAAACGCAACAAGTATGTCCCTTATTGTTCCATACTGTAAAGATATCTGAACATATGAGAGATCAAATGTCCAAGTACCGACATAAAGTGCCACCAATCTCCCTGCGGTAAAACAGCATGTGGCTGCACCACATGTCTCCTGCACAAATCCTCCAGCAAATGTCTTACATTCTATTACATAGTGAGAACACTTTTTTATGTGCTGGGGCATTTCAGAGGCCCCCTCAACCAGCATTCCCTGGAGATCGAGGAGGTCTTATTTACATTTTTATTTATTTATTTTTAAAACAGCACATGTTCAATCTGTTATTTTTCCTGAAGCAGAGTCAAAGACAGAGCCCAGGGAGGAAGTGGTTTCAGTAACATTTCCACTAAGTTCTGTTTGATTCTGTTTGTTCACTCTTAAACAAAACATACTTCTAGTCACTTCTAGAGGAGAGTGTTGAATACCACAGTGTTTTTTTTGTACTCATTAAATAAGATGTGATTCAGGTGATCACTAATCAGTCCCTCATAAAGCAGAATGAGGTGCTTGTGTAGGAATTTAACAGACACTGGCATGGATTGGTTGTCATACTTAGAAATGCTGATTTAAAATAAATTGCAGTGCTCTCTAATTTTTTCCAGAGCTGTATATAAATAAAATATGTGAGTAAAATATCCATGTAATATTATACATAACCACTTTCTGTAGGCCCTCAGTGGTCATTTTGCTTATACAGCTTATACATTTTAATCATTTTAATCAACCGAAATATTTTGCCCCAGTAACCTTATTATGAGATTCATTAGGGCACTGTCGACTCTGTCTGTGTGTGAAAAGCAGTGAGGGGTGAAAAGGGTGGGAACAGAGCTCCTATGTGGAAACAGTACACACTTCTCCAAAAAAATGTGGATCTGAAATAAAATGGTCATTGCAGCTTTCAGAATATTTAAAATTAGGTACATTTATATACATTACTGTATACACATTTCCTTCAAATAAAACATAGTTCAACTGCATAGTTCAACTGCATAGTTCAACTGCATAGTTCAACTGAATGACTTCAAAATAGATTAAAAGTGTGTTTTATGGATACTGTTATAAAAGTTTAGGTATTAAAACACAACCACTTAATTATTTTCCACCCCTGATGTTTGTATAGCAATGTTAGGAATGGAAATGTGTTTGAATTTGTAACCAAAAACACCCACCTATTTTTAGCACTTTTCATTGAACAGATGTCCTTTTTTTCATTTGATTCCCATTAAGACTGGAGGAGCCGATGGACTGTGTGGCTGCGAGTGAAGAGAACGGTGCAGAAAGGTGCAGAACACCTAATCAGATGGTTTTACCACTCGAGCTACGGATCACGCACTTCAGAGATATGCTCCTGGAGAGAGGGGTGAGCAGTCTAAAAGCGGTAACTTTACACAGCAAGCCCACTAAATTACACGAACTCCAGCGGAGTCCAATTTAACTCAGCATGGCTACAGGAGCATATTCAGCTCCGGTGAGTGGTCAGTGTTAGTTTCAGTGCTAAAATGAAGGTCACAGACACTGTTCTTCAGGGTCTTAAACACATTTTGAGACTAAGCACTCAATTCGAATAATCTCCTTGGGGTGAAGGAGAGCCTCTTATCTAATTCTGCTCACCTCGCCATTTATTTGACCTGATTTTTGCCGACACTTGGGTGTGCAATAATATTACCTTTGTTATTGCTTGCGTGTATGTGTGTGTGTCTGTGTGTGTGTCTGTGTGTGTGTCTGTGTGTGTGTGTGTTCCCTGTTCATCGTCAGGTGTCCGCTTTCTCTACATGGGAGAAGGAATTACACAAAATCGTGTTTGATCCGCGTTACCTTCTGCTGGGTCCAGAAGAGCGTAAACAGGTAGAACCCTCCATGAGCTCTTTCTCTCACCTTGGCCTTTGTAAACCAAACCTCAGCATCCCCACACACAGCTCAACCTCAATTTGACACCCACAGGCTTGCGGAGCTGTTATTCAAAGTGACCTTGCTATTGAACTTTGCTTCTCATCCATGTCTCGGTGACTCAGAGTGATACGGCTTCTGTCTCTCCACTTCCCTGTAGATTTTTGATCAGTTTGTCAAAGCCAGGATAAAAGAAGAGTACAAGGAGAGAAAAAGCAAATTGCAGCACGCCAAGGAGGAGTTCAGAAAACTGCTGGAAGAGTCAAAAATCACATCCAGGTACGAGATGCTTTACCCAGGGGGCGTCCGGCAAAGTTCTCATCATCATGCTTCCTTTCTTGTACTAATGAAAGGGCTCCCGAAAGCGTATTGGCTTCACACGCATGACCTGAGACTTATTTATTCAGATATCGTGTTAATAATTGATGCAGTCTGTGGTGCAGGTCTAAGTTTCTTTGAGTTCGTATGTTTGATGATAACCTTGTTTCCTTTCCGAGTTCCCTGAAGGAGTCAATTCAAACAGTGATGAAAGTAACGCAGCCACTGCTGGGATTAGGACTCTGTTTGAAGTTTGCCTTCTTGCATGCTGAACAAACTTTCTGCCCCTAACTTCTCGTGTTTCATTCAAAGACTTGACACATTTACATTTACGGGTATAAAACATGTATGAGGATGAATATGGACTGATTTCCACTAAACAAAGGGGGTCATCTTTATAAGTGGCAATACTGAGCTACTGATCAATAAGCAGCACAATGGAGAAGAAGAGAATTTCATGCCCTTTCTGAGGGAATGAGCACACCCAGAGTCGAATGTACAAAAAAGGAGAAGGCGCTGAACAAAGTGTGATTTGTTGCAGCAGCAATATGCACGCGCAATGCATCTGAAATTAATGTTCATTTAGAAAGTCTGAAGCTAATCACACAGACTGTGTATAGACCCACTTACTAATTGTGCAATTCTGTGAGGTGCAGGAAGGCAGTGAAACAGTGAAGCCATCAATAAGCTCAGGATCAGGGAGAAGGGCAGATTCAATGACAAAGAAATGGTCTTGGCAATAAATTAGTAATGTTCCTTCCCATGCTACTGAATTTTGAAAAATGATAACCTTAGAGATCAGTTCCACAGCACAGTTTTGAGAATTTAAATAGTGTTGTGTGACTTTCAGTCTTTCATCTTTGGGACTACTGACTCAATCTGGCTGCTGTGGCTATTTTGGCTATTTTTAAGGAAATCTATTGATAGCAGAATGTGTTAGGATCAGGTAGAGTGCACTCAGACAGAAAAAGCACTTCAGCAGGAAAAGAGTGTCTTTTAAAAGAAGATTTCTTGATTAGAACTTGGGGCTGGAAGAAGTGGACGCACATGTGGTCAAGCTGAGGAGCATACTTAATCCATCACCAGTGGAGCCAAATTGTCACTTCATCAATTGTCTCATTTCATTTAGCTTCCCATTTGAACGCTAGGGCTATCCAGCTACTAACCTGCTGCTTGGGTAGCCTCAAACACCTCACTTCCATGATGAATTACAAGAAATAACCTTTAGGTTGGAAACCCTAGCAAGCCAACCTTCTAAACGTCCCCAGACTCTTCAATTGGAATTGATGGATAGCTGATGGCTCCTTGCCAAAGCTTTAATTGACTATATGACGCAAAATATTCAGACACCTCCTCTAGTGAATTAACCCTTAGAATGTGAGCGGCACAGATCCATGCCAGAAGCACCACAAATGGTACATTTTCATCATATTGCAAAGGAGCTCCTTATATGGAAGTTCCCCTAGTTTGTGTTAATGTTTGGAACATTATGCTGGGCTTTGTTTGGTGTTCCTGTGTCACATAGGACCAAAGTTATTGTCATAAAAAAAAACATAATAACCGCTAGTGGGGTGTTAAAAACAAATGTCTTTTTTTTAGGTCTTTAGGTCAAACTGAAAAAAAGCAACATATTTGAACATGGGAGAACTTTCAGGATAGTCTCCAATCACAAGTGGGTGGGGAAAACTCACAGAGGGAGGGGGTCCGGAGAGCGGCCGAGCGGCGGCGTGTTGAGAGAAAGAGCAGCGGATGGCGAGCATGTAGGAGAACAAACACCGGTTTTAGACTGATTTACACCATTTATATTTGTTATTTTACACCGTTTGCATTTTAGAGTGCACTGATTACTTTATCCAGTACCTTCGGGATGAGTCGTGGATTGGTGTTTGTAATCAAGATCTAATCATCCAATATCAGTACCTGGCCTTATTAATACTGTTGTGACTGATCAAATCCTCACAGCAATTCTAACATCTAGTATAAAGTCTTCCTAGAGGAGTAGAGGCTGTTACTGCATCTTTTAATATTAATCAGAAGAAAATTTTAATGAATAGATGTCTATATATTCTTGGACATACAGTGTAAATACATCTTTACCCATTTTTGCAAGATACATTTGGGAGGGAGAGAAACACATTTTGTGTTTTTCCTTGTGCATGTCACATAAACTTTTCTTTTAGCCTCTTACTGGCTCTTACTCTTACAGGCTTCTCAGGCAGAATCTCTTCCCATATGTGCCCAAAACCTGGCGCAAAGGGCTTAGTACATTTGGCCTTGCTCTTCAAACACTCAGACATGACAAAGCATGACTTTTGAGTCAGCTCTGCACACAGTCAGTTAAGCTTTCAATTGGACACAGAGGCATGAGACTGGCAGAGAGGGTGTAGACAGAAATGCTGGTGTGTCAGATTGCTGGTAGATGCCTTGCAGTCATTTCCTTCAGTCCTAAGGAGACAGTGCTGAACTCATCTCAGTTCAAGGTTTTATCCCACCATTCTCCCTCCCGAAACTCTGTTCAGAATGAACCACAAAATCAACAATGACCAAACCTGTATTAAAGCACAACAGCGGCATGTGTAGACGCACAACGGTGTATCTTCACGCCTCTGAAATGGAAAATTGGATGGCTCCAGGGGTCTGTAACAACCTGTGTAATTTATTCCCCCTATTTCTCTTGCAGGTCAACTTTCAAAGAGTTCTCAGAGAAGTACGGCAGAGACCCGCGCTTCAAACAGGTTCCGAAGCAGAAGGACCAGGAGCTCTTTTTCGCCCAGTTTGTCAGCGGGCTGAAGAAGCGTGATAAAGAAAACCGAATGCGGCTGAGGAAGATGAGATGAAGACTCAGCAGGCTGTAAATAAACTTGTCTTTTTTGAGGAATAATGTGACAGGATCACCTAACAGTCCTGTATTATATAGGGCACAACAACACAAACCGTCCATCGCATCTGAGCAAAATGGTGACAAAGCCCATCGCACTATGCGCAGCTCGAGTTTTCAGAAAAATAAATAAACTAAAAAAAAAAAAAAAAAAGAATTAGAGGCAGTCTAGTCTCGACACTGAACCTGTTTCATATTGAAGCTCTTTTCCCAAACAATTCAGTGTTGCAAGATGTCACAATGATGAAAATGAAAATAAAGTGTATTTGGGTTCATATGTAAACTGTATTGTTTGAAGCCATTGACCTGAACACACAGACGTAAACTGATTTTTAAAAGTGAAATATGTACATATGTGTTGGTAACAAGGCGCTGTAATAAAACCGATTTTGTGGAAGTGCAATCAGTGTGTGGAATGTTGCAGAAGGCAAAAGGTTCTCTACAGCATCTGTGAGAATCACTGAGGTGTTGTATTTTTGGTGGACTTTTTAAATGTTGTCTAAAATGTTCACTGTGGGTAAACTTGTTATGGTATTGTAGGATTATGATAAGTCTGATATGTTCTCAGCACAACTGTTGATAAGTTTGTATTAAAATCAGAAACAGCCAGAACATTCCTGTACACACAAGTAATACTTCGAAAGAGGACTGTTTAATTGCTTGAAATATAGTGATGTAATTTAAATGCCAGGAATATTTATTTATTTATTTATTTAATTGTTTATTTGTTTCATTTGATGATTGATTGAATGACTGCTTTATTAAGGATGATTCAATGATTGATTGATTGATTGAATGAGTGGTTAATTGATTGATTCTTTGATTGATTGACTGACAGATTGGTTGGTTGGTTGACTGACCGATTGATTGAGTAGTTGACTGATTATTTGTTTGATTGTTGATTAATTGATTTAGGGGTTAATTGATGTAGTAATGTATTGATTGACATACTTGTAGGATAATTAACTGATTGAATGAGTGGTTGATTGATTAATTATTTGATTGACTGACTGAATGACTGACTGACTAACTGACTGGCTGGCTGATTGATTGATTGATTGAATGAGTGGTTAATTGATTGGTTGACTGATTAATTATTTGATTGACTGGTCGATTTATTTACTGATTTAGTGGTTAACTGATTGTTGATTTGATTAATTGGATGACTGAGTGATTAATTGATTGATTGATTGACTGGCTGACTGATTGATTGATTGATTGAATGTTTGATTGATTGATTGATTGAAATACTTTGTTTTCCATTCTGTACCATAATATACCATTCACAATGCCCTATTGTTACCATGTAACAACTGAGTGAGTTCACCCTGTGTTGACTTTTATGGTAATTTTGAACTTTTCTTTCTTTAGCCAGAGGTTTAAAGGCATTTCATTTATTTATTTTTTTGGTTCATATTTGTTTATATTTATTTATTTATATTTTTGCTTCATATGAAATAAAGTAACAGTTTAAAAAGGCTATTTCTTTAAAGTATTAAAGTACTAATGAAGCAATTTGAGGTTGATGAACTTCACTTTCAACTGAGACACGTTTCATTAGGTTTCCTCATTTGACAAATATCACTGAGGGTTGTTTTACTCTTTTCCACTTCAGTCTACAAATGAAACATCCACAGCTTTTATAATTCACGCAGTCAAACAGAGACAGAAAGAGATTTCATCAGAAGCAGCAGACGAGGTGATGAGGAGAGGCATTCTTTTCCTTTTTTCCCCATCAGCTTCTGAGGAACTTTTCTTTTTTCCACTTTTACCACATATTTGTATATTTTGATACAAACATTTACAGTTTAAGGGCCCATATCATGCAAAATCAAATGTTACTGTTTTGAAATAAAAGAGTTTGATGTACTATGTCAATATTGTTTCAGAAGTTTCAAAACATAATATCCATATATGGAAACAAAGTTGCAGGTAAAGCTTGTTTTGGATGAATGACTTTGACATCACAACCCTTTACATACGCTATATTGATGAAAGCATTGGGACACCCTTGTATTTTTAGTGTTTGGCTAAAGCCTCATACTTCCAGTGAAGGGCAGTGTTAATCCTTCATCATACCAAGACATTTTGGACAACGCCATGCTTCCAACTTTGTGGACCCAGTTTGGTGAAGAACCTTTTCTATTCCAGCAGGACTGTGTCCCAGAACACAAAGCAGCTCCATAAAGA
>JBBPCY010000109.1:44285955-44304948 GCA_037974405.1 Brachyalestes nurse | reverse complement strand
GCTCCAGGGAGACTGTCCCCTGTAATTAGGAAATGAAAGTCGCTTTGGATAAAAGCGTCTGATAAATGCCGTAAATGCAGTAGTAGCAGTAGTAGTAATAGTAGTAGTAATAGTGATTTTTGGTGCCGCTTCTTCTCTGAGAATGTTTGAAATGTTTGCCAAAATTCCAGCTATGACATGTGTGTTGTACTCTCATCCTCAATGCACTTGTATACAACTTTTCAATCTGATTATTTAAATATTGCGATTTTTGCAGTTGAGTGAGGAGAGACAGCAGAGGGGCGAGTCACCTTGAAAATCAATGGGGAGAGAGAGTCTCCAAGACAGCATTGTGCGGTCAGCTCACTCTGCCGTCTACAGCAGGCTGGAAAAGCCGAAAATGAACCAAAAAAGTAGCTGGTTGCAAGCTAAAGAGACGACAGGCTCACAAACAGACTTGACACAACAACACAGGTCACAACCATTACTGTTACCATAACAGTTGGCTAGTTACAATATAGCAACCATTACAGTTACCATAGCAACTGTCTAGCAGCACTGGCTACACTACAACCACTTGCAATGCCATAGTAACCACCTAGCAGCACCTTAGGAACCACTACAGTTACCATAGCAACCCTGCAATCACATTTCACATTTTCATGCAGAAATGCATTCTGGTTATTATTATTCTTATTAAAGCTGAATTTTGGAGCCACGTCTCTTCTGAGGCATTTTCTAGCCCGGACATGTACATTAGTCTCCCACCCCCCACCTTTAACTGAAGATGAGCACCACTTTAAAAAGTACAAATAAATAAATAAAAGAAATATGAGAAAATTATTAAGAAACACAAAAAAAATATTGACAGGTGTTCACTTCACCTGTCAGTGGTTTTCATGTTGTGGCTGATCGGTCTGTATACATGTCTGACGGTCAATATGAATGCCTTGCATCTTGATGCTCCCCCTTCAGGTACAACAGAAGCAGATGTGCAGTGGCACAATCACTTTAGAAAATGGAACATGGATAAAAATATGAGCGTTTGTTGCATGATATGCCTGGACAGAATTCTGTATACAGAAAATAATTAAGTTCCTTTCAGCTAGGCTGCTCCTGAGAATGCTTGGGAGATTTCAATGCTGGGCCCGGCAGGAAAAAGTGTGGAAATGGATCTGAGGAGGAGGAACATCAGAACACGGAAAGTTATTCAAATCAGGTAGTATAAGAACAGGATCCATGCACCACTCTGCTAGAAGCACTCAGTGCTGTGAAAAACGTCATTTGAAAGCATGTCTGTCACACAGTGAAGGCCTGCCAACATATATAACACCTACTACAATATAAACATGTTATTTGGAATTGAGTGTCTAAGACCTCTAATATAAAATCTCCTATTGCTCAGTAGGAAAATGGTGCATGTTTCCTCTGCTTAGTTTTTTTTTTTTTTTTTTGCCCTTGATGTTCCCATCGCCCTACGTTGTCTCTGTCCTCTCCTGCGGATGGGAAATGTACAACATCAAACGAGTTTGACACTTGACAGATCTCCTCATTTCATTCTTCAATGAGTTTGTCATTTTCGCTACGCTGAGGCACATCTGACGGGCACACTCGCCTTCTAGCCATCAAATCCACACACACGTAGCTTTGCTTTGAGCTGTTCTGCAAAGAAGTGGGGTGGACTTGAGGGATTATCTTGACGTTAGCAAGGTTACATTGCTTAATAAGAGAGATGAAGGCTTTCAGATGCAAAACAGCTGCAGTTCAAGTAAGCAGGAGTTAAACTCTTGCAAAATTAAATGATTTCTGTTAATTTGGTAGACTTAGGAATAGTGTAACCCTTTTGAAATCCATTTTAATTTAGTGTTCAACCAGTGATGCCACAGCCATCCATGGCTGAGGGTCCGAGACAGCATTACTAGCCTTGCACTTTTTGGGTTGAGTACAATTGTCTGCTACCTGATGTAACTAAATGCCATGGTGTTAAACTGTCCAATTATGTGGCATTAGTGGCAGTTCAAATGGATACAGTGGTGATAACAATGTTGGTTTAAATTGACACAGCGGTGATACAGTGTAGGTTCAAATGGATTCTGTGATTCTGTGTGACTAGGAGAGTCCTATGTAGTGAATGGAATTGGACATACATAAATTGCACAGAAAATTGATGAAATCTCCAAAAATATATTAAAAGTATCCGAGGAGTCCATTTCACCCCATTGGCGGAAAGGCTTCTAAAAGGCCTTCAGAAATGGGTTAAAAGGATAGAATAACCCAAAGAAGTGCAGATATTTGACACACACCCAGAACACTCATGGATAGCTTGATTCCATGGCATTTCCATATATGTAGAGTCAGCAAAAGTAAGTACAAAAATACTTACATGCATGCAAAATTATAATTTATCATAAACACAAGGCTAGGAGAGGGTTTTTTAGATTACATAATAAGAGTAGTTTGTATGTAACAGAGAACTGATTGATGATTTAATCTGAACTTGGTGCAGCATTTTATGATTATATAAATGCTTCCTCACTTTCTAACTTACACAAACTCTCAGTTTTGAAAAAGGTAAAAGTTATGTGAAGAGTTCATTAGATTCATTTAGCTGATCCAGACATCACCAAGAACCAGTTCCACAAGAAAACAAATGCTACTGCCGATTTCATCTGTGCAATTTTTTAACACCTCTTGCTTAACTTGAATAAGTAATTTGGCATAAACTCTATTAGGTCTAAATATATCATTTGTTCTATGTCTTGAGGAGTCACAGACAGGTAATTAGCAGGATAGAAATACAAACTTAAAGAAGTGTTTAAGAGTGCAGCCACACTTTCAGTTAAAGGTTGTGGTGTGAAAAGTGATTAACCGTAGGAGGGAATAAGAACACTGAGACTTTTTGGTCCTTGAGATCTGAGCAGCTTCTTCTTCTTGAAAAAGGAGTTCTTTAGTAAAGGCGATATTTGTATATCAATGGCATGAATCCACATTATCTATGACAGATGCAAGAAATTTTGAATATTACATGTTTTTTGCAGTCTTTTATTATATAACTGTGTCCATAAAGTTGTCCAAAATGTCTTGGTCAAGCATTAAGATTGCCCTTCACAGGAAAAAAGGGGCCTAGCCCAAACCCTGATAAACAGGCGTGTCCCAATATTTTTGTCCATATAGTGCAACTGTAAAATTATTTCTTGGATGCATAAACTTCTCTGGCAATACAACCCAAATTCAATTCTCTTCTTCAGTAGAATGCCCGTTATATTTGTAATAACATATTGAGATATCAGCACTGCACACTGGGAGGAATCCAGCTTTAATACTCCCTCATCTGTCATTTACAGAGCTGACAGAAAAAAGCCTCTCAGCCCCTCTTTCTTCTGCTGAGACAAGAGCTCTTCATCCCAGACTGGTCTTTCAGACAACTGTGGTTTGTGTGTGTGTGTGTGTGTGTGTGTTCTAAATGGACATTTTGCTGGTTGACAGGGTGAGGTTTTGGTGTAGTTATGCAAGAGAGTCTGTTTGTGACAGAGGAAAGAACAGGCAACATCAACAGCTGGTTCACTACAAAGCAATAAGTTTGCAAGACTGGACTGGTCTATTTTGAGTAGGAAATAAATATTCATGATCCCAATCAAGCCTGCGGCAATTGCAGAGGACGTTCCGGATATGGTGGCGGCTTTTGATACTTGTAGATGAAATGTGTGATGGTACATTACACAGTGCTGGACAACATGCGTTTTAAAATTACACTCTTCTTTCATGCAAATTGATGTTATTCATCAAAATGATGATGATCACATCCTTTCCTGTTTGGAATGTTAAAAGTAAGATACACAACAAATAGTTTAAAACCACATAACCACAGATACAGTCTTAGGCAAAATAAGCAAAATGTAGAACATCTTCTGAAATAAATGCAAATTAACTAATTTTGTATAATCATAATAAATAAAATGTCCCAAGATGATGAACAAAAAACAATTAAGAAAATACTTTGTATAGTGAAATAATAAACACAGACAGAAAAATGTATGCTGGACAAAATTATTGGCATCCTTTTGATGATTTTACAAGTTCAAACAAAATAGAAAACTTTTTTTTAACACATTTTTAGCGTTCACGTGATTTGAATTGACCAGTGAATGATGGTTTCACAATGGGGAAGACAAGAGCACTCATAAAAGAACTTCAGGCTGACCAATATAGCCCATATCATACGCTACACATTTTACCAAGTAGGTCTCCATGGGCAAACGAGGAAGGAATCAACACTGACAGAAATTTCCAAATTTCAAGGATAAACCAGTCTTTCTGGGTTAAAGTTTAATGGACAGACAAAACCAAAACAAAGCTTCCTGGAAAATCATTTTTTAGGAGACTAAATAAATTCCATAAAGAGAAGAACACCCTGTCTACAGTAGAGCATGGTGGAGGTTCTATCATGCTGTGGGCTGCTTTGTTCCCTTTGGTACTGGAGGCGCTGATTGTGTCAAAGAAATAATGAAGGTATACAATTACCAAGGCATTTCAGGGTGAAATGTTTTGCCCATTGTCAGAAAACTAGGTTTGAGGCGAAGGTCTTGGGTCTTTCAGCAGGACAACGATCCAAAACATACATGCAGTGGCACAGAAGAATAGTTAAAAAGGAAAAATGTACTGTTAACTGTTTTGGCCTGCAATGAGTCCAGACCATTTCCCACTGAAAACCTTAAGAGAGCAATCTGCCATTGCATAAAAGACTTTGGAAAAGCATGGCAATGTGAGTTTGTTTTTTTTTTTTGTTCATTGAGTGTTTGTTTGTTTTTTTTACTCAGTAACCTTGGACATTTTATTAAAATATACTGATTATACTAAATTGGTGTCATTTCTGTCACTGGAGGAAGGGAAAGAGGGTCACATGTGCAAGAGTTAGAATGAGTGGCTTAAATCCAAAGGCAGGAAAGAGAACAAAGGAAATAGGGCAACACAAAATCTCTGGCTCATGCAAGGGAAGGTTTGGTACAGAGTTTAGATGGGCAAAGCCCTTTTCAGAGGCCTGTAGGCGGTACGAACAATGTCCTCCTGGCAGGTCAGGCTGGAATCAAGCCAGTGCAGGATATCTGGTGGGCAGCAATTATCCACTACATAAAGGGTAGCATAAGCCAGGTGTAACAGGTAGGAACACTCATTGCAGAGATGAGAACACAAGGCAGACACACTTGCAGCAACAACAAAACAGTAAATGGACAATAAAGGCTGGGTCGTCGAGCTGAGTAAGAATAGTGGAGAGTAAATGCGGGGCAGGTACAACCAATTGGGGTCATGGGAAAACCAAACAGGGAAATAAGGACGGGGAGCCCAGCGACCAGGACGCCCTGAGGTGGGACATGGGAGCGGAGGCCATGACAATTTGTTCATTTCCATTTATTTGTGAAGATACTCTAAATTCTGCATTTACAATTCTGTTGTTGGGGATCAAATCAGCTGTTGTTGGGGTGGTGGTGGCCTAGTGGGTAGGATTCTTGCCTTTGAACCAAGAGGTCATGGGTTCAAATCCTACCTTCAGCTCACCACCACTGGGTTCCTGAGCAAGACCCCTAACCTCAAGTTGCTCCAGGAAGACTGCCCCCTTTAGTTTGGGAATGGAAGTTGCTTTAATTAATTAATGCACCAAGTTAGCTAACACTTTTGCGCCAGTCGTGAAATACTATTTACCATACCACATATAATTTTGCCTGACAGAAGAAACGTTTGTTGAAACTATGTTTGATAATGCATTGTTTAGCACTTTGTTAGAGTACCAGTCTTTTGTGTGGTGATCTCCAGGAGCCCTTCAATAAGTTTCACAAACATATTGTTTTTTTGTCAATCAGAAACTAAGTTTTGACATTTTAAAGTCGACACCTATGAAAAAAATCCCCTAAGATCACTGAAGGATTCCACTGCGTGCCATCAATTGTAGAATCAGGCGCTGAGGTCTAAAGAGGTTTAAAACAATCTGCTATTGTATTTATACGCCTGTGCAGGACCTATAGACACTATAAATTCTATTACTAGGCATACATATATGAAATGGAAATAAACAATACTACCTCTTCTACAACACATGGTTAGTCTGCTGAAGACCTTTCATAAACACTAATCTATCACTAGATTCACTTTCTCTTTTGGTTTATTGACCAGTTGAAAAATGATCATTTTACATTGGTATCACTCAGGTATACAAATTACTTTATGAACTTTGTTTCTGTTTACTCTAGTGGAATTGTTTAAATATTTGAGCTGTTTTTGAACTGTATACCATGTAGTGTGGCAGCAAGCCTTTCCATCTGACACACACTGATCTAGTTCTATTTGGATTGAACTGAGGATTGTTATACTTTATATTTGACAATGAAACAATAGGAAATTTTAATAACTAATCATTAAAATCAAGCTTTCAAGCAATAATGAATTGATTTCCAGAAACGAATTATAATACAAAATCAAAACATTGTAAAAACAGCATGGACGGCACTGGTGTTATCCACTATGCTACCCTTACCACTGTGCTACTCTTCTACATTAAAAAACAGTAAAAACATTCAGAGCAAAACAATGTGAAAGAATATTTCAAAAAATAAATCACTTTATAAAGTCACTGGAAGCCGCTTTTTCTAAAACCTGTTTTCTCAAATTCTGGGCCGTGGACTGGTGCCTGTCTGTGAAAAGGTTATTACCAGTCCATGATAGTTCCCCCCAAAACCAATCTGCCAAACTACGCTCAGTAGCGAGGCTATGAAACCATCAAAACATGCACATTTCAAAGATAAATCAGAGGATTTCGGGTAGGCCTATATATGTTAACAGGCTTTGGGGCTGCAAAGTCCAACGTGTTCCCCCTGATTATTATTATTATTGTTTATAATCATACTAATATGAATAATAATTGTATTATTGTTATTATTACACAACTCATTTTTACTAATAGTATTATTAGGCCTTATGCCTAGGTAAAAACAAGTGCTTTGGCAGAATTATCTGTAAAAATACGGATATGGAGTAATTAGCCTATTATTATTATTATTATGGGCCTATGCCTATAGGAACAAAGATGCCTAGACTTTGTTTTGTGATTGACAAATCCGGCAAATAACACTTGATGACCTTATCAGTTATGAAAACACTAAAAAAGGAACTCATGTTGAACTCACTCTGATGCATGTTCTCCTCCACCTCAGCCAGCTTCTCCAGGAGTTTCAGCTCTTCCAGGCCGTTCTTCTGCTCAGTTGTCCTCTCACTGTCATCCATGGAGGAATTCAGGGATCTAAATGGTAGGATAGCATCATGTAGCAGATCTAATGGGAGCAAAAGAACCACTAAAGATCCTGTCAACATTTACAAGCAGGTCTGAACATGGAAAAGCTTTACAACGTCTGAGTTGAATTTTTATGACACAGTACGATGATAAAGCACTCTCTGTCCCTTCAACACATTTCTTTACTAAAGATTCTTCCTTAGCTCTTATCTCCTGATCTTCCTTCTACTGAGTTTTGAGCTCCTCCTGGATGCTCAGTGGAGGTCATGACTGTGTACTGCAGAACAGTTTTATGTAGAAGATCTAACAGAAGGAAATATAGATCAGTTAAGTTGTTGATTGATAATTACTGTACATCTATACATATTATTATTTTCATATGTGACTCGAACAAGAACAGTAGACATATATGAGCAGTGTTGCCTCATAAAGCATTTTTACCTTCAACCAATTTTCTTGTCAGAGCTTCTTCCTCAGCTCTTTTCTTCCAGTCTTCCACCTCTGGCATCTTTGAGCTCCTCCTGAAGGTTCTCCTGGTTAGTAAAGGCAGTGATTGTGTACTGCTGAACAGCATCCTGCACCAGATCTAATGGGCGGAAAGGACATCACCAAAGCTTCTGAAGGTCTGAATATGGAAACACTAGCAGAGTGCTAAAAAAGACCAACCTGACATTAACAAGACCATAAACCAATTATCAGCCATGAATTCTCATGATACATAACATTTATCTGTCACTGTACCCTCAACCCATTTCTTTGCAAAAGAT
This sequence comes from Brachyalestes nurse, assembly GCA_037974405.1. NCBI lineage: Eukaryota > Metazoa > Chordata > Actinopteri > Characiformes > Alestidae > Brachyalestes > Brachyalestes nurse. The sequence goes on along the minus strand of JBBPCY010000109.1, from coordinate 44,296,923 downwards.
TCTTCCTCGGTTTGTTTCTCCAGATCTTCCTTCTGATTTTTGAGCTCCTACTGGATGTTCTCCTGCTCAGTGGAGGTCATGGCTGTGTAGTGCAGAATTGTTTTATGTAGAAGATCTAACAGAAGGTATTGTAGATCAGTAAAGCTGTCATTTGGACTGATTCCGTTATTTATATATGACTTTTTCACAGGATAAAGTAACTTCAACCCATTTCTTTGTCAGAGCTTCTTCCTTGGCTCTTTTCTTCCAGTCGTCCCCCTCCGGCTCTTCTGGCGCCTCCTGAAGGTTATCCTGGTTATAGGAGGCAGTGGGTGTGTACTGTTGAACAGGATTCTGCATCAGATCTAATAGGAGGAAAAGAATGTGACCATATTTGATCAAAATGACTCCATTCAGGTGTAAGAACAGCATTAACATGGAAATTAGAAGGAAATAACAGCAGTAATTTAATTTATAAAGTTTATTTATGGAAAATAAAGGAACTGTCTTTCTTTGTATTGTGATATTGGTATTAAGTATTTAGAAATTATTTTCAGCACAATATATTTTCAGAGTAATATATTCTTTAAATGACTCAAAATGGTTATAAATATGCATATAACTGTTTGTTTGCTCTCCTATTTACCTTCGGTCCATTCCTTCAGATATTTCTCCAGCTCTTCCAGGTCTTTCTCTCCAATTTCCAGGACGTTCCGTGTTTCCAGAAGACTCTCCTAGTCAGGTTTCTCTTTAACCTATATATATAATAACCAAGAAACCTTGTTTTCTTTTCACTTTTTGACTTTAATGTTTTTTAACTATACCTACATAAAGCACTGCCAAATGGTGCCCTGATAACATCCACACACTTTTATGATAAACATATAGGCCTACCAAAGACATAGGACCTGAAACTAAGAAAACCTAGAGACCTTTGACTGGATGTAGGCCTAGTGGTGACTGATTATACAGTCCCAGCACGAATTGGAAAGGGAGCGTGCACCTGAGAGAACTGAAGGTGGCTGTTTTGGTAAAGTGTTCACTGTGGGTACCTGCCTCAGATCCACACCCTCATCATCCAGAGTCTTTTGCTCCACCCCGGGACAACACTACGCTACAACTAGCAACTAGCTGAGAGCAGACCTGATCTGACTGAATTCTGACTGGTGCAGTAACCTTATCATGAACCGCCACCGGTCCACGGCCCATAATTTGAGATTTCACAAAATGTTGTTTTTTATCCTCACAAGTTTCAGAATGCCAAGCTCAGAAGGTCTGAGGCTAAGACAGTGAGGGACAGGGGTTATTTTTCATCTGCACATTCTTCTCGGCCGTGGCTGTGTTCCACAGAGAACTGATGATGCTTCTGCTCAGTTGATTAATGCTACTGCTTCCTCGTCCCGAGCACAACTGTGCTGCCCTGGCCTGGACGAGTGGCATACAGCCAGGGCCAGCTGATTACATGAAGAAAAGAACCACAGGACGACTGATAATCATTTGCTGAGGGAAAGGCAGGATATTGGCTCATGTAGCTGACTTACCCAGATTGCTCTTTTCCGTTGGAACAAGGGAAGCTGACAGATAACAGAAATAGGATGACCTACTCGGGCAGGAAACTCCAAGGAGGAACTTGCAGCATTTTGGAATTTGCAGCAATACTGTACAGTACTGTGTTGTCTGCCTGTATGGAGCTGACAAGAAGTAGGGTTAAAGCACTCCTCTTGGCTGAGCTGACAATCCTAGTGTGTACATGCCAACTCAAGGTGTTTACACTTTTTGCAGAAATAACTATTTGTTTTCTGAAAGATAGCTGCGATTCTATATGTGACTGAGCTGAAGAGATTGCTCTGTCCTCAAAGAGCTCAATCAATTTTTTTTTATTTTTACAGAAAATACATTGGCGTAGCCACTGATCAGACATTAAACAAACCTTTGTGCTGCTCTCCATTAGAGTCGGCAGCTCTTAGAATGAAGCCGTTTGAAATGGAATTGTATGCAAATGCAACTGTGCACAAAATGGTCTTCACTGTTTATCAGACCGTGCTCATTTGCTGACTTCTGCAGAAAGATCTCGCATCCGAAAAACTGTAGGAACTCGCAAAACAAACAAACAAACCAATATGGGGACAAAACAAATCCTTAGGAAAGGTTGTGTAACTTATGGTAAAGATGGACTCAGCATTCAAGTGTTCTGTAACAAAACCAAATCAATCCTTGCTGATTATACACTTCAGTTATCTGCAGTATTTTTTCTCAGAATCACAGGCTTTCTGAGGTTCTTCGGAAATGCTCCTCCTATTCCAGAGCCTCTAGCTGCTCATTATGATCCTGACAATCACCAGCAGTCAGACAAGCTCTCTTTAATTATTGTTATTTTCTATATTTATTTATTTATTTGCTGAGAAAGAAAAAAAAGCTTCAGAATGCTAATAAGACAGCAGAACCATCATCTTTTCCACCATCGAGAGCATCAATCTAATTCTCACCTCAGGAAGATTCCAACCCCCCCCACCTCCACCCGTTTAATTACCGGGAGCCAAAGGGGCACTGCTCTGCCTGAAACTCCAAGAACAACAGGACATGTAATTGCCACCAGCAGTCTGCAAAGACAACGTGGGGAAGGTAAAGACAGTAAGTACATGGTACACTGCATTGTCATACTGACACAGTGTGGGGCCAAACAAGTGCTGTCTTCCAAATCTAATACACTAATACAAAATAACCTTGATAGAAAGTGAAAAAGTGAGAGAGAAAGAGAGACAGAGACAGAGAGAGAGAGCTAGAGAAAGAGAGAGACATGGTTGCTGACTCTTACGAAGCAAGGGGAAATCTGTATCTCAGCAATATGTGACCAGAGTGAGGTAAATAAATCATTAAATTTTAACAAGCCAGCTACTTTCTGCAACTTTTCCTGCTGTACCGCTCTGCAGCTGGATGGGCCAAAGTCCAGTGGCAAAGACTCATAGGACCCACACCGCCACTGGCAAAAATCAGGTCAAATGTGAGCCTCCAGGGTCCCCTGAGGTTTCTGCTCACAGTGGAAGTTTACTGTTCTCCGTTAGAGTTTACTGTACTCATCACCTCAGGTGTGGAAGTGATACAGATGTTTTCCATCTAATAATCCAGCATAATTTTGCAATTTAGGAATATTACTAATATGTGAGTCTGCACTGCAAAGAGTGGTATGTTGGCACCACAGCACAGCACACAGTGTTAACAGTGTAAAATTCTTTGTCTGCATTTAACCCAGCAGCAGGCTGCCCGGCGAGCAGTGTGTGGGGACGGTTCCTTGCTCAAGGGTACCTCAGTGGTGCCATGTGCAGTCCTGGGATTCAAACCCATTACTTTCTGATCACAGGGTCGACTCTCTAACCACCAGGCCACCAGGCCGTAATCCTAAATGTACTCATTTTTCATAATGAGATGTTGCAGAATATTAAAAGGTTATATTATCTATTCCTAGACTTTTTAAATTCACTTCAGCTAGTTATACAACTTCCAAAACCTTGTGCAGAGTTGAGCAGAATACTCTATGATGGGTGATTACTGGATAGACTTTTGAATACATTTTGAGTACATCTTGTTAAGGAACGTGGGGAAAAATATGATGTAATGTTTACTTAAAATTAAAAAAAACTTTTTCGCTGTTGCAGGCTGAATGAAATTTCTAAATTCTCAACTTTTTGCCCTCATTGCCTGCTTTGGGGCGCTGCTTCTCCTACAGTCCCCCGAGCAAGACTGCAACCTGGCTGCAGAACTACTGAAAAATAGGACTTTTCTAGCAAAAGCTCCTAGTAATCCTTCCCTATATACTACATACACATGGTTTTATGAGCCGTCACAAGTCTTCTAAATGTAAATATAAAAAAGAATCTATTATCATATATATTTGGAGGATAAGTATTATAGACGTATTCTCTTGGAATGTTAAAAAGATAACTGTAGTCTGAATATTGCCTTTCCAAAATACAATGTCACCAGTCAAAACGTAATGTAATTAGATACTCTTATAAATGTTAATGTTTTAATAATTATGAATCATGAATGCCAGGAAAATTCAGTAGACTGGTAGGATTGCTAACCTCAGTATTCCATAAAGGTAAATATTATATTACACATATTAAAAATGTTCATATATTCATTTTTAAAATATTTATCATATAAGAGAGCATGTGAGAGAGAAGGAAAGAGAGAGAGAAAGAGATCCTGACATCATGAGAGTTGACTGTTTGCATTCTAATGCAAGTGGGTTCGTGAGGTGAAGCCCTGGCAGAGATGTGCTGACTCTGGCACAGTAGAGAATTCTTCCCTCGCTGTTCGTGACATAGCAAAACACAGAGCTCTAATGCTCGTCTCCACACAGAGGCTGCAGGATAGAGTTTTTCAGTCAGTGGAGTTTCTTTTCAAAAACACTTTTTAAACTTTAGCATGACCTCAATTAAGAAGCACAAAAAGCAGCAAATAGGAAAAGAAAAAACCTTTAAACCTCATAATAATGTTAATTCTTTTTTCAATGTCAAGTCAGTGTTTTCAAATGATGTCAAAACGTAAAAAAATGTAGTGAAATACACACACACACACACACACACACAGGAGTTAGGGAGTTGGGGTCTGTTTGGGGAGGGGTTTCTGTGGTTTAGGGGTGCACATGTGGGAAACAAAATGTTTTGTCAACAGGAAAGTCTTTTGTCAGCGGGTGTATGAATGTTGATGGGGGGTTCTGTTCTTTATCTCTCTTTCTCTAACACACTCTCTCCCTCTCTTTATCCCTTGCTGTGTTGCTTACTCACACAAAAAAAAGGTGATTTCAGGATACTGTTTGTAAATGGTGGCATCAAGGAGTTATTTTTAGTTTTAGTTATTTTTTGAATTATAAAAAAAGGAACGTTAAAATAATAATTAAAAAAAAAAACTAGGGGTGTATGGGATGTACTGGGTGATGTGAAGTTTACGGGTTGTCCTGTATTTTTGGGAGGGAAGTCAATTTTGAAGACAAGAAATAAACATGCTGTATTTCAGTGCGAATTGGTTTATTGTTGGAATCAGATTATCTGTGATTTTTTTTTTTTGCAGCTAAAGAATTCAATATTCGCACCTTGTTCAGTATGCAGATGAGCTCGTTACAGCTCAAGGACAGGGGAGTTCAAAGCAGCGTGATATTTTTGCTCTCTTTCTCTGGATTAGCAGGTTTATATACATAAGCCCACGGCTGACTGGCAGGGCTTCTGCAGCTTCTCTATATTGACTTCTTCATTATAGGCCTGTGAAACTGGAAATATTTCGCTCTGTTCTTGTACACAGTCCAGACTGTCTCTTTTTCATTTCTGTAGACTGGCTTTCAACCCTGCTGTTGTATTACTGAAAAGGGAAGAAAAATGTAAACATTCCCTCAACCTCTCTGAACCGCAGTACTTCTCCTGAACAAGTCGTGCTTGTTATTGAGCCTACCATCTAAACCCATTATCATTAAGCACTAATCCAGTCATTCATATGTGCCTTTTTGAGATGCACTTGCTCCTATCTGTTTTTGCGAATTGGAAAACACAGTAAACAATTTGTATTCGACACCGAGCGGCTGTGGGTGATGGCTTTGTATTAAAGATTTAATTGAAATATCAGTTTACATTATGACGCCACATTTCTAGAGGTTAAATTACACATGAATTGCAGAGCTGCATGAACAAGACAATTCATCAGGTCAGATTTCAGCTGGGCTTCCTCTGCAGACAGTTGCATCACTCCTGGTGTATCTGCATGCCCTCGGCACCCTCAAGCAAATTTTATTCAGTCTAATCTCATTTGCACTGATGCCTAGATACATAAACCAGCAACTATCCAGCCTGGGGCAAGAAGCCTATATTCAACTTATAATAAACTCGCCTTTCTAATGGATCTCCCATGTCTTGTTGGTTTTCACCATGACGTGTAGACTGTAAAAATGCTGGACACCAAATGCAGTGCAAATGGAAGAGGGCCCCGAACGGCTGAATGTTTGAGCGTCCTGCCAGTAGAGATAATGCTCATTTACGTCACTAGTTACTAACCCTTCTGCAGCACGAGACTAGCACTTTATAGTGCGGTACACTGCGCTAAACTTGGTAAATTATGCATCTTTCTATCTTCAAAAGTTAAAATCTTCAAAATGCATAACCAGTAACAGTGAAGTATTCTGGTTCAGTGCAACAAGCACAGACAAGAGGTCAAACAAGGTGAAGCCTTTAGGAGAATCAAAGTCCTGCCAGCCTAATTTGGAGTGCTGCAACGTGAAAGGCTCTGTTAATGGTGACGTAAATCACATTTGTGATGCCATTAAAATGTCTCTTGGGTTAAAGTCGTGCCCTGCTGTGATGTGCTTTCACGCGACGGTGGTTCAAACCTCGTGCTCAACTCTCACTGCGCATTTACCACAAACTGTTTACTTGCATTTTTTACAAATGTCATGCTACACATTTCGCATGCTATTCCTATTCCAGCGGTGCCCAGCTTTTGCCTGCTGGGGGTCCTGGCAATTTGCTTCTCTCCCTGTTTTCATGCGTTTCCATTTTTTCGCACAATTCCATTGATGTTGATGCACTGTGTTGACTCATTGTGCATGCAAGATGTGATTATAGATCTTTATCCCCTGCAGGAGCCCCTCTGCAACTGGCAGGAGTTAGAACTGTACACTGAACCTTAGTTAGGTATGAATTCAGATAAGAAAGAGTACAAAAGTATAATTTAGAATTAATTAATTACTTTCTAAAATAGGTTCTGCTTCAGTGGTCAGTACCTCACAAATGGAGTGTTAATTCACAAGCATCAAAGAAAAGTACTTGTCATTTTCTATTTTAGGATAAAAAATTATCCAGGTTATTACTATGAGTACTTTATCCAATATTTATCTTACACTAAATCTAATGGAAACCTAAGCTAGCCTATGAGCTTACCTCTTACCAGATGATTCCAGATGATCAGGTGGTGATCAGTATACTGGTGGTGCTGAATGCTGAGTGGTTGGAACTCCTTTATCTAGGCTCCTTGTATCTTTAGACACCCTGCAGCCTGTCTCAGTAAGACATCTGTTCCTATTTCTTTAATTTAATTTACTCAATATTCCAAAGATAAGACAGTTTGACAGGCATAAATAATATGTTTGTACCAGAAAGATATAAAGACATAAAGCCTGACTTATGCATCAGCATAAGTAAGGAAAAAAGAGCGGCTAGGGGCCTCTTAAGGACACAATCATCTAGATATTCGTCGCTATGATCCCCAACAATGCCATGTCAGGAATCTGTGGCCCTGTTTACACTTTTTTAAAATGCATCTTGGATGACCAAATCACCAATGGTCAGCTAAGACACATTGTCATTTTTACGTGCACCTATTAGTCTACAAGGTTTCTTTATTCTTTATTGCTTACATGCTTTGCTAGATTTTAGTCTCAAACCACCCATGCAGCCAAAGTCTCTATACTATGATATCATGCAAAAACAGACACTGGTACAGCTGGAGGTATCACTGTCAGCAGAATCCAACACTTCTTCCACAGGGCAAAACAATGGATGCTAACTTCGTCCAGCACATCGTAAAATGGGCAATTTACGCATCCAGTCTCCTCCAGTTTTCTTGATATTGTCCTTGATTTTACACTATTCTACCTTGAAATGTTTTATTTTCTGCTGCTCCTCTACAGCACTGGCATGCTGTCATGGGGCATATTTTCCTCTGACATCCTCATCTGGGATGCTTCAGGATGGATTAGTGTTTAAACAACAAAAGATATGTGGCCACATGCATCCCAGACCAGGCGGTGCAAAGAACAAGTGTAAACAAACACCAATACGCATTGTGATCTGATCACTCAAACCACTTGCCTGGTCTGGGATGCATGTGGCATATTTTCCTGGGACATCGTCATCTGGGATGCATCAGGATGCATTAGTGTTTAAACTACAAAGGATATGCGGAGTCTGCTTGTGGTCCAGTCGCCCAGGACACATTTCAAAACCAAATGTGAACAAGGCCCATGAGAGCATGATTGACAGTCTTCAATCCTTTCCCATCACACAGAGCCATGCAAGTGATGTAGATGTCTGTTAGCTGACTTAACAGAATTGGCAGTTAGCATTTACCTTTAAGCAACTCAGATGAAGCATGTTAATATTTCAAACTTGGAATGGAAACTAAATCAGGCTGTCATTCCAAAATGACAAGGTAAAAAAAGAACAACTCCATAAACAAGCCAAAATTTGTTAACTGTCAAGCACAAATGTGTTGGATTCATGAACAAAGCCAGAAGAAGTGTTGCAACTGTCAAACCCACAAAATAATTTGCCTTATTTTCATTTGCATTTTTGGATAATATTCATCAAACAGAATGTGTATTGATGTGCTATAATATGGTTAGAGACAGTAATGTACATGTATAACTGAGAAGTCTGTAGTCCTACTCTGGTATCACACATCACACAAAAATGGTATCACACACAAATGCCCATGAATAACAAAACTTAAGAAATTTCTTTTATTTTAGGTCTTTGAAGCCAGGAGAACTTTCAGGATAGTCTCTGCCCACAAGTGGATGGGGAAAACCCACAGAGAGAGGCGGCCCGGAGACCGGCCGAGCAGCGGCGGGCCAAGAGAAAGAGCAGCAAACAGCGAGCGTGTAGAACAAACACCGATTTTAGACGGATTTACATCATTTACTGAAATCAGAGTTTACTAATATACTCTGAGCTCTAAGGGTTAACTAAGAGGACAGAATCCACCATAAAGCAACCACAATTCTATTTATTATTCAGATTATTATTATTTAAATTATAACTTAGGTGTGAGGGATGCCGGGGCCCCCCCACTTCCCATATCCCTACTAAGATTAATCAGTACTGAAGAACCCAGCAATTATCATATCTGTGAAATGGTGTGTCAACAAATGGTCAAACATTCTCTGAGAGACAACAGATGTGCACAGCTGGAAGTGTGTGGCCTGCAATACTAACCATTTCCCATCACAATAAATTAAACTGTGAGTGATGGAAGTAAGGAAGGGCCATCCAACCCACCCAGAGAGAGCGGGGTCAATCATGCTGTGCCGGACACAGATGGCTGTGGCATCACCAGAGTTTGAGCTTGTGATCTCTACATAACAGGCAAAATGCTTTGATGGTTTCTCCACTTGGGAGCCCATGGGTTTTGCTGATTTTACGCTACAGATTCGTTTGCCTGCTTGTATTCACATCCATCCTCCCATCAGTTTGAAGCATACAGGGGCATGGATAAGTAAAAAGTACTGTGGATACATTTATCTTTGACTTATGAGCAGGCAGTATCATGGTCAAATGACACAGTTATGATAAAAGCATTGTGTTTCTTTAAACATGAAAGCACATTAAGAGAAAGCATTAGAGAATACTTTGTGAGGTTAACCTCTAACCTCTACATGTCCCATAGAACAACTAATAACTAGCTTTTATTTAGTGAAATTTAAAAAAGAAGTTCCTGAGCAAGAATTCCATCAATATTGGATAATGATATTATAGGCTTTAAAAGCATATACTTCACACTGAAATTATGAAACCACTGAAAGCCTGTGACGTCATCACTCACGCAGAGGAGGAACACAGGTGTGCAACATTGAGCAACTTTCATTAAAAGTTCTCTTTAACATTAACAGTCAACACGACAAATAAACAAAACAAAACAAAGGCTGATACCTTGCATTTTCTGGTAAATTTAAGTGTCCAACTGAGAGTGGAAACAGTTTCAGTCACAGCAGTATGACTCTCTGCAGTCCTAGCGTTACATTTACTTGTTAGCTAGTGGATGCCGTTTCAGATGCCGTGCAGAACACCAGTAGTGTTACTGTACTTTAACACCGACTTGCAGATTGTGCAGCTCACCATGCTGTTTGTGTGTCAAGAGTAAAGTATCTCCACACATCTGATGTGTGTCTGTCTCTGCTGTCGTGGCTCTGGTCTTGTTGTGGTCGTGTTTAGATTCCACTCACGTCAACGGTACCGCCCTTTTTATGAAGGGACAATAATAATAATAATGTCAAGAAACATGTCAGCTTTCAGCCAATCAAGAGGCAGAGACTAGTCGACATTTTTGTTAATGCCCTAATATATATATAACATTACACACACTTCCCTCCATAATTATTGGCCCTCCTGATTGTTACGCCCCCCTAGCGGCCACCAGGGTCCGCTGTGTGTTTAAGTTTGTGTTTTGTGGGTTTTGAGTTAAGGGACTTTTGCTATGACAGGGTGGTGTTTGTTTAGTTATTAGGAACAGTTGTTTTGAGTTGAGGTTAAGTGATTCTGTTTTGGTATTGGGTTTTTTAGGGTTTTTAAATACTTGTCTGTCCACCCTGACTAATAGCGTTGTTCTCAGTTTAAAGCTTCAGAAACTACAGTATATTGTTTTGGGTTCTCATACCCTTTTGTTTTGGTATTTTGGAAATAAAAGAGAATGAATGGTACTCAAGGCTCATGGTGCTTCTTCACACGCCCTGAGGTCACGGAGTGGGGACAGCGACGTGACAAAGATGTGTTCTTTAGCTTCTAATAAATTCAGTTTTGTTCTAAATAATATAGGACCACAATGAAAAAAAGAGAAAAATTCAACCTTTAATTCAAGTGCATTTATTCAGTGGGAAAAAATCCCATATTATAGAATAATTCTTTTACATCAAATCATGTGTGCCACAATTATTAGCACCTCTGATGTTAATACTCTGTACAACCCCCTTTCGCCAACAAAACAGCACCTAATCATCTCCCATAATGTTTCACAAGATGGGAGAATACAGAAAGAGGGACCATTCTAAATCATCCAGCGACCTGGATCTTCTCCTCTGCACTCTCCTCTTCAGCTCACTCCACAGGTTTTCAATGGGGTTGAGGGCTGGGGACTGAGATGGCCATGGGAAGAGCTTGATTCTGTGTCTGGTGAACCATTTCTGTGTAGATTTGGCCACATGTTTAGGGTCATTATCTTGCTGAAAGA
>JBBPCY010000109.1:44240544-44266074 GCA_037974405.1 Brachyalestes nurse | reverse complement strand
GAGAGAGAGAGAGAGAGAGAGAGAGAGAGAGAGAGAGAGAGAGAGAGAGAGAGAGAGAGAGAGAGAGAGAAAATATTACGCTGGCAGGCTACAGCTGCAGACACTTCTAAAGATGCAGTGCATCAATCAAGCAGCATGTACACCAGCAACACACACAGTACTGGCAAACAAAGACATGTATACAATATGGTCACACATGCACACCCCCCACATACACACACACTTCTGACAGCTCATCAGAAAACACAAGCAGTGTGCACTTTCACTGGTGGACCGATAAAACCCACCGGGACTGATTTAATATGATAGTGAGGAGGGAAGTGCATGCAATAAAACATCATTCATCCCCACACACACACACACACACACACACACACACACACACGTGGTTGTGTCGTATTGAGGGGCTTTCCCACTGTGAATCCGGAGAATGGACCACTCCAGAAACATGGTGAAATATGGCCTCAATATCAGCTACCTTCTGCTCAAGGCTCTACCAGCAACGTACGTAATGATCTCACCCAGCCCAATTACACACACACACACACACACATACACACACACACACACACACACTACCCAACCCCCACCCCACCCATAAAAATTCTCCATTTCCAATAAGCTCTGACATCTCCAGTAGAAAGAGGCGGAGGTTCCTCTACAGCAAAGCTTCTTAAGCACTGGAAGCAGGCAATGGTACTAAAGGACCAGGATTGTGACCCACTGTTACATAACACTGAAGAATAGGCAGGGACTGCCAGGAGCCCCTCAGAGAGTTTTGGGTAAAAAAGATAAATCAAATCATCCAAATTTCTAGCAATTCCAATAACTGTGTACAATTACAGTCAGAGTGAAAGTAAATAGCTCACCACTGCAGCCTCCCTGCAAAGCAAGCACCAGGGGATGATATTTACACAGTTATAATCAGAACTGTAAACTATCGAAGCCCATTCCTGCCAGGTGGAGAAGAGGGGAATTGAGGAGCTTGGCCAGAGTTTTTTTCCTCCTTCCCTTCTTTTAGCTGCAGTGTAGTTTGAATTTTATTTACTTGAACTCAAAATAAGTATTTCTTTTTGGACAACTTTGAGTTACCATAATTGAAATTATCTTACTCTCTTGAAATATTGATTTCTCGAATGTTTGGCTGGTCAGAAGGACATTTTCTCAAAATCTTGTCTTTCTCAGAATGACTTACATTAATGAATGACTCTCTTGAAATATTGACAGTATGCAGTTTGAGATGTGTCAATATTTTGACAAAATATGTCATACTGTGAGATACTAAGTCAGGTTTAGGATTCTAAGACAACATTTTACCATATTTCCAGTAACAAAGGCTATTTTCCTTCTTTGGAATAGGTTTCCATTCAAAACAGTAGAACTGGAGATAATTTAGTACTGAAATTATAGCTGGTCTATAAAGATATTTGATCTTTTTGTGGTAAAGTGGTCTAAGAGTGGAAGTACAGGGTACGAATGTCTAATAAAGTGGACGTTTATCATTTAATAGGTCATTTTCCAAAGAAATTCGCCTAAGCAGACGAAACATCATTAAACTTCCTCCCGAAGGAGCATCGACTGTTGGTCTATTTACAAAAGCAGACATATAAAACCCCCTTTTTTTCATATGACCTCAAATGAGCTATTTGTAAATATAGAACTCCAGGGCCAGAGTGGGAACTCGAGAGAGGAAGCACAAACACATAACTTTCTCTTTTCGGCTCGTTTTTACAATGGAGCTGTTTGTGTTCGAGAAGAATGACATCACCCTTTAGCTTTCCAGCACTCGTGGTTTCACCAGAACCTCGGTGTGGTGAGAAAGGACCTTGCTGGCCAACACGTCCAGTCGTCATTGTTTTATTTCCCACCGTCCCTCCCTTATGACCGCTGGTTTGGAATGAAATGGCCATAAGAGAAGATGTAATGACCACAAGCGTGTTGTCTTTGTTTTCAGTCTCAACATCCACTCCAAAAACACTGGGACTGGGGCATCAGACTGGAACACAACTGATAACCCTTTCAGGTCATTTAGGACCAACAACAACTGCATTTTCTTACCAAACCCTCAGAACTTCTATTTTTTCTGTTTATTTCATGATGAATGGACCAACAGCAATGGTCCAGAATAAAATCTCACTTCACTGACATACAATTAAGTTGTACAATTTAGGAGCATTGTGGAAATCTGAGGTTTTATAGCTTCACCAACGCTGTGCGTCAGATTTATGAAAATGCAAAAAGAGATGAAGGCTCTTCTCATCATCCGCAAACGTGTCCATCCTCTCGTTCTAGAAATGTGGAAAATCTCTTCGAGGTAAAAGCGAAAGCGCTAAGTTTTCTCAAAAGAAGATCCAAGACCAATGAAACGTGTGCTGTAACTCTTCCAGCAGATAACTTATTCCATCGTTAGCATGCAAATCTCCTCAACCTGTCTTTCCCAGGCTAGATTAATGAAAGACTGTATGAATGTTTTAACAGATTAAAAAAACGCTTGACCCTCTTTCGCATCAGAACTCTGTTCGGAAGAGGTTTCCTGCAGAGCAGCAGGGATCAGTGACACCCTTTCACACACGCTAATGTATAGATTACACTCGCAAATGACTTTGAGCATACACTGAAGTCCCAACATGAAAGAATTTGGATGAAACCTGATCTTGGAGCGTAAAATGTAAGGAATTCCACATCAAACCACATATAAGCCTCAGAATAACAGCGTGGAACAGGGTTCTGTTCAAATGCCTTACCACAAACAGGCTACAAGCTAGCAAGAGTAACATGACCCAGTGGCCGCCAACCCTGGTCCTGAAGATCTACACTATATGGACAAAAGTGTTGTTTTTGGGGTTTAGGCTAGGCCCCTTAGATCTAGTAAAGTGCAATCTAAACACTTCAACATATCAAGACATTTTGAGGAAAAACCTTTTCTATTCCAGTATGATTGTGTCCCAGTGCACAAAGCAGGGTCCATAAAGACATGGCTGGATGAGTTCAATGTGGAAGAACTTGACTGGTCCACACAGAGCCCTGACATCAACCCCATCCAGCACCTTTGGGATGAACTGGAACGGAGATTGTGAGCCAGGTCTCATCTAACATCAGTGTCTGACCTCATAAATGCTCTACAGAATGAATGGATGGACACACATTCCCACAGAAACTCCAAAATCTTGTGGAAAGCCTTCCAAGAAGAGTGGAAGCTGTTATAGCTGCAAAGGGGGACCAACTCTAAATTAAATTATATATATTTGAATGCAATTTAATTAATTTCCTGTTAGTGTAATGGTCAAGTGTCCCAATACTTTTCTCCCTATAGTGTATCTGTCGGTCCTAAAATAAACTGTTTTAGATTTATTGTCTACCATAGTTTGGTGATTTTCCCTGCTCACACACACACACACACTTACCTCTTAATTACTAAGTTTGTTGAGTGTGTTTACCAAACTGTGCTGGACACTGACCCTGCAGGACTGGAGATATGGATCCCTGGACTAAAGACTAGACGAGACTACGTCTTTTCGGTCTAACAGATACAAAGTGATACCAAGGATAATATTCTAATACTAGGTGTCGGAGTCACCAGTGGCCATGCAATACAATATCACAATACTTATGTGCTGATTCGATATGTACAGTGATTCTGTAAGTATCATGATTCTATACTATGATTTAATACTATAATAACTATGTTATACAGTTAAAGCTTTGTTTCATAACTGCACAGCTGAATTGAATATAAGTAAACATAACATATTCCAAATGACAATTTCCCCTTTCAAAAACAAAGGTTGCATTTAAACAATGTAAATATGTCAAATATGACAGTATAAATTTATCTTTAAAATTAGAAGTTAACAAAAAGCTCCCCCAATCGCTGGGCTGCCTGATAATGTGTGAATAGTTTAGGATTATAGAGCAGCTTTCACCTCAAATTCAAAACATATGTAGAAAAAAATAGTCAATAGTAAATTGCCACTATGAACTGCAACATACAACTGAATGTATTTTTCCCTGTCCCCCACTAATACCATATTTTCTTGTGGAAATACCTTTAATTCTTTGTAAATTCTATCATGAAAACCTGAAGAAGCTAGACATCAACAATTATAATTGTCTACAAGTATTAAATAAACAGCTGCATAGACTGTTAGTGAAATGAATTTCCAGTCTGTCATTAGAAAGCACTTGCATTGTCTCATGTGACTGTGAGGTTTTCGTTCACACAAAGCAGGAGTGCACAGGATTAGCTGTCTGAAGACTGAGACTAAACAAGTGGAATCAGGTGTGCTGCTGCTTAACGGGAATTAAAACCTGCAGCCACTTCTCTGCTTGAGTATGAATTTAGGCTACTCTACATGCCTCTAATTATAGTTTATCAAGCCTCTCCAATTCCAGTTCTGAAGGGCCTCGCATACTTTAATTCCCAATGATCAAAAACACATATTAGCAGTTTGGATCAGGGACATCATCGAATCTCAGATTCAGAAATATTTAATTTTTATTTTTAATTTTTAGGCACCTCATCTAGTGCTCATATGAACTTTATCCTTCTTTTGCTGCAGTAACAGGCTCTACTCTTTTGCTATGACCTCACAATGGAACATTACTGTTTTGATTGCAATCAGCCACAAAAATATTACTGAGGCCAGTGATTGATGGTTTATTAATGCTGTCTATTAATGGTGCTCCATCTAATTTCAATGGCATTCATAGCTTTATTCTTGTCTAGCTGACCCTTGGTATTTGGCCGTGTCATCTTAGGCTCATGTTCAGCTACTCCAGAGCACTGTTCATCCTATTGGTAATGCTTTTATAAGGAGATTATACACAAAGTTCTGTGTCAACAGTGGGTGCACCTTACAGAACACACTGATTAGGTAAGTGATACTTTTGGTTGGTTACTTGGGCATGGGATTATCTATATTATAGTGCCAATGGTGAATCTCAGTAGCCAGTAGTGGATAGTGTCAAACATGATTCATTAGCTAATGATTACTCACTGTTTCTTGATACACTATATGGACAAAACTATTGGGACGCCTGAACATTACACCAACAGAGACTTTAATGACATGGTCCCCCCTTTGCAGCTATAACAGCTTTCACTCTTCATGGAAGGCTTTCCACAAGATTTTGGAGTTTCTGTGGGAATTTGTGCCCATTCATTATCTGTAGAGCATTTATAAGGGCAGGCACTGATGTTGGACGAGAAGGGCTGGTGGTGTTGGATGGGGTTGAGGTCAAGGCTCTGTGCAGGCCGGTCAAGTTCTTCCACATCAAACTCATCCAACCATGTCTTTATGGAGCTTGCTTTGTGCACCGGGACATAGTCATGCTGGAATAGAAAAGGTGCTTAGCTCTAATCCTGAAAAACAGGAGTGTCTCAATGCTTTTGTGCAAATAGTGTATTAAAATACAACCCATAATACAGAAAAGGTGTTGTCTTATTGATTCTTGCTTTGTCCAGGTAATTCTAAATATCACACAGGATAATATACATCTGATGTGATTTAATGTAAGGTATAACGGTCTTTCTCACTTTGTCCTCATGTAAATAATTCTCTATAAAAGGACATTACAGTTATTACTTTCATGCTGTTATAATTAACCTGGCTATCAGTGACTTTGAAGCTGATAGGTACTGCTTTGGTGCTAAAAGTCCGTCCAACCAATGAAAATGCCGTACTCGTAGTGACCCCACCTTCAGGGGTCAATACTCGTAGCTCATTGGCTAAACCTCCCGTCAATCACGCAACACAAGCACAACAGGAACAAATTTGAACATGAGAGCACTGCACAGTATGGGAAGCTCCATTTGGAACAGGTTGCGATTTGTATTGTTTTTTATATTGATTTAAACGTATTTTAGATATTTCTTTAGTAGATACAGTTTGTTATATGAGGCCTTTCATGATATGAGACGAACTGCGTAGTACTTTTTCAGTTTTTTTCAAAGGTTAATACTATGGTATGCTGCCAGTAGAATTCTAGCTTTTACATTTTTATTAATTCGAGAAGCTGTTTGTAGAGTTTTAGTGCTTTTCTGGTGCATAGAAGAACTAATAAAATCATGTCCATGGATTATGTAAGCCCACCACTGCAGTGCAAGAGGGTCCGAGAGGGAGATTATGAAGAACTGGACCCCCAGTCGGTAAATAAAAGCTTTTAAAAACATCTTGAAACCCCTTTAAACCCTGTATGTCCACCTAAGAAAGAAATGTGACTTTGCACTATCCTGTATGATAGTTAGAGGTCATTTATTCTGGCTGCCTCCACAGTACTGCCTATAATAGCAGTGGCTCTCTGACAAATCTATAATTAGCAGAAATATGGACCAAAGTATTGGGACTCTGACCATTACACCAACAGGGACTTTAGTGATGCTGCATTAAAATACATAGACTTTAATATGGAGTTTGCATTTATAACATTTGGAGTCTTTCTATGGGAATTGGTGCCCATTCATTCTGTAGAGTAGGGATTAATACCAACTCCGGTCCTGGAGGGCTGGTGTCCAGCACAGTTTGATGGTGATTCTCCTCAAACACACTCACTGAAACATACAATTAACTGGTGAGGTGAATCAGGTGTTTCTGAGCAGGGAAATCACTAAAACCTGCTGGACCACGGCCCCCCAGGTCCGGAGTTGGTAATCCCCATGCACTGATGCTGGATGAGAAGGCCTGGCTCGCAATCTCCAATCCAGTTCATCCCAAAGGTGCTGGATGGGGTTGAGGTCAGGGCTTTGTGTGGGCCAGTCAAGTTCTTCCACAACGAAGTCATCCAACCATGTCTTTATGGAGCTGCTTTGCGCACTGGGGCACAGTCCTGCTGGAATAGAAAAGGTTCTTTCCTAAAGTGTATCCACAAAGTTGGAAGCATGGCATTGTCCAAAATGTCTGAAATGTCTTCCTAGACTAAACCCTAAAAAACAGGTGTCCCAATACGTTTGTCCACCTAGTGTAAGTTATAACTGATGGGGTTTATGCTTTTCTAGCCCATTCAGGGCCGTTTGCTCGTACCCTTCTTTTGA
This sequence comes from Brachyalestes nurse, assembly GCA_037974405.1. Taxonomy (NCBI): domain Eukaryota; kingdom Metazoa; phylum Chordata; class Actinopteri; order Characiformes; family Alestidae; genus Brachyalestes; species Brachyalestes nurse. The sequence goes on along the minus strand of JBBPCY010000109.1, from coordinate 44,259,044 downwards.
CTCCTATTTTTGACCCACAGACCTGCTTTTTCCCTCTGATTTTATTAGAAAAGATTGTGCAATGGACTGGAAAGCTGTGTCCAGGTTGAATATGGCACCTTGAATGAGAGCCCAATGGACACATGGGAGGCCCAGCAGGTCACCCCCCTTAAGGACGCCATCAACAATCACAATATCTCCACTAAGGTAGGGTTCTTTGCTTTGGCTTGCCGACCTGCCAAAAGTCAGAGTGCACTCAAGTGACGATGAGTCACTGGCACAAAGTGCACTCAGAGTGCACGAGGTAAAGAGGGGTCATTCTATTTTTCCTATCTTCCCTACATGAGGGATTTAGAGAGATCCCAGACCACAGGGAGTGAAAATGCTGCTTTTCAATGGAACTTCAAACTGTGTAAGGAGTGTGGATATTGAGGGTGTAACAATTTTAATGCAGTAAATGGAATGTTTGTACACCTGACCCCCACCTAGTCCCTACTGAGTTGCTCTCATTTGCAACCTTTCAACCTTGCAAACTCAGTGATCCAAACCAGGTGCCTGCATCCAACCTGTCAGAGTAAATTGAGAGATTACGTGCACACCGATGCTCTAACAGAGTTGCCAGATTGAAAAAGAAATCACCAAAATGCATGAATATCACCAATGTGTCAAAATAGCTGTAAATTGCAACATTTTCAATATATCAGTAGGGTGATGGCAAGTATCTATTCACTTATTTGATATTTTAATTTTGAAGAAAAAATAATATACTTTTCTTGCATAATAATAAACCTTTCTTGCACAGCAGAAATTGCTAGGGGGGTGGTGGTGGTCTAGTGGGTAGGATATTTGCCTCTGGACCACGAGGTCATGGGTTCGAATCCTACCTTCAGCATGCCACCACTGGGTCCCTGAGCAAGACCCTTAACCCCAAGTTGTTTCAGGGAGACTGTCCACTGTAGTTAGGAAATGAAACTGGATAAAAACGTCTGCTAAAAGCCGTAAATATAATTGTGAATGCAAAGGAATCAAATGGGGAGATTTAAGTGAGATGAACGGACTTGTTTATTTATTTACGCTTAATGCATTTTAATAACATATAAGAGAAAAGAAGTGCAATGTATCACAGCATCAAATTGCTATACATTGTAAAATGAATAAAGGATTACAATGATAGTGTCATGGCCAGATATGATGGTATCGCTTTGGCAATTACCACCTCTACTTGTTACCCTTCCAACTGAGTTTTGGTGTTTCAGCCACACCTATTACTAATAGGTGCATCCAATCAAGCACATGACCATGCAAGTACAGACAAGCACTGGTAATGGTATGGGCAGTACTAAAGAACTCAGTAACTTTAAATCTGCCTCAGTCATAGTTTGCCACAAGTGAAACTTCTGCCCTATTAGATCTGTAAGTGCTATTATTGTAAAATGGAGTATCTAACAGCCATAAAGTGTCAGGCCACCCAAACTTACAGAGCAGGGCTGCTGAGCACAAAAACTGGACGTCGGGAGCTTCATGAAATGGGTTTCTGTGGTCGAGCAGCTGCTCACAACCCTAAGATCACTATGAGCAATGCCAAATGTCATCTGGATTGGTGTAAAGCATGCTGCCTTTGCACTGTTAAGTAGTGGACCCTCTGATTTTGATGATGGTGATGATGTCCGTAGTACCACTTCTGCAGTGTTATGAGTTGAGGAGTTGAGCCCCAGACTTCAGATACCCTACTCTATTTTTAGAGAGCTGGAAAAGGTAGTAAATACGTTCAGTAAACAATTGTTAAAAAGCTACCCAAAATTGAAAGTACATTGAAACAGATTCTATTGTATGTAATTAAATTGTTTTTAAACAGCATGGAGATAAGGGAGACTGTATTGGTGACGCTCTTATCCAGAGCATTGTACACCAGTGCTTAAGGAGTCTACATCTGTCTTTCATGCCTGCAGAGCTAGAGTCAAATCAACATCAGTTTACTAACCAAGTTAACTAAGTTGCACCTGTTAACAAATCCTGTCAAAAAAAAAAAAACAGAGGTTAGTACACAGTTAGCAAGAAACACAAACAAGAGTTAAGAGGCCAGGGTTTTTTCCCCAGCATATATAGAAAATATGCAAGCAATAAGCATGAGGACTAGTCGTCTATGTGCTCTTTGAAGAGAAGACAATGAAAAATGTTACAATGCATGAAATGTTACAATGCATTGTAGAGAATAATCATTTTATTAATTACACAGTCTAATGCATTTGCACTGTTTGAACACCAATGTTAGGAACCAGTCAGCATTTTTATACTCTTGTCTTCCACCACCTTGCTTTAGCCTCCTTAATGAGGTGTGGAAATATAAGCATAAAATCATTGTTTCTTTCCCTGTATTGTTAATCAATAGAAGCTGATTGTATCGTTCCACCTTTAGAAATGAATTGATTTGATTATTGACTGTATTTTTAGCTTGGTTAGGTCATTTTCTTTCATATGAAGGTACAGCTTTGAGAAATCACATTATTAACAGAAATAGACTATAATAAAATAACAGATGTATATAAAAGGGTTAAAACATTAAATAGACACATAAAACCATTAAATAATGGATAACCTTTGGTTATTAATGGCAGCAGTTTGAACAAAGTAGCTCCACACTGTAATGTAGAGCAAGCTATGGGTTTAAAAATTTTAGAAGGAACTTGTGAAAACAGATATAGCTAAAGCTGAATGGATAGCCATACTGATTCTGAGACACAACCAGGTATGGTTTTGCACACCACAGGTTTTTACCACTTATCCATTTTTTCATAAACTGCAGAGTTTTATTCTTGTTAAGAATTGGAATGCAGCTGAGTGCATAACAAGAAGTAAAAATGTCAAATATAACAAGTTTCCTTTATAACATGGAAATAATCTGTAACATTGTATGCCTGTCTCCCATTTACTGGTTGTGTGGTCATGCAGAGTCAAATTCTAGACTGTTCTTTAACTTTAAAAGCCATTAGCTTCCACTTAATACGTCATTAAATTTCTAAACGTTGTCTGGTGATCTACAATATAATCATAATAATGTATTAGGTGGCGTTTTGTAAGTTAGTAGTGATGAATTAAAAAAACATTCTGGTTAAGGTCCTCAAATGGTTAACATACTATAAATTGTTAGCTGAGAATATTGAGTGTATTTTAGTGAACATGCAAATGTAGAAAATCAATGCATGTTGACTTAACTGTTTTTTTTTTTTTTTTTTTCTTTTGTTTTTTTTTTTTGCAGGTGCTGGCAGCTCAGAATGGCGTTCAACAGTGTTGCCCTAGATGCATGGCAGGAGAACCGGTGAGATATACAGCATGTCCTTTCTTGGTTTTCTTATCTCTTATTCACCTCATTTACAAGGCCAGAGGCTGTAACGCTTGCATGCCATTGCAGTGTTATGATGGTACACTCTAATAAAAAACTAGCACTTATCACTAAACAGGCACACACACACATTGCGAACTTGATACTTTATTTTCTGAACTGTATACTGTCAGCATGCGCATCCATATGCCCCACAGCATTATTGACTGCATTGAGATTGCCTTTGGAAATGTCTCACTTTTACCAGATCGATGCGTGTTCCCGATGATAAAAAAACACACTTTTTGAACGGTTTACCTGCAGGCAGGGGCAGCTAACTGCTGATCTCACCACCAGGCTCTTTAGATCCACCTGAACAGAACTCAGCATATATGAATATCAATTTGCGAAGGGTTAATGAACATTATGTGGGAAATGACACCAGCGCTGCGGAAAGGTGACCTGTGTCACATCAATGTTTTTTCCATGTGTGTCTCTCAGGGCCATATAAATCATATCATGCAGAGGTATTGATCACGGGGTCAGGCGGGTCCCGCAGACGATGAATAAGGAAGGAGACGGAAGGGAACGGGCCACGCAGCGAGAGGAGTAGCAGCCTGCACTTTGTCCAGCTCATATCGCAGCACACGTTGTGCCTTGTTTATCCTTGTTTATTGCTCCAAAGTACTGTATTTCTCTAAGGTAATCTGACCTGTAGTTTGTATTAACACCCTTATGACTGCTCAGTTAAAAGAAGGGCTGGACATTGGTATTAATTTCATATTCTAACATTCACTATGAATGGTAATTTGGATACTACTACAGTGTAGTTTGATGGACATTTAACCATTGTGATTAACAAAAAAAAGCCATGTGAAATAATTTGGCATAAGGGACTTGCTTTTGTTGATCCTTTTTGTAGGTGATTTTATTGATTACTCTTTGTGAAACCTGAAGAAAGGGAATATTTTGGAATGAAAATGTTTAATAGCCATTTCAGTTGTAGACTGTCTTGTATTTTTCATCTAATTCCTTTAGATCATTGTTTTATCAGATTGTCTTGTGTTTTCAGAGATTTTGTCCCAGTTTAACCACCCTGGTGGTTTACACTGAAATTACACTGAAAGGAAGCAGTTAATTTGTTCCAGAAAGATATAATGTGCATATATTAAGTTCAAATCTTTTTTTAATCTCCAGTGAATACTATAACTGAACACCATTCATATGTGTGTCCCTAAATCCTCTCATGTGAAGAATTGCTTGTGAAGACATTGCTTGTACATGTGGGTCAGTAGCCTTCTTGATGTAATGGCCCTCTATTTTTCTACCTAACAATTATGTAACATTTTACATAAAGACTACTTTCAGTAAGACCATGTTGGTGTTTTGTTGTTTTAGGACATTTGAATCAGTAGTAGTTGCTGTAGTGAACAGCAGGTGGTGCTGTGCCACTCTGAACTGCACCTGCACTCCAAGATGTTGCATATTTCATTGACACATTGCTCTCAGGACCTTATTGCCAGCTTTAATGTATGACTGCGAAATTGCATATATTAAAACACAAAAGACTTTTTTTTTCTTTCCTGAGAAGAGGAATAGTGGTAGTCTTTCTGAAATAACCTGCCTTGGTTTTGTTTCATTTGTAATGTGTATTGATTGAATACATAGCGTAAACTGTACTTTAGTCTTTGAATAGAATACGCTGGTGTGAAAAATACACTTTTGACTTTATTATGGTGTTGATGAAAGGCACCTGTATCCTCGGAGGAGACGTTCAATTTGACATGAGCCTCTTTTTCTCCAATTTACTGTGACAAGTACCATCCTATTCAGACCACCTCATAAAACAGGCAGACTCGTAATACCGCCCGTGTTGCCATGAATTCATAAGTCATAGTTTCTGCTCTTGTAAGTTATAAAGGAATTATTTCAGCTCTCAGGAAGCCGTGGGGATAGGTGGAAGTTTGTGGTAAGTCAACCAAGATGGATTTAAGTGTATTACCAGCTCAATCTTGTCTGTCCTCCCCCAGTGTTGCCTCTTGTCGCCTGAGAAATGAGAGAGAGCGTGCGCTCAGACAAAGCTTGACCTCCAGGGGCCGACTCTCACAGCCTAGATTTTCAATAATGTGGGACAATAAGGCTTAGGCCCCTAACCTGCTGCAATATGCTACAAGTGTAAAGAGCTTAGCTACTAATAAAGGAGCCAGCGAGCATGAGAAGAAAAAAAAAAGAAGGAAAAAAAACCCCTCATCTTCAAAACTCATATTTGGAGATCAAGCTTGGCTGTGCAGCCCATAAGAACACTTCATAAGGACAGTGATGAGATGCTGAGTGGGGCCTAGAGGCAGAGCCGTGGCTTTTCGTGCTGGTCAAGCTTGACAGTTGCCATTGGACATGTTGGATATGAATGAGGGCTGTACGTCGATCCCCTCTGAAGGTTTATGACAGGTGCACATCTGTTTATTTTGATGTCAGTCCTTTGGCCTCATAAAGACGCATCAGCGGTTTCTTACTCGCTGCTCTCTGTGAGTGCGCACGGTGACCCTCTGCTTCCCTAAGAGGGCCAGGTTGCAGGGGTGCTCCTTGGGGAGGTGAGGGGGCTATTATGGCTTTATTGTGGAGATCAGCAGGTCACGGAGCACGCTGCACACACAAAGGGAGCATTTCCGCGCTTGTATTTTTCCAGTCACAAACAAGACGATGAAAATTCAATCATCAATTCAGAAGAGTCTCTTTATGCAGTTATATAATACCTATATAACAGCATTATAAATACATATATATAATGCCATTTGGACATTTGTGACACACTTAAAAATGCATTGTGTAAGAAAAAAAAGTGGGATTTGTTTTAAACAGGATTCTAAGACTTAATTTTTCTTTTTGGGTATTCTTTCAAAAGTTCACACTTGTGTGTTATGGATGATTATTGTTTTTGCAAATTTTACAGTCCCATCAATAAGCTCAGTAATACCAGAAAACTGCTTCAGACTTTGGCGTCTCTGCCTCTGTTCATTATAGTGCCCTCAGCCTCAATGCAGTCTTATTGGAGATTTCCTCCAGGGCTCACTCAAATGATGTGTGCCAAAAGCGTGCAGAAAGTGTTTTCTCTAAAAAATAATTACTGTATACAGTTTTGTTAAATATGTAGCATGTAAAATTTCGAGACCACTGAATATAGACCTGCCATATATAGTGCTGCTAGAAAAGTGTTAGATGTGATAGATTGATTGATTTATTGATTGGTTTTAAAGTGAATTTGTGTTTCACAGCAATAAAAAGACAGACACTAAAACAAACAATACATTATTGCTGTTGGAATTAAACCTCATCTCCATTTTTTTAGTTTTTTTTTTTTAAATAAAAGTGCCAACTTCATTAATGTTAACAATTAATCCTATATTTATCTTTTAGATTAACTCTTCTGGAGATACAAGGGTTGTGCAATGATATATTTTGGAATATACAGTAACAGTATATAAACAGTATATACAGTATATAAACAGTAAAGGTTTGGATGCACCTGTATGTTTTTCATCATTTAAAACATTTTAAATATTATACTTAAATGCTTGAAATGTATGTCTGTGACAAATGTGAATAGCGACATTGATGTCTATGTGGAAATTTACATCCAAAATCAAAAGGTTTCATTTAAATACATACATTTTGAAATACAAATGTAGTTTCACATCCTCTGTAGTCCTGTTGGAAATGAATCCTAAGTGGTTCCTCATGAAGCCGCATGAGAAAATGTCGAGTGTGCAAAGCCACATCAAGGCACAGGGGCCCTACTCTGAAGAATGTGAAATAGATTATTTTGATTTGTTTAACACTATTTCTGGTCATTTTTGGTCATTCCATAATTCCATAAATGTTAGTATCTTAGTTTCATAGCATTTGCTGTTGTATTAAAAACAGTAAAAAAACAAAAAGAATCCTTTGGTTGTTGAAACTATGCTAGTGAACATATAATCCTAATTGTTAGAGCTCATGTCACCATAACTTCAAAAGTCTCCCAGTAACTAAATGAATAAATGAATAAGCCTCAGTAAGGAGCTCACTAAGCTCAGCTTTGTGTACTTTCTCTTGCCAGTTTAAAAAAGGTCCCAGTGAAAGAGAGTGAAGGAAACGCGCCAGAGTGACAAAATCAGTTTTGCCTCCTACGCTTCCTAGGGTCCGGCCTGCTCCTTTCATGCCCGTGTCCTTTGCCGGATCCCATATACTCTTACAGCGTTTCCACCTACTTTGTTTATGAGGCTTTGATCCACAATATTCCAGGCTAAGTTACACCCATGCACTGCAAGGTGAACCTATCGGCATTGTTCCCTATAGGAACCCAATACCCGTGGAGCCTTCCCTCGCTCCACTCAAAAAAAACGAGTCTCTTTAGTAACAGAATTCTCCAAAGATGCTGAACAAAAGGTCACGCACAAAGACACAATTTTATGCTCCTTTAATGAGTCAAATTTGCTCTCCCTTTCAGATGCTACCTCTGCGCCCACTTAAAGATACATTAGCAGATTTTGCCATGTAATCAAGAGCTGGTGTAACCCTCAGAAATGTGAATAATCGATCGATTCCAGATAATGTCGCAAACATTCATCTGTAACCCACGAGAGTAGCCGCCGTAATTGACGAAATTTGTCTTATTTTCTGCTCTCTTTATTATGAATAGGTAGCTATTGTAAGTGACTCTACTCTGTAACCCATCACTCCACCACCCCCCCCCCCCAAACACACACACACACACACACACCTATACACACCATAGAACATGTCTCGGCTCACTGAATGTCTCCTTATTGTGACTCTGAATAAAGGGTTATAGATGTGATGTGTGCGCATTAGGCCTGTTGAAGAGGAATCCTGAGCCTCATGAATGTTTTTTAGTAGTACACTGTGCACTTGGCATCAAATTTTCCCTGCTCAAAAGCCCTTTTCAGAAATGTCTCTCTTTGATATTAAGTGTATCTAAATCTTCGCTATCAAGTGTAGGTATGGTGGTGGTGTTGAAGTAGGTGGTGTCAAAGTGAAATAGACAATAAACACACTGTAGAAACTGTTTTATTAACAACACCTTCTATTAAATGTAATATGCAAACCAATGTAAAACCCTCACAGTGCAGATGTGTGCTAGATGTCTTGGGTCCTGAATGTTTCCTATTCGATGGCACAGTGTTGTGAAAGTGCCTCTTTAATGGGATCCATCTGTAGCTAACACTGATGTAATGTACTGCTTGATGAGGGGTCAGAATCAGCACACAGTAAAAAAAACACTTAATAAAACCACTTAAATAAAATAACTTTGCTGTTTACAGGCCTCATAAAATGGGACAATTAGCAAAATAAACAAGAGTTAACTTTTTGCATATTTAGACTGCACTGTCCTAGGCCTGACAGACATATGCTGTACTAAAGTGATGCGTACATCATATTTACATAAATAATAAGCTACTGTAAATCTAAATCACCACCCTCCTGAACTGACATGAGGAGTTGGAAAACTTTGTGATACTATGGATATGACTAATTAGCATTTATATTCATGCATTTTTAACTGAAATGGTAAATCAGTTGTTAAAGGAATGGTTTAGTGAAAAATCTCATTTATGGTATGTTCCACTTATCCCAGAGACATGTCTGGACTTCAAATTTCGCTTCTTTAGTTTAATACTGGAGCTGCAAAGCTAATGTTGCTAAAACACTAGAACTTAATAGTCACCCAATAACCTAAATAATCTCTGCAAAAATACATCACCAAGACCTTTCGTAGCTTGCTTAAACGAAATCCAGACAGTCATTAAGGTGGTGCAGATATGTCAGTGTGATTGCATGACAAGTCATGACTGTAGTGTTGCCTGAATTAGCTGCAAGAAACTGTGAAGTGTTTTTCATTTTTACAGGTCGTATTAAGTCATATTGTGCCCTAAACAAGTCTGCTCCTCCTTTAATGAGAATCAGAATAGGGTTGAAGCAAGTTGAGTGAATTTTCTGTAATGTATTTTGCAGAAATAAATTGGGCTATTTGAGTGACTGTTGAGTTCAAGTGTTTGTCTGTGACACTAGTTAAAGACGCAACATTTTGAACTTTAAATATGTCTTGATTGATTACATCTGGGATAAGAGGAAAATAAGTACATTTAATATTTCACAGGACTGTTCCTTTAATCTTAAAACCTAATAATGTCACGACTGACCAAGGGTGGGGTCTTCTTTTCTGTTCTCTAGGATATGGGAGACTCATAGAGACTAAAGAACACATTTCATTTTTGTTTCACAAAAGCAATTAATTCAAAGCTAGATGTTTTTGTAGACAGAATGAATTGAAGAGTGAAAGGTTTGCTTTGGAACTTACAACAATATTTCAACCATTTTGTTTTGTATAAACCTGAATAAAAATAGTTTTATAGACACAGTCCCTTCTGGAAATGTAATTTTGTTGACATGATCGAAGGGCGAGGGGACAATTAACAATGCACATTATACAGTATATTGCAAATGACAGTTATATACAATCACATGTGTATTACTGTTACCTATCTCTACTACTGTTAGTGGCATGGTAGGTTGCGACAATGGAATTTTGTATTTGACATTATCTTGCTCAATGTATGAGTGCGCAGAAGATTTCCACACTTGTTGTTGTTTGTAATAGAAAAATATGAGCTTCTGATATCCAGGATTGAAAGTTGTAGTGCAAACAAGCACTGAGTTACAGAGGCTGAGGTGAAAAGTGTTACAGCCAATCCTGGTCTCCCTGGAACTTTAGGCAATAACTGTATTATATTTTATTCATGTGGAAATGGTGTACGCATTTCAGTCCATGCTTCTTTTCCATCGTGCGGTGTTGAATGAACTCTTACAGCGTTCGTTTGTGTCCAAATGAACTTCAGTGAAGTTCAGTAGGTGTTGAATTGGTGGTCCTGCTGTGTGCAGTTTCTCGTTTGTCACTGCAAGCAAATCACAGTCCAATGTGGCCTACGAATCTGCAGCTCCTCTTCTCTTTTTCCCACATTTTAAAGTGAAACAGACATCAGATCATGTAAAAAATGCAATTTATTTTCTAACACCACCTCGTTTCAGTATCTCTCTTTCTCCCGGGAGCACCGCAAGACTTCAGCGAGACCCCCTTTTTTATTTTATTCCTCCCTGGAAAACAATGGCAGGAGGACTGATGCTGGTATATTTTAAGGTTATTTACTTAGCTGGATCACCTCTCTGGCTCTCTCCCTGAGCCTTGACAGTGCTCGGAGCTCTCCTGACGCTCAAAGCAATCCCCACAGACCTGCGCAACATACATGAAGCCATGAAAGGAGGACTGCCGTGTCGACCTGTCAGTCAGCAGCAGGCCTGCGCTAATGGCTGCGCTGTTGAAAGTGTTAACACACACACACACACACACACACATACACACACAAAAGGCCGTCTCCTGAAACTATTTAACGCCAGGTTGTGTGTCAGAAGAGCAGACGGGTTTGAAGAAAGCTCTTGCATGTGCATTTCATCTCCCCCCCCCCATAAAGAACAGTAAGCATATTATGAATTAATAATGCTAGCCGCGTTCACACGTGGCCCTACGACTTGTTTGTATCTGGCAGCCCTTTTTTCTTGTCGTAAAGGTGTTTGGATGTGTTTACCAAGGAGGATGGCGCACACCTCGCTTTTAAAGGTTAAATCAAACCCGAGTTAAAGAGGCCGTCCCTTGGGACACGGCTAAGGGCAAAGAGAATTAAGACATGTCCTCTTCAGCTGCAGAGGAAACTTCATACTCCTGTCAATTCGGTCAGGCATCTCCCACTTTATCAGCTTCAGTCAGCTCATCCTGCACGCCTACAACTTACCAGTGGTGTCCAAAGGTCATCAGAATTATATCTGATGCTGATTTTGATGATTAGTTTGAGATGCTGAAAATTAGGAAAAGCACAAATGCTGAAAACAGCCTGAGGACATGGACTCAGCCTGACAGTTAGTCAGATTTCTTGCAAAAAATATTGCTGCATAGGCAATCTGTAATTGTGGGGGTTTTATTTATTTATATGTTCTTTCAACAGCAAAATCAGTATGACTAAATCTTAACCTAAATAGTAAACAGTATACACCAACCAGCCATAACATTAAAACCATCTGCCTAATATTGTCTAGGTCTCCTTCCTGCCACCAAAAAAGCTCTTACCCATCCAGTCATGGACTCCACAAGACCTCTGAAGCTGCTGGGATAGCTAGTACCAAGATGTTAGCAGCAGATCCTTTAGTCGTTAGTTAGCAGATGTTAGTTAGCAGGTCCTGTAATTATGAGTTGGTCCAGCTCTTCCAAACAGATTGAGATTAAGAATTGAGATCTGATTAATTTAGAGCCTATTTAAATACTATGGTCATGTTCCTCAAACCATTCCAGAACTTATTTTGGAGTGTCTGACGCCTTATTCTGCTCTATTGATGCTCTCATGAAGGGGTGTAGTTGGTCTGCAACAGTTTTTAGGTAGGTGTCAAAGTAACATCCACATCAGTGCAAGGTCCCAGCAGAACATTTCCCAGAGCACCATACTGCCTCCCCCGGCTCAGCTTCTTCCCATAGTACATCCTGGTGCCGTCTCTTTCCCAGGTAAACGATGCACACACACCTGGCCGGTCACATGATGTAAAAGAAAACCTCATACATCAGACCTGGCCACCTTTTTCCATTTGTCCATGGTCCAGTTCTGACACTTGTGTGCCCATTGTAGGTGCTTTCAGTGGTGGACAGGGTTAGGATGGACACTCTGGCCAGTCTGCGGCTAACTTCCTTAATAGCAAGCTACAATGCACTGTGTGTTCTGATACCTTTCTATCATAACCAGCATGACCTTCCACATCAATTTTTGCTGATGCACTTCCTCTGTGAGCTCGGACTAGACTGACCGTCTCTCTTCTTGTGGGCTCAAGACCCTGTTGTTCATTCACTTGTTGTGTGTCTTTGGACCAGTTTTGGTAGGAACTGACCACTGTATACCAAGAACACCCGACCAGACATGTTTTGGGGATGTCCTGACCCAGTCGTGTAGTCATCACGATTTGGTTTTTGTCAAGCTCATTCAGATTCTTGACTATTTCTCCTGCTTGTGACACAGTCTCATTGTATAATTGCCTCCTAATATATCCCACCAACTGATGTTAGTGGTTGTATTGTTGTGACTGATTTGACTAATTTTTCATTTCTGACTTGTTTCACACATCCTCTGCAGACTACACAAATCTCCCCACTTTAAAACATGTTGACTTTTTATTTACTATTATAAAGCATAAAATCTGGCCTGACATAAAAAACTCTCCACTAAATTTGAAGAAAAGTGGCATATTTGAGTATTCACGTACTCACGTATTTGTATGTGTGTGTGTGTGTGTGTGTGTGTATGTGTGTTTCTTCTCTTATTTGTTTTCTACAAATAACATAATTCATCACCTGTAGGGATCTACAGGAATCAGTACATGAATAGATTCATGTATCAGCGGGTCCCATATTAGCTGTTCTTTTGTCACCTGGCATCTGTTGTTCTCAGTCCAAGCTGATTGATGAAAAAACACTTTTGATGAAAAATATTTTTTAGGAAATTTTAGCAAATCAATAAAATGTTGAAAGTGCTTTGTCAGATATATTACCCCAGATTAAACTGCAACATTACCGCCTACAGAAAGAAAGGCTGTCAGAGAGCACAATGGGGGAACTGATTTGAAAGCTGAGTGGGACAGCAACAAAAACTGACCTGTTATGCGCACCAACTCTTGTCTGTTTTTTTTTTTTAACAACATCCTAATGGAGTGACATTGTGACAGAACTGCACAGATGATGAAATCCAGTGAAACTACACCATGTGTAGAATAGTCATTGAGAGGATTAAGACAACATCAGTAGACTAATTTTACAACATTCCAGCAGGCTTGTCTGGCTTTTTTACCCTTTTCAAATGTATTTACATGTGTACTCACTCACACCCTCATTAGACTTCATTACTCTTCTGTTGTTTATGTGTTTATGGTATCCTTTTAACACTAACTGGAAATAAGTCTCGTAACCGTCTGCGCAGCAAGGTTTTCAAATGCTGTGTTTCCCTCTGAATGAACAAAATCACAATAAACAACAAGCACACTCTTGGCTGGGTCCCCGTGATCAAAGCTTTGGTTGCCTAATCTAGCCAATTAATCTATTTATCAGCGGCGCACTAATGAATATGCGGTCCATATGCTTTTTTCCAACACGCTACCTCCCTCCAAGTATGAAAGTGGGACAGCTCTGTGCACGGGTGATGCTTTCAGGACTGTGCTCATGCCACAGTTCATCTCTGAGACGCCGAAATCAGAGTAAATGGAGATTAGTGCGAATGAGTGCCTAAAATCTCTCAGATAACACATGCTCACAAAAACAGACACACACACACACACACATTCACACAAGACAACAATGGATGCGAAATTGAGGGTAAAGGCTTTGGAACGCAGATGTTGAATTTCACTGTTTAATTTAAACATTCTCCCAGCTTTTTTCCCCCCTTCCTCACTGCTTTGCCACCTCGGCGGTCCCCAGCCACTCGCCACGGCGCTGTGCAAAGCTGGCAGTGATTATTTTTAGCTTTTGCTTGGCTTTTTTTCACAGCAAACTCTCTTCTTCTCTCTCTGTGTTAATAATGTAGGATTCACACATTAGAATGAGTTTTCCATTGTTCAAATACTCGATTGGAGGGATTTTTTTTATGCCCCCTCAAACTGAGGAGTTTGCAACAACAGACAGAACACACAATGCTCACAGATACACCTGTGCACGTAGGACACAATTCAAGACTGTAGACTGTAGACTGCAGAACCTGTCATTAATAGTGAAAATCAAGGTTGAATTTATGGATAATCAGTGTAAAGTGGTTTATGAAGTAGAATATGAAGTAGAAATTAAGAAATAATGCTATTGTGTCTGCAGGAGCACATTAAAGGAAAACTCTTTTTCTGTGTATTTTTGCATTTCTGTTTTAAAATTAGCTTTCGATCAAAATTCTTCTCATAACCATAATAAAATAATGTCTCTGGCATCGAGGAAGGTATTCCTAACTATCTAATGTAATAATTTGCCTCTTAAGTTTGACTCCTATCACCATCTCTGTTCTGGTGCATTTCTCTACAGTAGATCCAACCAAGCCAATCTGTAAAAACTTTGTTTACATCTTGAATGCGTATTTAATTATGTAGAAAGGTTGACATAAAATGTAATTCTTCTTTAACCTACACAGCCAGTTTTGATTAGTGCTTGAGCAAATGAATAATGAATCATGGTAATGTTTGAGGGTGCACATGTTTCATTTGTAATTTAGAAAGGTTATTAAGTGTCTGGCCTCAGGATCATAGTGTTGTTGTAAAGTAACAACCAGCAAGTTTAACAGAATATTGTTGCCCAGTGGTGTGACTTGGATGTTATAGGGCTTTGGTGCAAAAAGGAACTTCCTCAACATATAAAAAATTACTTATGATGAATAAAAAATGTTTTTTCTCTCTATTGTTTTGACAACAAGCTCTAAATCACTCCATATATTAGCATTAACTTTTACCTAAATGTTTGTTTGATTATTAGCTATTTAAGATTTTAAAACCACAAATAATAAATTACATGATCATGCATGCTGTGAAGGATCTGTTTGAACTTTTTGAACTGTTGTTAAAAAAAAGGATCTATCTTGTGTTTATATGAGGAATCCAGTAAAGATTTAAGGGATTTGTTTTGGAATGTATTTTTAGATGTATTTATTTGCCATTTGAAAATGCTAGCTGTTCTCTGCACTGTGTGAACCACGAAGAACTAGAAATGATCCAAAAATGAAAAAATCTCATGACGTTAAGAAGGTTTTAAGCTTCTTCTATAAGATGCCACCTCAGGGATATAATATTTAAAGAAAGCTATGATAAACTGGAGTCTTCACTCAACATCTACCCGCAGAGACATTGGTATGTTAACTATTTAAAATGTTTCAATATTTTTTCAAAAAGGAAACACTGCCACAGCTGCACAAAATGCTGTCATAACTTGGTGCCCACATGCTGCGCGTTCTTTAATGCATTTTTGCTGTCGTGCTGCAGGAGTCTTTAGTGGTTCGAACACAAAGTAATCCCACTACGACAGCGCACGCATGGTGTAACCCTCGTCTTCATCAGAAAACCTCCCCTTTACTACAGCTAAGGGACCTGGCAGTCCAGCAGGCAGTTTCCAGCCAGCATCTACACAACACTAGGCCGTTCAGCAGCCCTTCCTCTCCAGTTGCTTCGGATTGATTCTGAAAATGCACTGTAATTCACTCGTGAAAGTGACTAATCTTCAAATGCTTTTTGGGGAGGGATGACGGATATGTGACAGAGCAGGAGCAATATCAAAGCATGCAATGCAATTAATGCATTCAGCAAATGATTATTGTATTTTAATTATACTCACAACACACACACACACACACACACACACACACTCATATCACTTATAGCATGTTATTGAATGAATTAATGTGCATCATTACGTCTAAGTAATTTCAGGACCTCTGCCCTCGTGTTGGAACTGCTGGGATATGAACTACAAGGTAATATTGCAATAGAGGGATGAATGGCCTTTGACCCCAACCCCCTTAAATACGTGCACACACACACACACACACACTTTCCGCAGTGCAGCTGGGGATTTTCATTTTATGCAGGACTGTCACTAATAAACCTTCCTCGTAATTGTTGTTCTGTGCATTTTCAATCTCTCTTTGTCACACTTTCCTTTCAGATGTCGGCCTTTTTGCCGTCAGCAGGGCCGTTGTGGCATTCTGAAGGAAGAAAAGAGAAAGTCACAAAAAATAATACTCCTCATGTTCAAATTTGTGATTTAGCCTGTGACTGAAATTACAACAGATATCTGTTATTACACTATTATCCAAAGTAAATTTATCTGTTTTGAGGAAACTGGTCAGAAAATTAAAAATGCATATCTTTCCCCTTTCGCTGAATGTTATCAATCAGCTAAGACATGTTTGGTGATTAAAATTTCCTTGCTTTTTTAGTTTCACACTGAACCTACGGGGGCTATATAAGTTTCTGGGTGTACATTACTTCTAAGCTACGTTAGCTACTTGTAGTTCTAAGCCTCCTGTAGTTCCGGTTTAAGACTGCAAAACTACGTGGACCTGTCTTGATTGATTGTCCCATATAATCAATTGAAAATAGTTTACAAAAAATAGGATATATTATAAATAGTATCCCCATAAAATACAGGTAGCACACTTTGAAGAACAAAGTAGCAAATTTTAAAAATTACACGAATATTTCCAAAACTCTTTTATACTGCTGGTCCACTTAAACTTCAAGGCTGCACACTAAGCCCTCTTCTTCTGTGCTTGAGGATATAGATAAGGAAACATATTTCTGTCTGAACCTGAACACTTGTGTCATTTCACTTTTGCAGATAATATCTTTTGTTCAGTATGTAAATTTACATTGCAGATATCATTATTATATTGTGAGTTGTTAGTG
This sequence comes from Brachyalestes nurse, assembly GCA_037974405.1. NCBI lineage: Eukaryota > Metazoa > Chordata > Actinopteri > Characiformes > Alestidae > Brachyalestes > Brachyalestes nurse. Next base: position 44,242,228 of record JBBPCY010000109.1, on the reverse strand, counting down.
AAATTAATTTAAATGTAATATCATTGATATTTGATATTTCAACATAACAGAACAGTGGTGGTTCAATAGTTATGAGCAGGAATTCCAAATTAAGACTCAAATTCTTTTACTTTTCCTTCACAAATTAGCCAATATAAGATTGTCTCAAATCTGTTGGCTAATGTTAGTGCTGACCAAGCATCATCACATCAACTGGCAAAGCAGCAGTGGCCATGAGCAAAATTGACAACAATCATTGCCCAGTACTATGAGGGATTGCTTTGGACAAAAGCTCTAAATGACTTTTTATGCACAGATAATAGTTCTTGTCTAGACTGTGGCTATTATGACATTTTAATAGGTATTAAGTTTAACTGTAATGGTTAAAATGATGACTAAATCGTAGCTGATCTGATCTTAAACTGATTATTCCTGATTTAATTTGACGTTTAGGACACACAGATTTTATGCAGCAACATAGATAACTCAAATCCAAGTCAAACTAACAATGACAATTTATATGATGACTCATGTGGGTCAGTTCCTTCTTTTGTTTTCTTTTTCATGTCATTATGAAGAACATCCCCTAAACTACAGTCATTCTGATCACAGTGAGCAGTAAATGATGTGCGTACAGTACATGCTTTGTAAGCTCGTATCCTTCTTTACTCTTCTGTTCTGTACCTGCTTTGTCTCCTGTTGTGTTCAGCCATTCAGAGGTAGACAATTCAGCTGGTTTGAAGACACTGGCAAATCCAACAGATTTGATCTTTTTTGGAACCAATGCCATAAAAAGAGCTGTTGTGTTTGTACTGTAGTAAAAGCATTTTTCTTTTCTTTTAAATACAACATTGTGAGAATTCTACCAGATTAAATCATGTATATAAATACATGTAAATACATGTATATAAACAGGTGTATACAAATGTTTGCCTATATGTTATTTTGTGTGCTAAAACAAACAACTCAATTAATGTGTTTACTGTATAAAAATTCCTACCTTTATGTTCTAAAAACTAAACACCTAAAAGGTCTGAGGCAGACCTATTATTATTATTATTATTATTATTATTATTATTATTAGTAGTAGTAGTAGTAGTAGTAATAGTAGTAGAAGTAGTATCACTACCACTCTTTTATTGTTCTTTTTATTATTATAGTATTTACTTTTATTATTAGTAGTGGTATTTACTTTGAGGTTCAGACTTATTCATTTTCTTAAAAAAAAACCTTTGGAGAGCTGTGGTGAAGCAGGACTGGTACACTGAAATCTTTGCAATGTTAATAAATATCCAGTATAATAATGAATGTCCAGTGCAGTTTGCTGGTGTTTAGTGGAGCCCTGAGCTCCTTACAGGCTCTTCTCCATTCAGCCTGTAGGTGGGGCACTGCCACCACACAAGACACTGCTCACCTACAGGCCAGAAGTCTGGTCCTGTGCTACTGGACAGCACACACACACACCCACCCACACACACACACACAGGCATGCACCAGTGGCTCTTCCTCTTGGTCACGATGGTTTCCCTACCAAACAGTGTATGATTAGTGGACACTGCTGGGAGAAAGTGGGTCAGCAGCATCTCATCAAGGACGTGATGGAGACCAAACTTATGGGACATGGAGGTGGCAGTGTGTGTGTTGTGTGTGTGTGTGTGTGTGTGTGTGTGTGGTCCGCCCAAAGAAAAAACAAAAACACAAACAC
>JBBPCY010000109.1:44215542-44227029 GCA_037974405.1 Brachyalestes nurse | reverse complement strand
AGCTGCAAGGTGCCACCCTCAACATGAACGGTTTATAGTCTGCAGGGCAATGAGATGTTATTTATAGGGCCTAAACTGTACAGTTTGAAAAAAAATGGGGGTGTACAAACCCACCAGTGTCAGGCATCACTAACAGGCGTAAAGGTCATGCTACAATGCCATTTTCTGCCACTGCCCACCATTAGCCCCCTCTCATGTGTTGCGAGCAGCACTGTGTTTGAAGAGGCATTAACATACTAAACACAACGCTTTCTGTGTGCTGACGTACAACACAGATAATGTACAGTGTTGTAGTTGGTCTTCACTGTGGCTGCTTTGACTACGAGTGTATAAGACTTTTCACAGATGTGTCTGTGTGGGTTTTTTTTGAGTCATACACCCAAGTGGAGGTCCATACACTCACTTTAATCACTTTAGCTGTCAGCTTAGAGGAGCTTTACATATTTTCCATACCATATGGTGTTAATTTAGCTCATTTGGATATGTAACCATTATACAAGTATGCTTCTTTAAATGCAAGAGGCATAACATTGTTTTTTTCTTCTCCCCAGCATTAATTAAAGCACTCATAATGGGGAGCGTCGTCGTGGCCCTCAAAATGGAGGCATTGGCACATTGTGAGAGATTGATGCAGGCTTTTGAGCTGGTAATTAATAAGTGCCCCACAGAAACGCTGGTTGAAGGTGGCATCTTGCATCCTCTCCAGATATAACAGCTTGACAATTAGAGGTAAACAAAAGGCGAAGCTGTGAAAGTGATCCTCCTGCCTCTTGGCATCCCCCCCCCCCTTTCTTCCACAACACACTCCCATCCTGTCCGCTGCTCCGGCACCAAGACAAACACTGAGACATGCTGTTCCCCATCTTCTGGTTTACCCACCACCCGGTTTGCCCCAAAACCACACAACGTCAGGGACGGCCAGCCAGCACCCTCCGCCTACCCGAATATAAAGGGAATGAGAAAGTGATGGGGCAGGAGCTCAGGCACTAATACGTTCATGCAGGCTTCCTTCTGAACTCCCTGAGTGTTTGTTTGTCTCTCCTTTTGTAGCCGGTGTTGTGACAAGAAAAGCTGTGGCAACAGAAATGAGACACCCTCAGACCCTGTAATCATCGACAGGTAAGGGCCTGCTTCCGCTTTCTTCTTCTTTTCCTTCTCCTTCCTGGAAGTGTGTCAGTGTGCCCATGTGTACTGGGTGGCACTAGGCTGGTTGTTTGCTGTGTGAGTGTATGTGTGTGTGATGTGTGTGCGTGCATTTGCCCTGCGCAGGTGGGTTGACTTGGAAAAACCCGGGGGTGTCTTTAGGGACTCTGTAATTGCTAGCTGAGTTGTCAGGGGAAGTAGTTTCCTTAGCCCTTCCTCTGTGCCGGCCGAGCAGTCCTTTATGCCTAGAGAGCGTTTTTTTGGCTTTAAGATTTGCAGCTCTGCCTCCTTCTTTATCCTAATTTGTTAACAAGTGCTTTATTCGCCTCTGTCTCCTCTTCCCTTATTATCTTCTCTGTAAGTGCTAGAGATGCTTCACACAGGCTTTGTTTCTCTTATAGGGTCCACAAGACTAGTGCGGCGGAGCGTTGGCGCATGTGTGTATGTAAGTGTGTGTGTGTGTGTGTGTGAGTGTGTGTGTGTGTGTGTTTATGCTCAGCTCCCGTACTGCTGCTCCTGGGTAATGAGTAGTATTTCTCAGCTGGTTGTTGGCACTTACATGTTGATAACATTAGCATTAGCGTGCTTAAATACACTGGCTCCCGCAGCATTGGTAATTGATGTTTTTCTTCGTCTCTGTGTAATTTTATTTCATGTGCTGACGACTCTCTTTTGCGAGATCTACCTCAAGGTTACAAACGCTCAGAGAGTCTTGTAGTGCTTCCTTATCACCAATTATCTCAGCAGAGTGTACACGTGTGGGGCAGATGAGGCACAGTGCGCTGGCTGCTGCTGCTGCTGCTGCTGTCTGGGCCTCTTGGAGATTAGTGAGCTAGAACAAGCCCACCTTGCTCCATAAAGGCTGCAGCAAAAAGCCATGAACAAGTGGAACTCTGTGCCAGTAGCAAGAGACCATGGCCCTCCACCCTCTCTCCCTATTGCTCTCTCTTTCTCTCTCTCCCTTCTCTGTTTTACTCTCTCTCTCTGTCTGACTGTTGCTGTCTCTGCTCTGTCGACATTGCAAACTTATCTCCCCAATTGCCAACTTTGCTGTCCGCCAGGTAAGATACGAGATTGTGGTGGTAGGAACACGACAAGCCGAGCTGAGGCAAAAATATGCACCACCAGTGGACAGCAATGCTAATGTTTGACTAGCTGAAATAGCTGTTTGCTTAGTGGAGAATGTTTGGTATCTGACAGAGGGAACATCTCTCTTATTAGTAATCAAATAGGGACGACCACTTGCTGCTGTCGCTCAGGACTTGCATCGAGTGTGTGTGCGCACATGATAGGGTATGTGTGTGCGTGTGTGTGTCAAGTGTCGGAAAAAAAGGACTCACTCCCTGGGTGATGAATTTATGGCCGTGCTTGCATGTTCTGAGCTCTACAAGTTTCCTCCTGTCACACGTCATGTGCTTTGGAAACACTGCTGTTCTACATGATAATGTGGAGCAAATCAGTCAGGAGTGTTATGTTGCACAAGAGTGACTTGGAAAGGCTGAACGGAGAGCACTGACATGTCATTAGTGGGAATGTGGCAGTGATAGTCCTTAAAATACTATGATTTGACCTGCATGTGGAACTCATGACAAGGTGGTCTGTTGACAGTATCATTTAAACAAGGTTTATTTACTGTCATGTGCATTGATCAAATGGATTAACTTGTCCCTGTCGTGTGTAACCTTTTTTCCTGCTGTTTCTGCTTTGCTAAGCGGAGCGTTTGAGGTGACAGGCGTGAGCCACGCTCTGTAACTTCCCGTTTTCTTCCACATGAATGAGTGGAGTGTTTGAACAGATACGCTGATACGCCGCTACAGCGTGTGAACAGTAATTAGTAGCAGGATGTTTTAATGGAGAGAATTGTGTTACACTGCCCTGTAGCGGAGTGGAGAGAGGAGGAGCAGAGCTGTGTGTGTGTGTGGTGTTGGTGGGGGGGGGGTTGTTTTGGTTTTTGGAGCAAAAGATAAAACATGTCTCACTTCCTTTTTGGTAGTTCCTGCGATGTCTCGGCCACCCCGAGCCCATTCATCCTCACAGCCGAGCTTACAGTATATATTTACCTTCAAAGAGACACATGCTGAACACTGTACAACAGGGCGTCATTGATATTTAACGCACTGGCTCTTCCCATAAATTGCTTGGCTTTGTGTCCCAGCTAAATAGAGTTGGAGAGATCGGGTGTCAGCGCTTTGTGCTTCAATCTGGCGGACAATGCGTGTAACACAAGTAAAATAGGAAAAGGGGAACAGTGGAGCAGGGATTGAGTCTCAGGGAAAGAGGCCGTGGCAAAAGGAGGGGATATTGTCGTAAGTTCAAACAGTGGATAAAAAAGCTCACATTTTCATTGTAGACCGCCTGAAAGAGCCGGGAGTATCGTTTTCATCCATTCTGCGTGATCACAAAGGCAGACGTGCTTCATTAGCCCAATGCATTGTCTGAGTATCGCTACTATGAGAAGATGATTTTATCCTTTTGCTCCCACAACGGGGAACCAGGACAAGGCCCATGAAAAGTGCCAAAATCTTAACCTTGGATGAATGAAGGTCAAGTCATTTCCTTGAACTTCGTTCATCCAAGGTGTACTACATCACAGATGCATTCCTTTTACAGTGCTAACATGCTATTAGAAGGTTCCATTCAGGTTAGCTACATTAGTATTGTACATCCAGCGGGAAGTTAAAGAACTTCGATTCACTTTCAGTTGGGGCGCAGTTTGGAGTGCATATCCAAGTTGGGGAGGACGGACACGGTGCAGGGCTAATGCCTTTGGACTAATTTTTGCACCATATCCCCCACTATTGGGATCAGATCATGACAGCAGGGTTTGGGGATTTGAAGTGACTGGTGTGAGCAGGGATGCCTTCATATGTTCATGTTCAACAGGCGCTGGGAGATAATGGTTTGCACGGACATGGAGGGAGTGAATCCCAAAAGTGAATGGAGGGATTGTTTCGGCAGACAAGAGAGGGCTGATTACGTTACAATCAAAACATTTGACTGGGGGGGCCTGATAGAGGAGGAAGAGCAAGACTAAAAAAGAGGAATTTAGAAAGACACAGAGAGAGAGAGAGAAAAACAGAGAGACAGAGAGAAAGAGAGAGACAGGGCCATGCTGACCAGAGTAACTCGTGATCCATTATCGATAACGTTCTCAGCACCATTTTTTCCCAGATGGCACACGGGCCAGGCGCGCTGCTCGCTGGCACAGGCGCGGACAGTAACTGGCACCCTCACGCTCCTGGCATTTTCAATGGAGTTTAGGAGACTTATCATTCCAAATGTGTCCTATTTTCCTGTAGGCAAGCCAGACATCTGTTTATCCTATTTTCTCTTGGACTTTGGTACAGCTTAGGAAAAAAAACAGCAAAAGAAAGAAAAAGTTGGTTGCATTTAACAGCTGTTGCAGAAATTCGATCGCAGTGCATCTTTAAATATTTCACCCCGCATTGGCATGGATTATTGATCTGCAGGGATTTTGAAAGGGGTCGAAAAATGGAGAGAGAGAGAGGGAGAGAGAGAGAGAACACAGAGGTCTAATGTAAAGTGATGTGTGCTATATAAGCTCTTCAGACAGGTTAGCACCCGCGCTAGCAGGCCGGATTGTAGGTGATTTCTGCTGCTCTGTCCGCATCCGCAGAACTAATAATACCGCCCTGACTCGGGGCTTTTCCAGCCACCGATCTCCTTTCACTTCCTGTCACAAAGGTCAAGACAGCCTGACCCCTGGCAGACAGCCTCCCTTCCTCTGAATAATGCATGAGATTGACTTTTAATCCCCCCTTCTTTTGTCCATACACAGTTGCGTGGCGGGACGGTTTATTCCTATAGCCCAGCCGTCTGCACCTGTTCTCCTACTGGGCCTCAGCCGTAATTCAGGCCTGTTGCTGATTTTGCTTAACATTCATTATATTTCCAAACGAGGGGGCTTGTCCAAAAGGATTACGGCTGATTATTAGCAGGCCTTGCCAGAAAGTCGTGTGCAAGGAAGTCCTCACACTATACACAAATGCACTCCAGATTTTTCTTTGTTTTTTACTTTTTTATCACTAAAAACAGGCTTCCAATGACCATCCTGCTCCTTTCTTTGATACGTTTTCCTCTCTTCTAATTTTATTTTTACATCTTTTGTTTGTTTCTGCTGTGTGTGATGGAGCGGCTCTTCTTGAAGCGCTCTCTCTCCTCCCTCTCTCCGGTGTGTGGATGCTCGATTGCGGCCCGCTCCGTGCTGGGGCTGAACAAATGCCAGCATTTAGAAGGTCAGAGCTTTTGTGAGTGTGTGTGTGTGTCGGTGGTGGGGGGAGTGCTATGGATAATGAGTGGCGACGAAAAAAGGAGGGACATTAAACAAAAAAATTCAATTCATTGTGTCCCTTAATGTCATTTACATTTTTGGCTGCGTCCCGGGCTGTCGAAGAGGATTTTGGAGACGTCTTTAATTACATATCAGCGGTGGAGCAGAGAGGGACGCGTGGTGGGGAGGTGTGCAGATGAGAGAGAGAGAGAGAGAGAGAGTGAGAGAGAGAGAGAGAGAGAGAGAGAGAGAGAGAGAGGGAGGGGGTGTTTGTTTGGAAAAGCTCCTGAATGGCAGGTTTTCACAGACCTGTATGCAGGGTAATTAAGAGAGTGTTAAGTGGTGAGTGCTCTGTTGCTGTCTCTCTTCTCTCTCTCTCGCTCTCTCTCTCTCACTTTCTCTCATAGTAAGCAGAAGAGGGATGCTCAGCTGTTACTTTTGCCTCCAGCCATTTCAGTTCTGCATCTTATTTTTTGTTCCTCGCTCAGGTGACATTCATGTGTGTGTATGAGCAAGTGTAAGTAAGGATGTGTGTTTGCAAGTTCATACCTTGTGTTCATGTGTCTTTGTGCATGGAGGCTGTTTTTATGAGTGTGAGAGAGAGATGGAGAGTGAGGGAGAAAGAGAGAAGGAGGGAGAGAGAGAAAGAGACTAGAGCTTCATTAGTTCTGATTAATGGGGGAGCAGACAGCAGATATATCTCTGGCCAGGTAACAGCCTCACAGCCGCATTACAGCAGCCGCACAGGTGTGTTCTGCTGCCCTTATTTATGAGGTAGTCAGCAAGCTTTCCGTTACCGTTACCTTTTACACACACACACACACACACACACACACACACACACACACACACACACACACATTTATAAAAACAACCCCACTACACATAGACACGTGAACTTGCACATGAGCGTATTTGTTTTTATGCAGTGTCAGGATGTAGGGTCATAAAAATGACCAGTAGGCATTACATATTTAAGAGTCTGATTGTAATATTATCTGTGTTATATGTGTAATAGTCCTCATTCTACATGTATAACACAGATCTTACATATTCTGCATGTTTATGTATTAACATATATATATGTATGTAATAACATGATTATAAATATGTAATACCAGTATGTGCACCATTTATATGTGACTACCTATATGTCTTTTTAATACAACCCATTTACATATCAGAGACACACTTTAGAGGGTAATTTTGTCCTGAAAATCTATGAAAACAAGTACAGACACACACACACACACACACACACACACACACACACAAACACACAGCTCTTTCCCCTTCAGCCAGCTTGCGAACTGAATAAGTAAGGCGATGGCTCAGGTCGTGCTACAAATTCCACTGACCACTGCTAAAGGAGCCTACACAGCAATAAAAAGGCCCATTCCCTCTGCGCTGCATTTGCGGCATGTGTTTTCTGGAGCACCGCAGTGCTAGTGGGGGGTATTTGTGTTATTCTAAGAGGTCATTAATGCGGCGAGTGTGTGTGTGTTTGTGTGTATCTGGGCGTACTAAGCGGCTGCTGTTTTTAGGTGCAGGTGTGTTTTGCACACCGCTTTTGAACCTTCAGTCACAAGGCGCTCGGCTCAGGTCTGTCTGATTCTGCCTGTGGCATGTGAACCTCCTCTGGAAGACGCATGTACAAGGGATCGCTTGTGTTTGTGCATGTGTGTGTGTGTGTGTGGAGGAGTGGAGGGGGTGAGATAGAGGGAGTAGAGGAGACAGTCAGAGATGTCAGAAACCCCTCTAAGGGAGTGCGCTGATAGTGCAAACACACTACTGCACATTCTTCCACACAGCCTTATCAGCTACATGATATAAAATATATAAAACACAGTGCTTACATGTCGGTTAGCATTATTTGGATAACACTACAGCCATTTCTTTCTCTTCTGATTTTACCAGAAACGTTTTATAATGTTTTAATGATGCAATAAATTGTTACTTTTTGCATAGAAACTACTTTCTAAGAGCACAGAATTCTTATTATATAGTTATGTCAGAAACATGATTTCACTTGCAATGTACATTAGAAAGTGTGCATAAAAGGCTGAATTTCTGTTTATCATGGAATTGAATGTCCAACAGGTTTACTATTCATTTTATTAAGATTTATTGGTCTAAATGCTTCAGTGAAAATGACGTTGTCTTAACAATGAGGACCTACATCCAAGCCCTTAGGATTTTATTAATATTGTAGTGTGTACACTATGTTATGACTTTGTGAACTTATTTGGAAAATGGCTAAATGACTAAAATGTGTACTTGTTTTCATATGGAAATCCATTACAGCTATTAACATACTTAAGGCCCTTTGTGCAAGAGGTAGCGCGACTTGTAGCGTAACAGTCTTTTGGAATAATTTGTTAATTGGTCCTTTGTCTTTGTGCACAAAAATAATGATATTCAGAAATACCTTTTTGCGTACTGAGCAGATGACACTCTCACCTTGAAACTCTTCAGAACACACGCAGCTGAGAGAGATAGAGAGTGAGAGAGAGAGAGACAGAGAGAGACAGAGAGAGAGAGAACAGCTGGCTTCCTCGAACTGAGGATAACTGACAGTTGTCTGTAAGAGGTTTTAATGAAGATTGTCACCTTTTATGCCAGGAAGTAAAGGGTTGCCAGATCTCCAGGAGGGAGTAGAGGGAGGGTTGCCAGATCTACAGGAGGGGGGAAAGGCAGAGAGCTTAACCTGCTTTTGGCAGGCAGCACTCCGCTCACACTCACACAGAAAACGAGAAACAGCCAGCGTGGTCAAAAAGCCAAAACTTCGCCGCCGCTACCCCGGGCACACACACACACACACACACTGCTTACAGTCTAACAGATGTACTGCATTACACACTTTTTACAATACACTTCAAAACTATTTCCTACACTATAATTTAACAAAACACACTCATAAAAAACATACACAAGTACAAGCTCACTTTGGCAAAGTGCAGCAGAAAGTTTGCAGAAAGGAAGCAGAACTGGATGTGTACTTAACCTCTTCAATTATTTAGTTACCATTGTGTATGTTGAATAGTTATGAATGTGGGCATGAACATGCAAACCCTTAGGGTCAGAAGTTTAAACTTACTTGGCACTTCATCAAGACTTCAGCAACTACTTAAAAAAATTGTGAAGCTATGTGGCATCTAAAATACATCCTATTAAATAAATTAATAAACAAATCTTCACCAAAAGGGTAATTTTACAGGGCAAAAAACCCTGACATAAGTTCAAGTGCAGAGATTACATGATTCTCTGAGTCATTCTGGAGTATTTCTGTTTGTCATTTCATCATGAAATTTCCACATACTGATTAGAGAAGCTGCCCTAGTCAAATGACATACATCTGTTTTTTGGTTCGCAATGATTAGTCTTTCATAACACCTGCATAAACATTTATAAAGCCTTATTTCAAGTATCAGTTGTAGTGACAGCTTTTTGATGTCAGTTTTGATGTTATTTACACAACAATTCGATGCTTTTTGGAATAAGCCTTTATAAATGTCTATACTGGTAGACCTATGTGAGTGAATGCTGGCCTTCAGGTGAAGTGATATCTATTCAGGAATTATTATGATATTTATATTTCAGTTATGTTGTTATGAGACTTGGTAGTGTGGGCCCACATATGTGATCAAAATCACATTCAGATTCAGTAAAGACCCTTCCAGTCTAAGAGGTTTTACTGGGAGTCTATAAGAAACTTAGATCGTCTGACACCTGTTTTTATATGCATGTTTTGGAGTATCTGAGAGGCATTTACGTATACTAAACTCAAAAGTGACATCAGTAATGTACAGATGTTTTGTTTTTGGTAATGACCATGAGTGCAGTCTGTCTTTCTCAATACCTTCACCCCCCAGGGGCTGCATGTGTGTGTGTGTGCGTGTGTGTGTGTGTGTGTGAGTGTGAGTGTGTGTGTGTGTGGGGAAATGGGTTTAGCATGTGTTGAGAGGAGGGGGTTCTCTGAGCTAGTGTTGTTGTAAGACATGTAGCATGGGCCCAGAGAACGGAAGAAAGTGGCTCCACAGAGTCTCTGCTGAAAGACGAAACACACACACACACACACGCGCACACACACACACTGGCAAGAAAATGCAGTGGACATTGCGAAAGCTGGGGCAGAAAATAGTGAAGAAGAGAGAGCTTAGAAGGAGGAGAGTTTAAATAAACAAACTCCACTGTGTGTGTGTGTGTGTGTGTGTGTGTGTGTGTCTGGTGGGGGTATTGAAAGTCTAATCTGAGTGAACTGTGAGGAGAGGGACATATGTGCTCTAAAAAGGCCTTTTATTTGATTGAGAGCACAAAGCGGCGACACACCCCTTTTGTCGGGCAGTGTGAACGCTCCTGCTGAGCCTGTCATCATAGCATGCTGCAAGTACGACCGCACACACACACACACACACACACAATCACAGACAAAACAGCACAGATATGTGAAGCATACATTGCATCTATATGGAATCACATAAGAAATTTTCACAAACAGAAAAACAAATAATGTTAGATCTACATATCTGAAAATGATTTCACACATAAATACAGTTACTCACACACACACACACACATGTGCACCCCAGACAGTTGGAGAGGGTCTGTTGTTACTCAATAGGCAGGCGTGGGTGCATGTTCCTTTGGAATAACAACCAGGCAAATTGGATCAGTTTTGGTTAGGCGCGGACTGTGTGGAATGCATGGCCAGGGTTTGTGACGCTGCTCTTCATGAATGCAGGCAGCATGTTCCCATTTCCATCGTCCAGCTGAGAACTTTACCTTCCCTCGCTCTGTCTCTTCTGCTCTCCCCAAACTTTGGCATGTAGAATCATACTCCAAAATGAGCAAGTTGTTGCTGTCATAAGAAAATCTTTGTCATAAGAAAGTTTGTTTTATTTAAACCCAGTTGAAAACATCATTTCCCCTTTACATTATGTGATATTTCATGACGATATGTTGTCCATTAAAGATCTGGCAAAACAAAACTGAAATAAACTGTATTTTTTACATTAAAAGGTAACATTTTCTCTTCTATAAAATAAATGACTATACAGGTTTATATACAGGTTTATTTAGTTCTCGCAGACTTACTTACTTAAACACCTCTAGTGAAGCGAAGCTTATGCTAACCGCTGTTATTTCGGACATGTGGTGTGTCTTTATGAAGTTTAATTGTGTTAATGGAGCACTCAAAGTTGTTTGTGGAGTGTGGCGCATGGCTGGCAGTAAATGTAGCCCTCATTACCCTCTCTGGGCCTGTAGATGCTGTTGTGCCTCACAGGCCAGAGCCTAGCAAAGAGACTACCCCCCACCCGAACCCGCTGCTGTGTGAGTAAGCGCAAATTCACACCCACAACATTTGTTTCGCATTAGGAGAGGTTTGTAAATCAAACTTCTGCTGGGACTCTTCTGCCTCTCTACACACTACAGGAGATATCCAGCCCTCCTCCTATCCATCTATCCATCCATCCATCCACACCCGCATCCCATCATCCCAGCCTTATTCTGTCTTTACCTACAACTCCTTCTCCCCCAACCCAATCTCCATCCATTCCCATTTTTCTGAATGTGGCAATTTGTCGTGTGACACCGCTGAGATTAGGTTAGGAAACTGTGTGTGGATTGTATTGGACATGGTACTGCTCGCACCACTCGCAGGTCACAGGCCAGCGATCTGGACATTGGGCGCAAGTCATCAGTCTCCCCCCAGTGAGAAGCACTGGGCCTTGGCCATTCTCGGTCCCCAGAGCCTGCCCTGCTGGAGCCATCCTCCAACAAACCTTCAAAAACTGCAGCAAATAAGTATCATTTATTAAAGCTGACAAGTTATCTCTAAATATAAGCCCCCCCACCCCCCCGCCGTCAAAAGATTATCGGCCAGCGGCCCGTCTTGTTGATAACAAAAGCACATTTTCACCTGCCGAATGAAAAGGACGTCTGAGTGCAGATTACACTAGCTCGCAGCAGAGAAAGAGAGCGGGTTATGGTTGTAGCTATTTTTCCTATTGTGAAGCAAGACATGCGCACAATGTGTAAGTGAAAAAATATAT
>JBBPCY010000109.1:44204917-44215507 GCA_037974405.1 Brachyalestes nurse | reverse complement strand
GAATAAATGTAGAAAATCTCAAAATGCAAAGTGGTGAGGGAGTGAGTGAGTGAGTCGCTCGGGGTTAAGAGGGTAAGAGAGCCGCAGACAGAAAGCCCTGCTCTAGCTCGCGGCGATTTGTCATTATAAGAGAACCTCTACTCATGTTTCCCAAGACCTCATTAGAATGATTCCCAGCAATTACGCTGTCCAGGAACCCAGTGCTGTCCAGCAGTTTATTAGGCTAAAAGCAGGGCCTGATTTTCATGCTTTTAAATACGGGGTGTGATGCTGATTTATGGGTGTTGCAGGAGGTCAGGTGCGGTTGATAAGGCGTCATTAGAGATGGCAAATATTTGCTCAATAGTCGAGAGCTGTTTGCTCTCACAACACAAAGACAATTAGCAAAACAATCTTATATCCTATTAATGTGCAATGAATCATGTTTGCTGCTTTATCAACAGCTGCATCTAAAAGACACAGAGAAAAAAATCAGGGCATGACTGTTTAAGTTTAGTTACCAAAATACAGGGATTTCTTTAAGCTGCACTTGAATATTTATTAAAACAAGTGTACTAATTCATTATCATCAAATTATGCAGAAGAGAGAAAAGTTGTTGAACATACAACAGTAATAACGGCAATAACAGTAATAATAATAATTATAAACCTTATCAATAAAGTACTGTGCAGGCGTCGGGTGATTGGCCACCAGCTCTCTCAGGAAAATATGAGTGCTTGTGATGTGGTGGCTGCATAATTATCCTCTTGTGAAGCATGCACAATGGCGCCAGGATGATGAATCGATGGCAGATTGGAAGCGTGGTTTAACTGTCATGTCCCTGCGATAAGGGGGAGCTCGGGGATTGCTCACGCTCGCTGCTAGCTTCCTAGCCTGCCAGTTTATTAGCGCAAATCCCAAATGTTTAGTAAACTCATTAGGCTCCATCTAACGCTAATTTATCATCATAGATGGACCGCGGGAGGAGAGGGCCACGGAGCGGGGCCCAGAGAAGCCGCGGCCATTCGCCCGATCAATCACCACTATAGCAGCGGCCATATTTCATTAAATCTGCCCGGCCCCCATGAACCGTATGGATTCTGGCTTCGCTGACGGGCTTTTTTTTGGAGGCTCGGCTAACGACGCCCTCTGATGATGCTTATCTACAGGAAAACAGTGAGGCCCTTCGACCCCCATCAGACACGCAGGCCTCCTGCTTGAAGAGCCCTCCAAAAGAAAGCGCAGAGAGAGAGAGAGAAAGAGAGATAAAAGAGGGCTTTTTTGAAGAGAGATGTGGCAGAAATTTAAGACAAGGGGTGCGCATTATGGATGCCTGTGGGTTTTTACACCTCAAAGGTGGAGAGAGAGAGTTCAAGTGCTGATTCAACCCCCCCAACCCCCCTTCTCTCTTTTTTTTTTATCATAACCGCGACTGCCTCTGTAGTCTAGTGCGACTCACAGGCCTGATCTTGGAGAGATCCCCGAGAACTAATTCGCAAATCAGGGAGATTCTTATGATCTTTTTCCGGATGAAATGTGGCTCGTTGAAGGTAAAGGACCACCATCGATTTTGCCCACTCTCCCCGAATCAATCATTAAAGCTGAGACGTGTAAAAAGGGGAGCACTTTCGCTCTGTTCTCCCTCTATCTGGACGCTGAGCTGCTAAAGGACTTAGATGTCCTTTTTTATCCTCGGCTATTTAGCGATTACTCCACATCCCCCCCCAATTCTCTAAAACGAAGAAAAGGAAGGGGGGAAAAAAAGAGCAGAGAGGTGGTGAATAAACCTGGTTTGGCAGCAATAATAAAATATGACAGGTATTTCCTGGTGCTGGTCGGGCGGCGAGAAAGGTCCCCAGCAGTCTGTTTTAATTCACCTGACTTATGTTCCCTGGCTTTGATTTACCCTCCGATTAAAACCCACCGCTCGGCCCGGCCGATTGAAATCAGATCCAGCCACAGCTTGGCCGTATTGATCTCTATTTAACATCAAGGCTCGGAATGGATTGGCATCGATTAACAATAAAAACACTCGGCGGCTTGTCCGGGAGCCTGTTCAATATGCTGAATGAAAAAGTATTGTGCCACTGCCCTTCATTGAGCGCGGCAGAAACAGTGGCGAATGAAAAATAACAGCAGGAACAGCCTGGCTGTGGAGTTTTTGCTGGGTATTTACTTTTCTTTTCCCCCCACTTTCCCTAACATCTGCTTTTGACAGTGCATGGATTTAAAAAAAATAGAGCAAGAGGGAAAGAGAGAGAGAGAGAGAAAATAAAGCATCGAGAGTGGAATGTGTCATAAGCAAAAAGGGCACAACTTCTCTTGCAACACTAATGACAGAATGGCTGAAATATGTTGAGAGGTTTTCGTGGGTAATTTCCAGCTAAGTGCATGCTGACTAGACCACACCTGCACTCACACACACACACACATATATATACACACACACACACACACACACACACATACACACACACATACACCCATATATGCACACATGCTAAGGAATCAGATCCCTCACACCCTGCTAAGCATGTCTATGTGTGTATAAAGGATCTTGAGTCCAAGTTTGTGTGTTTGTGTGTGTGCGTGTTTGTGTGTGTGTGATTGGGTGTGTATGTGGGTGTGTGCGTATGATGGAATGACCTCACTGTGAGAGCTTGTCCACCCCGACTCATGAGTTAGAGCCTTGCAGCACATTCAGTCTCTCTCAGCTTTGGAAGTGGCACTTTCTCAAATCTCTGAAGGCCCATGCAGGAGGAGCGACCCGCATCTGCAACACATTAGCCAGTCTCATCTGTCCAGGAGTTTACAGTTATATAATGACACTGAAAACCACAAGTCCCCATGGGGCTTGAGTTTAAGAGATACATTTTAAAAATGCCATTCTTCTGCTCGACCTACAGGACGTCATGCCGAAAGACATGCACACACATTGTGTTGTTTATTGTATCATCGGTCTGTATTCAAATACAATTTCCAAATACATAAGTAAATAAACAATATGTTTATTTACATCAAATCTATCTGTTTAACATTTAGAGCACAAACAAATTTGTGCAATCAAAACAAAGACGATCAGTTTATCAACATATGTTTTAAGACATTCTTTCACTGAGCTTGTGTCATTAACTTTTTTAATGCTGACTTAAATGTCATCAATGCTTAATCTCAAACAGCTCCCTATCCTCTTTATAGTGTGTTCGCAGCTATGGCTCCTGCATCCAAATAATGCAGTAAATGTGATATAGGGAGTCATTTGGTTGAGTATTGATGGCTTTCTGGCTTAGACATATAATATAATTTGTGTTATTTCATCAGGAGACATTCAGAACTGAGATAAAATATCATGTTTGCAAGATATTGTGATTCTGAATATGATCAATATCACTCAGTACTACACAAGCACTGATAAAACCACTCTCACATGTCTGACCACATAACAACATGCATATATGTATCTACACACAGCACCTACAGAACAAACACTCAGACACACACACACACAGACACGCACCCTCCCTCCAGAGCACACACAAACAATCTGGAGTCTATTAGGCTTTGATAGGCCAAATCCAATTTGATTCCTTAAGTGTTGATTAAGGTGGCGGTGACTGAAGAAGCTTGTCCTTCTCTGGCTATTTGTTGATTATTTACCTCCAAGCCTGATGGAATGACTGTCTCCACCTCCTCCCTCTCTGCTCAACACCTCGTCCTGTTGGTTCTTCAGTGACCATCCTCTTTTGTAGCCAGTAGCTAATCTGGCCAAACTGACCACTGACCTTCTAACACACTGGGTCAAGTCAACGCCAATCAGCTTCTGTGAGAGACTTGCAGGCAGAAACTTCCTTCTCACTGGAAAAAGGATAGAAAAAGACATGGTGAAATGGTTTATCAAGCATGTTGGTTTGTTTTTGCTGTGAAAGATCATTGTCAGATGGCTCAGGTTTACTGTAGTGAATATTCCTTAATTAGCAGCCATTCATTTGCATTGCATTACTGAAACAGAACACAAATGAAGGTCATTGTTGATTTTGATTGGGGTTAGCCAGCGTTTATTTATACCACATATGTTTTACTGTTCAGAACCCCTTTATAAACACTGAAACATCTCCAAAATGATAGTTTTACAGAAGACGAAACCATTCATATTGGCCTATTTGTTAGACAGTTTGATTTGTCCAAATTTAATTAAAAACTGACAAAATTTTAGCTTTTAGAGCATCTGTTCTTGTCTATCTATCTGTGTATCATTCACTTAAACCTTTGGACAAATTCTAACCATAGATCAGCACTGTTCCTTTAAGCTGTGGAGGATCGAAAAGAATCTGGTTCTCTTTCACTGCCAGGCAGGCACACAAAAATTATGGTACAAGGCCACTGCAGAACGCCAGGCCACGCCAGCCACAACAATGTAAGGCCTCCGTGCCAAACGCGGCAGCAGCTGCCACCTCTACCTAATGCATCCTCAGCACACTGACCACTCCTGTAGTGGACATGCACAACCACGCAGATCCAACTGGGCTTTAATGACACAATAAAGGCGAGGAGAGATGAGAGAAAGGTATGTTGAATATTGGGAAGGGAATGCAACAGCTGCGAGTGTGTTGATGAGGAGTTGCTAAGCAGAGCGAATGGGGGAGAGCAAAGGAAGTCCTGGCCAACTTTTCCTGTGAGTGGAGGAGCTTTAATTGGCCTGTGGGAGGCAGAGAGAGAGAGCAAGAGAGAGAGAGAGTGAGAGAGAGAGAGAGAGAGAGAAAGGAGAAAGTTGGACATTATCTCCTCAAAGAGTCTGGCCTCTCGGGTCACTCCCTCACTTCCTTCTGTTTAACTGCCCTGCCCTGTCAACCTGACACAAGCCAGACAAGTCTTTAGCCACTCTTTAATGTGGCTGCACACACACATACACACACCACACAGCACCCAATACATCAACATGTACAAACAAAACTCACACTTCATGAGCTATAGTGATGCTAGGAGGGTTATAACAATCCTACATGAACTATAGTGATGGTACAAGTGTCATTGCAATGGTACATTGACTGCAGAAATACTGCAACTACAGCAATTAGAACAATAGTTGTACCACAAGAACTATATCTACAGCAATTTGTTCAGGATTATCGAAAGTATCATATGTACAACATAAAGTATTATAGTAATACTACTATAATTTACTACAGACAAGTACTTTATTATAATCTAGTACACAATAATTATCGACAGTACTAGAAGAATATTATATGGTGGTGAAAATAATTATAGATTATTATATTGGACTGGTGTATTTCTGTCAGGGACATTCAAACATGCCACACACACACACACACACACACACACACACCATAGTCTCTGATTCTACACTTCTCAATAGGTTAGCTTTACGACTACCTAACTGAGCTTAATGCTGGCGCTCTTTGCCTTGTCTTCCATTGATGCTAGAGTCTTTAATTGCTGGGAAAACAAGCCAGCCACTCAGTCAGATCTCGCACAGCTTTGGAGGACTGGCTCCTTGTTGGATGGAGGGACAATGAACACATTGACTTGCACTTTCACACCCTTTCCACTCTCCTCTGGGACTGATAATGATGTAGAGCTAAAACAACAACAACAACGCTCCCACCCCCAGCCATTTTGCAGCTTCACTGTGTTGTTTTTAACCCGAGCGTGCTACGAGGCAATGCGAAAAAACATTTCGAGACATATAAGAGTTACAACCTGTTAGCCCCTGAGCTAATACAAGTCAATATTCGTTTTCTACGTGCTGGTGTTTCACGGATATGTATTTTTTAGCACACACCTTGGAACTGTTTTCTCAGTGATAGCGTGTTTGTTCAGGGGTTTCACCGACTAGCAGCAGTGTTGCATCAGATAGCTACACGTGTCAACAGGGTAATTAAACCACACACATTCGCACACACACATACGCTCTCTCACACACACGTACACAGCACAAGCAGGGCTAAATATTCCCTCCTCTTTAACCACAAAAACAGTAATATAAGATCGTGTCTTGGTCATTTGCTTCATTGAGGATGTCGCAAAACATGTGGCCAATGAAGTCCCATCATTTGAATGAGATGCATGTTAGCAAGTTAGCATGTTGGTGCATTGTGAACAGAGGGCAAACCAAAATGTTTTACCAGTGAAGTAATTTTTCTTGTCATTTTGTAGTGGAAAGGGCATGAATGTGAAGAAGGTTGCAGAACCCGCCAGGACACTTGCTCCATTATTTGTCGTTCATGAAGTCTACTTTGTGCCAATTTGTCCCACCATGAGCAATCAGAGGTGACTCAGGGCTGATAATCACACACTGCCAGCTCATACCAGGAGAAGGGGGTTTGCGAAAGTGTGTGTGTCCATGTATTTAGCACTTAGTAGGGGTGAAGTGTCCCCGGGATATTGGAAAACATTACAGCTTTTGTTTTACATTCGAGGTGAAGTCTAAGTTAGCTCTATTGTGATTCAGTGACACAGAGAGGCCTTGGAGAAACCCAACAAAGACAGGAATACATGTGTTTGTGTGTGTGTCCTCCTCTGTCTGACCACCCCGAATCAGTTGGATTTCCATTGAATGAGATTTTAATCACCTTCTGCTATCGCCACGACAACCAGCCAGCAAGGCCAGCCCCTGCGCCTCTATATTTATGATAATTTTTTTGTCTTTCTCTCTCTCCCTCTCTCACTCCCTCTCTCTCGCTCTGTCTTTTTTCTTTTTATTGAAATCAGTGTTGACGGAGTGGAGTAATCCTGATTAGCGGTGAGGCTGTGGCCAGTGGAGGGTGAAAGGCATCAGTGCAGTGTTAGTTCACCGGGACTGGGGCGAAATTGAAAAAGGGGGGAAGAGAAGCTGAACGCCGGCGAATTCACTTCTCCAGATAGACACGTGCAGATCACAGGCTTGCCAGAGCAATTCTTGTTCACCAGACTCTGCCTCATATTAGCCAGTGTACACACACCGAAATGGGCTGTGCGTGTTGTTGTATTGTGTTTTTGGGAGGCAGTGCACCGCATACATCTGATGGATCGGTGTGTGTGCTGCCATGTTTGTGTGCAGCTTGAAGCTACACATGACCACCAACCCCTTGAACCCTTAATGGACCCTTATTATTAAGTCATTGATTTTCAATCTTATTATTGAGTAACTAATATGTAGTATTCAGCAATTACTAATAATTAATGTGTAAATTGTATAATTATGAGAGTAAGGAAGTGTAGACCCACTTAATCCATTAGCTGCTGAGAGTTTTTATTGTCAATTTACACTTTATCAGAACTGACATGTATCCATTTTTATGTATTTTAGCAAATCATGAACACATGCCAACAATGAAAATGGCCATTTCCTACCCACAAAATGAGAGTGTACACACAAATGTACAATCAACATCACTTTTTGACCTAAAACACAATATTGAAATACAAGAACCCACACTTTTGAGAGTATTTCTTTGCTTATTTGTATTAGATATATGTTTGATATAATTCATAACAAATTATACCATACCTGTGCCATAGAAAACTTAATTATTAAGATTAGGATCAGACGTTGTTGAAACTCCAGACAGAAATCGTATTCCAATACTAACACATCTACAGGCTCTAGCTACTCAGTCTTTGACTGTAGGAAACGCAAAAGGCCAAGGGCTGAAGTGTAATAGGGGTGACAGGACCCACCCTAGCATTGAGCTTTAGCCTAGCATCAGAGGAGGGGTGTTGGTGGGGGGGAGAACAATCTATCATTAGTGACCAAAAAAGACAGGATGGCGGCTGTTCTGGAGCTAAAGGGAGACCACCCCCACTGCACACACACACACACACACACACTGTGAGAAGTAAGGGGCAGACAGAAATCTGACACTGAATACAAACCTGCTGGAAGTCACCATTCACACAACAAAAGAGCTGGAACAGCTTCCAGCCGTTGCTGCTTGATATGATGGGTTTCAGTGTTCTTTACTCCTGATTAAAAATGGACAGTGTGAAGTGGAGCACTCATCCAGGTGTAAGTAGATTAGATGTACAAGAATGCGGTCCCCTTAGATTTAAATCATCATTGGGTGCAATCTTTAAAATACATACTGAATCAGTAAAAAATATAGCAATCTCTGAAAGCATAACTTTACAAGAGCAGGCCCTGTATGGGGCCACATAATGGCAAACTGAATTCCAGTCGTGTTTTATTAATAACAAGAGTTAAAAGAAGTGAACAAACATCAAATGTACTTCCCAGCTCCATAAATGGAAAAAAGCTGAAAAAATAGCCAGTTTTGAATCTGATGTTTTTGGGACATCACAGAAACAAACACATTGACATATTTTACACTGCCTTTTAAACCAACAACAGTTTATCTATTCCTGGTCATGAAGTAATAAGGAGAATTCAGCCTGGACTGCTTTTTGAACAAGGCATTATACAGAGCAGCCAATCAGAATGCTGCTCATTTACATATGCAACTTTAACACATCCAGTTTAATTTGGAAAATGATCCTGTGAATATGAATTATAGCTGTTTTTGAGACATAAACCCACACATATGTCGACCTCAAGGGAAAAAAAATCGAATAAAAGAAAATGGAGGGTATGGGCTCTTTGTAAGTTTGTAAGTTAATCTACAAATATACGAAAACAGATGGTGTGTGCTGTTATTACCCAAATTATTTGAAAAATGATTGTATGAGTACAGCATATACAGTAATCTTCCTGTAGATGTAATTCCTCACTGAAACTCTTACATTGTATTCTATCTTGCAGTCTGATGCTGAAGACACAAAAAGAGTAGAAAGTGTGTGTGTGTGTGTGTGGGGGGGCGTTGAGGATGAGTGAGTGTGTGTGTGTGTGTGTGTGTGGGGGGGGGGTGTTGCGTTCGTCATGTTTGTTTTGGTTGAACAGGCCAGGCGCTTTCATATTGATCTCATCTCTAATGATGCATTTTATTAAACATGATCGCACTTATAAAATACGGGTGACATTTGTCTCTGCTCCACTCAAGAACGTTCGCCAATGCTCTGACGTCCCTATTAAAGAGCCAGATAAACAGTCTCTGGCATGCAAATTAAAAAACCGCCGGCGCCCACCAGAACAACCCCCCCTCCCCTCTCCCCCAACTGTTCCTACTTACATTCACATTAAATTACTTTATTTGTAATGGCAACATCTTGACTGACACCTGCAGCACTCATAAATGTTAATGACAGCGTTTTGTTGTCTTTATATTGTTTTCTCCTGCACGCTTGTTAGCAGGAAGAGTCAGCGGCTTCTAAGACTCAATCCTAACAAGTTCCTTCTAATCAGCTGCAGGATCTGTCTCTGTCAGCCCGGCGAAAACAGCAGAAAAGAACAAGAAGAGGAAAAAAAAAAAAAGATAACCTCCCAAATACACATACACACACACATACATACACACCTTCCTGACGACTCTCCAAGAAGCACAGTGCTTTAAAAACTGGCCTGTCAATTTGTGAATCAACAATGCTCCCTCTTGCTCAGCCAACTTGCATTGTTTTTGGTTTTTTTCCTCTCGTTCCTTGAGCAGAAGAAGGGGGGCGGGGGGGGGGCGGAGGTAAACAAACAGAAAAAAAGAGTCAACAACAACAAAAAAAACCCCAAAGCTGCCGTTTTGTAGTTTGAAGGAAGTAAACTTCATCAGGTCGACTCTGATGCCTGTTTCAGATGTCACTCAGAGCAGCTCCTCTCATGATGAAAATGCTGCGTTCTGAATTCTTCCTTTAGGGCTCCTGGGGATAAGACCCGATAAAAAGGAAAACAGCTTCACCCCGCTTCACTGGATGAGAGGAAGAGCAAGAGAGGTAGTGGGAAAAAGATAGAGGAGAGAGAGAGAGAGAAGGGATAGAAATGCAGAAAGAGAGAGAAAAAGGGGTTGGGGTGGGTTGAGAGAGTTTCAAAATGTACAATTTATTCAAATATTGATATTTCTACTTGTCAGCAGAGGTGCCTTGGAATTTCCACGCGGAGCTCGGTTGTCAGAGGAGAAGGCAGGGAAAAAGTGTCAGATAATTCATAAGCGCAGTTCAGTGCCGGGGAATCAGCTGGGAGCGCAGTGGGGGAAATGTGTTATTGTTGATGCAGAACAGGGGCAATACAGAAAAAAAAAATACTCGCTCTTCTCCATCATGTCAGGCAAACGTTCAATTTGGGCCTGTCGGTTTTATTCCCCTTTCTCTTTCTGCATTTTATTTATTTATTTATTTTATCCATCCCCTGTATCCTCTGTGTGTTCGGGCTGGGCTCTTTGTGGCTCGACTCTGTGATGCATGTGGAAGTGTTGGGACTTTGAGCCGAGGGCTTTCCTCCACGTCTGTTGACGTGAAGTTGTTTGTTGTTTTTTTTCTTTTCTTTCTTTTTCAACCCCCCACCCCTTTTTTTTACCCGTTTCCCATCTTGTTGCGGCCAATGAGAGCACAGCTGCTCTGCGAGTTTGGGCCATCAACACTAACTCCTACATGTGGCTTACATTAGTGACCCCGAAACACACACACACACACACACACACATACACACACACCCCCACACACACACACACACACACACACACACACACACCCACACACACACACACACACACACACACACCCACACACACACA
>JBBPCY010000109.1:44179312-44190849 GCA_037974405.1 Brachyalestes nurse | reverse complement strand
GTGTGTGTGTGTGTGTGTGTGTGTATATGGTGTATATGTATTGCATTTACTGATGTAATGTTTATGGTTAGGTTTTTAAAAATATTCTATTACATGTAAGCACCATAGTTTAAAACAAAAGGTTATATATATTCATATAGAATCAGAAAGATTCTTTGTCTCTTTGAAGAATTTTTGACCATATCGAACATTAGGTCTTGTGAAGAACCATATGAAACAGTTTTTCATACTGTTTTCATACTGTCAATAAACAATATACACTTTTAAATTCCGCATGGCTCTGAACCCAGAACACATGTAGTTATATATTAATATGAATAAACAAATAACATGTCATATCCTCACTACTTTACCTTTAAAAGGTAAGAGAGATAATTCAGTTTAGTTTAAGAAACTGGTGAAAACAACAGCAAAACATAACGATTTACCTGAAATATCATCTCTCAGTGATAATAAAGACATTGTTACTATAATTTGTATGTAGTTTATAAGTAAGCAGTACATGAGTGGGTGCATATGTAGGTAGTTACTTATTTAATACAGGGAACTCAACCCACCTTGTGCGAATCCTGTTTTTGTTTTTGTATCTGTATGTGTGTGTGTGTTTGTGTGTGTATGTGTATGTGTGTGTGTGAGTGTTTTTCCAAGGCTGTTTGTTTGTTTTCTGGCAATGGGAGAGAAAGAGTGAATGAGGCTCATGTATCAGCTGTGATTTGACCTGATACCTGCTGTGGAAACATTACGGCTCTGTTGGGAAATAAGGACAGTGTCCGAGAATTACAGCCCATAATACTCATCCCTGTATGTCCACACACACACACACACACACAGTACACAATTAAACGTGAAGTGGACGGCTCTTTTATAGCCTGAAAGAAAGACAGTCCTACAAGGCCCGTGAACAGCATTATGAACTTTATTTGTCATTGATGATGGCCGGCAACGGATTTTTCTGACACCTACCAAGGCCATCTTTTCTTTTTTTCCTTTCACATTCCCCTTTAAGCTTCCTTTCTGTC
Organism: Brachyalestes nurse; assembly: GCA_037974405.1. Classification (NCBI taxonomy): domain Eukaryota; kingdom Metazoa; phylum Chordata; class Actinopteri; order Characiformes; family Alestidae; genus Brachyalestes; species Brachyalestes nurse. The sequence continues at coordinate 44,189,830 of JBBPCY010000109.1, read as the reverse complement.
CTCTCTCTATCTTTCTGTCCATTTGTCTCTATCATACACATTCTTTCTCTCTCTCTCTTTCTCTCTCTCTCTCCCTCTCTCTCTCTCTCTCTCTCTCTCCCCTTCTGTCAGGACAGAAAGGCCAGAATGTAAACAGATGAGGCTCGGTGGTGTAGAGGTGCTCAGGGTTACGGGTGTCATTTCACATTGTGATTTATGGCTCTGGCCGGGGTCCCGTCGGAGAGCGAGGCGCAGAAAGCTCGTCCCGGACCCCCCGCCTGTTTGCCCACGGCCGCTGCGGTACATGTGTTAACTCCACATGGATCGCGATGCAATCAGCAATGCATGACACCTCGGCCCGCATGAAGCAGCTGCGTGCTAACCTGACACTCCGAGAGGCAAATATTTGTGTACATGGACATCCATATGTAAGGCTACAGCTATAGCCACTGCTGGATAACCCTCAGTAGCATTATTTGCGCACATGTAGGGCTGCTTGGCTGTGCGTGAGTGTGAACAAGCCTTTGGAGCTGTACAGTGTCATCAGAACCAGAATCTGAGAACTCTACTGATCCTGGAGGAAATTGCTTATGTTACGACTGCACGGACATACAGAAACACAAAGACAAGAACAATATAAAATATCAGTCAAATAAAAGTACACAAAAATACACAAAAAATGCTTAGTACCAAATACACTATGCTGTGTACAAAAATGCTGTGGTCAGTAAGAGAATGAATATCAATACTAAAGACAAATCAGTAAAATGACTGATTCTAGTTTTCTAGTTAACACAAATGGTGATCTGGAGTTGCAAATACTACAAAGCAAGCCTCTTCTTGCACTTTGTTTCATTGTTTCTTTTTGCAACTGTGTTTGACAGTCTAGTGTGTGTTATCAGTGTCACATTTGTATTCATAAGTAGAAGAGGAGATATTTTAATATATTTTTATCATTTGACATTGAAACCAATGGGGAAAAAGGACACAGGTGCAGACGTAAACCTGTTGACACAGAATCCCAATCAAATTTTTCACTATGTAAGTAATTATGTTACACATGTATTATAACTATGTAATACAAATATATGTGAGTGTATAGTAAAACAAAAGTAATTTGGCAGTTACGATCGAGAGAGAGGAAGAGAGAGAGAAGAAAGCCACTTCTCTCCCCCGTAATCCCTCTCTTCTTGGCTTTCCTTGTTCGGACACCTTCTAAAGAGATGAGAAGTGATGAGACCTGAGGAAACAAGAGAGGAAAACATCAGTGGAATGAAAAGGACAGATTGAGAGGATCCACTTGCTCCACACTTACTCGTTCTCCCAGGAGTTCGTGGGCTTAAGTGTATGGGTGTGTGAGGGTGTGTGTGTGTGTGTGTGTATGTGTGTGTCTGGAGGGACCTGCCCTGACTCTCACACACACATGACATTTGCAGAGCAGATTAGGTGGGTTGTAATTTGTGCTGTAATTGCTGGCCGCTGCTGGCCTTGCTCTAATTGTGCGATGGAGCTGGAAGTTTTAGCTCTCACCTTGTTAAGTGCTCGAGTGTCTCCCGATGATGAGGGGGGCTCAGGTGCGCTCGTTTTGCCTCGCTTTAATTACAGGGTGGAGCTCCAGGAGAAAAAGAAAGGGAGGGAGGGAGAAAAAGAGAGGGGAGGGGAGGGTGGCAAAATTTCTGCCTACTTCCTGTTAGTGTTGACAGATGGGTTCTAAAGGGAATTGTGGGATTTGTATGCATCAGACGGACAGACAGACCACTCAGACGAGAGTCATCCACTGGGATGCTTCTGAACAAAACACTGATCATCATTACTGTGTGGGTGTGGGAGTGTGTATGTGTCGATGCTTGTACATTTTCAGAAAAAAATGCCCTCACTGTATAAAGAAAACAAGACAATATAGTTTGGAGATTCGAAAAACCTTTTCAGGTTCAAACCATTTCTTTTTGACTGTATCACATACATATGTATAAACATATGAACACTTAAGTATTACATATAGATATTTATGTACAGTATTAAAAAAAAAAATTTCATTTTTAGTTGGTTGTTACATTGTTACATACTTTGAAAGTAACAGCTGCTCTTTACATAAAGTCAAAATATTGTGACGAATTAATCAGAATGATTTGAAATGAGTTTAAATGAAATCTTAATACCCAGACATATAGTTGAAAAAAACATTCCTTCTCCTGGAGAATACATTTTTTGCCGAAAGACATTTTATTTTGGAGATGTATACTCAATATATATGGGTATGTATATATATTAAACCATAGACACTCAAAGAATCTGTTTAAATGTTTCATTTCTGATTAATTATTATTTCTGTTGTAAATGGTTATAGCATGGTTATAACATATAGCATATAGCACTAAACATTATTAATATATATTTATAGTTCCATGTATATCTAGGGAACATATCATGAATGAGGCCATGTCCTGATAATGTATCCAGACAAGTGTATGTGTGTGTGTAAGAGTGTGTATGGATTAAGCCTGTCAGTCTGAGTCTTTGTGGTTAAGTGTTTGTGCTGTTGGGTTTACGACTCGCAAATTTACAACTCGTGCAGTTGCCTTTTACAACTTGTGGAGTTTTTCCCACCTCAGCTGGGAGGGAGTTGTGAAGTCCATATTTATATTCTGTGCTATTGATCTGTCCTGTGTGAGTTTGGGTGAGTTTGTAAGAGTGTGTGTATCTGTGTGTGTGTGTTCATGTTCGGTGTGGCATTGATTGTCTAACATGGAGCTTTTCCCTTCTGTGATCTCTTACAGATTCTTTTTGAAATTCTTCCTCAAGTGCAATCAAAACTGCCTGAAGAATGCAGGCAACCCACGAGACATGCGCCGGTTCCAGGTGAGTCTCTCTCTCTTTATCGGTCTCCCTCTCTCTCTCTGTCTCTCTCTCTTTCCCTCTCTCTCCCTCTCCCTCTGTGCTCATTCTAGAGTAAAGGTTGACTACACCACTCTGTATGGCTGGTATTTTAAAGCTGGTAGATGGGAGGATATAGTGTGGGAGATTTCCTCTCTTGGGGGAAAAAGGAAGAAAGAAAAAGAATTACCTGCTGTAGCATCCTACTTCTCTGCTCCAAAAACACCCTGACCCACTGCAAATATTTATAAAGACGAAAAAACTCTATTACTGATTGAATTAACTCCTTTGGTTCCTCAGTCTCGAAGGTTCTTCAGTTTTCAAGGATTCACTCTTAGCAAAAAGGGTTCTTCTACAGCCCAGAAAAGGGGTTCATTGACTTGTAAGAATCAGGGAACATGTTTTGCTGCTTCATAGAACAGATATAAAGAGAAAGTTCTTTGAAGAGCTACATACAAGATTTTAATCCTAGAGAACCTAGAAATGTTAAAACGTTCAAACGGTTCTTGAGTTAATGGCATCAACTTTGCCCTTGAAGAAACTTGGTGCTCTGGTTGAAGAACCATGACAACTCCAAGATCCATTGCATGTTTAAATGGTTCTTCATTATTTTGGAGAAGCTGGTGTTTAAAGAACCATTTAAAAATGATCCTGTGTAGAACCACAAGCCAATTATTTTACATCAAACTCTTTTTGCTAGGATGGTAAAAGACACATCAGAAGCTTGCTGTGATTTCCAAGAGTTACTCATTCGTAAAGCCAGAGAATCGGTAGCCTTGGCTCCTGTTAACACCAGTGTATCTGGATCAGCTCGGGTTATATAGACGTATAGCTGAGGGAAGTGCCTGGAACACGGAAGCCGTGGCGGACTTTTCATTTTTCATGCGGTGGAGGGTCAGTGGATGATATTGATCCATGCGTCCAGAGCAGAAGGTCAGTAGCTGGAGTGAGAGGAAGTGTCCTTTCTGTCTCCACGGTGACTAAAAGAAACATTCGTCACCAGTGATGTGCCACCGCACAATAGAACCAGTAGATTCCTTTCTCTCTCCCTCTCTCTCTCTCTCTTTCTCTCTCTCTCTCTCTCTCTCTAATCTCCCTTTCTCCCTGAAGATTTAAGTGGTCTTACCCCAGCATCAGGGCCCTCGGCAGAGTTTCCTCAGGAGCTGCCTCAGCACCTCCAGCACAGAAAGAGGAGAGGGGACCCATATGTATGACTCTTTTAAACACAGAGAACATCCAGCAGCAAACTTTCACCTCCTCTCTGTTCTCCTGCTGCCCTGATGTTCCTGAAACTGACAGTTACTATAAATGGATCGAGGGGATTTCTCATTTTTGAATCTGTTGGGGAGGTGATGGAAACAAGCCATCTGAGCAATCTCTTCATGTACAGCAGCATGCAAAAGTCACCTGTGCAAATTGATAAAACCCATTTTACCCAGTGTGTGATAAAGTATCTTTCTGCTAAATTAAATAAATAATTCAGTTTCCTCCTATAAATACCAAGCTCTGAGGTCTACTATCAGTAACGATGTACAACCAATATAACTATGAATTATTAGTGGTTGTGTATCAAATTCTCATGCCTGATGCAAAAGAAGGCTTTCATACACAAATATACATTTTAGCCTTGTATGGTCTGATCCTGTTTAATACCATTTTAAGCCAAAAAGAGCTCTACCAGTGAAAGCAACAACATGACATTAGAAAATGTTTTCAGCCTGGGTAACTGGTATCGACTCTCAGATCTAACATGCATTAGCTATGAACAATCGCACACCCAGGGTAGCAGAAGTTTGGAGGTTTTCTTTACCCCAAGCTGAGAGAGAGAGTCTGGGAAAGCGGAGCTGTCTGCGCCAGTGTGGTTCTGTCTCTTATCCTGAAGGCTCTGTGTTTAACTAAATGCCATCTTCAGAATAAATTTCACACATGTTCTGTCCAGCGAGATCCCGTGGCAAGGTCATGCTTTTGGTGTGCCTCTCTTCCTCTCTTGTGCTCCTCTCTTCCTCATCCTGTGCTCCGGCAGCTGGGGGCCAGAGCACGGCCTATCCATCATCCTAACAGAGAGAGAGGGAGAGAGAGAGAGAGAGAGAAAGAGAGAGAGAGAGAGAAAGTGAGAATTAGCATCAGACTAGCTTTATTTTTTTTTCCACTCCTCTCATTGTCTTTTGTCTTTTCCTCCTTTCTTCACTTGCCATCTCTCACTCTCTCTCTCTCCCTGGTTCTTTCTGGTTCCATCTTGCCTTCCTTTCCTCTCTGCCTATCTCTCTGTCTTCCCTCATCTTGTTGCCTCTCTTTTTCCCATTGCTTCTCTCTCTATTTTCCTCTCTTCAGTACCCCCCCCCTTCCCTTTCTATTCAAATGCTAAGCGTCTCCCCCTCAGATCACTCTTAAGTGCTTCTGTATGGGCCCGGATTGTGTGGTAAACAGATAAAAACAGAAAAGCGCTCGCTAATTCAAAACCCGCTAATTCGCTAAAGCGCTTCTTTCTCTTTCTTTCTTTTTCAAGAGGCCTCCTCACCCCCACCCCACCCCACCAGCCAAGGCCCATCTCCTCACTGCACTGACTCCCACTGCCCCTAATGAGAGAAAACAGCTAATCAATATATCAATAGATCAATGCAGATGGGCTAACGTTAGCGCTAGAGCCGCGGGCAGCATTTTGAGAGACTGTTAACGGCTGAAAGAGCAGATGAGAGCCTCTCCTCTTTTCTCTTTGTTCACCTAAGTGCCAGATAAATGCCTAATTGGCCCCGGGTTTTGTTAAAAGGCAGAGCGCTACAGAATTGCCACCCCTTGAGTGACAGGCATTTGATAGACCCTCTCGGATGTAGTTCCTTAACCAAAGCCTGGACACTCGTAACCGCCATACTCACAACTTCAACAGCAAAGGAGGAAAAAAAAGCTCTTCTCCTTACAGAGGTTAATTGTAGCTCTCCAGCAAGAAATTGAATCTGCTTTATATAGCTTGATTGCACTGAATCTTCTTTAACATGCGGACCTACCGCGGTTGGGCTCCTAAAATAGAAAATGTTAAATATTGTTCAGCTTCATTAAGTGGCTGTGACATTCGAGGGGGGGGGGGGGCGGGGTGTAGTTGGGCACTCCATTTTTGGAAAATAATGAAATGTTAAGTGATGGATGTGTCCTACGGGTCTGTAATGAGTGTGCAATGTTTATGAACTTTCCTCAACTGCTCTCTTTGTGAAACTTAAAAAATGTCGCTATCCTAAAATCTGATGGAAAGAATATAAGTTCACAAACCTGATCCTGCTCTGCACATTTTGGTATTTTCCTGCTGTAACACGTCTACTTCCGATGCTTACTTTAATGGCTACTTTGTTAATGAGCTCATTAGATGGATTATTCTGGAAGAAGGAAAATGTGCCTGACCAAGCAGATTCTAAGACAAGAGCTGTGAACTGCTGCTCTAGCTTGCAATATTTATAAAAATGCAGGTGCCAAAAGGTGATGCCATAGAAGAACCGCTTTTAGCTCCCTATTTTTTAAATAATTTGTCTAAATGAGTTTAGAGAATATCCACATAATGTAAAGGTTCAAGGAAGAATCCAATTGTGTAGAGTCTGTACATTATGTAAAGATTCAACTTGCAAAAATGGTTATTCACGGAACCCAGACTGGTTCCTCTATGGCATTTATCATAGAACCCTATATTACCCCCAGTATGGCCCACTAGTGGGCCACAGTCTATGACATACACTGAAAAATGCATTAAAATGACTCAATTCAAATTAATTAAATGACATTAATAATACAATACACTTTGTCACATCAGTATGATTATTTCCAATAAGTCCCTGATCTTTTCTCCTGCCTCCACATTCTTTGTTAAAATTAAATGTGACTTTGAGGGTCTCGCTGCAGTGCCCAGTGTGTTTTCTGTTGTTGTGTGCGAGGCGTAAGAGCCACCACGCTTTACAGCATTCAAAATAAAGCTTGCATAGCACAGTGCAGAATGGTGAAAAGTCAAACAAACAGAGCTATAAGAAAGCTATGTTTGTGTGTGTGTGTTCGTTTGTGTGCTTGAGTGTGTGTATTCCAAAAAAACCCTGCTGATCAGAAGCATAACATAGCACGGGTTCATCGGCTAACTGGGCCACACACACACACACACACACAAACAAACAGACACAGCTCTTGCCCTAATGTTGAGTCTGCCACTATAAGTGGAACAGCCTTTGTTATGTTGCACTCAAACAAGGCCACAACAAAGAGAGACAGAGCGTCTGATAGCAAGTCTTGGGAGAAGCCTGCTGTTCTCACCAGTTCTAAATTACTCTGAATGGCCTCTGTTTAGTGCCTGAAGAAAACACACACACACACACACTCTTATGTTAACCCATCAAACCGTAAGTGCCTGAGCCCACGCTTCAACTGACTCTTATAACTAACTTACATATTAGTTTCATAGGCCTTGACTATTTACTTAATAATAAGTCTAAGGATTAGTAGCAACATATTATGCCTGTAGTCTTGGGATGTTGAATATCAGTTTCATATTTCGTAGCAGTTGTGGAATGACTGAATGTAATAACTAGGTAATAAGCAGTAGTAATTGAGTTATAAACCCGCAATCCATCGATTGAATAACAAGTTGCCATTTTACTCTCTCCTCAGGTTGTTATATCAACAACAGTTAACGTGGACGGTCACGTGTTGGCCGTTTCGGACAACATGTTCGTCCATAACAACTCAAAACACGGCCGTCGAGCTCGCCGTCTTGACCCCTCTGAAGGTACGGCCCCTCCTTATCTGGAGAATGGTAGGCACATTTTACATGAATTTATTATTTGCAGACCTTCTAGACCTCTTCTTCTCTCTTTCTTTCTTCTTTTTTTTCCCCGCCCGCTTCTCTCTCTCTTCTTCTTCTTCTTCTTGTTCTATTTCTTCTTCTTCCGTTTGGCCACCTCTCCATTCTCCTCTCTGTTCTACCTGAGTGTGTAGTGTAGTCTAGTGTAGAGGTGAATGGACACTAGTTCAGCTCTAGCACTCACAGTTTTTCCTTCTTTTCTCCTTCACGCGCCATGTAGAGCACATGGGTTAGTTCTCATTCTCCTATATTGCTGCCTGCTTCCTTCATATTATTATTATTATTATTATTACTATTATTATTATTATTATTACTATTCTCACTTATCATGAATGATGTTGGGCCACATTTTCTGCAGCAAAAGGCGAACATTGTTTACATGCTGTTTTCAGTGCTTTTATTGTTAGCTGATCAAAAGTGTGTTATGTTTTATCTAAAATATCATTGTTGACATATCAACACATTTATCTTGCATGTTTTTTGAAAAAGCTAGATTTTATTTATTTATTTGAGCCCATCTTGATGAATGGAGCAAAAGACCTGTGCAAACAAGGCCGCCTTACAGACTGCACATGTTTAAAAACATAACATTTGTATGTTCTTTGTTATAATCAAGCAGTAATTACCATATCAACTAACCCAGCAATGTATAATGAAGCGACCAAAAGGATATTAATCCCCTCACTCTAGCGAGGCAAAGAACGCTAAGTTATTTGTTTTTAGGGTTCTTTTTTTTGTTCTTTTATTAATGACAGGGGCAGAATGAAAATAAAATAATTGAGCATGTGTGCCCTGAGCACTGGAGCCGTTTGGCCCCCATGACGTGTTGTTTGTCTCTTCTGTGCCGGTTTGATGGTAGGTGTGTTTTGCTTAGCAACCGCCTTTAATTAGGAGAGCAATTAAGAAGGTTCAGGCCTCTCCCCTTGCCTCACTACATCCCGAGGGAGGGTGAGTGAATGAGAGAGGGAGAGAGAGAGAGAGGCCCAACCCTTACACCGTTGTGGTTTCTCGCCTTCAAAGCCTATTTTTGCAGTGCTCTCTTTACTCCATTTCAACCCTCAATTTATTGCCCTCCATCCATCTAAAATCTGCTTATTTCACAAGAAATGAATTTCATTTACCGTAGTATTTTGTATTGAGGACAGTCATCATGACCATAAGCAAAAGATTAGTGAGAAAACAGGACAAACATTTTATTTCACCCAGTTTAGGCCACTTTAATCTCAGTTTTGCCAGTTTTTGTCTGTCTGCCCCATCGTGCGCCACAGTGAAGTTTTGACACGTCTTAAAAATGAAATAAATAAACAAAAATTCCTGACAGTTTTAAAAGCTCACCTCCTCCTCAAAACGCCCACACACACTGTCACACACGCCCTGTTTCCTTTCGCACCACTTAGCTACCTGGGGTTTCAGCCGCCCCAGACGTCAAATTTGGGCCGAGCAGATATTGCCACTAGTCTCCTAATAAGGGGCTTTAAGAGCGGACTGGGAACAGTTACCACGAGAGGAGAGGAGAAAGATCCGACTTTGAACTTATGACTGTCATGAGCGCGAGCCTTCACTTTCAGCCGAAACTCTGTAATTACCGGCGCTAATTTCGCTGAAATATTACACGGCCGCCTTCGACATTTCAGCCCAGATTGTCAACTTATCAGTTTATTTTACTGCCTGCTTTATTGGCGTGGCTGCTTTTAAGCAATCACACCCAAACAATGTGACAACACTAGACTTGTTTTCCAGTCTAGTGTGTGTGTGTGTGTGTGTATGGGACATGTACAGTTGTGAACTGTAATGCCATCTATATACACACTCAGGTTCAGGGCTGAAGCACAGAGGCAGGATGAGATTAGAAACACATTTCTGAAAGCGATAAGTGGTATGAGAAAGAGCGAGGGTGTAAGAGAGAAAGAGAGAGAGAAAGAATAAGAGAAAGAGATGCACTGTGCGCCCGACACACTCTCGTCTTCCTCTAACGCTCTTATCTAATCATCTAATATGGGCTAATGTTCTCAGACAGTGAATTTACTCTGGCTTCTGATCTTCAAGTAAAAGTAATTTCTCTGCTGTTGCCCCTGTGGACTGTACTCCTGGCCTAACCAGGCTAACCTCTTACACACAGCTGCTCACAGCAACCTGCCCAACTAGGAGAGTGAGATCACCTTATATGTGGTTTTATATTAAAGTCATTCTGATAAGTCCCTCTCACTCTCCCAGTCCCAGTGTTGGGACACATTATCTATCTATATTCAGTACTATGCAAGGTTTGAGAAAATTATATGCAGAACCTGTTAGACTGAACAGTATATGCTTTAAAAGCTTATATTGGAATATATACAAATACTATTATTTCAGTAAATAGTATTTTTATGTATGTGTTATGTATGTGTTTACTCAAGAGAAAAGATCCAAAATAAATGACTTGGAATTAAACATCATCATTGTCAGGCTACAAAAAAGACCATATATATGATTAGAAATATATAGATTCTCATTGGAAGAGATAGAACCGATGATGTCCCAATAAAGAGATAGAGAGAGATGGTTGGGGGAGAGAAAGTGAAAGAGGGAGATGTTAAGTAAGAAAGTTAAATCTCTCTCTCTCTTTCACACTTGCTCTGTTTTTTTCTCCACCGTGTGTGGAAGGCCTGCAGCTTCGGCTCCATTTGCATACCAAGTGGCGGTAATGTTGTTAGGTTTATGCAATAAAGACAAGCGGATCGCGTCTGCAGGGCTGTAGCCTGTTAAAGGAGCCAGATGGGCAACACACACACACACACACACACACACACACACACACACACACACACACACACACACACACACACACACCCACCCCC
>JBBPCY010000109.1:44160101-44179212 GCA_037974405.1 Brachyalestes nurse | reverse complement strand
TGTGTTTATGTTTGTGCAAGAAAGACAAGCGGATCGCGTTTGTGGGGTTGTAGCTTGTTAGAGGAGCTAGATGGGCAACACACACACACACACACACACACACACACACACACACACACACACACACGCACACACACGAGCGAGGTACAGCTCTAATCCCATCAGCGCCGGGATCAGCCTGCCATCTGGCCGTCCCCGCCACTATCGCACCGCATTTGTGCCGCCGGCCCAACAAAGAGCGGCAGCAGCAGGCAGGACGGGACCTGTTTGAGTGCTTCAATATTGGGGGAGAAGGAGGAAGGTGACAAACACACACACACACACACACACACACACACAAATGCTCAGGAAACACAACAGCAGCAGCCATGTTGCCATGGAAGAGGCTGCGTTTCTGATTAGAGCGTCACACCAGGAAAACAATACACATGGGAAGGCGGCAGGAGGCCAGAACACACACACACACACACACACACACACACACACACACACACACACACACATGCATACATACACACACACACAGTGAAGTACCTTTGCTTCACACATACACATACACACACACCAACAAGATGCCCATGAGAGGTGGAAGAAAGACAGACTGCGCAGAGCCAGTGATTTTCTAGAAGTGCGGCATATGTGGTTGAGAGGCGAGATGTGGTGGGGAAACACCTACAAATCCTGTGTGTGGTCTTCTGGACTATCATTAATACAAACACCAATGATAGGCCCTTGAAAGCAAACAATAAAATCTAAAAAAATGCAGACATACTTTATAAAAAATATATAAAAAAGTAAAAAAAATAAGTGCTAACAGATCACTACAATAATGAGTAATCTCAATATGCAGTCAATATTTTTTCTTTAAGCACACACATCTACATACACACATGCATGTGATGCATGAATAGGCTACAATCCTCTTAAAATCACACACTTGAGGAAACACCCCGCTGTACGCACTGAAAACACAGTCAGAATGTGGCAGCGCTCCAAACTCTTGGACTTTACTGCCCACTAAATTGTGCCCCCCCCCCATAAAAACATACCATGTTCTCGTGCTAAAAAGTGCTCCTCTACTAGAAATAAACTCATTACATTCCCCTGCTAAAAAGTGCTCCTCCACTAGAAAACACGCATGCCCTGCTAAAAAGTGCACCTTGACCTGAAAACCCAGATTCCCAGCTGAAAAGTGCTCCTTTACTAAAAATTCATTATATTCCTATGCTATAAAGTGTCTCTCTTCTAGAAACCCATTCCCCGCTAAAAAGTGCTCCTTTGCTAGAAAAAACTATATGCCAAAAAGTGCTCCTCAACTAAAAACACATTATATTTCTCTGCTAAAAAGTGATCATTTATTAGAAAACATACTACATTCCCAACTGAAAATGTTCTGCCAGTAACACATGCCATGTTCCTTCGCTAAAAAGTGATTCCCTGGCTAAAATCCTGTCCTCTCTGCCTCTTACTGGTTCAGTGTTGAACTTGGCCTGTGCGCCTGCTCTCCCTGCAGTTTCCATCATCTGCTGGAGCACATTGTGTGCATATAGCATTAGATCACTAGCACAGGCTGTGTGTGTGTGTGAGTGTGAGTGTGTGTGAGTGTGTGTGTGTGTAATTCGCTTTGCTATGCCTTCCCATTCAACACATGTTACCCCACTACATGTGCATTGAAAGTGTATGCAAATGCAGCGTGGCAGAAGGGAGAGGGTCTGGCAGCTTGCATCTCTCTCTCTCCCTCTCTCTCTCTCCCCCCCCCCTCGTCTGATTGGGGGAGTCATTGCAAATTCCGAGGCAATGTGTAGTGGTCTCCGGCCACAGCTGCTAGCCGGCCCCTCCTGTGGGTCTGCTTTTACCTCACACACACATACACACACACACACACACACACACACACACACACACACATGCACCCACAAAGACACAGGGCCTTAGTCTCTTCCTCCCTTCTGCTCACCTACACAAAGTAAATTTGTTTACTGTAATTTTTGGTGAATGATTTGCTATAATTGGAAGTGTTGATGAAGGTCAGTCCCTTTGAGGAGCCGCGTCTGTCTTTAGAGACTTGATCCGCTTTCAAGCACTCTGCCTGCAATTAAGAAAAGCAAATGTCACTCGCAAGCCTCAGAAATGAAAATTTGTATGAACTTATTAGCATGAAGTCAACAGCTCTAGTTAAGGGCAAGCTCCCTGTGTGTGAGAGTGTGTGTGAGTGTGAGTGAGTGTGTGTGTGAGTGTGTGTGTGTGTGCGCGTGCTCGGGGCCTCTGCTGCTCTGGGAGATGTGAGAGGAATGAGCAAATACAACCTCCACTAGTCCAACATTAAGGCAAACAAAGAGAGGTGCCTTGTCTGGCCTGTTCTACACAACAATACCTAATGGTGATTAACTGGGCTTGGCTGTTCAGCCCACAGACAGAGAGAGAGAGAGAGAGAGAGACAGAGAGAGAAAGAGAGAGAGAGAGACTTGAACCTTCCCACACAAACCACTTAGCCACAGATCTTATCACACTCCACCTTATCACATAGCAATTCAAGAAAATCACACAAATTATAGTTTTTAATTATTTTAATTATGGAAAATGTAGAACAGACTTCCACTTTTAATTAAATTAATTTGCAACAAATGTTTTCATTTAATTGTTAGATGGAAACATCAGATAATAATAATAATAATAATAATAATAATAATAATAATAATAATAATAATAATAATACTAACAACAACATCATATTGTTCTCTTACCTAGTGCTGTAATAATAATAATAATAATAATAATAATAATAATAATAGTAATAATAATAACAACAACAACAACAAAAACAATAAAAAAAATTATTATAATAATAATAATAATAAATATAATAATAATAGTAATAATAATAATAATAATAATAATAATAATAATAATAATAATAATAATAATAATAATAATAATAGTTTTTTTCAGAATATACATTAAAACATAATGGATCAATCAAAATGATTATCCTAAGTTTTCCTATTATAAACTTTTTTCCCAGCCTAATAAGGTGAGATCTGTGTGAGGAGAGGCTGGGGTAGGGTTGATGATGTCATCTCCATGGTGATTTGCAGCTGAAGGGTTTATACAGGAAGGTCTAGAGTCTCCTGTGCGTTATTAACCACCCCCTGAGAGCCGAGAGCAGAAGGAGAGTGAGGGGTGATTGTTTTTTTCACCCACCCCGATGATAACACAGCCACGGAGGGAGGGAGAGAAATGAGTGAAAGCGATGAAGGAGAGAGGAATAAAAAGTGATGAAGTGGTTGAGATAGAGAGATAAGAGGACAAGCACTGGGTGTCGTGGCTAAAGCGTAACATCTTTACAGCGGCGCGTGTTTGAGACTTGCTGTGCGGGGGCCAGAGGGGGTCTGTCCGTCACACAGTGGGGAAGGGGGGATGATGAAAGACTGAAGGGACAGGACAGCCATAGCAGTGGCTCTTCCCTCCATCAACCACAAAAAGAAAACAGTTTTGATAGCTGGAACCAGAGATCAGGCAACTATGATAGTTTGTCCGTGCTTGGCCTGAATGGTTATCTGGAAATCAGGAGGGAGTGTACTAGCCTACATGCTAATTACTTGTGCAAATGATCTGTTGCACCTGACAACAAAGCTGAGGAGTAACTTGGTTAATTCATGTCACTGAGAAACTGCCTGGAGACCCAACCTCAGCAACCCGGGTCATCCAGACTTCTAGAGGAGCCACCGCTTAGTACAGTTTGATGCTTTTCCTGCACAAATGCATCTCATCTATTTATTAAACACCAGAAAGATTTGAGAGGGCTGTCATAGATTGACCTGTTTTGGTTCCCTAAAGAACCTTTCGTGGGTGATTCTTTACAGAATCAACATTGTTAATGACCTACATGTCTGAAGAACATTATAGAACCTGCACACTGTAAAGATTTGTGTGAGTGGGATGTAAACCTGTCAGCATGACTGTAATTGCATGATAAGTATGATAATGCATAGAAAGCACAGGAGCAGCACTGAACTAAGTGGAATGTATGACGGAGACAATTCATTAAATAAACAATCCAAAAAATGGATATTTTACTCCCATTGCAGCTGGGACATTCTGTATTTTCAGAATAAAGATATTTTGTTATCTTAACATTAGGCTTCCTTTATTTTTACCTTTATGGAATAGAAATGGAGAATCATTATGAACCAGAATCGGTTTTAAACTTCAAACGATACCAAACAATAGTGTTAGTCAAGAACCATTCAGGAACCTTTATGTTCTAGAGTGTTTCAGAGTTGTTACTGTAGGTATGTAGAAGGTCTGGACCTCTTGTGCGAAGACTGAAAGGTTTGAAATTTCGGAGCTGTGAAGGCCTGACCCAATTAGTGCACATGCCCATGTGTGTTTGCAAGCATGGCTGTGTGTGTGTGAGGGAGAAATCGAAGCTGTCGTTGCATGGCGACCTTTTGATTGGCTGCTGTCAGATGTGTGAGAGCAAGGTGGCGTTGTTTTTTCCACACATGTGCTGGCCTTAATCATCACTGATAGCAACAGTGGCCCCGAGTAGTCCGTGGTGCAGCGGGGCTCGTGTGGTTTCTCCTTCCTTCCGTTCATGCTTTTAATGGGTGCTTTAAAAAGCAGTGCGGCCTGATGTATGGCCGTGCCCTTTTGTTGCTGCGTGGCCCAAATCATTCATGTTTTGTCTGCGTTTGAGTTTAATTGTCCCCTGTGAGGGAGCTAGTGTGTGTTCTCTCTATGTGATGAGAGAGTGTGTGCGTGTGTGAGTAATAAAGCATGGTCCTGAGCGGAGTGTTTTCTTTCCTGTCATAAGCAGCTACCCCGTGCATAAAGGCCATTAGCCCCAGTGAAGGCTGGACTACAGGCGGAGCCACGGTCATCCTCATCGGGGACAACTTCTTCGATGGCCTCCAGGTCGTGTTCGGCACCATGCTAGTATGGAGTGAGGTAAGGACTTCTATTATAGTTCTATTACAGTGGTTTGTAGTTTTATGGTGAAGCTGCTCAAAAGAAGGAGCATTTAGTTACTGGATGTGTCCTATATTGTCTATTATAGTGTCCAGTTTTATCCACAAAGGACTTGTTTGGCTCCAGGTTTCTATTTAAGCAAAGCAGGAGATCAATTATTTGAAGACCAACTGATTAAATAAGGAGATTCAGGTGTGCTCCTGCTTGTTTGGTATGAAAACGTGCAGCCCTTTGTGGATTAGACAAGACTAGACAATCCCTGCCTTCACAGGAAATCCTATTTATGACTTATAACGCAAGGCCTTAAGTTAGATGCGCTTTGTTCAGCTTGAATTGTTTATCCGTAGGTCATTGTGTGGCTAAACAAACATAAAATATTCCTCTGAAACTGTTCAGGTTCAGGGAATGGACTGAAAATGAAAGTCTTTGAAAGTCGTTTAGGAAGCCTGAAGAACTTTTCACAAGACTACTGTATATTAAAAAGTACCTTTGCACACTACTATATATATATAAATCTGCCTGCAGCACTCATAGGTGCCTGCTGAATTACTAAAATACACCTAGTTTACAATACATTTATCAGTAGCTGGCACTGGTTTGACAGGCTCCCAACTCAGAAAGTCATGGCTTAATGGAAAGTTTCCCTCTAATAATTATGGCTTTGTGATAGCATTCATGTCCATTTATCTAGCAAATACATTATTTACAACATTACTTGAAGGCAGCATTAATGTCAGATACATGCAAGTGTGTCAATTGAGTGCTTAAGTGTGAATAAAGGGTAAAAAATAAAAGACAAAAACAGTTTTAAACATCATTCAAAACTGTGATCATTCAAAGCAAAGTGAGCATATGTAATCCTGTGGTATACATCAGAAGTTTTGTTACTGCTCCTACTTCTTTCTGTCAGACACCAAGACTTATAATAGTGTATTTTTTTATGAGTTTTGATGAAGTCGTCTTCTCACACATATTTCTTAATAAGGAGCCCTGAAAGCCAATCAGCATGTGTTTGTTTATTTTATTATTATTTTCCAACTTAATCACAGGAGCAGATAAGGAATCAGATAAACCAAGCATGCAAAGCAGCCCAGTATCCACTGGGGCATTGGCTGCATTCTGCACCGAACTGCACGCTCTTGCAAAACAATCAAGCAATTAGGAATGAAATGTCTGGGAAAAAAAAGAGAGAGGGAAAAAAACAAAAAAGAAAGATGGCGAGCAGGGAAAGAGAGCCATGTGGAGGTGATTTTAACCGGCCTCAAGCCCCCTGGCTTTTCCTGAAGTCAGTTTAAGCCAAGCTCCATTTGCTGGCAAAGAAAATGTGTATGTGTTTATGTGTGTGTGTGTGTTGGGGGGGGGGGTCTATATTGCTGGGTTGCAGAGAAGTGGCTAGCTGACAGGCTAATTTAGCATCAGAGCAGTAATTGCGTTTAGTAGCTAACATGGTTAGCATGTGTTAGCTGAGCATGTGTGATGGCAGACTATGCGCTAACTGTTTTGTGCCCTGCTGGTCCTTGGCAGCTGATAACGCCCCACGCCATCCGCGTGCAGACTCCACCCAGACACATCCCGGGTGTGGTGGAGGTCACCCTGTCCTATAAGTCCAAGCAGTTCTGCAAAGGAGCGCCAGGACGATTCGTCTACACTGGTGAGTGCCAAAAAAACTGACTTCCAGGTCTTTCAAACCCTCTTACATCTTTTTTTTCTCTCTCACTAGGTCTTAGGGGGGGCTGATAATTACTATCAGTACCAGTAATTATCTAATTATTTCTAAGGCTTAAGTGTTACTATTTCAAATTAAAAAATATTTCTGAAGGACTGATATTTCAGACACTAAAATATTACTCTTTCTAATACTGTAGTACCAATATTTGAATACTTATGTATCTGTATTTCTGATAATGAAGTATCAGTATTCTGATACTAAAGTGTGAATATTTCTGATACTTCAGTATCTCTATTTTTATATTTTTTCCAGTATTTCCAGGTATTTAATTTACTTATTCGAAAGATTGAAGGATTTTCGTTTTTATAAATTAATATTCATTTGATTCAGTACAAAATGAAATTATAAAAGCAAATAATTGTGAGGGAAAGGAACTGCTCCCCTATCACCCCCCCCCCACACACACACACTCTCACTGCCTTACACACACATACCACACACAGACTCAGTCGGTCACACAATGAGGCAGAATGTAAACTCTGTTATAATGACAGAACTTTCACAGTTGTTTCACTCTGTCAAGAACTTGATTATTGCCTCGATTTCAAAGAATCTGTAGTGTCTTCCATCCCCAGCTCAATCTTTCTTGTCCCTCTGGTGGCTTTTTCACCTTTCCTTGTTTATTCTCTCTGTCTATTCACTCTCTCACCCTTTTTCTAACTTCCACTACACTCCTACTGTCCTTTTATTGTCTTTCCTGCTCTTGACCATTACTCCATGCTTTGCTGGCTGTAGCCCACCCAGCTGTAACAGCAAGAGCTGGACTCAGTGCAGGAAAATCCTGTGAGAATGACCTGGCTTCTCTCTCTCTCTCTCTCTCTCTCTCTCTCTCTCTCTCTCTCTCTGTGTAACCTTATCCCTTCTCCATCAGAGGGGCGAAGGGGGCAGCTGCCAGCTCCTGTTAATCTCAAACCATTACAACATGTCCCCAACCCTTCCTCTCCTTTCCTCCCTCTCTTTTCCTCCATGCGTACATTCACTCGCCTCTAATGCACAGGTTACCATCACTGTGGCCTGTGTGTATGTATGTGTGTGTGTGTACAGCAAGCAAGGTCATATTCTGTGTGTAGGGAGGATTTTTAGGTGATTGTGTTTGTACTCCTCTGGATCAGTGAGGGTGTGTGTGTGTATGTGTATGTGTATGTGTGTGTGTGTGTGTGCGCAAGTTGAACCTAATCTCTTCCTTAGTGTGGCTGACTGATAGCAGAGGTGATGCAGTCACTCCATGTCTGACCTGGAAGCTCAGTATCTGATCCCAAACCAGGGAGGACAATGAGATAATCATCAGGAATTAGAGAGAGAGAGAGAGAGAGAGAGAGAGAAAGAGAGAGAGAGAGAGAGAGAAAGAGAGAGAGGTGGGTAGGGGGTTGAACAGGGGTTATTCGGGGCCCCCTGGTCCCCCCGGGGCAGCTGTTCCCTGTTTCAGCTCCAGTGTGGCTGCAGTCTGGCCCGTTTAACCCCCCTCAGCAAGGCCAGGCCACAGGCCAACGAGCCCCTGAGATAATGAAACCCGAGCGGGGTGGGGTGGGGGGTGGTTGGGGGTGAGTAAAACTAGCCCTGTTATATGAGCCCTGACACTAATGTCTGTTCCACAGCCCCGCAAACTTTCCCAAATATTCACACATACACTCTCAGCCTCATGTGTTAATACTTAGGCCTTGAGATGTCCTGAAAAAATGTTGACACCCGTTTTCATCAAGCTGAATTTCAAGCCACGTCAAGCCGCATTTCTGCTTTAAACTCTAATTGCCGTACTTACGTCAATACCATTGCTTTCATAAGAACACTGTCATGAAACATTAGAACGCTTTAAAATCATTCTCCTGTTTGCTCAACAAATAAACATGTATTGAATGCATAGAATAATTTTTACAATATCACAGAGAGAGCAAGAGAAAGGAAAGCTAAAAGACTTTCAGTAAGTTTTCTTTTGACAACAATGGTAAAAAGACATAGAGACAAAATATAACATCACGTAATTGTGGGTACATAAGAAGATCACACATACTTTAACTGATCTCCTTCCATGGTGTTTTCTGTATGATGAATAGATCCCCTTCGAAAACCTCCCCTTTCCCCTTATGATGATGTTTTTATTTTTGCTTATTATTTGTCTGTGCCGTCTGATCCCTGCTCCCGGTCATCAGCAGGAGTGTTTAATTACAGCCGGAGGTTTTGAGGACTTAGTTAATTATCCCCTCAAATTAAAGAGAGGAGTCAAATCCTACATGCCTCAGCCCTCTCTTTCTTATTGAACTCCATTTCCCAGAGTGCTTTACTTTGCTCTACGGGGTCATAAGAGACAGATTAGACAGATATTGCTAACAAAGGAATGTGCAGAACTGCGCACAGTACAGTTGATGTGCCACTTATGAATGGCTTTGTGGTTAAACAAGGCTTTAGCAAGTTAGTCACCAGTAAATAGCCAATTGAGTTACACCATCAAAGCAGTATTTATTAATGAATGTGTTTAAACACAAGGCATTATCAACAATAGCATTCATAATTACTGTAATTATGGTTGTTTTCTTTGACCAAAGCTCAGAGGTGCAGTTTGTTTTCATTTGTTTGTTTTATTCCTCAGCCTTCATCTCTCTCTCTCTCTCTCTCTCTCTCTCTCTCTCTCTCTCTCTCTCTCTCTCTCTCCCACCCCTGTATATATTTTTTCCAGTTCTTAAACTCATGTAAGTGCTATCGATCGGAACAAATTGCCTGTGCTTGTAATTAGTTCATAAACAGCCGCTTTGAACTGAGAATGCTAGGAGGTCTTGGCAATATTCTGTGTGTATGTGTGTGTGTATATGTGTGTGTGTGTGTGTGTGATGGGGGGGTTTGCATGTGTACAGCTCTGCGGGGCTAAAAGGAGTAATGGCTGTGTAACAAAAGGAATTAGAGAAAATGAATGTAAACAGTGCAGCAGAGATGCTTTACTGCCATGTGCAATGGATCTTTTTCATGTTGACCGCCCTCCCCTATCTGAGGAGTCACACCCTCTCTCTCAAGCTGATGCATTATCACCAATTACAGGCAAAGCAGAGGTCTCTTCGATGGGGGTGTTATGGAGCCAAATATAGCTTGCTCATTACATACACACACAAACACAGCTAGCGATCCTTTGGTGCTTAACTACGCTGCATCCTGTGAATCATTTTACTAACAACGTAGGCACTTAGCATGGTGGTCCGAGGATTTATCGTAACAGTAGTATTAGTGACAGTAGTTTCTTCATGGAGTGAATGGCAGCAGAGTCTCCGTAGTGTTAGTGTGGCAGCAGGATCTCTATAAAGTCGGTGGCAGCAGAGTCCCACAAAAGTAATGGTAGTGAAGGCCTAGTAAAGACTTAGTAAAAGCTTTGTATCTGTACAGTCTCTGTGATGTTAGGCAGCTTCCTTTATGGTCATAGCCACAAAATCGCCATAGTTTTAATGGCAGTAACGTTTTATGATGTGTTAATGGCAGCAAATTATCCATGGTGTTAGTGGCAGCAGAGTCTCTTAATAGTAACATCAGTAAAGGCCTGATACTGTTAGTATCTGTGCAGACTTGGTGATGTTACTGACAGCTTTATGTTAGTGGCCACATAATCTCCATAGTATTAGTAGCAGTAAAGTTATTTAAGGTGTTAATGGCAGCACATTGCCCATAGCCTTGTGGCATCAGAGCCTCCAAAGTAGTAGTAGTGTAGAGTCAGTCTCCACAGTACAAGTGGCAGCAGAGTCTCCACAGTACAAGTGGCAGCAGAGTCTCCATAGCATAAGTGGCAGTAAGGAGACTCGTGTCGATGCCAGAGGTGGCAGAAAGGTCCTCAGCACTCATTCATGCACCACTTAGGTGACTGGGTACGACATGCTACTCTAAGAGTCGATAATTCTTTTCCATCAAGGCCAGCACAAGCCGGTTGTCTCAGAGGTCAACCTTCCTTAAACAAATGACTCTGCGCTGGCTAGAAAAGACGGCCAGTCTCCTCCATCTCTCCCTGCCACTTCTAACAGGGGCAGTGGGGTCAACAGTGAAATTATACACTCCGCATGCCTGGTCATTGCAGGCAAGACAGACTGCAATAAAAGTGGGATATGATGCGGTGTCGGAGTGGACCGTAAGGTTACACAAACACTAGGAGAGTGTGTAACTGCTTTATGAGCTGTGAGTCCCTTGTCTAAAACAGAGTGTCATTTAATACCGGTCATCCATGGACGCAGGGAGAGTGTGTGTGTGTGTGTGAGTGTGTGAGGATGTGTGGTGAGTTTGTGTTTTTGAGTATGTGTGTGCAAGGTTATTTACAGCTCCAGGCCTTCACTGGTTCTGGTGTTTTTTATTGGCTTTGCTGCCTCTTGCTCCTCTTCAGTCTGTTACTTTGTATCCTTTTAAGATCAACATGTTCTTGCGGACTTCTCACCCTCTTGCTTTAACCTTGTTTGTTTGCGCCGCCGCTGCTTTTGTTAGCACAAGGCCACTTCTGATACCTGTATTGGTTATCCATTGATCAGGCCTGGCGTACAACAGACTGTCAAGAGGGTCTATAAAAAAAATCAAAGAGGGACAGACATGTTTGTCCTTCTGCCAATAGCAGTCATTCCAAGAAGCCCTCTCAAGCTGATCAGGCAATTCTAAAATCCTTGTCCAGATGTTCCCTTTAAGCTCTTCTATTGGATTTGACAGGCGCATGTTCACTGTTCTTTTGCCTTTCTTTTTTGTTTTTGATGCCGTACAAGAGACTTAAAAAGTGGCCACAGTGGGTGTGTGGGAATGAAGTAAGCTCTCCGTGCTTTTTCAACGGTGAAAGTGCTGGGCCCTCCGCACTCCACAGAGAAAATACAGAGGGAGAAAAAAGAGGGAAAAAAGACAAGAAAAAGGGAAAAGGATTTGGCTGCTGTTAGTATGTGAGACTTAACAGAAGCAGGCCTCCAGAGCACCCTTACAAACCATTTAGAACAATGACAGCAATCATAAATAAAGCTCAGCACTGGGCTCTAATTGCATCAAAGCTATTGCTTTCTATTTAGGCATGGTCACCATGAGAGCCTGGCCTCAACGCTCTACTGGAGCCGAGAGAGGGAGAGCGAGAGAGAGCGAGAGAGCGAGAGAGCGAGAGAGAGACGTACCGCCGGAGCTATCACCCCTCTGGACTATTTGTCCTAATCAGTGACACCCATTTACCAGAATTGCTTAAAATGAACTATACCTCATACAGAAATCGTACATTTACCAGCTGCCATTTATCACGCGGAAATTGAGGGCCAGTAAACTTTTCCTTTCCTCCGATGGGATTGTAGACATGCATCAAAATGTTAAAAAATGATTGGCGAGGGAGAGCTGTCACACATTTATCAGGGCTGAGGAACATTATTTGCTAATTTCCCAACCTGCT
The DNA here is from genome assembly GCA_037974405.1 of Brachyalestes nurse. Lineage (NCBI taxonomy): Eukaryota > Metazoa > Chordata > Actinopteri > Characiformes > Alestidae > Brachyalestes > Brachyalestes nurse. The sequence goes on along the minus strand of JBBPCY010000109.1, from coordinate 44,167,144 downwards.
GCGTGACAGGGTGCTTCATCTTTGGACCCACAGTGACCGCCACGGCCCCTTTCTGTTATTAGTTCAAGTCAAGTGTTTTTTTTTTTTCTCTCTCACTCTCGGTCTCCCCATTCCATCTCTCCCTGACCCCCACTCCCCAACCCCCCCTTCGTTTTTTTGGCCGCCTCTAACAAGAGCCATTTGTCTATCATGCGCCGGCACCTTCTCCCGATTCCACTCCAGAAGACTTTGACCACGGCCCGCTCCCGTGCTCTCCAAGGGCCTGGCTCTCCTGGCCTGCTGATTGGCCGGTGCCCCTGATAAATCACAAAGTTTCCTCGTCAAGGTGAAGGTATCGACTCGGCTGCGCCAAAACTGACAAAACGCACGGAGGAGGAGACAGCCATTCATCATCCTCCAAAGAGGACAAAGGGGTCGTCTCAAACACTTCACTCTGCAAAGCTACTGCCAGAGCCTCCAAGTGTTAAAGATGCCCTGACCGGGGCCTGGCACGGACACACATACACACACACACACACACTGGCACCAAACCCAGTCCTTCATTAGACTAATTACTGACATTTAAAAGCTATTAACCCCAGACATGAGCATTTACAACAGTACATAGTGGCTCTTTCTAGCTTCTCCTCTGCTGGTGAGCACTCCGGTTTGCTCTTGGCTGGGATCTGATAGCTAGGAAAGAAAGGCATGGCCCATCGGGCAGGAAAAAAAAGAGCTAAATAGGGGACACCTGAGGTTCTGTAGATGCCGTAGCAGTCTTGAAGCACAGAGAGAGCGGAGAAAGAGAGGGAGCGAGGGAGAGTGGAGGAGCCTGGTGGTAAACAAACGCTTTAAACAGCGGCACATGAAACGACCTATCGCTGAGGGATCAGCGGGGCGATATGGAAGGAGGCTATCAGTGCATCATCCTCTCTCTCCACCCACCGCCACCGGCCGCACACTGAATCAGATAGAACCGTCTCCCTCTCTCTCACACACACGTACACACACAGTTCTGTAGTTTACAATGTGATGTAAAATACTTTAAAAGAGCCTGATTTTTGTCAGAATCATTAGTTGCCCCAGTCATGAGCCACCAGTGGTTACATAAGTGCATCTTATAGATCCGCATCCTCCAACACGCACAAATACACATTTACACATCAGTAATCAAACCTTTTAGAGATTATATAATCAGAATTTTTTCAGCACACCCACATCTGCCTTTGTATCTTTCTCTCTCTCTCTCCCTCCCTCTCTCTCTTTCTTTCTTTCTCTCTCTCTCTCTCCCTGTCTTTCTGTTCCTCACTCTCTCTCTCTCTCTCAGTCACCAGTAAGCTGTCACCCCTGAACCACAAGAATCCACAGGTTCAGAGGTTTTGACCCCCCCCCACCCCCTACCATCACCCACCCACCCACACACACACTTCTCAGAAGATGATCTTGTCTGTCTCCAGAATGTTACTTGACCACTGGAGTCCAGTATTCCTTCTTTTTTGCTGTGAAAAAGTTGCCAGTACACTCTAGCAGAGGGTAATTAACCTTCCTCTCATAAAAAAAAAAAAACTCACACACATTTAGATATAACCGAGCTAGTTGCTATTTTCGCCGGGTTTTTTCTTTTTTTCTTTTTTTTCCTTCTTCTGGCTGCTTTAAATAGGTTTGTCCTTACTAAGTCACACACATTAGTCCTGCTCCAGTGGCCAGAGCTGTTTTTTCTTCCTTTTTTCTGATAGATGACTCGCTCGTTTGTCCCACTCATTCACGTGCATCCTCCCATCCTCTCCTCTCCGGACCCAGGTCCACTCACGCTTGCCCATCTCAGCCTTTATTTATAGATTAATACCAAAAGCTGCGACGTATCGACAGTTGGAGGAAAACACAACTCATCTCGAATGAGTAGGAAAAAACGCAGCAATAATTTAACGGAGCCATCGATTTCTTTAACCCTGTCCATGTATTGATCTTCATTTTACAATATTAATTCTTGCCTGAGATGAGCTGAGGAGTAGATTCGCTACGGGAGGGCTGTTAAAATGCGAGAGCTGTGTTAGAGGTGGCTATTGTCCACTCGGCAAAGACCACCAGTCAGCAAGAACATCTACAGGAGGTAGAAGGCAAGCCAGGTCATGGGTTAATCTGAGGGAGGAGATTTTTTTTTTTACAATTTTTAACCCTCCTTGTTACAGAGATAGACTCGAAATGTAATTTGTGTCGGCGAAATAAAATATGATGTTACTCATATACGATGTGGAGGAGAGTGGCTATTCTCCACTGTCTTCTCTCACCTTTCCATCCATTCCCACTCCAATCATCATGCCTGTATCGGTTCAAAGTTCATGAAATTTCTATGAGCATTGATCTGATGCCATTGATTTTTTTTCCACCCCATCCTCTTCTACCCCCTACACCCCCAACCTCTGCAGATCTTTGAAATTTTAATTTCCGGAGCATCTGAATTTCTTGGAGATGAAATAGCTTCCTCTGAGACAGCTGGCAATAAAATGAAGTTAGCACCACGTCGAAGAGACGCTGGCTCTCTGAACTCTGGGAGACTTTTTCCTTTTTTTTTTCTTCAGCCTCTCTCTTTCTTTTTTCTCTTTCACTCTTTTTCTTCACCCAAGCTCCGTGTTCAGAGCCATGTAATGGTACAAAACCCATTCAGCTCAGCTTGTAGGTGCCTATTACTCTCGCGCTTTCTTTCTTTGGTGCTCTGTGGAAGGAAGTGTTTCCCACGTTAACTCAAAAACGGCTGGAAAAGCCTGGAAAGAGCAACAGTAGCAGTTTCTCTGCTGGAGCTTCTGCTCCTGAAGCCTTTTTTCACCTGGCCCGCTTTACCCAGTTACCAATCAGCAGGCCATTTAATAAGCCTCTTCTGATATAATCAGTATTGGCGTCTTGCCTCTGGATTGGGGAGGCTAACGTGTAAAGCACTTGTCGGCAAATAACACTTTGTCACCGAAATCACTAACCCCCTCTAGAGGCACAGCTCTGTATTGAGCAATGTGATTGCGCTTGACTTTATTTTTACACATTACACTTGCTTCTTTTTCTTTTTTGCTGTGTGCAACATCCTTTTCTGTGGACAGCACAAACTATAGCACCCCTCTCTTTCTTCTATTCTCTCTCAAGGTCCACGTCTCTGTTTGGTTCTGACAGTAACAAATGTCCCGTTGTTTGGCGTAGATTATATTCGTGGGTCTGCTCAGTGAAATTATAATTACAGCAGTGGTCTGTTTTGGGGAGAGGAAACTAACTGTATTATTACCAGCGTATGGTAAGGAAGGGGGGCTTATTGAGTTGAAAGCTGAATTGGTTTAGAAAATGAATCCTGCGGCTGCTCAGGACCTAATGAATCTTTTCCTGTTTTTGTTATGCCGGGGGAGGAATTTCGTAAATTAAAGAAGTGCTTTTTTTACTTTCCTCCTCCTTTTCGCCGCTCCACTCCTTCTTCCTTTCCTCCGCCGGGCCTTGAATAACAGCTTTTTGGTGTTAAAAGATGCTTCCCGTCCATGTCTTGAAATCAGCTATAGAAGGAAAAGAGAGAAACAGAGGAAAGGCAGCAGAAAAGTGGACATTTCTCACACTCTGTAACATCCATTCGCTCTGTATTTCATCCCTGTTTTGAATAGCCGTCCACTTTTCCCTGGAGAAGAGTTCCTCCTGAAAAGGAACAGCATACCTGAACCTGAAACCTCCGTCGTCCCAGTGCTTTCTGTCCTTTCTTCCATCCTTCTCCTTGATTTGGGCTTTGAAAAGAAAGAAAAGAGGAAAAAAAAAACAGTGCAAGCGTGTGCGGCAGGGGTAAGACTTCTTGATGGCGTAGGTGGAGCAGAGATAAGCTTGGAGCAGTTAAGTATAATTAGACAAAGTAATAGCGAGCAACAGCAATAAAGCCACTCATTATCTTGCCCAAAGATATAGCCTTATCATAATAGGCGGTAATGGGGGCGTGGAACGGAACAGGCAGCCGAAAAAAAAAAAATTTAAAAAAAGGAAGAAAAAAAAAGGGCTTGCCGCTTTCACTCATGTTTGTTCAAAGGAAGAGAATTACACCAACATCTATTTATCAAAGTTTCGGCCCCCATTCCTTTCATTTTCTTTATTTCTCAGGGTCCGTTCACTCCATTCCTGCTCTCGTAAGATCAGAGCCCACTCCTTCGAAAGACTTTCAAAGGAAGTGAAGGCACTGTTGCTGTTCAGCATGCGGAAGAAGGGGCAGGCGTTCAGCCCTCTTGTCTTTCCTCCCTGATTCGGGTGGATTTGCAGGGTTTAAATGCATGAAAAAGAGCTGACAAAGCCTGCGCAGTCATCAGAACCCACACTCGCGCTCACCTGCACCCCCTCCCACCACCAGATTCACCCTAAACGAGCTCCTTCTACACATTCAACACTTCGCTCTGTCAGGGACTCTACCACGGGTTTGATATTGATCCCCATTAACACTGTAGACATTTTAGATCACATCACCTCCACGTGTTCTTCACAGACACCCGTCTGACACATGATTGACCCAAGTTCCTTTTCTTGTAAAAAAAAGAAAAAAGGGAAAATAGTTTTGCACCGTCCCGTTTCCTTTTCTGGGGTGCACCAAGCTTTGGTCTTAACTTTGCCACGTCTCTTAACTTCAAGAGCCAGCGCCGCTGTAATTCATCATGATTTACGGCGAGTGTGTCACTTTCCCCGCGCCGTTATTATGGGATGGCTGTGTTATTCAGAAAGAGAAGCGTGTCAGAGATATGTATCTTCTGCTGTGTCACACGTCGCCTGTGAGGAATGACAGTGTACAGTCTGGGAGATCAAGGTCAAAGTACTCTGTCTTCAAATACACACACACACACACACACACACAGACTCACACACACAATGGTGAACATACACACACACACACACACACACACACACACACTCACACATACACACACACACTACAGTGCACACACACACACACACACACACATACATGATATAGTGCAAACCCACACACCCCACAGACACCCACAGACTCACACACACAGACTCACACACACTATAGTGATCATACACACAGACAAACACATACATTATATAGTGCACATCCTCATATCCCCCAGACTCCCACTCAATATGGTACACATATACACACATATACATGGCATTTTGCACACACACACACACACACATTCGTATGTGATATTGCATGTACATGCACATAAATGTGTTATATTGCCCATACACTCAAACATGCACAAGCACAATACCTTCATGCACATGCTTAGATGTAGCATTCACACACACACACACACATGCTGTAATGTGCGCACACATACACACAAACATACGCAAACACCATCCTGCACATTCATGCACATGCTCAGATGTCCCACATTCTCACATATAGGTTTACACCCCCGCACATGCTCACACACACACACAGACGCACACACACAGACGCACACACACACGTAGTTGAAAGAAGGCTGTTTTAAGCAGATTGTGTTTAACATTCTCTTCTACAAATGAGGGGTGAAAAACAAAACATCTGAATATGACGAGGCAGATTTATCATCTGTCACACAAGGCGCTCTTCTGTTCCTTCCCCTCTTCCATTGAGAAGAAAAGCATTGCAGCCTCATTAGGGAGCACGGTTCTTCTTTCTGCTGGAGCTCTGGAAGTCAGAAGTGTGCTGGGAGGCTCCGTCTGATTTAACACGCTCACTTATCACCGCTGTCATAACCAAACCTTGTATCTCCATAACAGTGACCTTACAGTAGCAGGAAAAATCTATGAATATGTTAGTCTACTCTAGTCCTTGTTTACTATGGTTTGGCATATCACTGCTATCTCAAAAAGAACGCAAAAGCTGCCATTTACACAGTGTGAAAATTTCAGAATGAATGGAGCAATAGAAATAGTCTGTACTTTTATTATAAAGTTACAATTTTATCATTTGCTTTGGACATATGATAATTATATGACAATAGGTGTACTGATATGTGATGCTGAACCACAGACCTTAAGGTTTATGTCACCTGGGTTTGTTTGTCACAAACAAACATAAACAAACAGGCATGATAAATGAATATGTAAGCAAAACACATGGCCCCTGACAGATACCAGGCCACCAATTGTACACACATTCATGCATAGTCATTTACTCAAAGCACCCTGAAGCAATGGTGTTGGTGGCAATGGCTAGTTCTGTTCTCTCTCTCTCTCTCTCTCTCTCTCTCTCTCTCTTTCTCGCTCTCTTTCTCTTTCTCTCTCTCATTATCCATGAGGTCAGAGAGCTGCTTTGGAGAAGAAACGAATAGATCAATACAAATTATCTTTGAGCAAACCCTCGCTGACAGCCTGAATTGCAGCATATGTTTACCCAAAATCAGGCAATTTATCTTAATATCACCAAAGTAATGCGGGACAGGTGAGAGGTCAGCCACTCTCTCCACCTCATAATTACCCGCCTCCAAAACAGGAAAGTGCTATTGATTGGCCGAGCCCGGGGCAGGGGGGCTGGCGCTGAGCCAAGGAGGAGGGGTCAGACTCAGGCCCGATTCAACTGGACCACAAGCGAATGTAGAGAGAGTGGATCTGTATGAGAGAGAGAGAGAGAGAGAGAGAGAGAAAGAGAGAGAGGCAGCGACTGTAAGGGTTTTGTATTTCTACTCCAGACGGATAGAGAGAAGAGGGGTGGATCTTCTAACATAAGTAAGGCATGGAGAAGTAAAAGAGAGAGATAAAGGAAGAAAGGGGGAAAAGAAGCCTTTATTACTCAGTTTGTTTTGTATATTTACCAGCTGCTCCTCAGAAAGAGAGATAGAGAGAGAGAGAATGAGAGATAAAGAAATAAAAGGGACTGAGAAAGGAAGAAAAAGAGAGAGAATGAAACAGAGTGTAACTAACGTGCCGATCCGAAGTGTTATATGGGAGTTGACATCTCTCTGTCTCTCTCTTTCTCTCTCTCTCTCTCTCTTTCTCTCTCTCTCTCTCTCTCTCTCTCTCTCTCTATCTCTCTCTCTCTCTCTCTCTTTCTCTCTCTCTCTCTCTCTCTCTCTCTCTCTCTCTCTCTCTCTCTCTCTCTCTCT
>JBBPCY010000109.1:44137177-44157792 GCA_037974405.1 Brachyalestes nurse | reverse complement strand
AGAGAGAGAGGGAGAGAGAGAGAGAGAGAGAGAGAGAGAGAGAGAGAGAGAGAGAGAAAAAAAAAAGATTAATTACTATTTGTGGCCAGCAATTTCATGAGGCCGGCCCAACACAGCTGTGGAATGATGGCGCCCTACATCAGTTTGTAGTCAGCCATTCACAGATTATTAAAGCTTTGTAAGATGAAGTGCTCCTCCTGCCTGGTTTGCACTGGGGCAATATGGAAGAGAAGAAGCCAGGCAGAGAGAGAGAGAGAGAGTGAGAGAGAGAGGGGATAAATCTAAGAGGGGCAATAGCCAGACATATGTCATCATCGCCTGTTTGCCATAAATCCAGCCAACGGTACAGGAGGAAGGAACTGATGCAGACCTCAGAGCGCTGACAGCCATGATTGTTGTGTGTGTGTGTGTGTGTGTGTGTGTTACCATTACGCTCCCATACTCGCTCATTCATAATGTATCCAGTAAGCTCTTGAAATTTATTTGATCAATTACAGTCAGTTTGCTTTAAGAAAAAGGGAGGTGGTGGAAAAAAAAGCAAATGCCTCCATCATTGAGTTTTGTTGTGTGCTGTGTGTATGTGTGTGTGTGTGTGTGTGTGTTTGTGTGATATTGCACACAGTAAAACAAAATGATGTTATTGCCCTTTATTCAAATGCTTCAACATATTTGTCCTCGTTTGATATGTGCAAACATTTTGATGAATAAACGCAATAACATTTGTGTATACTGCGGTTCAGCATGAGCAAAATATGTCGTAAAGCTGTGTTGTGCTGTATATATGTGAGTGTGTGTGTGTGTGTGTGTCTCCAGAAGACTAACGGTTGGCCCTTCTTGCTTGTGTGTTTTGCGGTTTAGCTTTGAACGAGCCCACTATCGACTACGGCTTCCAGAGACTGCAGAAGGTCATCCCCAGACATCCAGGTGACCCGGAGAGGTTGCCAAAGGTCAGTAATCGCATTGAAAGAGAGAGAGTGAGAGAGTGAGAGTGAGAGCGTATGTGAGAGAGAGAGTTATTTATCATAGAAATGTCAAAATGGGAAACAATTCAAGGACTTGATGTTAGCGCATGCAATCTCTTTTGGCAAATCATCACTATTCAATCACTGAAACACGGCCACATGGCCACACACACACACACACATAGATGCACACACATATACTCAGCAGGCAATGTGTTTGGATTTCGCGAGAAAAACTTTCAACGTGGCGAAATAGTTCAATTAAGCATTTTTCCACTCCAGTAAGCAGTGGCGATTGTAATCGGAGCAGAGCCCTCTTTCTGATGTGTGATTATTTTCCTCTTGTTTTCCTTTCATTTTCCAAAGCTAGATCCACTTTAATCTTTTGTTTACAAAGCTTTCCCGTTATAAGTCCTTGTCTTAGCGGGTTAATAAATGAGGTCCACAATCCACGTTAATATCAGCAGCAGGCTCTCAGTGAATCTGTGCGAGTGTGTGAGGTTTTTTTTTTCTTTCTTTTTTTATCTGAATCCCACAGTCCGAGTGGTTTGCCCACGTTTGATCCCATGTGGGTGACGCATATCACCCTTGTTTTTGATGTGTGACATAAAAAGAAAAAGGCCATGCTTATCATTTCTCTTTTCTTCTTTGTTCGTCACTCTTTGATTCACTCCATTTTTTTTCTTTATGTATTCCCCTCATTTGGCTTTGATATGATCTATGACTCGCACCCAGACTAATAGAAAACACGTTAATTTCCCATCTGAGACGGGCGCTGAGCCCAGGGCTTTTCTTAATAACACGTTGAGAGATTATTTTGTACCCAGTTCGTGGGTGCTGACCAGCGGCGAGCTCTAATAACAGATATCATACAAATATCTATTAAAGCCCAGCATGGGAGCGGCAGCTATCATTAACCAGAGCCCGGGCCGTTCCGAGCTCGGGCCCGAGCGTCCTGTCGACTCCCGCCAAACCGGGAATCCCTCGGCAGAGCCGCGGCCCGCGCCACATGATGTGTTTCAATTACACTTGGCTTTCTCTCTCTACGGAGTGCAATATCTGTACAGGAAATCTCGTTCCAGTAAATGCTCTAAAACTATCCATTACCAATAAAGCAGCAGAACCAGGCCCAGCCTTTTTCCAGGCCTTTTGTTCCAAACACTATTGTGTTTTTGCCTTTGCTGGGCTTCAAAACCGTACTTACATCTCCATTAGGCCCCAGCTGAAAACAAACAAACAAGAAAAAAAAAAAGCATCCAAAACAGTTGTCGTGGAAATGCAGGCTCCAGGAAAGGGCACAAACGCATGATGGGGAGGGGGGAGGAAGAAAAGGGAGGGTGCTTTTTTTTTTTCTAATTCAGGCAAACCTTCAACACCAGGGGCCTTTGCTTGAGCCCATTGCCGAGGAGAGATGGATTCTAGCAGTTCCAATAAACAACATAAATATTTGATTTTGGGCTTTTAATGGACCCAAATGTGGAGTTCAGCGGCATGTAAATGAAAGTGCCAAGTGATTTATCATAGTTACGGCAGCCGTCTGCTCCAGGCGGCGAAACCCGCCGGGTCACAGCCGGCTCCGCGCAAAGCAGCAATTGACCCTTACACGAATTCTCAATGAGAGTGTGAGGAGAGAGTGTGTGTGTGAGGGCGCGGCAGCATTAGGTCCCAGACAGGCCCGGGTAATAAGGAGGGAGGAATGTAAAGCGCGTGTTTGCAATAAGGTGAAGGCGTCACACTCCTGTTCTCTCCGCCACTTCAGCACAGAGTTGATAATACTAACCTGATATTGATTTCCACTGTGCCTGACTCCAAGCACCACCTCCACCCCCCCCTGCAAACTCCTCCTCCCTCCTTTTCTAGGGAATCTGCAAAGGCTATGGTTTGATGGGTAATTGTGGTTGGGACAGAAAACCAATATGGCGAACGTGTATTGCTTTCGACGTACACTAATAACGTCTCGGCTACATATGTACACTCTTAGCGGGAGTGCACCCGAATTGAAGTTTACCTCCCTAATTTTAGATAACATCAAAATTTGCAAGCTCAATCCGGGCTGAGGGGCGTCGAGCCAACGCATTTATATACAAAGATAGAGCGGGAGAATAAAGGCAATATCAGGAGTCAGTCATGTGATGAGGGAGGAGATTGCTAAAGGGACCTTCCAGTCCGCTCTCTTTATTCTCTCCTATTTGAAAACGGTGTCGTCCATTATCCTCCGCACGGGCCAGAGACAGAAACAGAGGAATGGGAATCTGATTAGATGCTATACTTTCGCTTATGCTTGATCAAATGATCTTTATTGCCATCATATAGCGGTAACCTGCCCGTTTTACTGGTGAATTAATCGCTCCCTTTCCCTCTTTCCCCATTCCTCTCCCCCTCCGTTTCGACCTGGCAAACACAAATCTATTCCGCTTCCTTCTCAATCTAATATACAAGAAAATTTATTAGAAATGCATTCATGTCGAGCAATTACCCATGCATTAAAATTCATCTTCTTTCTCTCGGTATTTTGAAGTAGCTACATCTATTGGGCCCCCACACTCCTCAATGTATTCATAACCTGAGGCTAGAACTAACAGAATAATTGCTTTACAGTTTAGAATGACATTAGCACCTCCAGCCAGCTCACCTCGCCTGGGTTTCTGCCGCTGATATAGTGCCTGTGCCCCACTCCAGATATTGAGAGGCTGATGATAATAATAATAATAATAGTAATATTATGAGCCCCCCATTTTAAACGGTTCACGTCCACGGGCGGAACTGTCGAACACTTGTAATAATAACGCCCCACATTTGTCATGAAAGCAAGCTCGGGGATCGTTTTTTTGAGCTTTAATAGTTTCCGTTTAACCTGAAGTCTTTTACATCTCGGCGAAGGAGAAAGAGAGGGAGGGAGAGTGAGATAGAGAGAGTCTGAGAGAGAGGAGTCAATTACACTTAGCGTAGCGGCACTCCGAAATTTACATTGAAATGCTTCTCAAACACCATTCACCGCTAATCATATTCCCAGCATGAGGCCGGCTGAGCTGAGAAGGAGGGGGGACGTTCGGAACAAAACAAACCCATCGAGGCTCCGATGATTGGGCCCCTGCACTTGCTTTGCACTTCAGCACCAGCCGCTAAATCCGCTTCATTAGTAGAGACACCTCGTGGCAAATGACAGATTAGAGTGGAGAGGAGAACGTGATTTTCTTAAACTATCCTTATGTCTCCTCCACCCGGGCGCCATATGGACGAGGAGTTCGAGAGAGGCTGGCCCAGACGGGCTTCTCCTCCGTCTTGGCGGATGTGGCGCCCGTCTTAATTGTAGTAATCGTCGGGTAAAATTGGGCGACATATAAGGAGCCTCGCAATATGACGGGTGGAGATGATGAGTAATTATTAGCAGCGCTGAAAAACACTTTATCTCGCTCCGAGAGAGAAAAGAGAAAGAGAGAGAGAGAGAGAGAGAGAGCGGGAGAGAGAGTGCCAGAGCCAGCTGATGGGACGGGATTAAGACAGCTGGGCCTTTCATTGATTGTACCTGCCGCGTGACAAGTGTAATTCTTTATTTGTATGCAAACTAGATGCATGCAACATGAAGCAGAGACACCAATTTCTGAGGTAAATGCCCATTTTAAGAGCCACTCATCCGCTCCCTCTCAGGATTAGAGTGTGTCTCTATAAAACGTATGGCGTGCACACCGGGGCCCCCGACTTCTGCGATTAATCTTAATAAATACAGATCCAAGATGGCGGCCGGGTGCACGATTGAAGCAGCCAGCCAGCCGTGTGGAGGGAAAAGTGTGTGCACTCTGAGTGCACTGGCAAGGGCAAGGGCAAGGGCAAGGGCTGGGCTCGGGACTCCACTCAGAGATATCAACGTGTTCGACATGGGTTTTACACACCCATCACATGCAGGAAGGCGCCAAAAGAGAAAAGCCTGTAACTTTCAGGGGCTTCTATTGGTAACCTTGATATAAAAGGAATGAAATATGTCTTCCTGACTGACTGGCCTATACAACTAGTCCCAGGTCTGAACTGAACTTTGCCTCATTTATTTTGGACACCATCATAGTTTGATCAGCCAAAATGAGGAAATACCCATCTTCATATCCAAACCTCCTTTTTCAGTTATAATTCTTTGCGCAATTTGAGCACCCCCAATGCCTTTTATGCTGAATGAACATTTCAGGAATGAGTCAATAGAAATGGCCCAAACTAATATTGAATTACCAATTTGTATGTCATGACGCAACGTTATTGCGACTAGGAGTCTTAGTTAGCGGAATAGAATGACTAGGATTTTCCCAGATCCACTGAAATAGATCTTCAGATATCATGAAGAAACACATTTTCATGTTATTAATCATTTTAGAGATCACCTTAAGAAAACACATCAGGCTCGATTGTTGCCACTTGAAGAGAAGAGCGAAAAAAGAAGAAGAAAAACAATAGGCCAGGCCAAGCGAGACCTCCTGAAGCAGCTTGCAAGGCCTGTTGGCAGGCTGGGTGTAATTTTTGAAGGGAAGCTAAGCAGAAAGTTAATCCGTGTTGTGCTATAAGTAGGGGGAGGCATGCAGACATGGATAAGACAGGGTTGTGGGCATCGGGTCCCAGGACGCAGCCTCTCAGGCAGCGCTGCGAGGGAACTCATTTATGAAGTCCTTTACAACAGCCACTGAAAGAGGTTAATTGAAAAATTTCCTAATGTCATTATGAAAGAACTAGATTAACCCGAGCTAATTCACTTTATTGTTCCGAAGAAAGAGGAATGGGCATTGAACTCCACTACAAATTTGGGGCATGAATTAAAGGGTGAGATGTTGTCTTTGAGGACTCTGCCAGTTTAATTAAGATATGGAAAATGACTCATTGTTCTTTGGCGCTAAAGTGGGTGGATTTAGCGGCCGAATGCGGTTCCTGCGCTTGACGTATCGCTGCAGCACAAGCGCGCGCGTGTGTTTGTTTGTTTAATACCCATAAGGCCGTGGCATTAAAAACTCAAGTGCTTGCTTATTTATTTGTTTATTTATTTATTTATTTATTTGAATCGTTTTAGCTCAGAGGTTGCACACCACTTCACTTGCTTTGGCATCAGACCCCAAATGGGTCCAAAAGGGAAGAAAATCCCTTTTAATTTTCTCTTTCCATTATAGGAGGGGGGAAAAAACGTTATTATTGTTCAAATGTTAGTAAAGTAAAAATAAAGTGGGGCATAAATATTCACAACCTCACTTATAACCTAAGTAAAGTCCTCATTTATACAGTATAAATGAATTTACATAAATCCACATACAAAACATAGCTTGTAGTGATACAGCTCTCTGTATTTGTCTGGGTGACTAATTAGAGTATGTGTGTGTGTGTGTGTTTGTGTGTGTGTGTGTGTTTGTATTGTAGGAGGTTCTACTAAAGAGAGCAGCTGACCTTGTGGAGGCACTGTATGGAATGCCCCACAACAACCAGGTAAAATACCTTCAACACCAGAACACACTAATGAATACGTACTCTCTCTCTCTCTCTCTCTCTCTGTACAGTGGCTGTAATTAAATCAGTGCCTCTCTCCCCCTGCTATGTTCCTCTTTGTACATTTCAAAGCTAGCTGCAGGCCATGGTACTGTAGCAGGGTGTCATTGCACCAAGAGTATTTTTTTTTGCTTCCCCTTTCTCTTTTTTCTCACTTTTATTTGTGCTTGCTGCTCATGGAGCAGAGAGAGGAGTTAATCACTCCCAACACACACTCACACACGCACTCTCACACGCAGAGTGGTTTATTTAAATGGAAGGATAACCTTGAACTTGGCCCAAAAGGCACGTTGTCGAAAGCACTGCTTTGCAGATGTGGTTGAGAGGTCTAATACATATTCAAAAGCAATGATCCATGTTCCTGTTCTTCAGCCGTTCAGGGTGTGCAAGAGGCAAAACGCTTTAGAATCCACTCACAGTGCATCTGAAAGAAAATAAAGAAAGCCATATGACTGTAAAAAAAAAGCCCAAAACAAATGTACAATTATAGTCACGTTTGACGAAACAATGAAGGATAGATTATGTTGAGACTTGTGTTAAGGCTCTGTCACTTTTGTCCTGTCCAGGAGATCATTCTGAAGCGGGCGGCGGACATCGCTGAGGCTCTGTACAGTGTACCACGCAATCACAACCAAATCCCATCTCTTGCTAACACTGCGTCTCATGGCGGCATGATGGGGGTCAACTCATTCGGCAGCCAGCTGGCGGTCAACGTCTCCGAGACCTCACAGGGTAATGACCAGGGTATGTGGCCATGTGCGAAGATAAGCTGCAACAACGAAAATAGTAATCGTATAATCACAAATAAACTAAAACAAAAATCAGCTAGCCTTTTTAACATTAAGCTAACACCTAAGCTAGCTGGTTATACACTTCTATTGAAAGATCTGTTGAATTTACCTGTGAATATTTGGCTTCTGGAACACACTTGTATACCGCTTAGGATAGGTAGCTATTAGTGACAGCTAGAAGCCAAACATTTACTGACGTTCTAGCTAGCTCTGCAAGATACATGTAGTACAAGTGTAGCAGAAAGATCTTACGGTTCATTCATGAATCATAGGATCTATGTGCTACACTTGACTGTGAGCATTTGGTTTCTAGAGCACCCAAGTGCCATGTTGATGAAAGCCAGCAACTAACCTAGCATTGCTGAAGGTGGCACAGTACTGCTGCAGCTTTATCTTCCCTGGCTGGGTGTAGTGTGGGTCCCTGGAGGTGCCTGACCCTGTCCCCTACCCCCCTTTGCCAGCCTGCTGGTGCATCCTGCACTTACTCACGCAGCTGATAATGGCTTTACACCTGTTCTGCTGTTGCTAATGTGCAGGTTAGGGCACAGGCTAAGCATAGTGACAAAAGATGTAGAATGTTCTAGTCATGAAAATGCAAGCTGGCAGCAAACACAGGTTAAGGCAGATAACATGAAGCCTTCTGATGTATTTCATGCACAAACACAGAACATGCATATATATATATATACATACTAGAGGCCAAAAGTATGAAAGCAGGTGGTTGCTCTTGTATATTTAACAACAAGCAAATGACAATATGCCAGTTTGCCAATCAGCAAAACATGTAATGTTGTTAAAGAAATATTCCAGTGGTTTGCATTATGAACTCTATATTATATGTAAAAGACTGCAATCTTTGCTTAAACCAGCCAAATTTTTTAACACCTGATTCACTTAATCAAATCTTCAGGATGAAGGCAAGAATCTGGCAATGAAACGGATACGATATTCTTTGGAAATGGATATGATTTTTAAAAAAATGGAGTAGTCTCCAGTAGCAAGCAGGCATTTTGTCAATGCTGCTTTAATGAACATACTGAATATTATGAGTTCTCCCTGCTAATTTTTCCTAAGTTAGTGTTTTTATTTACTTTTGGCCTATAGTGTGCAGAGATATGTGTGTGGGGCCCTGTGGACAGGGGATGGCACCTATATGTATTCTGTAGGTCTTTTGTTTTGAGTCTTTTGTGCGACTTTAGCAGAAGGGAAATGCCAACATTACCACACCATGTCTCTCACCTGCAGTGGGCTACAGCCGCAACACGAGCAGCGTGTCCCCTCGCGGATATGTCCCCAGCAGCACCCCGCAGCAGTCCAACTACAACACAGTCAGCAACAGCATGAACGGCTACGGAAACGCAGGCATGCCCAACCTGGGCGTTCCCAGCTCACCGGGATTCCTCAACGGCTCCTCCGCCAACTCCCCCTACGGCAGTAAGTATCAAGGTAATTACCCCTCCCCTCCGCTCTCTCTGTCTCCCCCACCTGTGCTCTCCTTCCTTTTTGACACTCCTCTGTTGTTGTTTGTTTGTTTGTTTGTGTTTGTTTGTTTGTTTTTTGGTTTATTCCTTTGGGAATGTGTGCTACTGGATAAAAGGAGGGGTGACTCTGGAGGCTGAACACCCGAAACAAGCCACATAGCAATCCTACCAATCAAAACGAAAAAAAGAAAAGGCAACAATTTACACTCAAGCGAGCAGGCCACTGACAAAACCCCAAATTACAGCTCACAAAAAAAACAAAAAAACAAAAATGAAAAATCCAAAAAGTCCCTCAAAATTCTCCCTTTTGGAATCAAGTCAGAGTCGATTCAAACACCTATTATCCAGAAAGTGGCCGAGGCAGGACATCTCACCTTCCATCCCAGCCCCATTTTATTTTCAGTTTCTCAGATGATTTTTTTTCCCCTCATTTTTCAACCTTGTTTCCTTTTTACCAGAAAAAAAGAACCCTCTCACTAAATTCTGACCATATCATCATTATCATTTCCTCCCTCATTTGTTTTCATCCCGTGATTATGATTTGAAAAAGAGGCGAGGCCTGGCTCTCCCTGACTCTCGTCTATGAGGAAAAAAAGAAAAAACACAAACAGTAAATAAATACTTAAATAATTAAATAAAAAAGCAACAACAACAACAACAACAAAAAAGTGAAACTCTCTCTGAGTGGTGACTATGTTTGCTTTATTGCAGTAGTTCCGTCGAGCCCTACCATGGCAGCCTCTTCGGTCAGCCTCTCTTCAAACTGTAGCAGTACACACGGCATTTTCTCATTCTCACCTGCCAATGTCATCTCTGCAGTGAAACAAAAGAGCGCCTTTGCCCCCGTTGTCAGGCCCCAAGCATCTCCACCTCCTTCTTGCACCAGTGCAAATGGCAATGGACTTCAAGGTGAGAGCCGCCTCCCTCCTTTTATGATGCCGCACAGCCGCCTCACCTGTTGGCTAATCTTTTTCTCTGGCTCCCAGAAAAAATAAAAAAAAATAGCTACCCCCCATTCACTTTTAACCCACCACCATGCTGCTGTTCTCCAACGTGGCTGGCTTTGAATGAATTATGTATCTGTGTGTGGATGGCTTGATTCACGGATGGGTCAATGAATGGACGGATGGATGCGTTCAGAATGAACACATTATGCATGTGGGCATGTAGCATGAATGTGCATGTGTGGCTTTATGTATTGGTTTATTTATCCGACATTAATGATTGAGGGAAGTCAAGTGTCTCCCGAGACTCTTCCTGACTCTGACTTTCGGAAAGGGTTTGGCACAGTCGGGTGGATGGTGTCCTTCGGAAAAGCCAGGGAAAGGTTTAAATCGATCGCATATCAGCACCAACCAACCTTAACATAAACATGCTCCTACCATGCGACCCGATGCATTATTCACTCCTCCCTCTTTTACATTTCATCTGAATAGAACATTGTGGATTTTAATATTCACAAGCCCCTCCCTCCTTTAACGGATCCCGCTCCGGGGTCAGAGATGAACACAGGCCGCTTATGTCTGGCACGCTATTATAATGGATCCTGAATGAACGATGGCCGGGTCCTCCGAAAGCACATGCGCTTACATGCAGACGTCAAAGTTCCCCTGATTTCCTATGAATATTGTAGCCAGTTAAAAATTCATGCAGTCCTGCAGTAGTTACGAAAACGATGGCTCTTACAGGGCAAAGGCATTAAGATTTCATAAAGAGGCGCTAGGCTTGGGCTTCCCACACCGGCAGAGCCAGACATTGTTTTGACAAACAGAGCATGTTCAGAAGCCACTCCGAACACGATAACAGAAAGAGAACGAGGTCTCAGCCTACAGTTTCGAATCCTCAGCAGGACAGCGTCATTCAGCAAATTAACGACTTCCCGAGGCCGCTAAATGCGCTCGTATTTGCTCTTCGTCAAGGCCGACTTGTTTGCTTTGAAAACATGTTTGAGCCATAGTGTGTGCATCCAAGATTAATAATGTTAGAGCTAATGAACTGGGAAATTAAAGTTCATGCTGCTACATGCATCCACTTATTAATATGTGGTTTGCAGAAATTAATGAGGAATGCCATGGCATCGGGTGCTTTGGCAAACTTAAAAGCACTTCAACCATGACTCTACAAATAAGTTGAAAGTAGCTAAAGGATGTTTATTTTTCTATTTTTTTTTCTGAAAACATTAAAAACAGCCTGGCAGTTCACTAGCCAGCTAATTGTGGAATTGAGTGGAGTTCATCAGTCTTGGTCTTCTCACTTCAGCACAGCAGGGCCGTGATGGCTTCCTCTTGCTTTAGAGTGAAGCACAATAACACTGGTAGATATATCGATATTTTCCAATTGGATGGCAACATCTGATATGTAAGTTATGCAAAAGTTATGCCACCCTCTATATTCAATGTTTTATTACTTTGGCAGTATGATGAAAATAAATAGAAATTGTGCACTAAAACTGACAGAAATGGTAGAAAATTATGTTATTTTGTTTGTTTTGTATAAGTTTGTTCCCTGTGAAGAGTGTTAACTTAATTAATTTTTACTCCAAAAACCATTATTTGACACAGTGTTTAAACATCAGTTTATAGAGGTGAAGTATTTCATTCCCTAAAATTACACAAATCAGTAAATGCATTTGGCCACATGCTCTTTACCAAAATGTGTCTGTATTCACCAGTCACATGACCGAAAACAACACTGGTGGCTTAAAGGCTGGAGTTTCAATCAAATTTCCAGCCAAAGACATGAATATGATGCACATTTCATTCTTGGTCCATGATTGCAATAATAGTGTTACTCCAAAAAAGACCTGGAATGCACTTTGGTCCAGAGTTCTGGTGTTCAAGAATAGTGTGTATTCCATGTTAAGACACAATCAATAGTGCTAAAACATTTCAATAGTCAATACTGCTAAACACTAGAATTTCAAAATTCTAGAGATTTAAGTCATATACATAGTTGTACAATATGTAGTGAAATGTGCCCCAAGTTGACCTATGTGAACCAATAAAGAAGTTACATTCAAGAGAAATTTGGAAAGGCTAACATATGGTAAGGCAAATATATCGTTTTTTGTATTTTGAACTGTATTGTCCTCAAAACCAGCACTAAGCCTGGCTTTCGATCCGGTGGATTCTAAGTGCATTCTGCAGGCTGGCCAGGGAGGACACGTCTGTGTGACGTTAGCCGAAGTGACCGTGTTGTTTCTCAGCTGTCAGCATGGCCGTTCCCCGGGGAGTCTGGGCTCTCTGATGGCCATTAACAAAACGCTAAGAGAAATCTCACACATGTGGGAGTGGGGATACTTTCTCCTCGAAAATGTCAGAAAGCTCCTCCTTTAGAACGTTGAAGGCTTCCTGGCTTGTCTTGTTGGAAAAAGTACATACACGCAAATGCCCAACCCCCCTCCACACACACACCACACACACTCCAGCTCCCCTAAACCCCTGTGGCCCCCCATCTCCGGTTCAGTGGTACAATCTTACAAACACATCTCGCACTTTCATGGACTGTGCCAAGCCTCGTCAGTCAGAGTGTTTTGTGAAATGCAAGCGACATACTTTTGTGCCTTGTGCTTTCTTTGTCCTTCGCCTGGTATCCAGGGACCTCTGGTGCTAAAATTTTGTTCCTTTCTTTCCTTCTCTCTCTCTCTCTCTCTCTCTCTATCTCCAGCTATGTCCGGCCTGGTGGTCCCTCCCATGTAAATTGCACTTGTGAAGCAACAACGTCCACGAGATGAGCCTCGGGGTACATCACAGAGCATTCTCCTGGAATCTGTGTCGTCGACCATGAAGTAAATCGAGTCTAAATCAGAGGAAAAAAAATTAAATGAAAGAAAGAAAGAAAGAGACTTTGTTTCAAAGAATTTTATTCAAACTAATATAAATTGACATGCAAGAAACTTTGTCATGAACGATTTAATTTTATTGACTGAATTTCTTGTCATATTTTCACATTTCTCAGTCTTGAAGAGAAAAAAAAACCACGGAAGAAAAAAAAATAGCCTATTTTGTATAAACATTTCTGGTTTGATCTTGGCTATGTCTAGTTCTTGCTATGTGTGGGGAGAAACTTTGTGGATATGCCATTTGATGAAAACACTGACTGAAATGTCTCTGAATGTTTCTTTTTCGAACGATGCGCCGCCGTCGCACATCTCTATAATGTGAAGTCATTTTCATGATTTTTTTTCCTTTGTTTGTTTGGTTTTTTTTCTTTGCTTTTTAATTTTTTTAATTTTTTTGATTTGTGGTGAGAAAAAAAGGGGGCCAAGCCAACACATGCAGAGCCAACAAACTGGAAATAATATAGCCTAAAATATATGATTTTATGAAACATAACCATGAGAAGAAAAAAACAAAGTGAATATGAAGGAACGGAGAGGGGCAGGCAGAGGAGATGTTATCATGCATACTTCATTTAAGATGAACTTTGTAACTTATTGTAGGTAGAAATTGTAACTTTGATATTGCAAAGATTCTTCTCTCGCCTTCAACAAGCACACTAACAGAGACGAGACGCCACTGTCTGTTGGTTGAACAAAAAAAAAGGAAAAAAAAAAAGAAAGACAGAAAATACTTCCACTGCTAAAGCTTCCTGTAAAGCAAGTGTGATCTGCAATGTTTTTCAACTTTTTGCTAGCACTGTATACTATTGCATTCTTAGGCTACTGTGGAGTCTGTTTCTTGTACCAGAAAGTTGTCCTTTTACTTCTAGCTCCTTATTCCCTAATGTGTTTTGTATGTGGTTATACAATTGTAGACTTTTGTGATTTTGCCAAAGTTGTAGCTAAATATTTATACACTTGTCTTGAATTTTCCAGATCCACTTAAATATTTAGTACAGAGTTTTATTCCTACTAAAACTAGGAGTAAAATAGTCTTATACATCGCAAACACTTTCACACAAACACTTGCGGTCACGAAGGGGGTTTTTTGTAACATATCAATTATAAATATTGTATTTATCTTTGAAATTTTGTATATTGCTTTCCATCCTTTTTATTTGATCTCGTACATAACGTCCGTCACGGCCGATGTCGTGACGCCACACGAAATGTCACGGCAAGACCCACACGCGCTTTTTTTATCAATAGATCGCAACGTCTATACATTTTATTTGTAATCCAGATGTTTCGTTCCATCATCAAAGCAATTCAGTCCATCCTTCCTTTCGTTTGTTCACAAGGAACCGTCAAATTTATCATTTATTTTTGTATTATTTTTTTAAGTTATCAGATACTTTTACCTTTTTTTTTCAAATAAAAATACTGTTTGTTGTATAGTCAAATAAATTGTTTGTGTCACATGGTTGTAATAATATTAGTAGGAAAAAAAAAATGTGCATGTCAAGCAGCCCCAGGGGGGAAGATTCAATTGTGGTTGTAAATTTTTTTGTTTGTTTTTTTTTTTTTTTTTTGCTTTTTTTGTAGAATGTAAAAAGTCATTTTTACCTGCCACCCATTGACTTTGCCACATAGCTGAACCGTGTTTACAGGGAACAACAAAAAAAGGATAAAAAAAGGAAAAAAAACGTAAAAAAATGGGAAAAAAAAATTCTGGAATGGAAACATAACGTACGCCAGTCACTAATGTTTATTAAAATATGTCAGAAATAAAAAAAAAAAGAAAGCTCTGTGGAAGTCTCTTGAGAGTAAGCGTTTCTGCTGTTTTAATGACAACCCTGCACCACAATGCCAGTCATTGCTCCATTCAGATGATCAATGGTGTAAAAAGCACAAGCATTTTTTTACTAAAAATAAAAAAGAATTATTGTGACCCCTCATCTTTATGACTATTTTGTCGGTTTCTTTTTTATTCTTTTTTTTTCCTTTTTTCTTTTTTTGTTAAACATTGAATTTGCCGTACCCCCCTCAAGTTAGATGCAAAATCCAAGGGTGAAAAAAACTAAAAAAAGAAAAGAAAAAAGGGTTAGATTTTTGTATCATATGTGAAGAGCCGGGATTAAGATGTTCTATATTGTACATGCCATTTTGTAATTACTCCATCATACGGTAGCACAGTAGCTGATCATAGTAGTAAATTAGTTCACATCACCCCTTCCCCATCTCTCTTTTTCTCTCTCTTTCTCTTTCTCTCTCAAAAAATGAGTTTGATTTTCTAGTTGTGCCAAAATCAGCAGATAAAGCACGATTATTTCTATTCTTTCTCTCTTTTTTGTATCTTTTATTTTCCTTTGCACTTAACACTTTGTAAATCTCCTGTTGTACTGCTAAGTAGTCTGTCTGGAAAACCAAAAGGGATGTTCCCTCTTGGCAATCTGCACACAAGTTTCCTTTAGCAGCGGGAAGCAAGGGCAGCTGTAGAAGGGAATAAGTGATGAATGTGCAATGCGTTTGCTTTGTGATAGCTCAACAAAGCTTAGCTAAGTGGAGGAGCTGGGGAAGTCACCTTGAAAGTGAGAGGAACCCAAGGTTACATGAAGTGCATTTGTGAATATCATCATTTCTGCAATCTGGTTTTGTGTTTTAGGCTAATTAGACCATGCACTCAGTGTTTTGTTGCCGTTAGTCTGAAGAGTTCACTAAAAATGGTAGAACGACTCTGTAAGGGGAAAAAAAGTACTATTTTTTGTTTCATGTATACATTTTTTTATGTTTATGTCAACATTTCTACATTTTACTGTACAAAGATGTTCATTTTACACAATATTTAATTAAAGTATTTCTTGTCTGTGACCAGTTTCTCCCTGCAATCTTAATTTTAATTCTCACGTATTGTCCCTTTAAGAACACGTTTTTAAAACAGAGCTGTGCAATTTAGAATGTAGGACTCTAAATAATAACTATTAATATAATCTACCTAAATAAGACACCTACAGAGTCTAAAAAAATAGACACGTGATTACTATGTGTGTTGTATTAGTCCCACAACTAATGCTTAACTCTGGGCAGTCTGGGCAAAGCCTTGGAGCTCCACTTTTGTCAGTTTTTCTTATAGTTTTTAAAAGGATCACTTGACTTTCACATTATATAAACATGTCATGATGGACTGGCCAAGAGAAATGGTCTAAAATTGCTTACAAAGTCTATGTGCATAAATGTTTTTAAGGTAAAAGTTATGAATGCTCTTCTATAAACCCATCATTCTGGATACAGAGCTTTGATGCAGAGTCTTAGCCATGAACAAAAGTTTTAAGCAATCAAATCAAATCGCATGTTCCATTGGTTTACACAACCTCTACATGAAACAAACGTAAATGGCATTCCTCTGCAAATTTTAGTGCAACAAAAGAAACATGAAATCTAAAATATGCTATAGCCTAGGCCACACAAAACTTGACACTGCCCAAACTTTTAGAGACCTTTGAATACTGAGGGACATGTCTAACTAAAAGTCAAACCCTAATAAAAACGTGAGTGATACTCATCACACCTACAAATCAGTCGCTGTGGGCCCTCTGAAAATCCTCAGAAGTCCTGTTCGAAATGCCACAGCAGAGGTTTATAAATCTCTGCCATTATAAAACAGTGCAGATTAAGATGGCTGCCCTGTTTGCCTGGCCTTGTTCTTGTTGTGGCGTTGGCCAAGGCACTTAGGGCTGGGTGTTTTGGGGTGAGCTGGTAACACGAGGCTTTCATCTTCCACTCCTGTGAATTCCTGGAAGAAAATGGCAGTCTCTTGGGGGGGGAGCAGCCCTGCTCAGCCCACTGATCCCTGAAGAACAACTGCCATTTCACTTCGGACTCTCCATACTAGCTGTTTTTGCCCTGTGCTTGATAGCGTCTGGGCAGATATTCAAGTGTAGTACCCTCCATTGACTGTGAGTTGAAGGTAACCACAAAAAAAAAGAATTCCATCAGCGTTAACTAGATATCATTAGTGGACCAGGAGAAGCTCTTCAACTGCTCATGAAGTGAATTACAACCTACAGGCACACATGGGGTTTGTCACTCATATATGCTTCATTAGCTAACTAGCAGCAGTAGCGCTAGCTCAAGGATGGCAGAGTGAAAGGACGGCGCTAACCTTGATGAAGGTCATAAGCTAGGTGACTAGCACGTTCACCACCACTTGTCTGTCTCATCAGGAACCTGCTTCATAAGTGATTCGACTAGATGCCTCATTGAGCACAATGTTGGAAATGTAAGTTATGCAATTATAGGCAAGAAAGAGTGCAGTTAGCTCTACCCAGAGCACTTATGCAGTTCGCTCAGGCACTCGGGCCGTCGCCTTTGAAGGGTGACTTATGCTAGCAGGATTTATGCTAGCGAGATTTTGATTTTGGCACAGGTTATTTCATCTGTAGACAGCTTGAGTGCGCCTCCAAAATTAAACACTCAGCTTTTCATACAAAAATATAGAATGCTGCGGCTATTGAGGGTACACTGTTGAGTGGAGATCAAAAAATTGGAGAATATTTATTCATTTCAAGGTCTACTGTAGTATAGAAATGGGCAAAAAATCAGCAAGGAGAGTCACTCAGTCCTATCAGATGCTCTGAGAAGCATCAGAATTTCCAAGGAGGAGATACGACAAAAAAAAGTCATACTTGAAGATGGAATGGATGGAATGTCCCCTAAGAGAGCAGGGCCAAAAAGCCATGAAAAATGGCATTATGGACATCTAAATCTATTAGTAAAGATCATTTTATGACTTATTGTCTTTACATTTACAACTTTACATTTGCTTATTTACTTACTTGCTTTTATTGTTGTTGTTGGGACTGGATCATTATTTTATTAGATTTTTTTAAGGGGTGTTTCTCTCATACTTCTATAACAATAATTTCAAAGCACTTTGGGACTTTGCGTTGTTGCATACAAACATATAACAACTCACTTTGGTCAACTCCAATCAGTCACTTGCATCTTATACAGTTTACAGGCTATTTAGAGTTGTGTTGAGTTTGCCTTTTAATACTTGAAGTTGTTTTATGTTGTTGACATACTTACAATACCCATGATGTACTATTTTTATACTGATAACAACAACACATATGACCCTCACTTATCAGAAATCATAATTATAACAAAGTTAATATAGATGAAAGTGCAGCTGTTCCAGGCAGCGTTTTTGATGGGGGACCAAATGTAAATAAAGTATAGTAATTTACTTTATTGCAGTGTGAGAACATCCCAAAACTTTGATTGCAACTTTCCTTTTGGCTACACTGGTAGTGTTATAATAAGGCTACTGGACTGGACTCCTGGTAGAGTTGGCTTGCTATTGCCAGACAATTCAATGACCTTTATGACTGAAAACCTTCAATTCTTAGCTTATCTTTGCTTATTGTGCATTAGTACCTCTTTCAAGATGACTTTTGATCGCATGAAACAAAGCGTAAAACGCATGTCTAGTGCCTCACACACTTCGAATCAGATACAATCCAACCAAGGCTCTTTGGTCGCTTTCTAATTAAGCAAAAAATAAATAGCCGATAAATTCAAAGGCCAAGGTTATCGCTTGTCTAAAAGGGGTGGTATCATTTTGAACCCTTCATAGTTCAGATGTTTAAAAAGGCGCAGGGTGAAATCCATACTCATCAGCTGGGGAACGGAGGCCTTATAAAGACGACAGAAGAATGGCCTCCCTCTTTTAAAACAAGCACGGATGTTATCTGCCTCTCTGAGTGCCTCTGGTTAGCAGGTCAGAAAATGTCAATTTCTCATCAAGACAACGGTGCCTGCTGCATTTTTCCCCCAACCCACAACATAGACAATTAACAGGATGCAGAGCGCTTGCATCAGTGATTTGCAGGTTATTATGCAACCGCCCGCTGGCATAGATCTGGCCCTGCCGCACATAATAGGGCTGCCTGATAGCCACAGTGTCAATATGCCAAAGAACAACATTTGAATGTGAGCTGTTGTGCTTATTTGCCTCCAATGGATGATCTGCAGCCTGATAAGTGAGAGCCAACCTGCTGAGGACGCTGCATGGCGCCTATCTGTGTCTCACACAATTATTACAATGAACAAACTGGACAATGGAGAGGCCCCTGTCTTTATACTAGCCAAAGAGAATCAGACCTGGTCTGTTTTACCTTCAAATAACTTCCTTTATCTACTTGAGAAAAGCACTTCAGAGTAAATCTAAATTCTATCAGAGGAAATAAAACAACCCCCCAATCAGATTAGGGATCGATTTTTGGTCGTCTGCCATTTGGGGAAATATCCTTAGTGTGAGATAGCTTCCAGAGTGCGGAGTGACAGGTTTGAGATGTTGTAGCTTTATTGAATATAACCAGTCTTAGTATTCTGAACTTAAATGGGTTTATGTATCAGGGTCTTTTATAGTATAAGAGCATGTACGGGAAGAATGGTGCATTCGCGAGATATAGGTCTGCCAAGCATGTGGAGGCAGTAAAGTTATCAAGCAATTTTATTCGTTCGAAAACGGTGCATGGAAGTAGACGCTCTTCAGAACGATCTGTGCAGTATCACCAGTCATAAAGCCACAAAGCCACGGCCATTAAGGCCATTACGGCAGCAGCTGCAGGCCTGTGGTCCAGCATTGTTCTAATGTCCAGCCCTGCTTCTTGTCCTCAGTGGATTCCGTAAATGCAGAGGCAGAGTCGTCCAGGCCGTGATGTGTTCTCTGTTCATCAAAGAGTGGCCTTGCGTCGGCCCCGGTCAGCCCAGCGCCTCACTCAATCACCCAGAAAGCCTCTTTATTACTGAACCCTAATGGCTGTCCTCTGCCATATTTTTTAATGTGAGCATTAAATATTTATAAAACCCGAGTCAATAATCCTTCATAACCCCAGACGGAGGGAGACGACCACTCATTCATTTACTGTGGCCCATGCACTCTGAAATAAAGCCAAAAGGTCAAGAGGTCACACAATCAAAGCCAGGCTAGGCCGGCCTGGAGCATCTGCCATCATTATTATGAGGACAATTATTTCTCCAGTTGCTAAAATTTGTAACAAAGTGAGGCTAGACAGTATTGACTTGAAGTTGTTGTTTTTTTTGTGTGTCATTGTTGTTTGTGTGCACGTGAATGTGTGTGTTTTGTAAGGAGCATTGCTTTGAACACTGGCTTATGTATCGTTATCTATCATAGAGCCTCACCCTTCAATATAACACTCGCCAGCAGTAAATCAGGCCTCTGCTCTCTCCCAAAGGAGAAGATCCATCGGTAAAAAGGCCTCCTCCTGCACACACACACACACCTCAGCCTGCAGAACGGATGTTAATGTGTTTTAGATCAACCATCATAACCTTAATGACAGTCAACAATACGAAACACTAAGACTCTTTAAATTATCACAGTTTTCATATTTTTCTAGGTTTTCAAATTTTTTAACAGTTGTTAGGCAACTGTAATATTTTATAATTAATATTAAAAACATTATTAATGTAATATTATCTCTCAGCTGAAAGGGTGTAATGATATGAGGGGCAAGACAGGCAGGATGTAATCGCAAGATCTAACAGGTTTAATGCCAAAAACAAGTTATACAAACAAAAACTAGGGGTCCGGGGTTCACAAAAACACAAGAAAATACCAAAACACAAGATGGTCCAAGGGATAATATGAACAGGAGCACAGCAGACACAAAGGGAAAAATAAATGGGTTTAACAAAAACACAAGAAAACCAATACAACTAGAAATTCCAGAAGAGAGTTTTACCAAGGGCAGGGTTATAAGAGGTTTTACAAATAATCCACAAATACAGACTAAAAAAACAAGGTGTGTGTATACACAGCCATGAAAAAAAATTAGAGACCACTTTTCCCTTTTTTCTGTTCACTGTTTGTACAATTTGTGGCGGTGTGTGTGTGTGTGTGTGTAAAATGCACAGGTTGCTATTCTTTTCTGAACTATTGCAGTGTGTGTGTGTGTAAAAAATAAGAAACGCCTCCATATGTGTAGTGAGTGCAGTAGTGTGTGTGTGTGTGTGTGTGTGT
>JBBPCY010000109.1:44122189-44134114 GCA_037974405.1 Brachyalestes nurse | reverse complement strand
GTCCCCCAAGGGGTTTCGTCTTGGCGCGTTCGGTCTAGGCTGCAGTCGGGGTTTTACGTAGGGAAGAAAAAAAAAAAAATAAATAAATAATCTTAGCGAAAACAATAGGTTTCCTAGCACTTCGTGCTTGGACCCCTAATAAGAGGCCTCTTGAAGTCTGAATTCTGAGCTGTTGTCAACTTTCTACTTTTATTTGATGCTTTAATAGAGATTTTCTTGACGTGGACCCTAGGAAAAAAATGCTAAATGTATTATCTGCACAAAAATTCCATCTTCTGGAGTGACTTAATCTGTTTTTTTTTCTTGTATCACTACTTTAGGCGATATAAGAGAACAGCAGGTCCTCTTCTTCGCCCTGTCCTAGTTCTGTTAACTGGAGCATCCTGTCTAGCGCTAATTCTCTTGTCCTTCTCTTCCCTCCACCCCTGATTGATCTTCAGTGGCCTATTGTTGAGCGGGTCTCGCAGGATAATTGGGTGGATGATATGATTCATTAGGCAAATCAATTCCACAATCGTTCTGTAAATCAGTTGGGCTTGTGATTTATTGCAATTGATTTCTTGACAAACGCGCTCTTTGACAGATAAAACGCAGTAACAGTCGCCTTTTGCTCTCCGAGTGCACGCCACAAATGCATGCATGTTAAACATCAGAGCAGCGAGGGGTTGTGAAAAAAAAGGTGGAAAGGGCTCAGCTTCAAGCAGATGTACAAAGCGTTCAGGTGCAAATGAAGAAATATCACATCAAAACTGGTTACACTGCTACCTGATAACAATACAGAGCACAGCTAATACACTTAGTGGTAAGAGTAGCAGCACAGTCAAAGTCAAGGAAAAACATCCTGAAAAACAAATGACATCATAAAAGAGTCTAAAATAGTGTCTCACATTTTGCACAAAAATGAAGGGATTTTACCATAGCAATGTAAAGTAAGTCACAGCTTAAAATATCTTAAACACCACTAGGGCAGCTGGTGGACTAGTAGTTAGGAAGTTGCCCCTGCAAACAGAAGGTTGTGGGTTTGAATCCCAACACCGCTAGTGTCATCACTGAGGAACCCTAGAGCAAGGTACTGCTCTTCAGGTGCCCCTAGTTGGCAGCAGCCCCCTGCTTCACTTGGTGAATGGGTTAAATGCAGGGAAGGAATTTAACATTGTTCACACTGTGAGGTGTGTTCACGCGTGACTACAAGGGCCCACTGTATTTAATGTAACAGGTTTTGCTAGTTTACTAACATGTTTTGTACTGTTGCTATTATCTGAAAAAAATATTAATTCACTTTGATCAGGATGGGGCAGGATGGACATTCCTTGCTGATATATTTAAAAAAAAATATTTTGATAGTTTTTTGTTTGTGGTTCCCTAGATCATTCTAATGTTTTAAATCTAATCTCTGTCTACTGCATCTGTAGCATATCGTTGCTTACAGTGGACACTGAGTTTTCTTTGTAAATGAGTAAATGAGCATCATATACACGCTGACTTTAGTGTTTTGGGTCAATAGTTTGTTTTTGTTTTTTGCCAAAGAACAAGGTAAAGTGTCTAAAGTTGTTATTATGCCAATATGATAAATTATCATCCTTGTTATATAGTTTGGCACATTATGCTTTTATACTTTTCTGTGTGCATCACACATATTGTCAGTAGTTGAAGCACACTTGCAAACTGCAAGTTTTACTAAATTTATAAAAGTTGTAATAAGGTGTTTTAAAACATGACACTACTGTCATTTGTCTAAACTGTCATGCATTCGTATAAAGAATACTGGTTTATGTGCTACTGGCTCAAAAGAATAAAGAAAAAAGCATAACTTTGAAGCGATGGGCTTTCTTTATTTTGCATGTAATGGGGTACAAGTTCCATCCATATCATGTTATTAAAAAAATAACAAATAAAATCAGAGAACCCTGACTATACATGTCAGACCCAACCTTGAGAACCATGGCTTTAGGAAAACAAAACTGACTCTTCTATAGTTTCACTTCAAATAACCCTTTGGCATTTTTATTTTTTGGAATTTCTCAGTGACCCATAAAGACATGGACTCCAAAAAGACTTCTGACGGTGTACTATGGCTGCAAGGCATCACACTGTTTCTGCCGGCTTGCCTTCTTCCTATCCTGCATTCTGGTACCATCTCTTCCCACCATAAACAACATTCACACACTCTGTCCTCCACATGACATTAAAGAAAACGTTACCAGACCACCTTCTTCCATTGCTCCACGGTCCAGTTCTGATGCTCACCGTCCCATTGTAGGTGAACAGAAGTCAACATGGGTACTTTGACTGATCCGCCATATGTAGCAAGCTGACACCTTTCTATCATAGCCAGCAATTTGTGCTACAGGAGATCTTCTGTGGGATCTGACCAGATGGGCTAGCCCTTGCTCGCTTTATGCATCAGTGAGCCTTGAACAGCCATGACCTGGTTGCTGGTTCACTGGTTGTCCTTTCAAAAATCACTTTTGGTAGGTACTGACCACTGCATGCAAGGAAAACCCCACAATACCTGCTGTTTTGGAGATGCTCTGACTCTCCAAAACAGGCCCTTGTAAAAGTTGTTGAGACCCTTATGCTTATCCATTTTCCTGCTTCCAACAGATCGATTTCAAAATTTCTAGAACTGATGGTCACGTGCTGCCTAATATGTCCCACCTGACAGGTGTCACTGTAATGAGATAATCAATGTTATTAACTTATCTGTTAGTGGTTTTAATGCTGTTGCTGATCAGTGTGTGAGTATATTTATATATACAACACAGCATTCTAACCACAAAAACAGATGAAGTAACCACAAAAACAATGAATAACTTTGATTACTACACCTGTTTTAGGCGTCTGCTTTAGAGATATTTAGGCAGCAGGTCAGTTCTTGAAGCTGATTAGAGGAGAAGTATCACCGGGCTGTTGAGGCCCCAGTGATCATTTATCTAGTTTTCTTCAGGTCTGTTTCCCACATCTTTTTCAGGAAAATACTTAAGCTCATCTCTCACCTCACTATATGAATGTCTGTGGCTTTCCCTTACCCGCTTTCTTCTGTGAGACTGTTGAGGCATTTAGAAACTTAGGGGCTAAATCTCTCTCTCACTCCTTATCCCTCTCTCTCTATTTCTCTCTCTCTCTCTCTCTTTCTTTCGCCCAAACTCTTTTTCTTCTGTCTCTGATTCGCTGTGTGGAGTTCAGATAATAAGTCATAGTGCAGATAACCGCGGAGGCTTAAAGACCTGAAAAAAGAGCCGGATCATGAGATGCTAAGCTGACTATAAATGCTAAAGTGACAATGAATCACATTGGGGAGCTTAACCTTTAAGACCGGATCCAGGCACAGAGAAGTGTGCAGCGGCTTACTGTACTGAGACAAATCTAAAGCTAACTCATAGCCTGCAGTTCAGTTCTTTTAATGCTTGGGCAATTCTTGCCACACAGGCTAATGCTATCCATGCTAACAAGCCTATATTGCCTATAGGCAAACGTCTGTGTTCGGGCAGCCACTTTTCTCTGGTTGAACGATCAGCTTTCTTTCAGCTTTCTTTACTCCTTGTGTACTCAGTGGTTCAGAAAACATTGATGTATGTATGGCACTTTCTGTAAATGGCTCAATAAGCTTCACAGCAGTAGGCCTGCATTTCCACTACTCGTTTCTGTTATGGTAGCGGCCTCCACATGTGGGCCCCCCTATGCAAAACAGGTGTGAGTGCTTTGACTAATGTTCGTAAGAAATCTCAAGCTTGCTGACCAGACACAATCTACAGTGCAGATCATTGACCAACCAAAGCCGCAACACACTGAGCTAAATCTTACCGTTACTTACTGCACTGTTAGCAAGGTCCCGCAGCGTGTTCCAGCTCCTGATGCTGGCTTGGACGGTCCCGTGCCGAGCCGTCTGCGGTGGTGTAGAGGCTGCAGGTGACTTTGTAGTCAAAGACAGATGGTGGATGTGCTCTAGTATTGGAGCACTCATGCTGGTTTGTGCTGATGCTGTGAAAAAGCATGACATCAAGGCCTGTCTCTCTTTACCTAAAGCTGATGAATAATGCGAAAGCATGTGGAAAAAGAACTTTAAAGCCGTCCGCCTCGCCGGTTCCAAAGCTTTGTATGCCTGCAAAACAAACAAGAATCAAAATGCATGAAACGCACACACAGACCGGCAGACACACACATGTAAACTGTAGTGCATTCTCTTATGAGTTTGCGCTTTCATATATACCTCAACAGCTTGTGTAGCATCAAAATATTCCACTGAACACTGAAGACTGTTATTTTTGTGCTTAAGTGCATTGTTAGACTTTTGCATTGACCAAGGAGCCATTGCAAGTGCATTCATTTCAAGGGTAGTGCATTAGATTCAAGGGTAACATACATACATAAACCATTCATGACAATACGCATAAACATTTATAAAGATTCCAACCAAACATTTATTCCAACAAGTGTCAGTTGTCATAAAGGCTGCTTTGCACAAATTTGGTGTCATTTTACTACATTTTGTTGCAAATTATCCTTTGTTGGAATAGGCCTTTAGAAATGATTATGTAGATTTAAGTCCATTGTCATGAAAGATGCATATGTCATGTAGCCTTATGTGGGTGAACTATAATGATGAATAAGTTAACATCTTTTTTAATTCTTTGAATGTAATATCCATTCACATTAACACACCCCAAGAAAAGATGGTGCCCACTGAAGTTCATTTAGAGTTTGCTAGCATTAACAAGGTTTGTCATGAATTCAGTTTCAAGCCTATAAACACTTGGCATTTGATGTGCTTCTGCAATAACAGTCCAGATTGTCTGCATTGTCCAGTTTTTCTTTTTCATGAGCTCCCATGAGCTTATCAGTGGGAGTTTGATGCCACTGGCTGCCATTACATACATTCCTATGAAGGTTGCTCATCTAAAGCATCACTTTACTTGGCTCCTTACTTGTTGAAGATTTGTTTACTTTATTCATGTTCCAAATGACTGTGATTAATTCACGGATTGAATATTTAGTTCATTAATACTGTAAGCATTTAGCTGCAGATAAGGTGAGGAAAACCTACAGGAAACAGAAAAGAATGATTATATTAATGCTTAATGTTTGCTTATCAGTAGAGTTGTATATCAGTATTTGGTGCACAACCGCAGGTCTTATATTTCTGAACTTTGGCCAGAATATTGTTAATAAAGTCCCAAAATTGGCCACTGGTGAGTACATCATATTAAAATCAACCAGAAATCAAAACTGATCATTTTTACTATGTTGGTTCATGTTCCTGGTCATTATTTTTGATTAAGTCCCCAGTGGGTGGGGGCAAATGGTACTAATGAATAATATCATGCTTCATACTCATACCCATACACAGTCTAGGACCACAGATGTTATTAAAGAAATGTTTAATTTTAAACCATTTTTGTGTGTCACAGTGTGGCAAAAATCTATTATACCTACTTTGTATCCATAGAACTTTCAATGGTTTTAAAGAAGAATTCTGAGTGTTTTGATCTAAAATGCTGCATTGTAGAGAAAACTACTTTCTTTATAACCATTGCCTTTTATTTCTTAGTCAAAACAACCAATGAAACTAAATATTCTTTCTGGGTTTAAATGATAAATCTTAAAATTTAGATTTTCCTTGCATGTACCTCATTTGTCAAAAATGTGTGGAATTACCCTTTAAACCTTTGCTTGCACGCCACAATAACCTTCATGCAGCATGTAGACACATCACACATGTACACACAGTGACTACAATGTCACTAACAAAGACTGCAAGGATTGCAAATTTTACAATGTCTCTCTGGTATCCCAGTAGTATGATGACAGAAACAAGGACAGCACCTAAACAGCGACAGCTAGAAAAGCGGTGACACATTTATTAATATGTTTTTTTTAAAACAAATTCAGCAGTAGATTTTCAAAGTCAAAGGATGAGAGAAAGAGGTGGTCTCAGCATCTTCTTGTTGATAGAGCTACATCACACTTGTCATTATCTGTGATTTTTTTCCCCTCTCTCTGAAAAGAAGCTGAGTTTGATTGACTTGTGCAAGCATTCAGTTATTTTAAGACAAACAATGCACGGCCTGAATTGCTTATCAGGGTTAACTGCCTATTATGCACAACCAGTATGTGAATCTAGCAGGCTGTCAGAAAGCTAAATGAGCAGAGATTACCTCTTAAGAGAATGTGACGCTGTTCCTACACTCCTCCACTCCTCTCCAGTGCGCTTTTATGATGATTTCCATTGATCTTCTTGGCATGACAGCTTATACAGGCACCTAGCGTTGCCGACTGCCTGTGCGTGTGTTTTCATACCAAACATTCTTCATTTATCCTTCATTTTGTAAGCATGTCAAAGAAATGGCATCCAGTTGGACATGAATCAGCTCTAATGAAACATGCTTGCTATAAATAGCTGTAGCGTGCGGAAAAAAGGCCTATGGTGTAGCTAGACATGGGTTTGCTTTTATCACACATCGCAGCCGGACGATTTTGTCTTTTGCATGTTTTCTTTTTTTTTTAATGCAAATATTGAGCGCTAGGGTGACCTTGCAAAAAGGCACCTGAAGTTGGATTACAGTGCTGCTGAGAAGTGTATCCTACGTCTGTCGTTATGTATTTTACTCATTTTCTTCATTGACTCTCATCAGTTCTCCATCAATCAGCCTGGCGGAGGAATCACAAACGTGCGTGCAGAAAAAAAAAACTGAAAAAAAGACTTCATCTTTTGACAGCTGGAACACAAAACCACAATAGAAGTGTCTGTAATGTTGGTGGACAGGTGCTAACAACAGGGAAGGACAAGAGAGAGAGAGAGAGCAGGAGAGACTCCCTCTTTTCTCCACAGGGAGTGAGGGAGAGTGATAGTTCTCCTGTGTTCGGGTCACTAGGCCTGACTGAGGTAAAGTCATGCTGATGGAGAACTGACTCTCCGACATAACACTGACACACAGAATGCTGGACGCACATACACACCTGACGGGTCTGTCAGTGTGCTTGTGCTTCAAACTATAACATAAAACAGCACACACACCAGTGACAGTTTCATGGACACACAAATGTACATTCTTTTGTAATTTAGACTAAGAATAGTATGTGCTCATATCCACTCCATATGGTGCTGTCCTGCTATTAGAGCCTGTAATCCACAAGGTGTTATTAAAAAAAATTAAGAAAAAAATATTAGAAAAAAAAATTATATATATATAATTATATATAATATATATATATATAATATTCCATTAATTATTGCATAATTTTTTCTTCCATAATTTATGGTGAACTTTGAGAATGATGTTTTGCATGGGACACGGGCCCCCCCTCCAGTGTCCAGCATGGTTTGGTGATTTTCCTGCTCAAACACACCTGGTTCAACTCAGCTGTTAATTGCCAGGTTTACTGGGTATGAAGCAAGGGAATAACAAACTATGCTGGACACCAGCCCTCCAGGACTGGAGTTAAGCTCTCCGGGGTACTGCATCAGTGAGTAATTTCCTAAACAACTGAACTAATCAAATCAAATAATAGTAAAATCATTTACGGAAGAACTATAACCAAACTGATTCAAAACCTGGTCAGATCTGAGATTTTATGATCATACTGAATTATTGAATCCACTAATAGAATATTTCATATTGTGTATTTCAACACTGTAATCAAATCATTGAATTTGGTCAAATTTGAACCACTATTTGAACTGAATCAAATCATAGCGAGGTCGGAGGTCTGCTCCTCTATCGTCTGCTGGTATTTGATCGATATTATCAGAGCCAGATTTGCAGAAAAACAAACACTGTGTACTCCAGAAGCATGCTGCACTTGGTGCGCCGAAACAAAAGCCCTCTTTGAGAGAATAAGCAATTAAAGTGGAATGGAGCTCGGCTTGCATTATGGAATAGACCACCAGCTTTCCAACTGGCATCTCCAGCACGTCTGCCTCTCCCTCGCTCCCTCTCTCTCTCGCCCAGCCACTATTTCCCCTTTAATTGTGCCACTTGAGAAATTTACGTGCCTGTGAATGTGGCATGAATCTCACGCTTATTGCGGTATCATTAGCAGCAACATTTAAGCAACATCTGTGTGCTATAGAGCTAATTGAAGTAGCACCAGCGTCAGCTGTAAATCCACGGGAAGATGGCAGCTCGCGCCCGGCACTGCTGAGCTAGCCGCTAACAGTCAGCCTGTTCATGCAATCTGCCATGTGCAGGATGGCACAGACACACAGACACACACACACACACACACACACACACACACACTCACACACAAACACACATGCACACACATATACACACACAAGCTCACACGGAACGTCCAAAACATACAGAGAAGGGGGTTAATGATCCTATTAGCCACCTTGTTGCACCAATTTGGCTGTTTCCCTGGCTGCCCCGCTGCCGTGGTGCTGGTGTGCTGTGGAACGGCGAGTGTGTGGAGACTGTAGAGAAAGCGCGGGTCAGTTCAGAGAGATTGATTTTTATTTCCAGGTGCTCTTTGGATTTCTCGCTCGCTCTCGCTGTCAAACAACCTTCATCGGCTCTCAGCGAGGCGGCCCACACCATCTGAGCTGTCTTTGAGGGGGAACTCTCTTACCATGTCTATTTCTCTCTCTCTCTCTCTCTACACTCACACACACCAACACATGAACACCCACCAACTCACATACTTGCACACACACACACACACACACTTTAGCAGAGTGCTGCTTTGTCAGCCAGTTGTGCTACACCATAAACTAATCTGGCCAGTAATCAAGTCATTACATCAACCTATTATACTCACCATTCTGCCATGGCCAAGGGAGCAGTAATAGGAACAAATGTAACGGACAATGGACAAGCTTTGCAGAATTACAAATACATAGTCAGGGCTGTAAATGTTGTAAAGTTGTAAAGGAACAATAATATCTGACCGGTTTCATTCAAAAACACATAAAGAAAACACTGTTTTTCTAGTACACCTTACTGGTCACGGTCTTTAAATTTCAATGCATTTTATGATTAATACTAATATAAATTAATTATCTAAATGAAATTTGGCTGTAGTAAAAACTCATTATTTCCAAAACTGTTATAAAAGCATAAACATGGCTCATCTGGATGTTTACCTAAAATTGAGTTGTAAAGCCATGTATTTATATAGTAAGCTACTGTCTGCTCAAAAACATTCTACTAACAGAATAAATAGAAATAAACATATAACCTGTACATTGTGGATGTATGTGGATGTGATAGCTTAACCATTTCCAATGTATCCGTGAGTATTCACCATCTAATTTCCAGTATCCAAGTTTTACTGGCAAAAAATAGTTTGAAACAATTTGTTTGATTGCCTTGTTTGATTGAAGACTTTTTCAGTTAATTTAATTTGCATTTTCTGTTTTCTGTGGGTAACCAAAGAAAACGTAGAATCTTTTTGGGTTAATATAAACCCAAAGTTCATTCTTATTTGTTTCCTGTTTTCTTTTGCAGCTTCAAAATACAAAGTCCTCAATATGTGAACATTTCGTGACAAATGGACCAAAAGAAATGGACCAAAAGGTCTTTACATATATTTGTTAAAAACAACAAACTCTGAACAATTCACAGTAGACACAAGACTTTTTATTTTTCAATGTTCCCAAACCAATTAAACTTTATGATGATTAATCCTTGTTGGAATAAGCCTTTCTAAACTGTAATGTAGATTTACATTAGTCAGAGTCATGTAACCATACAAATGCCAGCCTTCAACAAAAAGTTGCCACATTTTATTTTTCAATGTTGTAACAGAGATATTTTGTCACGACAGTGTGTACAGCAGTGTATAATTTGCTTAAATATTCATATGACTTGGATGAAGGCCGTCAACTTCAGTGTTATTTGGATACTTGTGTGGTCCAATATAATGAAATCCTGGGTTGGAGCCAATCAAATGCACATTACATTTTTTCAAGGCATCATGTGCAGATCACTGTAACATATAAATTGTGACCAGCTGCTCCATTCTCTTTTACCTTCTGACAGCTTTTTAAGACTACCATTATACTGGTCAGCGTTTCTGAATGTTTCCTTCCAGAACAATAACACATTTCACATCAGGTTTCACACAAGTAATGACATCATCTGAGTCAAATCTGATCACATGTGACACCCACCGTGTTAAACAATGTTTTGCTCTGAAATGGTGTAGTCACGATCACATATGAAATCTTTTATGCTGTTGTGTGAGTTTTGATGATGTAAGATGTAAGTCCACATGTGAAAATGAAGGGATGATGTAAGAAGCAGCACCGCATAAGAAGTGTGAAAAATATAAAGAGTTCAAAGACACATTTGATTAAAAGGCATGATTTCTCAAATTCATTGTGCTAACCAAATCCAAAAACAAAAACAAACAAACAAAAAAAAACCTGCTGTTTGAACCCGTCCACTATTCCTTTATCTCTGGACTTCATTACACACACGATGAGATCAGACTGCACTGTTTTGCAAGGCTGGATCAATACGTACATGTTCAAAGGACAATGTCAGGCGGGTCACCCAAGTGACCTCAGAGCCTAAATCTATGTCTCATATCTTTGCATTTTTCGAAATGAATGAAGGAAACACCGGGTGTGAAAAAAGAATGTGTAGTAGAGGTTTTGTTAGATAACTGGCAGATGATTCTTGTCAAAGGAAGGAGAAAAACCTCCATTCTTTGCAAAAACCAATTGCAAACTGGTGCTGCTGGAGAAGAATGGATAGATCCACTGCTTCCACTCTGGGTGGTATGGATCCTTTAGCTATTGAAAATCAATAGTCACATGACATAGCCGAGGTCAGAGGTCAGGTAAATGAAGCACTTTAAGCTCTCTGGCTGCAGTGGCCTGACTCCAGCAGAAATGATCACCGCTGGCCCTGTATCTCCCTCACTCTTTAAGGAGCTGCAGAGGCAGAGCTTTCAGATGTAACCTGATAACCAGAGCATATGGCTTCTCCTCAACCTGATAGAGATGGACAGACTGGGGGGTGGATCGGGGTTTTGGAGCTTGGTCAGATTTCACAAATGCACAATGCAATCCCATTGTTACTTTGTGTTAGTTAAGAAATAGTCCTGCCATGTGCAATATCATGCAATTTCTTATTGGGGGCTAAATCATGATCATTATGTGCAATATCGCATTATTATGTGCAACAGTCTTACCATCTGCAGTATCACTACTTCAATATTACTGATCTACTACAGATTACATGCAATTATAAAAAAAAAACAACTCTAAACCACAATTTATGTTAACTAATAAATGACTCTGCAGTTTTTTTTTACTTTATCTATAGTTTTTATATCCATCTGTCTTACTGACTGCATTTTGTGTTCATGCCATAGTTGTATTTTGTAAAGAGTATTTTTCTGTAGTTTTTATTTGACTTATATTTTTGACTTATTATATATTCATATTGTTTTAGTCTCTGTGCGACTGTGCAGTCGTAACGTGAGCAATTTCCTCTGAGATCAATAAAGTTTTCTGATTCTGATTCTGATTATATTCCTGAAAACCATTTACCAATTTAGCATGTTTCTATTAAAGTGCAAGCTCAGTTTCTATCAAGGAGATATAAGTGACTGCAGACAACTCTTTTAACTGTCAAAATAGGAGTTATTTGATCTAAATAATGTAATATAGATGCATAGAACTGACAGAGCATGGAGTTTAGATAAATAAGCATATACATGTGTGTGTGTGTGTGTGTGTGTGTGTGTGTACACATATATGTACACACATATACACATATTTACCTAAAGTTCATGCTCGGTCAGTTTTGTGCATCTATAATACTGTGTTCTATTTTGAAAGTTAAAAGAGTTGTCTGCAGTCTTACCTAAATTCCATGATCATATATGTGTGTGTGTGTGGTATATATATATATATATATATATATATATATATATATATAACGAAGTATTGCCTTATACATGTTATTG
>JBBPCY010000109.1:44104763-44122089 GCA_037974405.1 Brachyalestes nurse | reverse complement strand
GCCTTATAAATGTTATTGAATGCTTATGCATGTATTATGAACCTTAGTGCTAGACGCACACACACACACACACACACAGAGTGCTGTTGCAGTGTCATTGTGCCACCAACCAAATTCAAAAATATTCAGCCCACAGTATTCGATGTTAAGAAATTAAACACTTCAGCAGCATTAGATGGATTATCATCAGTAACTAATCTGCAACTTTACACTGCTGTGTGTGATCCCCTGCAGCACACACACTAACAAGGCATGCAGATATCTCATGTCAGTGTCGTTGTTGTGCTGAGAATGTTCCACCACTCAAATATCTGCTCACTGGTGTAGATGTCAGGTGGGAGTCCTGATCATCGATGAAAGGGGTAAAGAGGGCTGACAAATGATGCAGAGATGGACAGCAGTTGTAATTGTAAACTACAAAATGCACCTGTGTGTTAAATGAAGCTGTATATACAAAGGTGCACTTTATAGTTTACAATTATAAACTATAAAGTGCTGCTATATGTGAACTTATATAGACATGCAGCCTCCACAGAGACTGTAGAATGGGTCATACTGAAGAGCTCAGTGGAATGGTCATACAGTACCACATTTGCCACAGTTTTGTTTGTAAGATTTCTTCACTGTTAAATCTGCCATGATCAATTTTGAGGATATTGTGAAACCGAACTCATGGAGAGGGACCACTGATAGCTGAAGACTGTAGCGCATATCTTTTTTTGCTTCTTCGGTTGCATCATTCACAACAGAGTTCCATGCCAACTCTGGAAGAAACATGAGCACAAGAACCGTGTTTGAGTTGGGATTCTACTGCCGAGCAACTGCACACAAGTCCAAGATCAGTATGGACAATGCCAAGCGTCAGCTGGAGTGGTGTAAAGCATATCACCACTGGACTCTGCACCAGTGGAAATGTGTGGATTGAGAATTGAAGAATCATGCTTCACTAGGAGAACACTACCTAATGGAATGCATAATGCCCACAGTAAAGTTTGGTGAAGGAGGGTTAACGGGCTGGGGCCATTTTTCAGGATTTTGGGCTCTGCCCTTTAGTATCTGTGGAGGGTAATGTTAATGCAACAGGAATTTTACACAATTATATGTTTCTAACTTTGTGGCAACAGTTTGGGCAATACTCTTTCCAGTTTCAACATGACTGTGGCCCTTGATTTTGAGCCAGGCCTTCTTGTCCAACACCAGCGCCTGACACAAAGCTCCTTTGACTGAATGGGCACAGATTCTCACAGGCAGACTCCAAAATCTTACGGAAAGCCCTCCCAGAAGTGTGGAGGATTTTATAGCTGAGACTAGGGTTTGGGGGGTCAGCTCCATATTAATACCCATGGTTTTGGAAGGGGATGCTCAATAAGCTCATAAATATGTAATGGTCATACTCATCCATAACATTGATTATCCTGTTACAGCAGCTCCTGTCAGGAATGGGATTTAATATTCAAAAAGTGAACAGGCCAGGTGTATTACTTACCTGGAGAAGATATAACACCAGGATGCACTCTGGGTAAAAGGCAAGTTGGCAGAGGCAGTGTGAAGCTCAGGGCAATGTTCTTCTGGGAAGCCTTCATGGGTCCTGGCATTCTTCTGAATGTTACTTTGACACGTCCACCTTTATGACAATCGTATCTCTCTAATGGTAGTGGCCATTAGGGGATAATGCATCCTGCCACACTGCAAAATCTATTCAGGAATGGTTTGAGGAACATGATAAAGAGTTTGAGATATGACCTGGGCTCCAAATTCCCCAGATCACAGTCTGATCAAGCATCTGTGGGATTTGTTGGACAAACTAGTCCATGGAGGCCCTACCTAGTAACTTAAAGGACTTAAGGGATCTGCTGCTAACATCTTGGTGCCAGATTTAGAGGTGTTTTGGAGTCCACGTCTCTATGGGCCAGAGAGGTGGGAATATTAGGCTGAAGGTTTTAATGTTATGGCTTATCATTGTGCGTGTGTGTATATATATGTGTGTGTGTATGTGTGTGTGTGTGCTAGAGTGTGTGTGTGTGTGTGTGTGTGTCTGTCTGTGTGTGTGTGGCACTTATACATATACACACACCCACACTTTTTTTTCACAGGAAGCAATTACGCCACATCCAGTCAAGCACACAATGATTAAACGCAACCCGTGGCTGGATGTGCCAGGGCAGATAATTGATGTCTGGCAGATATTTTTCTAATATGTCACTTATTGGTATATGTGAATTTAAAGTCCTGCGCTTTCATAATCGCAGACAGAGCATTTCTACTCCAACGATAATGAGTGGCTATCAGCCTGCAGGCTTGGGAGAGTTGAGATGACAAAAGTCTCTCGAGACCGAAAGCTCAGTAAGATACAATAAAGAAAATAAAAGAGCAGAGCAGACATTTGCTATGAACTTACTTGGAATGCTCAACATGCTGTATGTGTCTGATTGGACAGAAATACTACAGAGGAATTAGTAACAAAGTAGCGCATATTGTTTTTTGTTTTGGTTTGTTTTGCTGTTGCAAGAGCCCAAAAGTGTTAGACCACGAGGTCATGACTGTGGTTTAACTGCACATCTCCGTCCGTGCAAAACACATTTTAATCACAACATGCTGAGGCTGTTCACTCACCATGATGCAAAATCACAATAATGCCGGAATCATAATGCATCAGTGGAGTTGCACAGGTAGAACTGACCAGAGAAGTGGAGAAAGTATTATTCACTTCTAATGAAAGCCTATTGAAAATCACATACATTTTAGAATAATACAGATCCTCTTGGGTGGCTTATCAGATTCTGACTACATGTATTAGGGCTTAAGCAATATTACTTTATTAGAGCTTAGCTAGGTTAATATCTCTGCTCAGTACCGATTTATATAGCTTGAGTGGTCAACAGTGGCTCAGCTCACTCAGTGGGGATGTGTTTTAAAATTAATATTATAGATCAACCAAATTACAGCGAGCAAAGAGCGGCACAGGATGTCCCAACAGTCTTAATGCTCACATTGTAGCTCAGGACTGAATCAAACTCTTTGTGCTGATGAGTTTGAGAAATGAAAGCCAAATCCTTTGTGTGAAAAGCCCTAATAACGCAAATAGCTCGGCCTTACTGCTCCTTTCTGGCTTCCTTTGTTTTAGTAGGTGCAGTTTTAATAGGTTTCCCCCCCACTGACATAAACAATATGTAAAGAATCATTTCAGGTGCAGATAATCAGGGGTATCAATAAAAATGAAGCAGCTCAGGGTAATTTCCCTCATGGCTAAGTCTAAATTATGTGGCATATTCATGCCTAGAAACAAGGCAATGTTTGAAACTATATCCTATTCGGTAACTTTATTTTAAGAGCCCAGTACCGATGCTTTGAAGATGCTTGATTTGTCAGTTACTTGCATTTAATTATGTTTTAATTTAACTTAAACCTAACACCAACTCTAAAGTTAAACTCAAAACCCCAAACTCAAAACTAAACCCTAAAATGAACACTCACACTAACTCTAACCTTAACCTCAATCCATATCCCAAACTGTTTTTATCGAACCTTATCCTCAGTCCAGACTTAAACCCTGAACCTAATACTCACTCTTACACTTATTTTAAATTTAACCTAAAATCCTAAACACCAAATATTTCACTTACTCTAA
Source organism: Brachyalestes nurse (assembly GCA_037974405.1). Taxonomy (NCBI): domain Eukaryota; kingdom Metazoa; phylum Chordata; class Actinopteri; order Characiformes; family Alestidae; genus Brachyalestes; species Brachyalestes nurse. Next base: position 44,118,461 of record JBBPCY010000109.1, on the reverse strand, counting down.
TCCTTACTTTAACCTCAACCAAAAACCTAAACCATAAATTTCACTACCTGAAACTTTACTTACAACATTAAACCTATACCTAAACACTAAATATGATACTCACTCTCATCCTAACTTCAACGTTAAACCAAAACCTAAACCTAAACCTAAACCTAAACACTCACTCTAACTCAAAGCTAATAGTAAACCCAAAATCTAAACCTAAAATCTTAAATTCAACACCCTCAGCATAGTTTTCTAAATCCAAATCTTTAATATAACACTCACTTTAACTCAAGCCTCAACCCAAACTTAAACCCAACCTTAAAACTCACCTTTACCTCAACCCAAACCCAACCCTAAACCCAATTCTAAAACTCACCTTTACCTCAACCCAAACCCAACCCAAACCCAACCCTAAAACTCACCTTTTCCTGATCCTAAAACCCAAACTTAAACCTAACGCTAAAACTCACCTTTACCTCAACCTGAAACCCAAACCTAACCCTAAAACTCACCTTTACCTCAACCCGAAACCCAAACCCAAACCTAACCCTAAAACACCTTTACCTCAACCCGAAACCCAAACCTAAACCTAACCCTAAAACTCACCTTTACCTCAACCTGAAACCCAAACCTGAACCTAACCCTAAAACACCTTTACCTCAACCCGAAACCCAAACCCAAACCTAACCCTAAAACACCTTTACCTCAACCCGAAACCCAAACCCAAACCTAACCCTAAAACTCACCTTTACCTCAACCTGAAACCCAAACCTAACCCTAAAACTCACCTTTACCTCAACCTGAAACCCAAACCTAAACCTAAACCCAAAAACTCACCTTTACCTCAACCTGAAACCCAAACCTAAACCCAACCCTAAAACTCATCTTTACCTCAACCCAAACCCAACCCTAAAACTCACCTTTACCTCAACCTGAAACCCAAACCCAAACCTAACCCTAAAACTCACCTTTACCTCAACCTGAAACCCAAACCTAAAACTAACCCCAAAAACTCACCTTTACCTCAACCCGAAAGCCAAACCTAAATCCAGCCCTAAAACTCTCTCTTACCTCAACCCGAAACCCAAACCTAAACCTATCACCCGACACCCACACCTAAACCTAAACTTATCACAGTGTTAAGTCATGTTCTGTTCACCACATTCACTAAATATGTGTTTGCTATTTAGATGCTTGACTGGATAACAACCGTGGAACCAAAACAATGTATTGTTGGTTAGCACACAAATTCTACAATAGGCAAGTAATCTGAACAGAGCGTATTCACTTTACTCCCTCTCTATTTTAAAGTGTAGGTAATAGTGATAAGGCCACCATTTACAGCCCGGCACAATATTAAGGTTAAAAAGCAGTGAAAGAACGAGCGATGTTGGGGAATCTAGGCCACATGTGAGGCATGCTGCATGTGTGCCATGGAGAGCGCACAGCAAGCCTCTCTGTGTAGCGGCGCCAGCTAGCGCATTCTGCTCCTCTACCCACAATGCAACAGTGCCACTAAAAATAACAAGGGGGAAACACAGCTGAAAGGGTCCGGGCGAGTAGAGGAGCAGCACAGGGGGCTGAGTGTGACCCAAAAGCATCGTGTCAGCTTACCACATCCCCGGCCCGGCAAAAAAGCGCTGAAATATAGAGCGATCTGATTGCTCTCAAAAGCTGGGGGAGCGATCCCAGGCCCGCCGCAGACATTAGCCTGTGGGCATAACAAAGCTGTGCTGTGTTTCAGCCTCGCAAGAAGCTCAAGCGTTCCATGTAGGCAAGGGCCAGGACAGAATGATGCTGAGAAAAAAAATGAGAGCAAAAAAACAGTAAGCTAGCTTGTTTGTCTGTTGTCTTGCCGGGGCTGCCTCCTTTTGTAGTCGGCAGGAGACACTTAATTGTCACGCATCATGGAAATTACTCAAGCCTCTTCAAAAAACAGTAATCGTTCTGACACCTTTTCAAGGTACGACACTCAGCTGAACAAATAGGTTTGCGCTAGCAGTTTCGTGGGGCTAATTTTCTGTTTGCTTCATTTGGAATGTGTGCACCCTCGCCTTGTAGGCTGTACTGGTGTTTGTGTGTTTGTGTGTGTGTGTGTATGTGTGTGTGTGTGTGTTTTTCAGCAGAAATAATTAGCCTCCTGAGAAATAAAGGTGCGCTCGATTCATGCGGAGCTGCTCTCCATGCTGGCGATAACTCACTCACACCTGACCACACTGCCTGTCTAACCGTATATATGTGTGTGCGTGTGTGTGTGTGTGTGTGTGTGTCTGTCTGTCTGCATCGAAGATCTGACTTTTCAGGAGCATAAGCACGTTGCTGAAAACTTTTAAAAGTGTATCTGTCAGTTGCCCAGCCTCATCCATCAAACCGGCTGTCAAAGCAACATGTTCATTTTAGTTTTCCGCTCTGGGCCGGAGTTCGAGTCCAATCGCCATCCGCCTAGCTTCCCAAGCCCAGGGAGGAGCTGCGTGTGTGGGTCAGAGCGGAGCTGATAAAGCCCAGGCGCTCTGGCTGTCTGGAGCTGGTGCCACAGGGTCCGACGGCCCTGTGGGGGCTACAGCCCTGATACCTGTGCTTGGGCCCCTACATATATACACACATATAGACACACACACACACACACACACACACACACACACAAATAGTCACACTTCAGTTGCCCAGTACTTATCCAACCACAATTAACACATGCACACACACACATGCACACACACACAAACACACGCACACGCATACACGTACACACTAGGGGCTGCTTTTCATCACACTTTCCTTACCGTTTGCTCTCAAAATAAATTCTTTGCAAGGAAAGCAAAATATCAGAGTGAAAGAAAAACAACATGGCTCGTGAGTGAAGAGCTAACTATGTTAACGAAGATAAGATGCAGAGCTAACAAACTTAATATCACTTTGATAAAACAATACAAATCGGTAACGTCCCTTACATTCCAGGTAAAACCACGTAAACCGTGGTTATAATCACTCCGAGTACCATGATGGTCCAAAGCAGTTTAACCAAATTACACCAAATTACCCTAAAGGTTCTTGGCACTAAGTGGATAAAGGTACAATTTAATTCTTTAATTGTTGTGTGCATAATGGGGAAGGAAGTATCAAGACAGTCTAACTTAGTAACATACTAAAAATAGATTGCAAAACATAAGAAGGACATGCACGTTTATGTAATTGGACAAGTATTTGGGGTATCACGATGGTACCTGCCCTAAATGTACATTGAATATCACTATAGTCACATGTTTAAGGAGGAACATAAATAAGAAAAAAGGTAAATGATAAAGACTATACTAAAAAGTCTAGCTTTAATTTGCAGCCTGGGTTCAGTTCAGTTTCTATGTAGAAGATGCACACAGTCAAACACTCTAATGTCTTGAAATGTATTATATTGCCTTTTTAATTCATATAAGTGCACTCTCAATACAAACAGTACCTTTCAAAGCACAAATACTGTGGTACTCTTAAGAATACTTATTCTTTACTTAGGGAACACAATTGTATCCAGACTTTTTTTGTTTAATTTTGCTATTAAAAATAGACAGATAACCATTAAAATGTACAAGTATGCACCTTTTCTCTAAGAAAGTAAAGGTAGTATAAATCATATTTAAGGTACAAAACTCAACCAGGTTATAACTTTGATTGTTTGTACCTCAGAGGAATAAATATGACCAGATAATATCTTTTATTTTCTGTCCATGTGCTCTACTGACCACACGGTTGCTTATTATGAGGCTAATACCTACAACCTGGTAGATATTAGTAGTGTTTATCTGAGTACCTATCTTACACAAAATACTTCATATTGTGGTATTTATATCTTACACTCACCAAATTAACCTTAAATGAAAGGATCCATAAAGGAAAATATTACCTGCTAAGCATTGACACTTATGTTTTAATCATCGGCAGATTCACTGAGACGGGGGTGGGGATATAAAAACTTGATCTTTGGACTGATGTCTTTAGATTGATATATGAACTATGCAAACATCATTACCTGTGTCAGTAGCTCTCCTTTCATCATTGAAACGTTCGTATGCAACATTGATTTGCTAATGATGCAGAAATGTGAGCGTGCCATAGGCTGAATCTTACTGACCACTCACTAAAGCCAGGTTTATACTGCAGTGCATGATAATAAACCACACTATTCATGTGATGTCAATTTCTCACACAGCTTAGTAAAATTTTGCAACACAATACTTCTGCATTTCTCAGATAATCATTCATCTTAACATATTAGAACCATATTTTAATTTATTTTTTAATATTATTTGATACCCTGAACATTAAAGACAATGGAAACATTCAAAGTTACATGGAATACGTCTTTGTTATATTGTCATATATTAAAGTTGAGAGACTTTTTTCCTTTTCTAGTATCATTTCAGTGATGATATTTTGCAGTAACAGCAGTAGGTACCTATGGATCAGCTACCTGGCTTTAATCTGGTCCTGGACAACATTCTGAGTAGAGAATATGATCTAAACTAGGCTTAATCTCACACTTTTAGTTCTGTAACCATGATGGTACCCTCCATCAAGGCTATGTCTTCAGGACTTATATGTATGTAACATAGTTGTACCATAGTCTTATTTATTTGATTGTTTGTTTGTTTACTTACTTACTTACTTATTTGAAGTTGCGTTGACTCCATACCATCTGTCTCGTTTTTGTTTTGTTTTTTTTATTTTGTTTCTCCACTTTAATAAGCTGTCATGGAAAGTTTCGAACAATACCCCTGGGAAAGTGAGTGTAATGTACCATTAAAACACACTCAAAGGTACACAATTAGACATTGAGAACCATGCTGTACCTTTACATTGTTTACTTTTACATTGTTTGTGCCATGAGGGACTAAAATGTACCAGGATAATTCTTGGATGCTTGAACTCACTATATATAACACTGACATAAACACGTCATAAACTCATTACAGCAGAGGTCACATGATGTCATGCCCATTCATATGTAAAGATTATCTGTAATCATCATGGCATTTGATTTAGATTAGCATGACTTGAACTGTCATGAATATTCCCTGCAATGTGAGCATGACATTGTTATGTTAATAGACATAATATAACAACAAGTATCATAACACTTTATGACAGTATATGGCATCTGACATGACACGGCTATGTCAATGGCATGCAGCATTAATTTCAGCATGCGGTAGTGCTCTTGAATTTTCTAAGGTCTAACTTTAACCTTAAACCTAAACTTTTCTTTCTCCTACTCCGCCCTCCAAATGACTATTTTAAGATATATGACGTTTTGCTATTACAGCGATTTTATGGCACAATTTACATGTCTGGACTTCAACAGCAACTGTAAAACAGCCATAGATTTTCAATTCTGTGAATATTGCTGCAAATGAAAGGTCGCGCTAAGCTTTCAATCAGCGGAATCACCATGGATAAACACAGCTTTTGACCAAAGAAAATTGCTGTAATTATTGAAATATGCAGTGTGACCGAAGTACACCAAAATAAATGAATAAATAAGTTCTCTTAAAACAAAAACAGCCTTTTCATCAGTCCAGCCTTTGGTGTAAGATGTGCAATGAAAAGTGCCCAAGGCGGTGTACAGTATATGCTGGTGCTGCTGAAAATTCTCCAGCATTCTGGGGCAAGGGTACACGGGGGCCAGAACGCTCGAATGTTCAGCTCTGGAGAACACTGAATGCTTCTACTTCATTTTGCCCTGGAAACAAAACAAGAGCATAATGTGTGCATTGATTATGCATGGCGGCGAGTGTGTGCGCACCACTACCCAGGAGTGTTTTCTTAATGTCCGATGCGTTTAGCCAAACGTGAATGTGTTGAGAGGGCTAACATAAATCCAATCAGACTCCGAACTGTTTAGAGAGGAAAAGAAGGGAAAAAAAAGTGTGAGTTTAGATACAGTGCAGACGGTTGGGGAGAGCACACGGCCAAGACCAACCCAACAGGGAGGCTAGTTTTAGAGCTACAACTTCTGCTGAAGCTTTGCTCCTCCGTTGCAGCCAAATCTGCCAGTCTCCTTCGCAAGCTGAGTGGAATTAGAGCGAGGAATAGCTCTGTCCACTCTGCTCGCTCACACAGAGGTTTCTTATGAAACATTTTTCATCAGCAGTTCACCTGCCAAATCATGCGGAGTAATGTTCTCGTCTGAAAAAATACTCAACAATAATAATAATAATAAATCATTCCATTGTTAAAAAAAAACACGTTTAAAATGGAAAGTTTATCGCACAAGGAAAATCTGTCCATCTACATCAACTTTGTGGGTTTCATTCTCACAAATAAATAAATTAAATAGTTAGTAAATCATTCATAGTACATTCTTAGCGCATAGGTTATGTGTGATATAAATGACAAAAAGGGTTTCTTGACAGTAGTCGATACCTTAATGGTGCCATGTAGAACCATTTGAAAGGTTCTTTAAATAATGATAATAAATAATCTTATATACAATATACAAGTACATATCATATACTAAACCCATCATAAAAAAAGCCTTTTCTATCCTTCTAAGAATCCAGAAGGTTCTCGAGTTGGCACGAGTCTATACATAACCGTTATCTTTACCAAAGAACCCTTGAAGCACCTCTTTTTGATGGGTGGGGTGTATTTAGCGAATAGCTCTTAGACACTTCACTAGTCTTGAATGAGCAATAAGCCTAAAACTTAAGAGGTCAGTTTGAAATCTGATCCTATACAATATTACTAATTTACTAACCGACTTTTTGCTTTGTAACATTTATTGGTCTGTTCACTTTGAAAGGTTCACACATTGTAAAGAGCAGCAGGCATTTTCCAATAGTTATGAATTACAAGGTTTTCCAGAGACAGGAAGTTGAGCATCTGTGAATGCTTACATTATACAGCGTGGAATCCAGGATTTGCTGAATCAAGAACTTGAATCACATTCCTTAACTCATTCTCATTCTTTTCATGACATACTTCCAAGTAAAACACACGATCAGGGAGGAAGTTCTGGGCCAGTTCAGCCTGTTTTTCTCAGTGATGGTTTTAGGTGGTGGGAGGAGGGGATGCAGTATCAAATGTTGTATATTTTTCCCCACCCGCTGGTGCACAGTGACATAATCAACAATCAGAAGAGGTTTTAGAGGCAGGCCACTACACCATACTCATGGATGATTAAAAATGACCTGAATGATATGCTATGATGAACCATGCTTAACATGGTTAGTGAATTAACAGTGAATGAACAAGGGAAAAAAGGACAGTTATCAATAAATGTTTAAGTCACAATCTCATCATTTCTGGATTTTAAATAGGTTTTGGTATTAAATGCACTTTTGAGTCTGTCAAAGTTGTAACAATTACCAGTGAATAGTGTGATGTGGTGAACAGAGATGGACTCTGAGTGAGATGATAGTGGACAGCATGTAATCAGACTGAAAATCAAAGTAAGAGAGAGACAGAGAGAGAGAGAGAGAGAGATTTACAAAGGAGAAAAAAAGGGCAGAGTGTTTCAATCCCAGACAGAAGGGCTCCTGCTCTTTCTGAGCCAGCTCAGAAAGCCAGTCCTTTATAATTAATAATTCATGGCTTTGTATAGGGGTGCACAATGGCTATAACATGAAATATTTCAAATGAAAAAACATAAAGAAATTCACGGCACAGGATTTTTTTTTTTTTTATTATTATTTCTTTTTTCTTCTTTTTTTTTTGCGGGCCTAGCTCTCGAAGCAGCCACATCTATAATCAGAAATCTATTATTAATGACAGGACATGACCGGCTATATTTTATTCAGTAAAAAAAGTGGAAGTAGTGCAGGTTAGTAGAGTTCAGGCCTACTGTAGGAACACATGTGGCCTCCTTTTTTTTTTTTTTCTTCCTCCTGCATTTGAAAAGAGCGGTCAGAGCATGAGCTTTACAGCAAGGCAAGCACTTCCTCGGACGATTTGGAGCCAACCTGAGAGAGAGAGAGAGGGAGAGGGAGAGAGATAATGTGGGGGGGGCACAGGAGCATGAGTAAAATACAAACAGGACTAGTGAATGAAACAATACATTGACCCACAAACGCTGTTCAAAAAGAGACAGGGGGCCAAACCTGTTTCGAGCTTTGCTCACGTTTTTGCACGGGGAGGAAAAAGGGGAAAAAAAAGGAGAAGGAGGGAAAAAAAGGCCATTTCCCCTCGGTCAAGGGCATCCATTTCATTACAAAGGCAGTCACGCCAAAACAAATATTATTTTTGAATCTTTCATTATCCTTCTCTCTGGAAAGGGGCTAAAGCAGCATGTGTCGGTATTAGATGCGGTGGAGCCAGCTGCTGCGACCGACTGCACCGTCACTCAGTGTCAGCGGTTCAAAGCCAGGCGGCCAGAAAGGGAGGCAATCGGATAGGTCAGTGCAGCCTAAAGGACAGGACTATCTCTGTAAATCATATCCTTCTGTCTCTCTATCTCTCTCTCTGTCTCTCTGTGTCTCTCTATGTCTCTCTCTCGCTCTCTCTTTCTTTCTCTGTCTAGGCATCCTGGGTAGTATCTGAGAAGCACACAGCCGGCAGGAGGATGGCCCAGCCAGGCGGGGGGCTAAGAGGCCAACACGAGGTGACCATCAAAGGCAAAGGCACAAAGCCTGAGCCGCAGTACTGCACACACACACACACACACACACACACACACACACACACATATACACACACACACACACACACACACACACACACACACACTGGCAGTTCAGTTACTGCCACATTTACCAGCCTGGTGTGAGCACTACCACTGCACAACACAGTTTACATTGACTACAGACCGCAATAGTATTTTTTTAGATTGCTTTTATTCACCTATTCACCTTTTATTTCTTTATATATTTTGAATCAAATGCTTTGTTTGGCCACTAATCTCCATATGAGGATACAGGGTTGAAATGGCACAAATCGGACATTTTCCCTCATAAATCTGATGCTTTGAGATCAAATTTGAGCCAAATTGTTGATGCTAGATATCGAGAAGGTTCACCTACACATGTGAATGTGAGCCATCAAAGCACAGAGATTAGATCAGTGAGAAATATGGGAGGAATAACTGATGCAACGTGAGCATACTCTTTAAAGAACTGATGCTGTAGTAATTAGACCCCACTCACAGGCAGCATCTGCTCTGTCATCATCTTCATCATCTTCAGGGTTCCACTGATTTGACTCCTGCATTTATTATCGAAAGGAGTAGTATTGAAATGACACATTTCCATCAATTACGAGACAGTTACATCATGGGAGGGAGGGATGGGGGAGAGAGAGAGAGAGAGAGAGAGTGCAGAGAGATCTTTTTTGGTCTTTTTGTAACATCACCTTTTTTCAGCTTTTACCCTTTTTTACACTATTTGTAAACATCTGTCCCTGAAACTGTGTGGACATTTCATAAAGAATGATAAGCAGAACAACACCTTCTCCTTTGTTCTAAAGTATCAGTGGTTATTTTTGTTTTAATTTACATGCATGTACTAAGAGAATAATTGTTTGGCAGGGTTTGGTGTTGGGGTGTGGAGGAATTGCGACGGTGAAGTTATGCCTGTGTTTATGTGAGCATGTATCTGTACATGTTACTGCAAGCATGTTTGAATGGGCATGTCTGTGTGTTTTATGTTTTATGTGATTAGTTTTACTTTCTGGGCTTTTTACATGTGTTGAAAAGGAACACTCTAACAAGATCGAGTTATAACGTTTTAAATTTGCGCACCTCTGAAAACCCAACACTGTGGGCGAGAAGAGTTAAAAACAGTCATAATAATAAAGATCTTTTTGTGATTTGAGTAAAGATTTTTTCTATCAACTTTATGCATAAACAATAGTAGTTTTCATAGATGGAAGGGTAAAAAACAATCAGACAAATATTTATTTCGTTTTTCAGTTCGTGTTTTGGGGATTTGCACTATCCAGAGATATTCAGTGATAGTTTTGGTCAATGGAACTGGCAAACCTTCAGCTTGTACCTCTTGAGGTGGTCTGTTGTGGATTTTGAGGCGTGTTTAGGAACATTATCCTGTTATAGAAGTCATCCTGTTTTCAATTTTCAGCTTTTTTATAGACTGTGTGATGTTTGCTTCCAGAATTTGCAGTTATTTAATTGAATCCATTCTTCTCTCTACAGTGAAATGCTCCCGGTGCCACTTGCTGCAACACAAGCCCCAAACATGATCGATTAACCTCTGCGCCTAACAACTGGAGAGGTGTTCTTTTCTTAAAATTCTGCACCCTTTTTTCTCCAAACATATCTTTGCCAAATAGTTGGTTTATAAGTTCTTAAGTCAGCATTTCCATACATCAGGCTTGTTTAGATGTTTGTTTGCAAATTTCAAATGCTAAATTTATGGTGAGATGGGAGGTTTTCTTCTGATGACTCTTTCATCATGATCAGGTGTCACCAACAGTGGACCACCATTCTTCCTGAAGGTCTTTTGCAAACAGAGGTTTCAATTTGCCTTTTTAGGAATCCTTCAAGCAGTTCTCCTGGAAAGTTTTCTTGGTCTTCCAGACCTTAACTTGATCTTCACCATTTCTATTAACTGCCATTTCTTAATTACATTATGAACTGAGAGAACAGCTCCTTACATAAAGATTTCAGGGCTTAGACTGTCCTGAAATGTAAGTGGTTCATCAAAAGGTAAGTTGCCGTGCATAAAAGAGCCTTCCAAATGTTATGTAATGTAGTCTTCTCACAATTATTTTAATTTTAGGAGTGCTAGGTGGCTGCTTAGAGAGGACCATGCCTGCTGATTGTTGGGACATGGTTTAAGGTGTCATTTATAAAGCTCTGAAATGTGCATCAGCTGGCCCATCCTAATAACGAATATGACCAGGCCAAAGTCTGAGACCTCGGTAAAAGTTATCTGACAGCTCAAACCTGTTGGGGTGCCCAAACCTTTGCAGGGTGCTCCTTCCTTTTTTCACTCTAAGAATTGTAAAAACAGAAATAATACACCAATCTTGCTTCAGATGTTGAAAAGAATGTTTCATCCTTATGCCTTCTGGAGGACAGTTTATCTACTCACTTAACAATTCACAGTTACAGAAGTTTTGGTCAGGGGTGCTCAAACTCTTGCATGGCACTTTATACATAACGTTTAAAAAGTTGGAAAATACTAATAATGTGCTTTTATCTCAGCTACAGCAGTCGCTCCCACAACTTTTTGACTGAAGACCCCTACACATATAAGTGTGTTATGTGTGTGTGTGTTCAGAGGCTTAATGAATGCTGGATGTAATTCTGCTTCACCCAGTCACGCTTCTTAAGGAGTGAATGTGCATGGAGGATGATCTATGAACTCCCTCTCAGTGTCACTGACTTTAAGCACTCATAATGGAGAGGAGCAAATTGCTCAATTTGAGCAAAAAAAAAAAAATGACACGGATTCAGTGGGTGCGCTGATGAACTGCCCCGTGGTATCAGCAGAAACGCTCACTGCAGTTCTGTGGGCCTCAGTTGTGAAATGCTCTCGCCCCTGTAAATGATGTATGAGAGGCTTTAAAAGAATTCTTCAACCAAAAAATGCTAACTTTGTTAGCCACCGGTTAGCATTATCTTCGTCCTTTCAATTTTAATGATCCTCAGGGATCCATCGCCAGGTCCTCAGAGCAGTTCCTTACTTTCTATGTTACTATGTAGCTTACTTTTTAGTGATTATATAAATTCTATATCAGTTCCATAGTAGAAACTAAATAGTATGTTACTGGTCAGTACTGGACATGGACAGTACAAGTTACTGGACGGTACTGGATATGGACAAGTTACTGGTCAATACTGGACATGGACGATACAAGTTACTGGACAGTACTGGATATGGACAAGTTACTGGTCAATACTGGACATGGACGATACAAGTTACTGGACAGTACTGGACATGGACAAGTTACTGGTCAATACTGGACATGGACGATACAAGTTACTGGACAGTACTGGACATGGACAAGTTACTGTTAAATACTACAAATGAACAATGCAAGTGACATTATAATACTAAACATGGACAAGTGACTGGACACTTTTGGATATGGACAGTACGAGTTACTTGATAATACTGGACATGGACAATATAAGTTAGTGGAACAAATTGGACATGGACAATACAAGTTACTCAATAATGCTTGACATGGACAATGCAGGTTACTGGACATGGACAAGTTACAGGAAAATACTGGACATGGACAATACAAGTTACTGGACAATAGTGGACATGGACAAAACAAGTTACTGAACAATAGTGGACATGGACAAAACAGGTTTCTGGACAATTCTGGTCATGGACAAGGTACTGGACAATAATAGGCATGGACAATACAAGGTACTGGCCAATACTGGACATGGACAAGTTCCTGGACAAGACTGGACATGGACATCGCACATTACTGGACAATACTGGACATGGACAAGTTCCTGGACAATACTGGACATGGACAAGTTCCTGGACAATACTGGACATGGACAATACAAGTTAATGGACAGTACTAGACATGGACAAGTTCCTGGACAGTACTGGACATGGACATGGCAAGTTACTGGACAGTAGTAGACATGGACAAAACAATAAGATATTGGACAACAATGCTAAGAATAGTAACAGAATCATAAACCTTGTGTTGCAATTATAGAAACTGCAGTAACCTCAGCTGTGCAGATTTTAAACTTGTACTTGATCCCACCTTTGTTGTAAATAGAAGAGAAGATATTTTATCATAATTTGAATCTATTTTAGTTTTGTTATTTCTTTACATGGTAACAAATGCAAAAAAAGGTCAAATATGTGAATTCGGGCCTGATACAAAATACAAATCAATGTAAATGTATTTATGCGCATAAGTGTGTAATTAATATGTAACTACTTTGGAATAAAACATTTTCCAAAGGTTAAGGGGTTAAACGTGCAAGACAAACCGGCCTTTCCGAGAGTTGGCTTATTATTAGCTATATGACTGTTTTTGAGTGAGCGCTGTAGCAGTGTACTCTAATCACAGGGGAGTGAGTGCCATGAACGTTTGCAGATCCTATAGGAAGACTCAACTGAGGTCTCAAAAACTCATTAATGCAGTTATAGCAAACAGCTAGCAGCTTCAAAAATACACTCGGCTTCCCATGACCCCCTGAAGAATATAATTTCTGGATCCTTCTTCTTCCATAAGAGCCGAGGAAAGAAAGGGATGACATCAGTTTAAAAGAAAAAAAAAGGAGGAAGAGAATGCAGTGCTTGCAATGTTATTGCTCTCTCTCTCTCTCTCTCTCTCTCTCTCTCTCTCTTTTAAATAGAACCCCTTGAGGTTCCAGAGTCGCAGCACCTTTCATTAGCGCTGGCTCCAGCCCTGCTGTCCGGGCATCATTAGCAATCTCAGAAATCAGCGGCAGACGACGGGTCATTCTTCATCTACCTGTCCGCCACCATGGCCAGCAGCGTCCACCCCCATCCTCCCCTCAGCTCATCCACTCTTTCACTCCTCCACCCATCCACCCTTCCACGCTCCTGCTGTATATATACATACAAATGCACGAGTGCACACCAGGGCGCACGCGAGCGAGCGAGGAACATGACCACTGACAGAACCTCTCTCTCTCCCTCTCCTCTCTCGCATTTTCTTTCTCTCTCTCTTTCTCTTTATCTCTGTCTGTCTTTCTCTCTCTCTCTCTCTCTCTCTCTCTATATAAGTATGTATACATATAAATATTTATATATAAAAAATGTA
>JBBPCY010000109.1:44082096-44104641 GCA_037974405.1 Brachyalestes nurse | reverse complement strand
GCTGTAGAGACACACACACACACACACACACACACACACACACACACACCTATATATACATATATAAATATATATTATAATATCTCTTTCTTTTTTACTCTGAATTTACACTTGTGTGTTCTCTCATTTTCTCTTTCTCTTATGGTCCTTTCTTTCTCTTTCATTTTAGTATCTCCAGCCATGTTTTCCTTTCCATTATTTTTCTTTCTGTTGTTCTGTTTGATTGTACTTTCTTTCTCTATCTCCATCTCTCTTTCTCTCTCAGGCTCATTTGAGCACATGCTCAAAAAATAAGTCATACAGTTCTCTCACCATGTTTTTGTGTGGAAATATTATTACTGCTTGTGTGTTTGCACATGTGTGTATGTGTGTGTGTGTGTGTGTGTGTGTGTGTGAGTGTGTGTGTGTATGTGTGTGTATGTGTGTGTGTGTGTGAGAGTGTGTGTGTGTGTGCGCATTTCCTCTAAACTGTACTGCCCTCTATTGGATATCAAACAGGACATGAATGAACAGGAAGAGAAGAAGATGCAGGTGCTCTTCATTCTCTCATCAACTCAACTACACACATTGTCAAAAATAGCAAGGCATTATGAATGATGTCATATTTTACAACATTTTAAAAACCCATTTGCTCTTTAATATTTCAGGTCTATTATGTCACACCTTATTTGCAAGAACTGAGGCCTGTGGGATTAAACACATACACTTGAAGAGGACCATTTTTACTTCATATTTGCAATTTATCTGCACAAATTGTGCTTTGTCTATATGCTAGCAACACTAAAGGATCCACATCGATCAGTTGTAAATCCCCATAATAGACATAATAGACACGTTTTATTGGACTTTATTGCTGCACTTTTTCCATCAGGTTAAACTTTTAGCCTCTCCACCAGGCCTCCTGCCAGCTCTTCAGCTGTCCTCAATAAAATAAAAGGAAAAAAAAAAATCCACACCTCATTATCTCATTGCCTTTCTGTTCAAATATTTGTTTATGAAGAAAGTTGTGCCGGTTTGTCTTAATTTGCCATTTCCTGCTCTTGGATTTCGCCTGAATGGCCCCCATTCTGTAACATGTAAACACACTTCGTCGTGCATTAGTTTGTAACGAAATACGTGCTCCTATACTCTCCCTCTCTCTCTCTCTCTCTCTCTCAAACTAGAACGAGCCCTGAACGTAAACAGTGATTAGAGCCATGTAACATTGAATGTGAGAGCGTTTACACCTCTGCAATAGGAGTCGGGACAAGGCAAGGCTTACATCTATTACTCTGTAGGTGCACAGAGGAACACACTCCCACTGTAAAACACACTGTCCTGCTGTTCCACTGGTGATCACTCCCAGACTGGTTCAGGTGTTAAATACTCTGATGTCAAAAGAAACCACCCTTCAAACCTCAACGTTTAACAGTGCCAAAAAAATAAACATCTTTTTTTTTTTTTTTTACTTTTCTGCAGATATTTCCGCATTGATTGCATGTCACATTAAGTGCACAACTAATGACAAATCAATTAATGTCTAATCAGGTTTCGCCTGAGGGGACAGAATGAACTGCAATTTGATTTTCCACCAATAAATATTTGGAAAAAAAAAAAAGATCGTCCATCGCTTTAGAGGCAGCCTCGCTCGACTAAGCGAGGCGGTGTTTTACGAGTGCGGCTTTGCAGCTAAACTTGTTTCTACATTTTTACAAGGTCATTAACTCCTATAATGAACCCTAAACACAGTGCAAACAACATTTGATTAGAAGCATAAGCATGCGCTCTGTTTCTGTATTTAGGTTTAGTGTTATGGGAGTGAGTTATGGTGTGGGGTGTTTTTCTTGGGGGGTGGTTTTTTTGAGCGTCCAAGTGCGTGTGTTCCACACTGGCATGGTGAGCGGCTGGGTTTTCTTTCCTTCTCTGAAACACATTAATGTTGCTGGACTGGATATTGTCCTTCAACACAACAGATGCTTCCTTAAAGGGGTGGCTCTTTGGGGCCGAATTTGGCCCTGCTACAACCCCTTCCCCCACACCGCCCCTTTAAATCCTGCTTTCACAGGCATTAAAAATAGAACAAATCTGGACAGAGGACAAGACGCGAAAGGCAAAGAGAGAGAGAGAGAGAGAGAGAGAGAGAGATAGAGAAAGACATGGAATGTAGGATTCAGTCTATGGTAAAAGCCTCTAAAAACACAAGCATGGGTCATACAATGTTGCTCCCTCAGGATATGTAGCCTTTTTCCTCTCTTTCTTTCTTCTTCTTCGTCTTTTTTTAATATAGCCTGGTCACCACATATTTCATTTCGGGCGTTGTGTTGGGGGCTCATGTCACTCAAATATTTACAGGTTAGCTCAGTGCCATAACATCTGCTGCTGCGCTGTAATGCTGGCCTGCTTTGTAATATACAGAGATTAAAGGACTGAGAGAGGGAGACACGGCCTTATTCGAAATGAGGAGAAGTGTGAGTGCAAGCGTGCTTGTTTTTCTATACTTGCGGGACAAGAAATGTCCTGATTTGGCAGGGAAATCAGAGAGAAATAGGGCTAACTTACAATATCTGCACCGACAAAAGGGCTTTCAACAGAAGCTTCATTAAACTGAAGTGGAAAAAACACCTTTTTGGTTAGGTTTAAGATTACACTCCTAATCAAAAGAGTTCTGTCTAGTCCAAGGTGTGTACTTATGAAGTTACATCACAGTAGATACTGCGCATTGGTATGTAAAATGGCATTTGGGCATATTGTGAGCTTTACTGCCAACTGTTGGACAGGCCTAAGTCCTTTTTTTGCTACCCAGAATGCCCTGGTGAGGAAAGGGTGGGGCGAGGGCTGAAACACAGGGCTGGTGAGAATGGAGAGAAAGAGGGAGCGTGTTAGGTTTGTTTGTGCTGTGCGGGAAATGAGATAAGTTCAGATTGAAACTGAGAGACTCCCCCCATATCTAAATGTAATCTTAGCGCTGGATGAATAGAATACAGTATCTAAGAGCAGGATTGACGTCTGAGAATGATACCGAGCAGGAGAGAGCAGTAGCCAGGCTAAATATACCACTTTTTTATGTGCTATGTTATAACTAACTACAGTTTTTTTTTCTTCTTCTTCTTCTTCTTCAGACTCGATTTTTATCACCCTAAGTGCATTCTATTCAATCTATACTGCAGAGTTTCTGGTCTGAAAGTTTTATCAGATTAGGGGAAAATAGTGTCCAAAGTAATATGTGGCATGATAAATTGAAGCAGCAGGATTTATTTTCTTGTTGTCTTTTAGCACACTTAGGTGCAGGACAATTTTCAGACGGGGATCTCAATCTCCCGCAAAGTTAATGTGGGCTTTGTGAAGGGTCATCTCCATGCTAAAGAGGTGTACTCCATTTGTATTTGACCTTTTGACCTGCAAAATCAAAGGCCCATGATTGACAAACAACTGTCCTCTCATTAAACAAGCGTCTGGAAGCGAAACGACGCGGTAAAGAGAACTCGCCGCGTGTTCTGTACACATACCTCCCAATTTGATTATTGTTATTAATTCTGCTGACATTGGCAGCCCTGACAGCCTTCTAGAGAAGCAATGACTGTGGAATCTAATTTATCCCATGCACAAATCCATCATTTACAGAGAGCGCCGCTTCTAACGGCGAATGAAGCAGCCAAACCCCACAGATTTGTATGCCTGACAAAGAGAGAGAGGGGGAGAAAACGACATGAAGGTGCGTTCCAATCGATGGTGGAATCCCACGGATTGGGACTGGGCCTGAATATTTTCCCCCAACTTTGCATTTTTTACTCTTCTTAGCGAGCGGGGCCACATGGGAGCGGGCTTGTTTTCACTCTCAGCCTCATCAATAGCTAAATCCTGGTGAACAAGTGACATGGAGAAGCTGGAATCAATAGTCGCGCCTGCATTTTCCCCTCCTTCTGGTCAAATGGTTCAGTGCGGCTGACAGGCATGACAAGCTGAACATGATGCAAAATCATTATCAGCAGGCCATGGAGATGAGTGCAGAAAAACATGACACAGGCATTAATGGCCAAGGCCAGCACTGAATAAACTAGCTCCTCGCTAAAGGATTTGTCAAGTGGAAAAAAGATGTGGGGGCCAAACTTCTCCTCGTGCATCGATTCTCGGCCCGTATCGAACTGCTGGTAGCAAAATCGCGGTCAATATGACGCCATGGTGAGCCCAGGATGTCAGCGGTGGAAATGTTTTAATTTGCTGGATACACTTCTCACACTGGCCTTTCAGGCCGCCTTGTACTTACACACCACTGCATCCACGGACGCATTAGATTAATAAAGAGAACAGGCAACAAATATGAGTAATCAATCTCAATGTTTTCATACTGGTAGCCACTGTAAAACCCGCTATGCTGATATATTTGGTTGGAGTCCATTAAAATGCCTTTCTTAACCCATTCACATCCAAGGTGATGGACAAATACAATAGAATTTGTTCTGAAAGGTGTACAGTAAGGACGTAATTATTTCAATGCAGCATTCAAAGATCTGATTTGAACCACTGAAATTTAAACCCCCTCTCAAGCTCCTCTGAGGGTCTCTCATTTACCATCTTTTGTGGAAACCGCTGTCAGTGATCAGAACTAGGCATCTGGGTGTGTCCTAATGGAGTAAAGTGGATGGGGAAGGGGCGAGGCTGATACATTCTTGGGGTTGGGGCGTTAAATTTATTAGAGGATGACGCCATACACTTTTATTTATTAAAGACTAACTAATCTGTGCCGGATATAACATTTTAAAACATAAAATATTAAAAATAAGATAAAATCTACACAAGTCCTCTTCAGAAATCATGACAATATGTGTACCATGACATTTCTAGTGCACATGAATGTGTGCTGTGATGCTAATATTATTAATGTGTGTTCAGACATTGCATTTCTGTTCTGCATAGTTATACTTCATACATTTAATATTTATACTGTTAATCACAATCGCAAGAGCAGTCCCATGTGACTAAAAGACTAGATTTAAGATGATAAATAATACAAAATCTCACATTTAAGCATGATTTAAATGGTTTCTGTAGATTTCCACTCAGAGGGGCAATTGTTTCCAATATGGACATTAATGGGTTCACCCTCATCTGGGTAATTCATTGGCTGCTTATTACTACTTTATTAAGCAATAACTACATTGAACGTTTCTGTACGTTATACATCTACTGGCCAGCATTTCAGGTGTCTATTCTAATCCCCTTATTAAATGTGCTTTAATATTGTATTCATCACACAGCTCTAGTCCTCCTCCTATGTTTATCCTTCAGCATCTTCCCTATAATTTCTAAAGGAATTGCTGCATCTGTTTGCCGTGAGGAGCGTCTCTCTTTGCTTTCTCCTCTCAGCTGAAGGTCATCGCATGAATTATGTGTTTAGAGCAAACTGACGAAAAAAAGAGCTGACTGTACCCAAGATATTACAATGAAATCCTTTCTTATATTGGATAAAAGGCCTCATGATGGAACCTGCGGCCAAAAGGTCTTATATTATTGCATTACTATTCATAAAGCTGTTCATGACTTCATGATTCGCTCATTATTCCTCTCTCAGTGTTTACTCCCCACCCCCCACCGTAATGATTTATTTATTTATGGCATATCGTGAATTTTGATAGAACAAATAAGATGCGCAGATCGCGTTTTGTTTGCAAAATCTTACCACCCCCCCCTTTCTGATGTTAATGAATTCCGGCGGAAGGAGTGGCTTTCTAGTAATAAGCAATCTTGCTGTGTCAGTACAGAACTTAATCCAGCACTTAAATAGTTAATACTCTCCTTTCATTACGCCATACTTATTGGCTTTTAGAAGGGGGGAAAAATGGAGGGAAAGTTCGTTAAGCAGCGTCTCAACTCAATTAAAAATGAAAATCAAACATTTTATAGACGGTGAACTATTAACATGAGTTGATGAATATAGGTCATACCACAAAGAGAAAGAGAAAAGCTTATTAATTAAATAATAAGGGCAATTTCAGCACTATCAGGCAGCGTCGAATCATTCCAGAGGAGGAAAGGTGAAAAAAAAAAAAAGAATTGCTCATCTCAGTGCTTCGATGGTGGGCTTGTTTGCGATGAAGGGGTGGTTAGTGTTGAAACGTCGGGTTAACTGGAAATCCTGAACTTCCTCGCCGGCTTCGGCAAAAGGTAAAAAAAAAAAAAAAAGGAAAGAGAAAGCCTTGATTAGTCCTTAACACTGTGACACAAGCCGCATTAGGCGCCTGCGTAATCCAGGTTAGAGTGCAATAGGGTCATCACAGAAATTAACTTTTTGTTCATTAATTTGTCTGGATTAGTCGAGGGCAAAAAGACAGCAGATCTGCTCCAGTTTTTCTTATGAAAATCATTTAAAAGTGTACATCAATTGTGGCTTGTGGGTGACTTTGGGGTTAATCAGGCTGATGTGTCCTTTTAATTGCTTTCTATTCAGAGTAAATTCATTAGATAATGTTCTCTTCAAAATTCATGAATCAATTTAACTGAAGAAAACCACATTAACAGCTTTGGTTCCATTACGTCGTGTCGGCGGACGGAAGCCCTTGCTCTTTCCTTTAGGCAAACGTCGTTTTTATGTAGCGTGATTGCTTTCAAAAAGGGGATTTATTTCAAATCCATTTCTTTTCCCCATTACCGATTTAGTCAAATTCAGTGCCAAATTATAACAATGAAATAAGCCCCGAAACCCCTTTTAATCGCACGAGTGAGGCGATACGCTCAAAGGCCTGTATCCGTAGCATTGGTTGTTATTTGTGGTTAATTTGGACTGATTACATTGTGGCTAGGCTTTGGCCTGGGGCGGGAAAGAGGCAGCAGAGGAGCGGGGAGGCCTCTTTAGTCATCTCAACAGTGCTGGAGGAATATAAAGGAGAACACTTGGCATTGTGTGACGTGAGAATTTCGCAGGCCTAAATATGTCAATCACGCCGCCACGGCACTTTGTTTGAGTCATTAAAGAGTCTGCCGTCTTTGTGGACGTCTCTGAGTGATTTTGGAATGACAGAGCGAATCCAGCCCCTGGGCCCACACTCATGACGAGTGCAGCTTTAACAGAAGGTCGGTGAATTGATAGTGGCAAATGTATCAGTTTGAATGGACAAGCTGCAATGACCTAATGTATCACGGACCTGAGAAACTCTGTGAAAACGTAACTTTAGAGAAGGAAAAACATACTTAATGTGTGTGTAATGTTTGTTAATGTAAGAGGATTTTTTTCCCATTGGTCCATTCATCATTTTCACACAATATTAAAGGCAGCAAAAAAGTAAGAGTAAAAATTAAACACACATGTACAGGGTGCACACTTAAATATGGAATGAACACATTTTTATTCATTTACGTTTAACACATTCTGAGAAAATGAAACTAATTCAGCACATTTTTTTTTTCCAATCTGTTCAGCAAGTAAATAGTGATTGAGTATTAAAACCATTGTCTCTGCTGGATCGTGTTCTCATTTTCATTTGTCGTTTGACCAGGTGCCTCCAAACTTTTGAACTGGACAGTATGTGTTTGAATTAAATGAGCATTAGATTGCGATATACATGTCACTCTGAATGAGAGCATCTACAGAATGCCGGTAATGTAAATGCGAAAATGTCATACAAGTCAAGTCAAGTAGGTTTTTATTGTCATTTCTACCATATACACAGAACATTATAAAAACGAAACAATGGGAAGACTTCTTGACATTTTAAGTGCCAGTTAGGTCCTTTTGCAGTTAGGCCAATTTTGTACAAGAAAAAAATAAAACAAGTTTGCTCATTTGCATAAACTGAGCCTGTTGTATTGAAGAAATGAAAGAGGCAGCGTGTCTCATGGCAATCCACACGGCTCTGTTCAGGTTTGTTTTGATTCTAATTAATTCTCCGATGCTGTCTGCTTTATTAGCAGATACGTCCCACGGTTTTTCTGTTCTGTTTAAAAACAGACCCCCCCCCCTCCCCCTCCTCCTCCCTCTGTAAAATCCGTCCCCTACCCTACAGCCACCCAGCCCCATGCCGAGCCTTCACATAATCAAGGTAATTTGCCTGAACTTGGGGGAATATTTACCAAATCCGGAGCGGCCCGGCTTGATTGATATCCACCCATGTGACTTATTAGGCTTTGTCAGAGTGAAGGCCCTGCGGTGGTGTTAAATAATTTTTCATTGATAATCACCCTGTCACTGCTATCAAGACAACTTTTTGAAGACCGACCCGACGGAGGGGGATTGTAAGAAGAGGGCGGGCGGGGAGGGTACGAGACGAGGCCTCTTAATTTGTTAATAAATGCTTCTTTTAGTGTAGGACAGGGATTAGGGCAGAGAGAGCTGTCAGAGGGACAGGTGAGAGAGGAGCTGACAGCCTTTAATTTCTCAGCCAGTAAAGATGGAGCTCTTTAGGGACTAATCTCCTTATCAACACTGAGCTGTAGCCTCAGGGCCGCCCCCGCCATTCACACCAAATCGTGACCATTTTTTTTTCTTTCTTCTCTACTTTCTCTCTTCTTTTACCCCCCACCTCCTCCTCTGTGGACCCCCATCATCGTTTGCATGACAGAATCAAGCCAGAACTGTAGGCGCCAAGTTTTGGCGTCCGTTATTCAAATGAAGGATGGACAACGAGGCATGGTTCACTGAAGGCATCGGACTCATCTGTACAGTCGAGAGAGCTGTATTTTGAATTATAGCTTTACCTGAGGCGCCGCTGAGCCTTGGTCTTAACATTGCTTTGTTTTCCGCCGTGAAACATGTAACTGCGATTATTTGGCAGGCAAGGTCAGCCGTGTTTATTTTGTCTTTGCCTACCTGTGCAGCCCCAGCCTTCAGGCCAGCTCCTTGACATTTTCCGTCTCGCTCTCTAAACCAGACCCTCTGAGCGAATCTCAGCAGTGGTGGGGAGTTTCTCTAAGTCAAAGTGCTGATATTCTATGGTGGAGGATGTTAATAGATAAGCTGCTAGTTCAGGCCGACCCAAAGCCCACATCGTCTACTAATCACTCACCCGTAACCTTAACTTGTCTTGGTATACTATTTAAACTATGTAATCACTTGTTAACACATGCTTTCAGTAACTGCAATAGTTACATGCAAAAATGTGTCCGTCCTGGTCAAACTACACAATGAGATTAAGTCCACATCCTCAGAGAGAACACAGTTCTGCATGTTTTATTGCACAGCTGCTGGTTATTGGCTGAATTTAACACACAACAACAAGCATAACATGTGACCTTTGCAAAAGTTATGACATATTTTATATTATATATTTATATTTTCCCCATATGTTAAACATAGAAAATTGTTTGCCAATTTAAGCCAGTTTAAGTCAGTCCCCTATAGAATCTGTGTTAACTTATCTTCCACTTAGAAAGTAAACAAAACAGTTTATATTGTTTTGATATAAAGAAATGTACAGTTAATAATAATATTTCCGCCCAAAAAAAATCATATTCATAATGTCATATTTCAGATTTCTTCGTAAAATTATATTCCAATTATAATGATATCTCTTCTTGTTACAAAGTGATTTTCACTTCCTACAGAATTCCTTTGCTTTACTTGATGAATTGTGACTGAGAAGTGATCAGCTGGGAACTGCACCGGTCATCGCTGGCCTTATATGACTTGTGTGGGTTAAAGATCTGTGAGTGGATTAGATTGGTGCGAAGGGAACATGTCTAAGTGTGGCCCTTGCAGCCCCTGCTTTATTTCCTGAGGCACAGTCCTGTGTTCAGCCGCCGCTGTGTTTTGTTTTGTGTTCAATATTAATGAGCACAAGAGTGTAGCTGTAAATGGGGGGAGTGGTGTATGTTTAAGGCCGGTAATGTGAGACGGCATACTGGGCCAGTCTACAGAGGACACTGTGCACTCTCTCCTGCTGGGGTGTCACCATAAACTCCTCTTCAGACTGTAATGATTACAATGACAGCGTGCATCCAACACATCAAACCTCTGCACGTGGCTTTCTGGCCATAACCTGAGCATTCGGCTGCTCTTCTGAGAACGTCTGAAAGCTCTTTATCCTCATGACTCTATAAACATTTGAATTGCTGCTATGTTGACTTAAATGTGTCCCATTTATCTCCTCAGTCCAAGTTTCTTCTATGATTCATATCTGTGTGATGTCTTGACTCATCCTCGATTGGTAACAATTTCAAATTTTCTAGAATTTCTCCACAATTAAATCATAAAGAGATATATAAAGTCATTCTGAGTGGTTTGTTGTAACATGATGCATTGAACAAGTCAGAGTTTTGTTCACACAGGTAATGATATTTCACATCAAACCACTCTGAATGACTCTGAATGGGCCACTGAATCAAGTAGAAAGTTTGAAAAATCTGAATTTAATTTCAATTGTGTATTTTTTAATTGTTAAACTAACAATTAAACACAAGGATTGTACAGAGTGTTCTTTGCAGCATTGCCAAAGAGAAACGTTTGGTTCCCTAAAAGAAGATGACGGCTCTTTTCAGCAACTTATTTTGGAAGAAAGTAGATTGATCGGTGTGAAAAAAACATTTTTTGAAGTTCAATGAACTGACTCCTGTTGTAAAGGTTCCACACCTCTTGAATGTGGAAGCATACGTCCAAACCAGAACAATTTGGGACCCTTTATTTGTAAGGGTGTAGGTGGCAGATGTAA
The DNA here is from genome assembly GCA_037974405.1 of Brachyalestes nurse. NCBI lineage: Eukaryota > Metazoa > Chordata > Actinopteri > Characiformes > Alestidae > Brachyalestes > Brachyalestes nurse. Next base: position 44,094,025 of record JBBPCY010000109.1, on the reverse strand, counting down.
TATTGCATGGTCTGATTTACAGCCTAAACGTTTATGACACAATAACTGTACGTCATTGGAGGTCCTTTTCCACAATCTAAATGCCAAACCAAACTTTCTCGAGTCTTTAAGCAAACAGTTGTAGACTTTTTGTAAACCATGAGCTCTGGTAAATGATGAATTCAGAAATAACAGTTCAAACCATCCAGATGTGTTCACTAGCCCTGCCAGACAATCATGACCTAATAGGTAAATCTATAAAACCTCTCCTCCAGCTTTGTAGGGTGGACCAGTATACAGGAGCTGGAGTGTATTAAGCGATGTCTGCAGATCTACCTGTCTCGTGGGGTTAAAACAATTTCTCGACCCGACTCGGGAAAGCACCTCTTATGTAGGCGGTTTTAGGTGAAGCGGGACCCCCGTAATCTCCCATACTTAATGAAAAGTTTAAAGCACACGGCGCGGGGTCAGGACCCCACAGCGAGCCGGAGCACCGGTGTAAATTGTTTAAATAAAGCGTGAGCCGACCCTTCTGAAATGGTATCCCTGCGAGGAGCGCCGGTACACGCCATAAAGACGCTACAGCTCGTTAAACTCCTCCTGAAAACAGATTACCCTGCTAGTGGCGCCCGGGGAATTAGTACAGTCCCATTGGCTGGGGCCGCATTTGTCCGTATTGATCAGGTAAAACCAATCACCTAGGTTTATGTCCACTGTTGTGGCAACTATTTATGAAGGAGGCATTAGCCAGTCACTGAGTTCGTGCAATGGGAGGACCCAGCTGGGACCACTTTAAAAATTATGCTTTTATTAGGCTAAGAGAACTTAAATCAGTTCAAAAACATGTTTTCTTTCTCATTTATTTATTTATTTCTCTATTCATTTATTTTCACCTCACCGCCACTGTCTAATAAAAAGGCAAAGTTGCGCTGAAGTCATATATCTTATTCATGGACATATTCTAAGTACATTTACAGCAGTACATTTTTTTATTATTTGAACCAAGACAATTATTTTAAGTCCTAAAGCACTTCTTCCTCCCTTGATTTCTCATTCCTTGTTGAACAATGATTTGAAGGCGAAATCCGCCTCATTTGGCCTGGATTACAGTCTTTGCTCATTATTAGAGTAATTCCTGACCTGTGGTAAGACGTGGAACTTTCTCGCCTCTGCGTTTCTTACCCAGACATCTTCCCATTAAGTTATACTCATAACGCGCCTTTAACCCCCTTCTTTCACCCAATCCCTCTTTTCTGCTTCCTCGACATCTGTAGCAAGGCCCCATGCTGGAGTGCTTTGAAAGATCTCGGCATCAAGGCAGTGTGGCCCCCTAATGATTAGCTCGAGAGGGAGGCTTTCATTTCCCCATTCCCCCTTAACATCACAGGGGAGGAATAGCAGCACCCTTTTGCTCCTCTGCCGAGAGGACGTGATTAAAAACTTAAGGGTGAATAGCACAATCAGAGGCTTTATAGAAGCCCTCCTCTCCTCCTACCTTCTCCCAGAGCGACTCTACCTCCATTACTCCAGGATGCATCGCTGATGAGCATGAGACTGTGCATAATTTGCACATCTCAGTGCTACCCATGTCATCCCACATGCTTCCTCAGTCTCTTATCCATTCTCATCCATTCGCCGCTGTTGTAACAAAGCCTCTTTTCTCCAAAATGAAAACTTTAAATAGAGTTCTTAACTATAATGTACATTAATGCAAATAAAGCATATGTCATTTGGGATTATTCTTATTGTTCTGTTCATCACATGCAATGTAAGTGGCTGTAGATGCGAAAAACAAAGAAAAAAATGACAAGGTTGGCGAGTATTCATTTCTGGGGAATTTCTTGACCTACTGATCTGCTGATTGGTTGCATTAGCCATTACTTTGCTGTAATCCAAAGGTTGATAATAAAGCAACATCCTTTATTCTCCCTGGTGTCAGCTTTGTGGTTGAAGGGGGCAGTTTGGGGAAGCAGACAGTCTTTTTTCTCAGTGGGGTAAAACACCACAGGGTGATGAAATCAGCTGTACAAAGATGACACGCCGCTAAAAACGTATTAAAATGATTAAAGGTACAATAAGTAATATTGTCATGTTTTCATTAAGAGTTACATTCTATCAGAGGTATTATACCATAATTCTTCCACAAATCCACATCAAAATCTTTATACTTCATAACTGCATGGCATTTTAAATAGACAATATTTTAATCTTACTGGTTCGTTTAAATCTAAAAGAGTGAGAGCAACGATGCTCTTTGCCAGATGAAGTGTCTATGTGAAGGCAAAACGACTCTTTAGAAAATGTCACAGTGTTTAGAAGGGAAAAGGTTTTCTGATGATTAAAAAGCCATTCAGTGGCATTTCATCGACTTTCGGCCAATACTAAAGGAGCTTCAATAGACCTCTGGAAAGCAAAGGTTTAGTTTGGGCAGTATTAGCATGTCAGAAAATGTTGACTCTCCCAACAACACACTGCCTTGTAGTTCCTGACTGTTGATGAATCTGAGAGGTCAACAATCAGTTCCCTGGTTTACATATGTAAAGTGAGCCCAGTGCTGATATACTCCCACTGGCTCATGCATATATTGCTGCACCTCAGCGTTTTCTCTTTTCTATACATTAACTGTTTAATAACGAAGTAATAATGAATAAATAAACACATTGAGAGTTAAAGATCTCTGATGGCAAAGATATAGCTTTCAATATTGAAATCATTTAAACTTTTTAAAATGAAAAAATGCCGCATTTAAAATGAAATATAATGCTTTCAATATCAAATATAGTGTTTTAATAGTAAATACTTACTTTGCAACATGAAATATATAACTGTCAATATGAAATATATAGCTTATATATATATATATACACACACATAGATATGCAGCTTTGAAACAGATTTTGTAGCTTCCAATATTAAAGAAATAACATCAATTAAAAAACTTAACATTAACATTAACATTAATTATAAAACTTTCAACACTGTATATATGCTGTAGCTTTGAATTTGCATACATATTCATATTTGTTTTAAGTGCTGTATATAGCTTAGCTTTCATATCAAATATGCTGAACTAATATTAAAGAAAATTTAACTGGCTCTTTATTTGGCATGTTCACTCATATTAAAATCATATCCTATCCAAAGTGTCCCCTACATCTCTGCATTAGTGGAAGTGCATAAAAATGTGTGCATGTATGTGTGTGCAGGCGTACGTGCGTGTGTGAGTTATCTCTGTATTCCTCAGCGTGTGGCGTGCAGGTTCACAGGGCGACGGTGTGTGTGTAATCTCAGGCTGGGGGGCTGTGGCCTGACATGCTCCTGTGTGTGCTCTACGGGACACATCATCAGGCACCAGCCGCACTTTGCATACTAACATGGAGAAAGAGACAGAGGAGAGGAGTTACACTCCGTCTACACAGTGCTGAGAAAATCACTCAACTTTCTGACATATTCCACCAATAATGATGTTTATCTACTTCTCTGTCCGTCAGTATCAGATGTACAACAACTATAGCTTTAAAAACCGGCTAAAATCTGCACTGTACTGCCTTCCTTAAAACATCTGCACTTCTTTCCTTGATTTTCTGTACCCTCATTTTTTAATTCATTTTTTACATCCTACTATTTATAATGCTTCCTGATTGATTAGTTTTTTATTAGCGTGTTTATTGGGGCTGCTGGTGGCCTAGTGGTTAGGGCGTTGCCCCTGCAATCAGAAGGTTGTGGGTTCGCATCCTAACACTGAGGTTCCCTTGAGCAAGGTCCCGTCCCCACACACTGCTCCTCAGGGCGCCACTTGTTGGTGGCAGCTGCCTGCTTGACTTGGTGAATGGGTTAAGTGCAGAGAAAGAATTTCATATTGTTCACAGTGTGTGCTGTGGTGTGATGTGTTCACGCATGACTAGAAGGGGCCACTTTACTGAATTTCACTTTATTCTATTCCTGTCAATCCCACTGAATGGCTATATAAGTAACCTTGACTACTATAGGCCATATGTACATACCCAAATAAACTTGTGTAACATCTTTGTGTAAATTAAGTATTAGGAGAAATCATAACAACATATTTATATCACCTCAAAAGCAGTCGATAAGTCAAGACATGTTTAGTGGCTGAAGTATGTTTCTTTAGTTCTGGACTGGAGGTACAAGGCTAATGCAACAACCAAGTAAGTTCTTAAGTGATCTTAAACAGGCCTGTTTAATGGCTTTCTGAAATTCATATCATATTCTCTTTAAAAATGGACAAAATGTGTAGCCAAGATTGCAATAGAGGCTATCTAAAGGGAAAACATTGTCAGAAACCAAGTCTAAGTAAGCAAGTCTTACTTTAAGCTTAAACCCCTTAATTAACCTGATGCATGCCTAAATCATCACACACTTGTTAATTAATCTCAAACAGACTTCCTCAGGTGCTTTCTGACACTAGTGGCATACTGTAAAAATGTAGCTAAGACTGTAGTGGAGGCCATCTAAAGGGATTACAATGTCAGAAACCACATAAAAAGGTTAAACAAGATCTTTTATTTTTTTGCTTTTACTATAACTCTAACATATCTCCTTTTAAACACTTACATAACTTCCCAAAAGGCATTGCTACCTAAATATATTATACACTCATATTAAAAACATTTAATATCAAAAGTGTACTCGACTTCTCTCCATCAGTATTTGGCAGTTGGTACAGTTGGTTCATTCTGAGTCTCACTTCTAATTATTATTGTTATAATATTATAGATATAGACTTCAATCGAAAGCACATAGTTGTTCATTCACAGGCAGTTCGAAGGGAAGCGTCTTTTATTTGCCATCACCGTCAGCTTCAAGCGCATCGCTCCCTTATAAAAGGCACATTTGTTCTGTGGAGTGGTCCATCTTGTAGCACTATAAAATACATCAGACTACATTAATGCGTTCAGAATGTAGCTGCTGGTGGGAATCACTCTATAAAAGACAGAGAAAATCCCTGCTAATAGCTTTCGCTTCCATTAAGATAAAAACAGAGCTCAATTCCAGTCATAATCAGACAACAGTTTGCAAATCATTATAAGAGTGTAAGGTTTCATTGAAATCCCGAGGATCCCTGCGCCTCAATGGATTTTTTTGAAAGAAATATTTAGCATTTCAGAGCTGCATGTCTCAGTCTCATTCAAATGCTCAATGCAGAATTTGCTTCTCACATTAGAGAGAGAGAGAGAGAGAGAGAGAAAGAGAGATGAAGAGGATGAGGAAGAAAAGAAAGAGGAAAAAAGAGAATGAGAGAAAGGAAGAGAAACAGAGATGGAGAGAGGATGGGCCGAAATGAAAAAAAGGAAAAGACAAAGAAAGAAAAAAGAAAAGGTAGAAAGAAAGAAAGGGAGGGAGAGATGGAAAGAAAAAGAGAGAGACAGAGAGAGAAAGAAAGAGAGAGAGAGAAATGAGAATGAGAGAGATGGAGGAAGAGTGAGAAAAAGAGATTGAGAGAGAGAGAGGTATAGAGAGAGAGATGGAGAAAAGGAGAGAGAGAGAAAGAGAGAAAGGGAGTGACAGAGAGATAGAGAAAGAGAGCGAGAGTGAGAGAGAGACAGAGAGAGAGGTGGAGAAAAGGAGAGAGAGAAAGAGAGAGAGAGAGAGGGAGAGAGAGCAGGCCGCATAATCTCCCATTCTAAACAGGTACTAATGAAGAATTCCATATATTCTGAAATTTAATTAAAACCCCAAAGATTTCAAATTAGATGCAATTTGAAGTGCTTGGGGCAGAAATACATGCACTTGCGTGGCAAGGGTATCAGACTGAAAGTTGATATCGTAATTGGTCTTGATGTATTTTTGTGTTGCCAAGCCGAAGCGGCGAGCTCATAACCATACAGCAATCCTCAGTAGATTACCTGCTCATTGAGGATGCCATCAGTCAGGTAGTTCTTCACTAAATTAGCCTGCCACTGAAGCGCTCGCTGCGAGCCGCAGCTGGCCAGCACCACCGAGCCATGAGTTATGCATGCGTCGCCCACCGCACTGAAATATGCTCGGCTGAATATTAAAATATAATTGGCATTCATCCTAAGTAGCTTAAACCATTTTGATATTTTCTTTTAAAACGATTTGAAGCCTCTGCAGTCATTATTTTCAAAGAGGCAATTCATAGTCTAATGACAGGGAGGCAATCAAAAAAAAAAAAAGGTTTTCATACTCAAATATGCACAGAGATAGAGAGAGGCTGAGAGAGAGAGAGAGAGAGAGAGAGAGAGAGCGAAAGAGACTCTACAAACCTGTATTTTTTTTTAAGATATTCTTTAAACATCCATGAATTCCTGTTCGAGATGAGTAGCATCATTATGATGAAGTGAAGGGTAACTCCGAGACCTCTCGGCATGTGAACTGTCACTTCTTCTCTTTCGTCAAACACACTTTTTTTTCTTCCCCCACTCGAGGGCCCGAGCTCGTCCAAGGCATCCATTAAATATCGGCTGAAAGGAAGAGAAAAGTTTGCATGTGCGGAGTGTTGCGTGCATGCGCGCGACCCTCGGTGTCAGAGAATGAAATCGGGTTTTTCTAAGCAATATCAAATGCGGCGTGCCGTTATACATGTTTAAACTAGCTGCGAGGAGGAGCTGTCTACATATAGGCTCTTTTGCTGTCACAGGATTTCCATTTTGTCACACTAATAGATGAAGAGTTGAATAATTAAACCGCATCAGTAAGGAGCCTGCAGGGGAAATGGAGGGAAAAAAGCCATTCAGAGTGTTTTCGAGAAGCACATTCAACATCGGCCCCCCCCAAACCCTGCCAACCCCCCCCAACCATCCCTCCTCACACACATTTTCACATGAGATTGTAAAAACGTCAGCCTGCCAATCACGCGTATTTGATTTTTGCTGTTGACAGGCGCGAGTGGAGGGAGAACGGAAATATGATACGTTGTCACCTCATCATTGGGATGCCTCGTCCGGCCCGGGGAGTGAGAGAGTAATAATTTTACGAAGCCTCACAGTTTCAAAATAACTTTTAATATTAGAGTGCGGGGGGAGGAGGAGGAAATAAAAGCTGTTGAATTATAAACGGCCGCCACTGTATGGCTCTGACACGGCCATCTGTCTTTTTGATGGAGATGAGAAGAGAGGGAGGGGAGGACGGAGAGGAGGGGATACCCCGCTGTAACTACAGCCCACTAAACCATCGCTAGCTGCTACGGCCTGAGCTTCCATATGGAGTCTTTGGAGGTGTGTTTTCCTTTTTTTCCCCCCCTCTCCTTCATTCAACCGCTTTCCTCATTCCGAGCGCCGTCCAACTGTGTGGTCTACATGAGGCGAAGGCAGTCACTTAAATTCATAACCACAAAAGCTGCGTGTCACCTCTGAAGCCTTGGGCCCGGGCTGGAGAGAGGTGGCTTAGGGGGAAATAAAAAATAAATAAATAAAATAAAGGGGCTAATTATTCTAACCTGAAACTTTTCCCTCTTCTGTGTAGGAAATTGCCAGTGTAATGATGTAAGATTGGAACAGAGTGGCCCAATAAGTAGCTTTCTCATGGTGAGTAATTAGCTTCATTCGGAGTGTGGAATGTAAGTAATTGTCCATTCTTTAAAAAAAAAAAAAAAAAGAAAACGAAGAAGAAAAAAGAAAAAGTCCTGCTCTTTAGCTGCCTGGCACTCTAAAGCAAACAAAAGGCTCATTGAAACTTTCAGGCCAGCTCGCTTTTTCACTCGCAGAGCCAACTGATGTCAAGAGTTGAGCCTGCTTTGCTTTTCGGCACATGTGCCAAGAATGAAGCGAGGTCCCGGCCAAAACTAACACAGCCACTTGAAGCGGCTAACCGCTAACTAACCTTCATAACTGCGCAGTGTTATACGAAGCCTCTGCTTTCAGGTGCCATAAAGCAGGCCTCTGTGGAAGAGAGTGAGAGAGTGAGGGAGAGAGAGAGAGAGAGAGAGAGAGAGAGAGAGAGCTGGGATTTAAATGAAGCTGAAAAGCAGGAGTTTTCGGGGCTGTGAGCTGTGAGTTGTTAGCATTGAGGGACTGAGGTTAGCATAGCGCCCAGGGGTGAAAGACACACACTAAAATCTTTGCCTGGTTCAGCACTGCAGGGTTTGAATGCAAGCTGGGTGTTTAAGGCTCCCAGTCAGAAACTGTTGGAAACAGCAAGGCCACTTTTTTTCCCCGGCATTGCAACACCAGAGGCCTTCAAGCAATAATGTAGGACCTCACTCACCTTCTAAAAGAAGCACATCTACAGCTAGGCCCAGGGAAACGTTTCCACTGTTTTGGCCAAAAACTCTGACTTGGAATTCTGCATTCATTGGTCTTCAGAGCAGCTGATTTGCAATTAGCATTCCCAGACTGGCAGCATATTTAAGTGGTGTTTAAACAGGTGAATACAGGTGATTTCTTGTGTGCGCTATTTCAATTTAGAGAACGTATTTATGGAATCAGAACATTACTGGGCATTCAGACAGTCCTATTCCACTCAAAACAGCAGTAAATAGATTCAGTGAGGTTCTACGCATTCTGCCATGGTTTTGGATGGTTTTGTGCTTTTTCCAATGACTACTCATCACTACTGTTTCACTTTTTGTGAGATTACGAATAAATAAAAAGGGTGAGTAAAACTATATAGGAAGGCAGATGCAGGACTTTGATGGCACTATGAATTTGCTTGCATTTGGGACAAAAGTATTGGGACACACCTGTTTTTCAGAGTTTGGGCTAGGTCCCGTATTTCCAGTGAAGGGCAAAATTAATTCTTCAGCAGACCAAGACACAAACTGTGTAGACACAGATTGGGGAAGAACTTTTGATACTTCAGACATGACTGTGCCCCAGTGCACAAAGCAAGCTCCATAAAGACATGGCTGGATGAGTTAGAAGAACTTGACTGGCCACACAGAGTCCTGACCTCAACCCCATCCAACACCTTTGGGATGAACTGGAACAGAGTTTGTGAGCCAGACCTCCTCATCCAACATCAGTGTCTGACCTCATAAATGGTCTACAGAATGAATGGGTGCAAATTCCCACAAATTCCCTCCAAAATCCCACAAATTCCCTCCAAAATCTTGTGGAAAGCCTTCCAAGAAGAGTGGAAGCTGTTATAGCTGTTTAAGGGGGACCAGCTCCATATTAAAGTCTAGATATTTGAATGCAGTGCCATTAGTCCCTGTTGGTGTAATGGTCAGGTATCTTAATACTTTTGTCCATATAGTGTTTTAACGAACCCACACATGTATTGCATTGCTATTGCTGAAGTATCCTTTTCTGCCCAAAACCAGTGCTAGTTTCTTTCATTACCCATTTGACGGGTGTAATGTGGTGTCAAATATCCCTTCCATAACACTGGCCATTAAGCTCCACTCCGCTTCTTTTCCGCTTTGCAGAACTTGTCACAGGTTTATTTGCAGAGTACATTCTAGCATCGGAACGAGGCCAAAGAAAACTCAGTTTCCTTCAAAACTGGTCAACATGGAATCAAAACTGACTTACACAACATTCTTGGTTTCCTTGATCATAAAAAAGTTCAGATATTCCAAAACATCAGCTTATCCAAGCAGGCAAATGATATTTAATACAACTTAACAATTCACCCTCCCCCCTAAATCGAACATTCAGTAATGTTGAACTCTGCATGTGGTCTTCCCTCAAAATGTATTGACCTGAAACTGGCCAAAATAATAATCTTATCTTGTAATAACATGTTTAATCTCCCCCTCCCACCACCTCGATTTGTCACAGCCAGAACACTCAGCTTGCCCAGACACCCTCCTTAATATCTTGTTTTGCTCAGAACGACATTTTTCATATTGTCCCAATAAAGACAAATGCTTCGTGAGTGTTATTTATTTCAGCAAAAGTGCCAAAATTGCCTTTAAACCATAAGAAAACAATAAGAATCACAACTTTACCCAAAATCTGCTTTTCCCGAAAAAAAAACAAAACAAAAATCGTAAGTTGACGCCACTTTTTGATATGTTCAAGGGATTGCGCGCATCCATAATAAATCAACCCAAACAACGGCAAGATGACATGATGAATAACTGCGTGATGAATAGGAATGATTTGCACACACACACACACACACACACACACACACAAATGACAGCCAAATCTGGAAAAACAATTCCAAAAAAGCCTCAAACTGAACCCACACTGGATGTAAATGAATAATTTAGTCCCCGGTGATTAAAAAAACAATTACAATATGCACAGCTATCAGGTTAAATTTTATTCAGATGCAGCCTGTACTCATGTTTTCCCCTGATTTTTTTTTTCATCCGTTAAGCCCAGGAGGTTTGCGCGCAATTCATTATGTATGAGTCTCAACTTACAATACTTGACTGTTGATTAATAGAAAGTTTTCAGCATGTACATTGGCATCATGGTTTGCATACAATATAACTGCTTGTTGTTTTTAAACTAATTATTTACATAGAAAATGCATTTTGATGTGAACACAGCACTTGAGCTCACCACACATACTCACACACACACACACACACACACACACACATGTATATACACATATTTAGACACACATCAACTCATACGCATTTATATGTAAGAATCTATTCTTGGTGCAGTCTAAAGGCCAGATGAGGGATGAAGATTATTCAGTAGCATCAGCAGTAGCGTGCAAATAAAGATATTAATACAGTAAATTTGACACTAAAAGGGCAAATGCTCTCTCTCTCTCTCTCTTTCTCGCTTTCTCTTACTCTCTCTTTCTCTCTCTCTCTCTCCCTCTCTCTCTCTTACTCTCTCTCTCATCCTGATTACCAGTCAGCTCTCCCTCATGAATAAACATAAGTACCAGCAAGACCAAAGTAGCTAATCTTCATTCATTTCTAGGCTTTTATTCCATATGCCACAGTTCAAATATCTGTCTAACTTAGGGCCGCTGGAACACAGGCTATAGATCTTGGCCCTCTATGTGTTATTGCGTGCACTTCTCTCCAACTTTGGAAGCCCCATCTTTGTTCTCAGCCAGAATCTGACACCTCAGCATAGTTTATAGTTTTTAATACTAACGCGCATAGCAGGAGTAGTGCAGCAAGTGGGCTCTAAGTGTGTTTGGCCGTGGCTAAAGAGCGGCTATTCGTTATTGGACTCCGGTCTGAAGGAAACCCCTGAAGTTTTCTTTACTTAAGCAATGCAAACCGCCCTGTAATATTTTACAGAGGAGGATCAGGCTTACAGGTTTTTAATGTGTTTTCACGGACTCCTATGTGGCGTGGGGAGGCTTGGTCGGAGGGCTGTATATCCTTTGATAAAATATAATTAGATGAAGTGAACTTATTGTTAAAATAACATCCTCGTGCTCGGATGTTCATAGTTACCCTGTTCTCGTGGAGGAATCGCGGTACATGACCACTTGAGATCAGACGTTAATAAATGATAGGTATTATAATAGCCAATAAATAAATGTAGCAAAGAAAAAAAGAATAAATTACCGTTGACATGAATTGTTGGTTGGTGATGTTAGGGCCTGGAAATAAGTGGATAATTGTAATCTTGTAATATTTAAAGCTTATTAGAAAAAGCCCTGGTTCAGTCCCAGAGTACACACCGGGGATGTTAACCTTTCACCAGAAGCCTGCAGGTTTAAGTGTTCTTTTGTTGACCAGTGGGTCAATGCCTTAGAGCAAGGTGCTTAACCCTAAATCGTTCCAAGGGACTCCAGTAGGGACTGTGGAGTCCCCCGCCCAACCACACTAGCTCAAGCAGAGCTGCAAACCAACAGGAACTGTTTCTATGGCATTCTTTGTATGAAAAGAGAATTGCTATGTTTGTATCTTTTCTATGGATGAAAGTATTAGGACAACTGACCATTACACCAACAGGAACTTTAATGACACGGCATTCAACTACATAGACTTTAATATGGAGCGACTATTACAGCTTCTTCTCTTCTTGGAAGGCTTTCCACAAGATTTTGGAGTTTCTGTGGGAATTTGTGTCCATTCATTCTGTAGCATTTATGA
>JBBPCY010000109.1:44069079-44079343 GCA_037974405.1 Brachyalestes nurse | reverse complement strand
ACACTGAACTCCTCCAGCCACGTCTTTATGGAGCTGCTTTGTGCTCTGGGACACAGTCCTGCTGGAATAGAAAAGGTCTTTCCCCAAACTGTGTCCACAAAAGTTGTTGTTATCCAAAATGTCTTGGTCTGTTTGATTTTATACCCCTCTGGGGTATGACTGAACCACCTGAATTCAATAATTAAGAGGCGTGTCCCAAAACTTTTGTGCATATAGTGTAGGTTTATTTGAGCATTGCCACAGGTGGAGCACTTTTGACTGCCTGAAGAACCTTTCGATAGATGATTCTATAAAACATTGTTTCTGTATGTGAGATTTGTGAGAGAGAGGAACCTGTTTAGAGTTTAAAGAACCTCCACCTAATGTAAAATGTTGATACTGATTAACATGTTAGAATAGTATGTGCAAGCCAAGAAACTATTAGGAACCTTAGGAGTCCAACCATTAGGAGTCCAACATTAAAACTGATCTTCAGGAAATCTTCTAGCAAAATGTTTTTTTGACTTTTATCCACATCATTGTGCACCAGAGGAGGGCAGAAATAATATTAATCAGTAACATCATACCTCTCCCTCCCATCATCCCTTCCACTTAGAGAAAAGAGAAGGAAACGAAGGACGAAAAGGATGGTATGGAGGAAAAATGTGTTATGATTACTAAATGTCTTTGGCTAATGTCAGAACACAAAATCCTTTGGGGCCTTTTGTGACTGTAACTTGTGAAAGCTTCGACTTCAATGAATGACTTCAAGGTCAGTTTTTAGTATTTTTAACAATTTGGCAAGATCTACAATAACATCCCAATCGAAACCTAAACATGTTTTCTGTGCTCTGTTAGTGAACACAGAGTTTGTCCTGGAATGGCTGTTGAGTCTCTGAGACAGAGATTAATCCTTTTATTCCACGACCATCACAGCGATGGCTGGAGCTCTGGAGCAGACACACACACACACACACACACATATGTGTGCACACACACTCTTCACACCAAACTGTGTGTTTTAGATCCATTTACACCTTTTAAGTTCCAAAGGTCAGAGTAAGCTTGTGAGGTCAGTGACCTGAACTGGCCAAGACAAGTCACGTCCAGACATGACCTTTTTATGAAGGACAAAGATGTCTGCAATATGGAGCTGTACTTCAGTAGTGTCTTTACTACAAACTATATTAAAAAAAATAAAAAGAAGTTTGGATTTTGTTTTGTTATGTCTACATAATGCATGTGTAGTTATGAAATATGAGATTATTTCACCTTTCCATCAACATAATGAAAGGCTATTGGGCCTGTCAGGCTGGTCTGTGTTCTAAACCCTGGCCCACTTCATTAACATTAAGGGACAAAAGGTCATGTTGACAGATTAACTGAGTCTTCAACTTCAGGTCGGATCATACCTGAGAATCTTTTTGGAAAAAAAGCAAGCTCTTCCTTAGGCCTAATATCAAAAAAGTCAAAATGTTTGACAAAATGTGTGTGCATGGGTGCACACACACACATGGTGCCTGGTCTAGAATGGATTTCTTCCATTAACTTGTGTACAGGCATATGAATAAATAATGCCACCACTTAAGTGACTTTCTTGTAAATTGGTTTATATAGTTCCACATAAATAATACACATTATAATTTACTGATGTTCATCCTGACAAAAGCCCTTTTCTTCCTCTTTCTGTGATAGTGCCGGATTGGAGTGTTTTTACCAACCTTTTGATGGCACTCTATTAGAGTGAAAAATTGTCGTCTCCAGAAATGACTAGGGGATGCATTACTATTGATTTTCTTCTAGCTGACTAATCATTCAAAAAACAGTTGACTAGCCATCACTACCAAAAACAGCGTTCCAGGCTGTTTCAAAAGTATTTTGTTAGTTGCTTGAAAACCAAGGTCTAGTTGTGTGGCATATGCAGTGCAAGAGAGTTTGTGTTCGAATTCATTGTATTTCAGACACAGACACTCTTCTAACAGCACTCTAATATCACCACACATTTCAGAATTTTCCCTGTGAAATGCTTTTAAGAGTCCAGCTAAAATTGGCCAGTTGAGTATTGATCAAAATCCTCGTATCAAGCAGTCCATTCCAACACAGCAAACAACATCAGTTTGGTTTTACCCAACGTGTAATGGAAGTCATCTCATTTTATGTAGAATCCACACCAACTAAGTATATTTTGGGTTTTTGTTTAGCAGATAAACTGTTTTCTGAACTTTCCTCCTGTATATACACTGCTGTTTTTTCTGCCACTGTATTTCAGGGATTGACCTTGACTGGCCAACTGCTGCTCACAGTGTTTACCAATGGATTTTTTTTTTACCTACTTATCTATGCAAATCATATGGCACACTATAACTCAAATAAATTCTTTTGCATTGTTTTGGCATAAGAAAAAGCCACCTGTCAAGTTGCCTTGTTAATTGGGTTTTATATTTAGCTTTCAAATAGCAATTCACTTTCCCTTCTCAGAATCTCTGGCTGTTCCCCACCAAACATTATTATTAAATGTTTGCTATTAACACCTATAGCTGACTCACAGCTGACAAGCTACCATATTGGGCTTGTGTGTAAACATGTCTCATCACATAATGCCTGTTATTCCCCATGTAGGCAGCAATGTGTGTGTGTGTGTGTGTGTGTGTGTGTGTGTGTATGTGTGAAGGGGAAGCAGTGAGGAGCATATGGCCAGACCACCTCCATGCTCTGCAGGGCCCTCACTCCCCTCCGACCCCACTCCCTATCACTCACCCATACCTGCAGCCTTATTAATAGGCATGAACTAATTGTATGTTGACTGAATTAATGGGGTAGAAAAACATGCATATTTCAGGCAATACATGAGAAGGAGGATGTGTGTGTGTGTGTGTGTGTCTCTGTGTGTGTGCATGCATGTGTGTGGGTGGGTGTGGGGGATATCTCCACTGATGCATTGGTAATATAAGGAGCAGCACTGAAGGAGGAGAATCTATCTCTATCTCTCATGCACGCACACATACACACCAACACTAAAAGCCTTAGTGCTTGACCAATCAAGGGTGAGGGGGGAGTATTGTTAAAAAGCCGCTGCTTGGTGTAAACACCCGGCTACACTCGGTGAGTGACCTGTATGCCGCCTCTCTCAGACTGATGAATAAATTATTCGACGTGGCCTCCCCCGAGGGTGGGGTGCGCACCTCTTCTAAACTTAAAGCAATTACCGCGGGGAGATTATTAACGTTCAAGCGGAGGCCCGGGGCTCAGTCCCACTGACTGGCATGCATCATTTTCAGACCGTCCGGGTGGGTCTAACTCACTGTGACAGAAAATTCGATGTTGGGGTGCGTGGTGTGAAAATTTCTAACAAGTCGTGTCAATACACAAGCGACCGTACACTTGGAAACCATATTACTCTCCCAAACTGTTTGAGTATATGTGTGAGTGTGTGAGTGTGTACGCAGTGCTTGTTTTTGCATAGTTTGAGGACAAAAATGTGCTTACCACATTAGCCTACAGTGTCAGGACCAACAAAACGGTCCTGATTTTATAGTGCTACGTTTCATTTTTAAAGCTGAAAGATTCTTTGGTTACTGAGGTTCAGCTCACGGTTAGATTTAGGATTCAGCTGAGAGTATTTTAGACTGTGTATACATACTGTGTATGCTGCATATAGGGCATATTTATGAGTCCATGTCCAGAAATGGTAGGAAAATCAACTTGCGAGTGTGTGTGTGTCTAATGTGTGGGACGTTTTGTGAATTTGACAACATTTCACCCCTTATGGGAGGTGGGGCATCCCCGCCCCTCTCTCCCCTCTGCATCTCTCATTTGATTCTTTTTTTTCCCTTCTTCTTCTGGCTCACAGGTGATTACGGGCGTGTTTTAACCCAGGGGGTTCGGGCCAGGGGAAAATGAGATGCTAATCGCACTGTTTTCTGCTTTATGATGGATCGTCCCCCTGCCGCTGAGGCTGTTTGGGAGCAACGAGCCCGGCTGCGGTGTGAGAGCGTCAGTTTAAAAAGCACACAAATCACACCTGATATTAAACGCTGCGTCCCATTCGTGATCCATGGGCATATGAAAGGTGAGAACAATGCAAAGAAAACCTGTTGAATAGGCAAGGGAGGCTTTTCTAGAGAAGTGGGCATTCTGTTTATTGTAAAAGGTGTAAAGATGCAAGCCTACTCTCCACGTGGACACATAATTGTTGTTTTCTTTGGACATTCAAGGATTCCACTGAGACACAGAATTTGACAAAAAAAAAAAACTGTCATTACTCAAATAAACAGAATGCTGCATATATGAGCATTTTGGCATTTTGTCTTTCACATATTAACTGAAAGAGTGTCTTAGTAGCTCCTCTTGCTTAAAAGAAAATTATAACATTATATAAATCAAGGTAACAGTGGAAATGTATTGCATGATTACAAATGAAAGATTAAAAAGAGATAAAACAGAGCCTTGAGGAACACCATGATTGACCTTCGTATGTTCATAATTAATGTTTACTGACATCTTGTAGTGATATATACAAAAAAATAAATACTTAAAAAAAACTAAACCAGATCCTCATCGGTCATGTTCACATATTACAATTTCACAATTACGATTTTACATTGAGTAGAGACTCTTTTACTTGCTTGGTAGGAATAGCAGTAGGAACGCAACTTGGTAAAGATGATACACATATATGAGTAAGATATGGTCACTATTGCAAAAGCCTTGAAGCTACTAATTTATAAAATGAAAAACTGAACTCATTTAAGACAAACAATAGCAACACTGCACTGTACTGACACAACTGTTATAAGTACATCTGCCATTGTCCCTAACATCTGTCTTGTCCCTTGGCCTAAAAGTATTAAACAAGTTTTCATAACTTTTTTGTTTCCAAACATATTGCCCTTGATTGAATGTCACCCGTTTTTTACACTTCACTTGACACCTACAACTACTTTTATTGTCTAAAAATGATGACAATGTAGAACCCTGATGTACTTTCATCATTTGATGTAAGTAAACGAATCCCATTTTAACCCTGAGGTCTTGAATGTAGACCCACAATTCAGTCCTTTTCAGTCTTCTATGTGAGTAGAAAATACTGAATAGTTTCGAGTTGTAATGTAAATATGAATGTAGAAATTTAACTGGAACTCCATGCTTTGAATGGAAAAAGACTGTAAGCAGGAAATTATTTGTATCCTTGTTGAAGGTCCTGAATAGGTTATAAAATAGATTTACTTTAATATAAATGTACTCAAAAACAAACATAATAATAAGACTGCAGTAAATGTTTTACACTGAAGCTGATCACCTACCAAGTAATTGCTTGAAATTGTGGAACAGCAAAGCTGATTACAGTGATCAAAGTGAAAAAGTGATTCTGCTCCCGTCCACTTGGATTCCGCTGCAGATTGTCACTTACAGTCATTTGTCACACTCTGTACTTAGCATGCTTCTCTTTAGTCCACCCGCACTGTTAGTGAGGAATGTTGAGGGGCTGTCATATGGTGCAGTTTTCCTGCATTTTAAAATATGTAAACAAAACAGATGTCCTACTGAAGACGAGACGAAGCGGCATCTCGTACGAAAAAAGGCCACTTTGTACACTCATGTCACGCCATATATCCACCGCCTGTTGTCCGAGCCCACGTGGGCGCCGCACTTTAACTGTCAGGTCAGATCAGAGCAGCTCTGACTTCGGGAGTCCCATGATATCTGAGGTTCTGTCACATTCACTCATTTTTCCCCCTCTCTGAGTCTAGAGCATCGCAGGCTGCTTAATAAATAAGCAGGGCCTGGAAATGGCAGACACATTTCCGAGTCATAGAAACCACCCGAGATAACTGAGACAGAAGGAGAGGAAGGAGTGAAAGAGAGAGCGCAGGAGAGAGGGGAGAGAGAGAGAGAGAGACACTGTTCTGTTCACTGAGTTTCCATCATCCTCCCTCGGCATGGCTGGCTGCCCTGTCCAGCATTTTTGTATGATTTTATCCCCCTCTTCCGTCTACATTTCTTTCCGTCCCTTCTCTCTCACTGTTTCTCTCCTTCGTTCTCTCTTTCACTCCCTTCTCTCCCTCTTTACTCCTTCCTCTCTTTTTACACTTTCACTTTTAAAGGAGCTCTCTCAACTGCTGCGATCCACTGGCTGCTCCTGAACAGCCCAGGCCCCCTGTTGTATCTGTATACACATACTACAGCCCAGGCACCCTCTAGGATCTATCTATATATATATATGTGTGTGTGTGTGTGTGTGTGTGTGTGTGTGTATTGGTCATGCAGCCCCTCACGATCTAAATGGCAGCAGGGCGTAACTGGGGCAGGGTTGGTGGGATGTATGTGAGGGTTCGTGAGGATGGACAGAGCAAGTGGATGGATGGATGGATGGATGGATGGATGGATGGATGGCTAGATGAGTGGATGGAGGGAAGGACAGAGAGAAGAGGGGGTGGATGGATATGTTTCCTGGTGTGACTATAAGACCCTTTCCCCTCCTCTAACACTCATTACTCTCACAACCTCCCGCGGGCACACAGCGCCAGACGCCACCAGCCACTGTGCATGTGTGTGTGTGTGTGTGTGTGTGTGTGTGTGTTAGATAGCAGTAGTTGAACTGGATGGATTATCACATAGAAGCATCCAAAACAGTCTACCATCCAGTTATCACTTTTAGTGTAGTCCCAAAGTAACAAACCAAATGTGTGTGTTTGTGTGGGCCTTTGAAGATTCCTAAACCATGTATAGCAGCTTTTTGCCTGAAAAGAATCACAGCACAGTCAAATGTAACCACACAGCCTTTGGAACCGGTGTTTAATGTTATATTTAACCCCAACAATACATTCTTAAGCTGTTTAAAAGAAAACGCAAAGCAGTTTATTCTATGTGTGCCTGTGTTTGTGTGTGTGTGTGTGTGTATTACTAGGGTTCAGGGTCATTACACCACTGCACTAATTAGGTAGACTCCTTTGCTAACATACTGACCAGTAAAAAAATCAAATACATGCTTTCATGTAATGTGGATTCCGCTGAGAAAACATTTAGTCCCCACATGAAGTGCCTCTAATAAATATATAGCAACCCCTTGACAATGCATGCGGTACTAATGTAATTACTGGTGATATATTCACTATTACAGCTGTATTACAGTGCTGATGCTCATTTAAAAACCCTTGTTATCAACATCTTATTGCGTTAGAGTCCACCTGTGTAATTAAAGGAGTGCAAACATCTTATACACTGTTAATTAAAAGTGCAGCACTTAACAATCATGGACAATTCACCAAAAGTAAACTAGAATTCACCAAATGTTTTCAAATGTATGATATTTAGGAGATATGTGCTTATTTTCACTTTAACAAAACGTCATTTGCACTGTGGCTTCCCCCTTCAGTCATATATATATATATATAATATGATAATATATTTGTACTACTGCACATTTTAGACTACATGAGCTGTGTTCCTCATCTAAACTTCTAAAGAGCAAAAATGGCTAATAAAGACCTTAAATAGTACAGTAAAGTAACCCTAACCCTGACAATTTGGAATGTTGCTAATATACAGGGCAGAAGAAAACTGAGAGCCACTCTTCAAAGCATCTACCATCTATCTAACCATCCTCCACTTGGTTATACTTTATTTATATGGCCACAGAGAGTGTGTGTGTGTGTGTGTGTGTGTGTGTGCGTTTGCCTATGAACTGGGTACTGTATTGTGCATTAGACATAAAAACACCCTACAGTTACAGCACTGCACTTTCTCCAAACTTTGTCTGGATTTGAAACAATGCTGCATTTCCCGCGTTTGGTTGAAACTGAATATAAGTCGATGCATTTTGTCACTTTCTCTCTGTTCAAGTGTGCTAGATATGTGGGTTTGTGAAAAGTTCAGCTGAACAGGCCCTCCTCTGGCTTCCCCAAGTTCACAGCCACTTTAAAAGCAATTCCACGCACGGCAAGACGGGGGGGGGGAAGAAGAAGAAAAGCAGATCGATTCCAAACAAGTCGGCAACAAAGTGGGGTACTTAAATTAAAACATATATGCACATATTTTGAATCCGAAAAAAGAGGGGGGAAAAAGCAACAAGAACAGGCAAAACAACAGCAGATAAGGAATTCAGTTTACTAACCTATTTGCCTGTGACCTAATTAAATCGTGCCACCAGAGTATAGCGCTGTCGCTGGGATGATTTCTTTCAGCGCTGTGAACCTGGAGTTGGCATTGTTTTTTACTTCTCTTCCAGCACGCGTGCGCCGTCCCCCACAGAGCGCGGAGATGCGCACTACAAGGTAATGCCTTTAAAACTGCTGAGGCCAAACAGAAAACAGGACGTGGAAAATGTGAAAATAAATCCACACAATGGGACGCACACGCTTCACACACACACACACACTCGCGTACACACAAAGGACACCAGACGGTGGAGAAAGGGGGGAAAAAAGGCTTTTTTAACAGCTGCTATTATTGGGATATTTCTCATTGAAAGTATAACCTTGAGATGGGTCCAATAACAGAAGCCTTGATTCCGTAGGCTGGTGCCGGGACACACACACACACACACTGAGGTAATGTATGATTTAATCAATGCAGGTGATGAAAAGGCTGTTGATGACGACGGGGTTTAAAATCTGCAAACAATAGCCCAGGCCATCGGAGGTAGTCATGACACTAGGGTGGTCCGTCACCGATCACCCCCAGCGCCCCCCCTCCGGCGTAAGGTCCAGAGGAAAAAGTCCAGGGCAGCCTTTATTTTCTTTGAAAAATTCTTTCCTGCGCTCCATGCATTGTACACTGTAAATAAGGCTTGACGTTTAACCCTCAAGGCTAACTAAAATGAAGAATATAAGAAAAACACACACACACACAAAAACAGGATGCTGTATAAATTACGTGATGAGTGATATATTGTGTGTTGGATTGTACTGGAGTTTATTTTATTCATAGAGGCACGTAGCTGGCGTGTGATTATACACAGGGAATGCCGAATGGTATGGGCGTTTCAATGATGCTATTTTGTTACAGAAAAGTGTTTTATAAGTAAACATTTAGAGTTACAGTGTGGTTTAGATGTCGTTGGCAAGCAATCTACCAATGCTACCTTTCTAGTTATCTACCAATCAGAGGTCAAAATAGACCAAAGAAGAACAAGTCTTTTAAAGATATTCTAAAATACTATAAAAAGTAATAATAACTGTGTCAACAAAATGCATAAAAATGGTTGTCTATAAGAGACTGTTTGTATAACATGACAAATTCCACAAAGGTAAAATATATAAACTGTTTTATATCAAGACTGTACAAACTGGGCACATTTGTTTTGAGTTTTTTTCTTGGTATCGTTCACAGTGCAAAGAAAACAAACAAATGGAATCCTTTGCTCCTTACAAAGCACTAAGACTGAGGAGTCCTTTCCATTTTGGAAAAAAATGGAAAAAAAAAATGGAAAAAGCATGGAGAGTTTCCCCTCTTCATTCAGCAGCTGAAACTTTATGAGCAGCATCGCACACAGCCAGGACGTCCATAACCCAGTTTAGGCTACTTTCGGAGATGCTAGCTCCTAAATATGATGAAGCAGAGGACAAGAAAATGTTTCCTGACGTCTGTCGAAAAGCTCTGTTCGCTGGGACAGTCCGTCATCTTGACTGTCACCATTCCAGCACCAGAGACAAAAAGAGATTTGTCGAGTGAGTTCATGTCTCTTGTAAAAGTTGCAACAAAAAAAAAGTGAGAATAAAATACTTTTGGCTGCTCAAAACATTGCACATGGTGTGCAATATATCTTCATACTGACCACATAAAATGATCTACATCTGGATAAAATGCACTCTGGGAGTGTGAAACATAAGACATGTGTTATAATCATGCAAACCGCCAACCAGTCATCACCAATGCACTGAGAAAGAAAACTTTTAGCGGATGGTTTTACGATCGAGTGAAATCCTGACAGCCATTGTTTTCTCCATGAATTCAGAATCAGAATCAGATGTATTTCACTAAGCATGGTGCACATATTGCATAAAGAATTTTTCTTTGTGAGTTACACATGTTTGCATATGCTACACATGTGTAATGATCAATACAAGTATGTCAGACAATAATATCTGCCAGAAAATCTGTTTTTGTTCACCACGGATCAAACAATGTAAACATATTTAAATATATATGCTTCAGCAGACCAAGACATTTTGGTCAACGCCATGCATCCAACTCTGTGGACCCAGTTCGTGGAAGAACCTTTTCTATTCCAGCAGGACTGTGTCCCAGAACACAAAGCAGCTCCATAAAGACGTGGCTGGAGGAG
>JBBPCY010000109.1:44044295-44055937 GCA_037974405.1 Brachyalestes nurse | reverse complement strand
CACAATCCAAACAACGGCTGGAGGAACCGAGGAGGAATCTGGAACCCAACCTGTGTTCTCCTCACCAGCTCACAAAACGAAACAAATCTTGATACTTTTTACTACTTTTTTGTTTGTTTGCATTTATTGTAATGTTAGCCATGCTAGAAAAAGACACATGATTACAAGCTTGCTTTAAAACAATGTGCATAAGTGCCCAAAACTTTTGCACAGTACTGTATTTTGTCATATATTCTCCCCAATTCAACTAACACGGACTCATGACCAACGAAGTCACATGACACTACCAGTGTGGGGAGGGTAAAGGAGAGCAAGTCCTGCCTCCAAGGCATGTGAGTGGTAGCAGCCTAGTAGGTAAAACACCACAAAGTTACGGGTTCAACAACCCCCACCCTTTCTACCTCTGTGTCCTTGAGCAAGACACTTAACTCTCATTTGCTGCAGGGGGACTGTCCCTGTAACTAAAAATGGTAAGTTGTTCTGTCAAATGCCACTTTATATAAACTTCCACATCTTTTCAAACTGTTGCAACCCCACTGGACAGCTCAACATGCTTGGAGGAGAGCCCAGTTAACAGACACCCTACTTGGCCAGCACTGTGCTGAGTGATGGGAGGACTATCTTATCTACATCTACTCTCTTGAACTCCAGCATACGGATAGCTGTCCCATTGCCAGGGCATGAACTCAAATCTCCTGATGGCAGAGTCAGGCACTGGCCATGACCAGGTGCTCTTTAAAATGAATGGACATTTCATTACAAGCAGACCAACAGAAATGGTCTGAAAGGACTAAAATACATTTTTAAGGATATGAGTGTTTGTTATGATAGTGATTTATATTTTTGTGCATTGAACAAACAGTCATACAGCTTGGTTTGGTAAGAAGTGGTGCATTTAAGATAGCAATTTCTATAGAAATGTCTATATATTATGTGCAGTATCACTGCTTATGCCACTATCACGTGTAATAACGGGCTCGGTATATTTATTTATCTATAGCATTTATATCCGCCTCTCTTACTGACCACAGAATTTTGTGTATGTAGTATGGTGTATTTAGTACAGAGTATTTTCTTGAGACCTTTATTTTGACTATATTATTATTCTTTATATATATATATATATATATATAAAAGCAATAGTTTGCAGCTGCGGAGGATCTGATTCTGTTCTCAGTGCATGTGAGGTAGTTTTTAGAGTCATTCAATGCTTTAAACACTTGGTTCCTTTTTCACTTTTCATCAGAACACTTTGAATTACTTTCTTTACATCGTAATTTATTATTTATGAAGATTATTTTAGGGTTTTTCATTAACATTTAAACCACTAAATTGCTCCTTAACTGCTCTATGAGAAACATAACCACCGTTCTAATACACGTCATGACTCTGGAACTGTTTATTGGACCCCACCTGCTAAATTTCTCATGTTTTCCCTTCCCCTCCTCCGCATGCATGACAGACAGCTTGATCAAATAATAATCCGGCAAAAGACGTGGACGCCTGATTTCAGTCTTTTGAATTTTTCATATAAGAGTAAAATGAAAAACGAGTTTGATTTTTCCTCTCCTTTCCTTCTGCACATTATGTTCTCCTGTCTCATTTGCAACAAGCCCGTGCCATACATCAAACACTGCGTGCGTTCCCAACTAAATGTGGCATTTTTCAAGCGTCACCAAAGCAATGCGAGTTGAAGTCAAGCAGGGGGTCTATTGGCCTGATGATTATGCTGTTGAGCTCCAATAAATCGATACTCCTGACACTGCCCTTAAGGCTCTCATTAGAAACTGTTTATTTCTGTTAGTATTGCTGGTGTCCGTTAAGAGCAATCATAATCTGAAGGCTGCCAAAATAATAAATGTACATACAGAGAGAGGGATGTATTATCTGCATTATGCTCCACTGCAAGATGTACCTGTGGTTATATATAAATATGTAACAATAATATTGATGATGATGATGATGATGATGATGATGATGATGATAATGATGATGAATATTTTATTTGTCTCTGTATTCCTTCATTCAGTCTACAGTATTGCTCAGCTTTACAAAAACACAGGCTTCTGGGAGCCACATGCACTGAGAACAGAATCAGATCCTCTGCAGCTGCAAACAATTGCTCTGATAATCAATAAATCCACCAATTATCATTTCTGATTGTGCTAAAATCCCACAGTGCCGAACATAATAGAACTATATATATTTTCTATTTTTTTCCTTTCTTTCAATATTAGTTTGACATCATAATTTTAGAGAAAAAGAATATGTGTGCATATATATATAGAAATTTACAAATGTATTATATGTTGTATTATATACAACTGTATATAAAATTAGTAAAAAAGTGTAAAATTATACTTAGAATAATGTTATGCAATATATATATATATATATATCTGACGTCATCACGGGCTTGCCTGAAAGCGTTAGCTTTTATTTTGAATTTAGTAATTGTAAACACAGTGTCGTTAAAAAAATACCCCACAATTCTGATGTTACTTTATATGAATTTATAAATGATGCTTTGCTTGACCCAGTCATGCTCACTTAAGCTCTTCTAAGGTGATGATAACCTGCAGAGGCAACTCTGTGTGTAAAACATGGATGGGCTGTTCCTATATACTGATAGACAGGATACCATCGATTTTGGCACTGAGGACGGATTGCATTTGTGGAGACAGGAGAAGTGTACACGTTGGTAAGTTGATTTTTGTAATGTTTTGAGTATTATTTTAGCTGTTTTTGGGAAGCTTCACTTTGTGAAGGGGTGAACAAGTAACGTTAAACAGGTGGACCTGCTGAAGTGCTTCTAGCTATCACAGTTTTAGAAAAAAAGTTATTTACATCATTTTACAAATAAAACCTGCTTGCAAAACTTCCTCGTCATGGTTTTGTTGGATCGTTTTGGACCTAATAACTTTAGAGGAAATTATTTTTGCCATTTCTTTGACTGGCTACATTCAGAAAGCAAAAAAATGGCTAATGTGTTTACACTGTGGATGTAAGCAGTATGTGTATTTATTGTGTTTTTTTAGTACTACAGTATCCAAAGGGTTCCTCCAGGGATCAATATCTGTCTGTTTGTCCTTCTGTTCGTTTGTTTGTCCATGCAGTCATTATGCACCAGTTGATATGGCATTCAAGAACCGTTTTCATGTCTCAGTTTGATTATCCGATATGATATAAAGTCTGCCTCACATTCCATACTTAAGCTGCTATTTATCCTTGGTTATACTGTCTATAACGCTTTAACTGTTTGTACTGTATATACTGTTTGCACAATTCTTTAAGAATGCATACATAAGCTGCTTTTTTCCACTTGTTTTATACTGATATACTGTTTATACAGCTTACATTGTCTATACTGTTTATACTGGTTATACTGTTTGCACATTCCTCTAACTTACTACACTGTACATATTTCAGTCATTGCACATTTATTTCAATGCACAGAGAGCTGTCCACACACTCAGGACAAGTTAAACCTTACTCTTATTGTATACTTATTTATTTGTACTGTTTTGTATGTTGCACAATGTCTAATGTCAGTTGCACTATGCGTACACTGTGAAACCTGAGTGTTGCCATTCCGTCTCTGAGTATGCTGTATATGGTTGAGATGACAGTAAAGTTCACTTTTGACTTTGACATTTGTCCACTGTGGAGTCTGAGTCCTGAGAGTTGTGACCTGTGTGGTGAGGGCTCAGGCCTCTCTGAAAGGTTCCAGTGTTCAGAGTCGGTGTAGGTCTGTTTTAGTTGTAGAAAATAGTTGTAGCTGGTTTCTTTGGTTCTTTGAAGTGGAGTTGCACATGCATAGAAGTATTGGGACATCTCTGTTTTTCAGGGTTTGGGCTAGGACCCCTACTTCCACTGAAGGACACTCATAGGGCTTTGTGGACACAGTTTGGGGAAGAACCTTTTCTTTTCCAGCATGACTGTGCCTCAGTGAACAAAGCAAGCTCCATAAAGACATGACTGGATGAGTTCATTGTGGAAGAACTTGACTGGCCACACAGAGTCCTGACCTCAACCCCATCCAACACTTTTGGGATGAACTGGAACAGAGATTGTGATCCAGATCTTCTCATCCGACATCAGTGTCTGACCTCATAAATGCTACAGAATGAATGGGCCAAATTCTCACAGAAACTCCAAAATCTTGTGGAAAGTCTTCCAAGAAGAGTGGAAGCTGTTATAGCTGCAAACGGGGACCAACTCCATATTAAGTCTATGTGTTAGAATGCAATGTCATCCAAGGTTCTGTTGGTGTAGTGGTTAGGCGTCCCAATACTTTTGTCAAGATGGAAAGCTGTAAGTAGGTAAGTATAGGCTCAAGTGGAAGGGTGAGATCTAAAGCACGAATTTGGCAAAATATCAGATTTGCTGAATTTCTTGCTTATTCTGGATGTAGTTGTTCAGCCAAGGCATATCTGTTTTTGTTTATTAGCACTGGAACACTGGAAATGTGTTCTGTAAAAACATCCTCAACAATTCTCTCAATCCACTCAAATCACATCCAGCTCTTCATTAAGGTGCAGCAGGCTTGACGAAATGCTATAAACTAAATATACAAAACTTCCCCGCTACTTATAGCCATTGTGGAACACTTTCTTTCAGTGTATTGATAATACATTTTTTAACAGGCTGCTAAATGCATCATGGAAAAAGAGCAGACGCAATCCTGTGACCTTAATAAATGTAACATATCTGATGGGGAGGTCACAGAAAATTTGTCTGACTTTTATTTTTGCATGCGCTTGTACCTAATGGGAATTAAATTGGCTATTTGTGTGTCAAAACTCCACCAGTTCTAGTGCTTGCCTGCTCTCTCCCTCCCTCTCTCTCTCTCTCTCTCTCTCTTTCTCTCTCCCTCTCTCTCTTTCTGATTTGGAGTTTCAATGACGGATGTTTGTGGCAGGAAAGACCTCTGTCACAGCAAAATGAGGTGATCTATCATTTTAAGATATGGTCTTCATATACTGTTTACTTGGAGATATCACTTGCCTCCAGCCAGTTTTGACCGGGGACATTTTTGTGATATAGCAGTGATTTGTTTGGTATTGCTCCTACAATAAAAGCAGTTCCTGAGCCGAGAGCACCGCTCAGCAGTGTGCTAATACACATTTTATACACTTGCATCTTGTTTTTGTTCTCTCCATACATATGTATTCTACCAATACAACATACATATATATATATTTTATTTCTGTCTTGGAAAAAGAAAAGCCTAAGCATTTGCATTTGTCTTGTGCCTTCCTTGCTCGCCTGCTGGAATACGCTAGAAGTGATTATCCGCGGACTTGCTCATATCGTGCAGCCTGAAAAAATGGATAGAGTTGGATCCCGGCGGTTTAAAGGTATGGGCTTGACAATGTAAAGTGCTGGGCTGGTTTTCTGTTCGCGCCGCTAAGCCCACCACACTGAACAGGACACATATGTATAATAACTGTGATACTGTTGTACCGTGCACATTTTCTCCCATCTATCACGTGTGCACACACACACATGCACGCATGCATCATCCTCTCTCAGCAGTTTTAGCCCTCCCTTGGCACTCAAAATGGAGAGAAGCTCTGGTGTGGCTTGCTCTGGAGAAACTAAACACATCTCACTGCTTCATGATTGATGCAGATATCTTTGTTTTGTGTAGTCGTCAAGCCTTATGAGGAGTTTTTTAAAGTCAGACCGTCTCATACTGAGCTACAGATTAGTCTAGACAGACAAAGGCAATGTGTTCACATATATGAATTCATTATCCAGTATTTGGCTCCCATTCATTTTAATTAGGGGGACAAACAAACAACTGTATTACGGGATAGTAAATGACAAGCTTGACTTGTGAGGAAAGTTGATCATGTTTCTAATATATGCAAATTAAACAAGTGTTGATCAGTCAGGCAAAAGCATCATTCCATTGTCCGTGTGCAGCTAAGGTAGATCTAGCTAGTTTTGTCTGGTCAGATGCTTCTCAATGAGAGAAGCCTTTATGCTTGTTTACATGGTGTAGCTTATTTAAATCATTTGTCTTAGCATTTGTTGCTGAGAACAATTTTAAAACTGATTTATTTGAGGAGGAATACAAATGATTAAACTGTAAAAAGAGAAAAGGTACATTTTATCCTTTGTTTAGGTCTTTTAGAACAAAGTTTACATTGCAGATGTATGAAGACAGTTAAAAATCCACAATTTTGCACCTGGCACCTTGCACGGACACCACAATTCTGTACCTGAATAGTACTCAGATTATTTTTTGTATATGTGAATAGCAGCGATAATGATTCTTTTTAGAATCTTTGAAGAATTAAGTTCGAAAATCTTTTCAAAAAAAGATTAAAATTCCTGTTGTGTTGTTGAATATTTAGAGTGAAAGTGAATGAGATTTTGTGCAGTTCTGAATAGTAAAATTAACATTTGCTGTTATAAATGATGTGTATTCTTGATTAATCATCAAAAAATGTTAGATTAGTCAATTATACCATTGTTTTTGTTTGTCCTTCGCCAGACATCATATCCTACCAGAAGCAGTGATTTGTCAGCATTTTGTCTTGATTTTTTTTTTTACTTGCTCGTTTTTCCTTGATTGGCTATCTAGGGAAATTGTTTTTTTACTGTTTTAATTGTTTATTATTTCATACTTTCTTTAGTACAGTTTACTACATTTAAGTCCAGCTATGAACGAATGGGTCAAGGATTTGTGCCTCTTTATTTATTCATGTTAATATAGTCAAAAATGAGCTACACGTGTAGTTTTAGTCGAGCAGAGTGAATAGCTGCCTCTTAGATGCTATGGAATTCATTGTTGTGTGTCTGATGTCTTGTCTGTGGATTGAGTAGAGAGACTGTGATTAGCTTTACCCTAACACAGAGCAGCTACCCCTGCTGGAATTCTGGGGTTAGAATGATTTTTCATTTAATTCAAATTTTAATTTCTCAAAGTCATTTTACAGGTTTGTTTGTGTTTCACGTTTGTGTTATTCCTTTTTTGTTCCTTGTTTGTAGCTACATTTTGTGAAGTATTTCACATGTTATTTTTTATTTACGTGGAAAACTGTTTCGGGGTTTAATATGTTCATAAATTGAAACCACATGAACAGAGATAAAGATACATTTTCTCCCTGTGTAAATGCTGAAAAGTCGCTTTTTTGCTCTTATGGGGTCAAAAATTTCCATTTTAATAGACATATGTTAACAGCCACAAACTACAAACTACAGCATTTTGTTGACTTTGAATCGGAATCTAAGACCGATTTTGTATTTATTATGGTTTACTATGGATATTAAGATGTAAAGTGTTTCTGCAGATGAGATTTTTGTGTTTAAAATGGGGCAAATTAAAGCTCAGTATTGTTACTGGTACCAAAACATTGTAAACTAAACTGGGCCCTATGCATCAGTCCCTAAAAGAGACATGTCTCGGTTAATGAATGCTCCTGAACTGTGTCTAGATGCTCTCCAGATGTTAGGGGGGGTCAGTAAAGGGTGCAGGGTGAGGCGTCGGCTTCAATTTACCCTCATGAATGTTGCGGTTGGGGCTCGGTTTGAAGCTGTTAAATCTTTTTATTCTCCAGCAGCTTCCAGATGCATGTTTGCTTTCATAAGTGGCATGTCGATGGTAGTGCCATGTGGCATTTCATATGGCCTACAGAAAAACGCCATCTGTGATATCATTTCCCAACTTAAACTGTTTCTTCAGCATTTCAACAAGCTCTTAATTTCATCAAGGCCCGTTCCATTACCTCTTTCCTGATGTCTGTCAGCATAAGCTTTTTTAGACCTAATGGACCAGAGCAATATAACAAACTGAAGAGAGGCATTGTATGGCATTTTAATCAGTATTATTTCCGTTTAATTATAATACCCCAATTTAATGTGTGTTAAGCAATCCATACCCTAACTCAATGTAGCAAAAAGCAAAAAAAAAAAAAACATTAAGTATGCATTACTATAGGGCTAATAAAACCCATTTGTGGTAAATGTATTGCTTACATAGCATTTTTCACATAATACACAATTTAATAAGCCAGTGGATGTGTGATTGAAGTAAGTGAAGAAGAGCTGTGTGTAAATATAATAATTAATAGAAACCAAGACCCTAAATGAAGTACAAGGCTGAAGATAGACTGGGAAGGATTTTTCACATATTGCCTACGTGATTGAAGGCTAGTCCAGACCTAGACTTAAGTTGTATCCGGACAAACAAACTGACACACAGTTTTTGGATCCACATAGTGGCTCTGACTCTACTCATAAAATAACTGTAACTCATTAAATAACTCTCAGTCTTAGAGCACCTTTACCTACATGATGCCATTCAGGATCAACAGCTGACCTTTCTGTGTCCGAAACACTTCTCATAATTCACCAGCTTTTCTTTCCTCAGTGTGTGATTCTGAACGACCTCACACAAGGAAAAAATCAAAAGGGAAAAAAAAAACGGATGCAACATAGACCACTTTTGCACTTATTTCCTATTTAATTTTTACCCTTAAAGACTAATGCACTTAATACCATTCAGCTCAGTTATATTTATACAGCTGTTTTATAGTGTGGTCAAAATGGCAAGAAAAAAAACTCTTTAATAGCATAAGAACAAAAACACTGAGAGGAAGCAGGACTCATAAGGAGAAACTCCATAAGATCACAAGGAAGAAACACTAAGAGGAATTGAGGCTCACAAGGAGAAACTCCATAAGAGCACAAAGAAGAAACACTGAGAGGAACTGAGACTCACAAAGAAGAAACACTGAAAGGAATTGAGGCTCACAAGGAGAAACTCCATAAGAGCACAAGGAAGAAACACTGAGAGGAAGCGATGTTCAAAAGGATAAGTTCTTTAATAGCGTGAGGAGGAACCGCTGAGAGGAATCCCCCATTCTACCTTTTTAAGTGGGGACTAGAACTATGGTTTGAAATGAACCAAAGTAAGATGTCCTATATATAATCAGTGATAAACCAGTTATTTAGACTAAAGCTGTCCGAGGCCTGTCCTTACTGGTGTTTTATGCCCTAAAAATAAACAAAATGTTTTTTATGAGAACGTGGTAAGTATGAATGGGTATTTTTACTGTTACAAATCTACATTTTTAAATAAATTGTAGGCTAAATCTTGATGAAATCTGGTGTTACAAGAAGTAGTCCACAAGATTGTCCAGGGCTCCAAATGGCGACTAAAATGGTCGCCAATGCGACTAGATTTTTTATTTTGTGACTAGTTTTTTCATTTCAGTTGCCAATGGTGATCATCTCTCAAAACCAAGAGTAATTAAAATGAAAGTACAAGAAAAGTGGCATCTCATAATGTGCAGATAAGCTCAACCTGTCTGCGGCTCCTACTACACTATCACGTGATTAGTTATGGGAATTTCGGTTCTTTTTAATGAGTCGGATCATTTGGAACAGATCACGAAGAAGATCCGGCTCCTTTGGCACCCAAACCATAAAAGCCGTAAAAGGTTGACACCGCATTCCCGGTGTTCCCGGTTCACATGATACGTCAGCGTGTCCGCCATAATGCAAGTGGCGAAAGCACCATGTAAACTAATACAGGTAGAGGGTATATGTTTTTTGATGAAAACACAATAATGATGTCTGTTCAGCATCTGTTACTAAACTAGCACGGCACACATCACAGGACAGCTTTCTCAAAATGCGTCAAATCACAAACCCTGGTAAAGCTGAACAATTATTTTGATTATAAAATCCCATATTATAGTGCTTACCTTTAGTCAAAACGTTGTTTGGAGGCTGACTTGAACACAGGGATGCAGAACTTTGCTAGCTTAGCTAAGGATAAGATTTATAAACTGAGGTGAATTTCTTTATGAGTTTGAGAAAAGGTAACTAAAGAGCTAACAACAATCTTAATAGTTAGAGCCTACATTTAGCCAAAACGTTGTTTGGAGGCTGACTTGAACACAGGGGTGCATAGTTTTGCTAGCTTAGCCTGGCTTAGCTAAGGTTGAGGTTTATAAAATGGGATTTTAAAATGGTCAAATATACCCAAAGCAATTGTTCAGTCTTACCTATAAAAAGTAATCCCTCTGGATTTGGTTTGGAGCATAAAGCCCCATGCAGAACATGTGTGAGGCATTTTGTGTGGTCAGTCTAGTAATATTCTAAGTGTGTGGTCAGTCTAGTAATATTCTGTGTCTATGCCCAAACAGCTCTTTGTTTTCCCAAATTTAGTCAAAGAACCGACTCGTTCACTACTGACACCTCTCTATCGAGAACAGTGTCGACAGATGGACTTTCGTTTGAAACAGTTCGCAACCTGTTGCAGAGCGCATTCTAAAATAAAGGAAAAATAAACATTAACTATACAAGAAATAATGAGTGTCCAGTGAGGCTAGATATGTTCTGATGGGTTAAGATTAGACTACTGACAGCAGTGGACTGACTTTGCAGTTGCTACTTTTCAAAGATACTTAACAAAGATTACAAAAGTAGTGGCAAATTACATAGTCTCAGTCTGTAAGTGGAAAAGAACATGTTCTCAGTGAACTGGCCTAGATTATAACGTCAGTAGAAGAAATAAAAGATTAACAACAGAAGAGTCTATTTGTATAACACATCCTAAACAGCACATCAGACTAAAATAATTCAAACTTTCCTTAGTCAGTTGTTCCTGAGAGAACTGCACTTTATGCCTCATAAA
This sequence comes from Brachyalestes nurse, assembly GCA_037974405.1. Lineage (NCBI taxonomy): Eukaryota > Metazoa > Chordata > Actinopteri > Characiformes > Alestidae > Brachyalestes > Brachyalestes nurse. The sequence continues at coordinate 44,045,280 of JBBPCY010000109.1, read as the reverse complement.
GCCGTGATTGGAGCAAATTTGGAAATTTACTTTTAAGTTGAAGCAAATTGGATTAAATTGTGTTGGAAGTTTTATAAGCAGTGATATAGACCAACCGAGATGATGAAGGATTTGATCATTGGGGATCTATTGTGTAATTTCTTTCCCATTGTTGCCCTTGCTAATATTGCATATGCGATTAGGGCGGTCTTCGGGAGCCAGCAAGGGCCTCCAAATCAAATTTGAGTCCTTGACCAGAATACCAAAGCATATTAAACCCAGAAATGATCTACTGATCCAAATCATTAAACACATTTGCATTTGCTTACTGAAGCCTATCACAGAAATTAAAGTCTGAAAGTGAAAGAGAGAGGGTGGGAGTTGGTTAGGTAAGGGTGGATTAGATGGAAATGATGTAGCGTAGTCTTTACAAAATTTCTTCTGGATTCACAGTAGATCCATACTCACACTATAGGGGATGGTTTCTATTAAATGCATTTAATTTTCGTTAAATATTCATAATTACAAACACTTTGAAGGACCAGACTTTTAATAGCTAAAGAAATATTTTATAACTATACAATTTCTAGTCATTTGTGGCCATCATTATTAATATTATCATTCTTTAGTGACCTGCAGTATATTCCATTAACAAAATTAAACAATATATACATCAGGGCATGGATTTCCCAAGACCTCTGAAGATATGCAGTGGGATCTGGCACTGAATTGTTAGCAGCAGATCCTTCATGGATCAGTCTAGCTTGTCCAGCACATCCTACTGATGCCAGATCATCACCATTTTGTTTTGGAACTGTTTGTCATGTTCCTGAACAAACTTTGCAGTGTGTCTGCACATTATCCTTCTGAAAGAGGCCACTGCTGTTAGACCAACATATATGTTACTTCTGTTCTGGCTGTGAGAATCTTTTGATATTAACAACCTACAGTTTTTTGATGTATGTGCCTGGCGCTAAATTGCAGTTAATAAAATATGAATGTATAT